>JAJHZJ010000447.1:3614886-4814886 GCA_023548195.1 Bettongia penicillata ogilbyi | reverse complement strand
CACATAGCATTACTGTATTAAGAATTTGGTTTTTTAGGTCACGGAGCAGCTTGGGATCATTAAAAAGACTGCAAAGACTACACCGTTTCCCAAATGTAATCTACCCTGCTCACTTCCTCCTGTTCAATTCTGGGCCCAACTGGTTGTCCATCTGCAATGGCATCTGCAGTGCCTGACCCAGATAAACATATACTGTTGGATAAACTGAATGAACTGATTACTAACTATACATCACAATCTAGACAATAGGCATTTTCCCCCAAATATTCCACCAAGTAGGTTCCTCTTGACTCTATGACAGTGCAGCCTCCATCATTGCAGACCAATCAGGGATTGCTGCATCATCTCAGCACGATGCATGTGCTTCTTCAAGGGCCAAAATGACCTACAAAAAAAACCCAAAGCAAAAGCCTGACTCTGTGAGAAAAACCCTAGTTGCTCATATATTATTTGGCATTTAAATGTTTCTTTTGGTTCCCTTGATTCCTCTCATCATCTTTATTACATAAGATACTGTCAGTTTCATGTATTTTGTTTAAATTATTAAATTTGTTTAAATTAAATTACTTTTATATCACTTGCATTTCTCCCCTATCTTTCCATTCTTCTCCTATCCCAGAGAGACATCCCTTACACACTTTTTTAAAAAGGAAAAGAATAAAATATTGGAAAAATCAGTCAACACATCAAAAACCTCTGGTTCTATCTTATAATGTTCCATACTTATGGACCTCTGCCTCCCCCTCTCCAAAGCAGTGGGTGGAAGTGTCTGTCTCCTAATATCTCTTCTTTGAGGTCAAGCTATCAATTTCATTTTTTTGTGATAATTGTTTGGTGTTTTTCATATCTGGTATCTTGTGAGTTTTCTGGATGAAAGTTCTGAAAATGAGATGTGAAGCTTCTGTGTATTCTATGTCTTTAGCCTCTTTCATTTCTTAAACTTTATCCATCTTTATCCAACACACTTTCCCCCATTGTCCCACGTGCCACCTTTTCAGTCAAATATGTATTGACTTAGTTTGGAACTTCTTGTCCAGTTCTTTATACAATTTCTTTTCCTCTTCATCTGCAGCAGATGTTGGTTTATAAGCTTCAGTTTTCTTCGTGGTAGACTTTATGTATGGCAGAAGCACTACAAGATGAGATGGCCAAGTCTTCCTGCAGTGATAGCCCTTGATGCCTTTTGGTACACAAAGAAACAAGTTCAAATTCTTTGTTTACTTCTCCAAATATAATCTTTGAACCATCCTTTGATTATGCTGAAACATTTGTCTTTTGGTTGTATTTAGCATGAGAATATAGATATTGACATATTTTATTTTTTTCAATAGTAAGGCAATTTTTTTGGTTATTGGAAGAAGATCTCACGTTTAGATCACTAGAGTTAGGTTAATGTCTACAGAGAGTCTAGAAACTGATTCTTTAGTATTCCTTGCCTTCCACTGCACGATTTCAAAATATTTATTTATTTATTTTTAGTTTACAACATTCAGTTCCACAAACTTTTGAGTTCCAAATTTTCTCCATCTTTCTCCTCTTCCTCCTCCCCAAGATGGCATGCAATATGATATAGGCTCTACATATATATTCACATTAAACATATTTTCTCATTAGTCATGTTGCAAAGAAGAATTATAACCAGTGGAATGAGCCATGAGAGAGAAGAAACAAAACAAAGCAAAAGAGACAGAGCAACACTGTATAATTTTTAAAAATTATTTCATTTTATTTCATATTTTCATTATTTCATTATTCATCCTTTGCTTTTTTGTATTTATTTTAGTATTTTAATTTTCCCAAGTTATATGTAAAAACAATTTTTAAACATTTATTTTTAAAACTTTGAGTTCCAAATTCTCTCCCTCCCTCCCCACCCCCCACATTGAGGAGGCAGAGAGCAATTTGATATAGGTTATACATATGATATATGTGTAGTCATACCAAACATATCCATAATAGTCATGTTGTGACAGAAAACTGCCAAAAAAAAGTCAGGAAAAATAAAGGAAGTAAAGTATGCTTCAATCTATATTGAGACACCATCAGTTCTTTCCCTGGGGTTTTTTCATCCTAAGCCTTTTAGAGTTGTCTTGTATTGCTGGTCATCTTACAATATTGCTGTTACTTCGTTCACTGCACATTTCACTTTGCAAGCCTTTCCAGATTGTTCTGAGAGCATCCTGCTCGTTGTTTCTTATAGTACAATAGTATTCCATCATAATCACGTGCCACAACTTGTTTAGCCATTCCCCAATTGATGGGTGTTCCCTCAATGCTAATTCTTTACCTCCAGCAAAAATATATTTTTGTATATATAAGTCCTTTTCCTTTTTGCTTTTTATATCTTTTGGGATACCAACCTTGTAGTGGTATTGCTGGGTCAAACGATAAGTCTTTAAGGTTTATAGACCTTTAGACATAGTTCTGAATTGCTCTATGTTGGATCAGTTCATAACTTTAATAATAGGGCATTAAAGTCTCATTTTTCCTACATCCTCTCTACTATTTGACATTTACCTTTTATGCCCTATTAGCCAGGCTAATAGGTATGAGCTAATAACTCAGAATTGTTTTAATTTGCATTTTTCCAATCAATAGTGAGTTAGAATATTTTTTTCTTGTGGCTATAGGTAGCTTTGATTACTTCATCTCAAAACTTATATCTTTTATCAATTGGGGAATGAATCTTATTTTATTTTTTAAATTTTTTTAATTTTAATTTTCATTTTTAACACAGTTCATATCACATAAAACAATTCCAACTTTTGGTCAGGTGATACTTCTTTTTAAAGCATTTACCACAAGAGAATTTTTTTTTGAACATTCCAACTGAGACACAAATATTATTTATGCTGCTAACTTCACAAGCCCTTGACCTAATTGTCTCCACAGTATTACTAAGAATTAAAGGACCCTAACTTATTGGTCAGAAGTCCTAAGCCTAATATCTTAATTTTACACTTAACCTCGGATGTTCCCCTACCAATAATCTATAATTTAATAAATCTAGTATTAAGCTTATAAACCTTTTGACTATGGGAAATTGCCACTAAGAGTAGGGACATTGCAGGGAAACAATATCTCTCCAACTTCATGGCAGTTCCAGGTGGGAGTAGATTGTCAACTTGCATTCAATCAGGCTTAAAGTCTGCCAGGTGTCAGTGGGGAAATTGTGTCAGGAGAATCCTGCACCTCCCGGTACCTCAAGGCCAAGACTGGGCTGGGTTCTGCTCCGAGTCATGTGTGGCAGACCTTTCCCGTAGGTCTTTCAGGTCACTCGGGCTAGAAATCTCCACTCCGTTGTTCTGTGGCTTCTGCTGCTCTAGAATTTGTTGAGAGTCCTTCTTTACAGGTATTTTATGGGCTATGGGGGAAGTGTATATGTGTGTCTTTCTACTCTGTCATCTTGGCTCCGCCCCGCTGGATCTTATTTTTATAAATTTGACTCACTTCTCTGTAGGTTTGAGAAATGAGGTCTTTGTCAGAGAAATTTGCTTCGAAAATTCTTTTTCACAGTTACTATTGCTGTCTATATTTCCCTCTATCCTATTCCCCAACCCCCATTTATTTTATTCTCTCTCTCCTTTCGCCTTATCCCTCTTCAAAAAATGTTTTGTTTCTGATCACTCTTCCCCAACCTGCCCTCCTTTCTTTCACCTTCCCCACCCCCACCTTCTCTTATCCCTTTACCCTTCTACTTTCCTGTAGGAGAAGACGGATTTCTATACCCAGTTGTGTGTCTATGTTACTCCCTGTTTGAGCCAATTCTGATGAGAGTAAAGTTCTCTCACTCCCCTCCACTATAAAAGCTTTTTCTTGCCTATTTTATGTGAGATAATTTACTCCATTCAACCTCATCCTTGCCCTTTTTCTAGTACATTCTTCTCTCACCCCTTAATTTTATTTTTTATATATTATCCCTTCATATTCAAGACACCCCTGTGCACTCTGTCTATATATGCTCCTTTTAGCTACCCTAATAATGAGAGAGGTCTTTTGAGTTACAAATATCATGTTTCCCATGTGGAAATGTAATCATTATAACCTTATTAAGGCCCTTATAATTTCCTTTTCATGCCTCTCTTGAGTTTTGTATTTGAAAGTTAGATTTTCTATTCAGACAGGAATCTTTTCATTAAGAATGCTTCAAAGGCCTCTATCTCACTGAATGTTCATTTTTTCCCCTGAAGGATTATATTCAGTTTTACTGGGTAGGTGATTCTTGGTTGTAATCCTAGATCTTTTGCCCTCCAGAATATCATATTCCAAGCTTCAGTCCTTTAATGTAGAAGTTGCTGTGTCTGTACTTCACGATATCTGAATTGTTTCTTTCTGGCTGCTTGCTGTATTTTTTTGTTTTACCTGAGAACTTTGGAATTTGGCTATAATATTATTGGGAGTTTTCATTTTGAGATCTCTTTCACGAGGTGATCAGTGGAGTCTTTCGATTTCTATTTTACCCTCTGGTTCTAGAATATCAGGACTGTTTTCTTTGATGATTTCTTGATTGATGATGTCTAGGCTCTTTCTTTGATCATGGCTTTCCAGTAGTCCAATAATTTTTAAATATCTCTCTTGGATCTGTTTTCCAGGTCAATTGTTTTTCCAATGAGATATTTCACATAGTCTTCTATTTTTGCATTCTTTTGGTTTTGTTTCATTGTTTCTTGATTTCTCATAAAGTCATTAGCTTCCATTTGCTCTATTCTAATTGTTTTTAATTCTAGTTTTCAACATTCACTTCCATAAGATTTTAAGTTTCAAATTTTCTCCTCCTTCCTCTGCTTCCCACTCCCCAAGACAGTGTGCAGTCTGATATAGGCTCTACTTATGCATATTAAACATACTTTCACATTAGTCATAATGTAAAGAACAATTAGAACTAATGGGACGAACAAGAAAGAAGAAACAAAGCAACAGAAAAAAAGGAGAGCAAATAGTGTGCTTCCATCTGCATTCACATTGCAGAGTTCTTTCTCTGAATGTGGAGAACATTTTCCATCATGAATCCTTTGGAGTTGTCTTAAATCGTTCTGTTGCTGAGAAGAGCTAAGTCCATCAAGGTCAGTCATTTCACAAGGTAATTGTTACTGTGTACAATGTTCTCCTGGCTCTGCTCATTTTAGTTCATATGTTTCCAGGTTTTTCTGAAATCTGCTTGCCTCATCATTTCTTATAGCACAATAGTATTCTGTTACATTCATATACCATTCCCCACTTAATTAACATCCTCTCAATTTCCATTACTTTGCCACCACAAAAGAGTTGCTATAAATATTTTTATATTTATATCTCTTGGGGAGAGGAAAGGGGGAAAAATTCAAAACTCAAAAACTTATGGAAGTGAATGTTGAAAACTAAAAATAAATAATTTAAAAAAACAACCCAGCCAGATATTAAGAATTGAGAATTTGAGGGAAGGTCAGTAGTCTCCTCCCAGAAAAGATGTTGATTCATATATAAGGTTTCACAGGAGTTTGACACAATTTAATACTCTTTCTTTCTAATTCAACCTTTTTTGTCCTTAAGTGATCCTTCTTTACCTCTTAATTTCTGAAACAGCATATAAATAAAAACACTGATTTCATTCCTTAATCTGTTACTTATACCTATTAAACTTGTTTTTCTTTTATTTTCACAAATTCAAGCCAAATATTCTGCTCATTTCAGGATTTCTTTTCAGCAGTTTTTCAAATATCTCTTTTTTTATGGAAGATAAAATTTTCTTCATTGATGATTAGGCTGAACTTTGAAGGCTATAACATTCTAGGTTTTATTCTAAGTTCCTTAGCTTTTTGGAACATATGATTTCATTGTCTCCTTTGATTTTTTTGTTTCTGTAAAGTAATCCTCTGTTATGTGAGTTAGTATTTCTCCATATTTAGATGTCTTTCTCCTGGATGCTTTCAGAATTTGTTGTTTATTTCTGAAATTGTGAAATGTAACAATTACATGCCTTGGAGTATTGAGCATTGGGTTTTGGTTGATGGTGATATGTGCGTTTATTTGATAATTTTTTTTTTGTCCGAAATCAAAAGTTCTGGACAATTTACTCATATTACTTCATGAAGCAAGATATTCAGAATTTTTGAAGTAATCTCTTCTTCAGGAAGACCGTAGGTTCTTTTTTAAACAATTTATTTCTTTATTTTTAGTTTTCAACATTCATTTCCACAAGATTTTGGGTTCCAAATTTTCTCCCCATCTCTCCCCCACTAAGACACCATGCATTCTGATTACCCCTTCCTCCAATCTTCTCTCCCTTCTATCACACCCCTCCCTTCCCTTATTCCCAGCTTCTCTCTTTTCTTGTAGGGCAAGATAGATTTCTATTCCCTGTTACTTGTATTTCTTATTTCCCAGTTTCACACAAAAACAATTCTCAACATTTGTTCCTAAAACTTTGAGTTCCAACTTCTCTCCCTTCCTCCATCCCCACGCATCCCGACTGAGAAGGCAAGCAATTCAATATAAGCTGTACATGTGTAGTTATACAAAAGTCTTCCATAATAGTCATGTTGTGAAAGACTCTGTTTCCTTTCTTCTTATCCTGCCCCCCCATTTATTCTGTTCTCTCTTTTGATCTTGGCCCTCCTCAGAAATGTTTACTTCTAATTACTCTCTCTTCCCATTTGCCCTCCCTTCTGTCATTCCCCCCACATACCCCACTTACCCCATTCTCCCTTACTTTCTTGTAGTGTAAGATAGATTTTCATACCAAATTGAATGTGCATGTTATTCCCTCCTAAAGCCAAATGTGATGAGAGTAAGCTTCACTTTTTCCCTCTCACCTCCTCCTTTTTACCCTTCTTTGAAAAAGCTTTTTCTTGCCTCTTTTATGAGAGATAATTTGCCCCATTGCATTTC
The DNA here is from genome assembly GCA_023548195.1 of Bettongia penicillata ogilbyi. Classification (NCBI taxonomy): domain Eukaryota; kingdom Metazoa; phylum Chordata; class Mammalia; order Diprotodontia; family Potoroidae; genus Bettongia; species Bettongia penicillata. The sequence continues at coordinate 4,808,019 of JAJHZJ010000447.1, read as the reverse complement.
TCTTTCTCCTCCCAATTTCTCTTTCTCCTCCCAGTATAGTCTTCTTTCACCCCTTAATTTTATTTTTTTTTGTATCATCCCTTCCTATTCAACTCACCCTGTGCCCTCAGTCTATATATATTTATCCTTACAACTACCAAAATATTGAGAAAAGTTTCAAGAGTTACAAATATTATCTTTCCATGTGTTCAGCTTTAGTAAGTCCCTTGTGATTTCTCTTTCTTGCTTACCTTTTCATGCTTCTCTTGATTCTTGTGTTTGAAAGTCAAATTTTCTATTCAGCTCCAGTCTTATCATCAAGAATATTTGAAAGGCTTCTATTTCATTGAATGACCATTTTTTCCCCCAGAAGTATTATACTCAGTTTTGCTGGGGAGGTGATTTTTTATTTTAATCCTAGCTCCTTTGACCTTTGAAATATCACATTCCAAGCCTTCATATCCCTTAATGTATAAGCTGCCAGGTCCTGTGTTATCCTGATTGTAATTCCACAATACTTGCATTGTTTATTTCTGGCTGCTTGTGATATTTTCTCCTTGACCTGGGAACTCTGGAATTTGACTACAACATTCTTAGAAGCTTTTATTTTTGGATCTCTTTCAGGAGGTGCTTTGTGGATTCTTTCAATATTTATTTTGCCCTCTGGTTCTAGAATATCAGGGCAGTTTTTCCTTGATAATTCCATGAAAGATGATGTCTAGGCTCTTTTTTTGATCATGGCTTTCAGGTAGTCCCATAATTTTTAAATTATCTCTCCTGGATCTGTTTTCCAGGTCAGTTGTTTTTCCAGTGAGATAGTTCACATTGTCTTCTATTTTTCATTCTTTTGGTTTTGTTTTGTAATTTCTTGGTTTCTCATAAAGTCATTTGCTTCCATCTGCTCCATTCTGATTTTTAAAGAACTATTTTATTTTCTTCAGTGAGCTTTTGAACTTCTTTTTCCTTTTGGCTAATTATGCTTTTTAAAGCAGTGTTCTCCTCATTGGCCTTTTAGATCTCTTCTGCCATTTGGGTTAGTCTATTTTTAAAGGTGTTATTTTCTTCAGCATTTTTTTGGGTCTCCTTTAGCAAAGTGTTGACTTGCTTTTCATGATTTTCTTACATTGCTCTCATTTCTCTTCCCAATTTTTCCTTCACCTCTCTCACTTGATTTTCAAAATCTTTTTTGAGCTTTTCCATGGCCTGAGATCATTCCATATTTTTTTGAGAGGTTTTGGATATAGAAGCCTTGACTTTGATGTCTTCCTCTGATGGTATGCGTTTTTCTTCCTCATCTGAAAGGATGGAAGAAAATATCTTTTCTCTAGAAAGTAACCTTCTATGTCTATTTTTTCCCCTTTTTTGGGCATTTTCCCAGCCCAACTTGACTTTTGAGTCTTTTGTCAAGTGAAGGGTATACTCTAGGGACCTGTAAATTCTCAGTTCCTCTGAAGTGGGACAGTCAAGGGAGAGGAGTGGTATCTGAATTAATGTTATTTTACTATGTAGTAATGTAGCACAGTGGATACAATGCTGGATCTGAAGTCAGGAAGACTCATCTTCCTGAGTTCAGGTCTAGCCTTAGACATTTACTTGCTGTGGCACCTGGGAGTTATTTAACTGTTTGCCTCAGTTTCCTCATCTGGAGAAGGAAATAGCAGACCCCTCCAGTATCTTTGCCAAGAAACCTCAAACAAGGTCACAAAGGGTTGGGTGCAACTGAAATGATAGAACAGAGGTACTCTTATAGGACATAGGTGTACTATCTTAAAGGGAATTATGGGGGATTTTGTAAATCCTTAGATCATAGGTTAGCAGAAGTTAGATTTCAGCATAATGGGTTAATGGATACTCTTCTGCTCTTATTTCCTCAGTTAGACTGGTTCTGAGAAAAGGGAGACAATTGAGCTAGAATTTTCCTATATCTTTAGCTAGTTTTCATAATAAAGATACATTTAATATCCTGGTCTGGCCTAATTTTGAATAACTCTCTTAACCTACCTCTCCAAAAGTGAGATTCCATATTTTCCTGACTGTATATCTTTCTAGTTAGGAAAATTGACCTTATATTTCTAGCCCTTTTTATTAAAATTTGAAAAAGATTTTGAAATGGAATTGAGAGAAGTTCTCAACTGACATTCTCAAGTGTTGTAGTTGATACATTTTGTGGTTGTTCAGTTATTTCAGTCATGACTCCATTTGGGGTTTGCTTGGCAAAGATACTGGCGTGGTTAGTGTTTCTTTCTCTAGCATGTCTTCATTTTAGAGATAATGAACTGAGGCAAACAGGGTTGAGTGACTTGCCCAGAGTCATACAACAGGTAGGTGTCTGAGGCTGAATTTGAATTCAGGGTGTTTTATCTATCGCACTGCCTTGATGGATACTTTTAGTTTGATGAATTAGAAGTCGTCTCGATGACTAGAAGCATGGCTTAAAACCAACTTCTTTAAAAATTTTTTAAATTTTTAAATTTTTTTAAAAAAAGTTTGCACTTAAAATAGCACTTTAAAATTTGCATGATGTTTTACCTCCTTTCCATGGCTGTATAAAATAAGTTAACAACAGCTTAGGTTTATATAGTTCTTTGAGTTTTGCAAAGCACTTTTCATATATCTTATTTGATCTTCACAGCACCCTGTGGGGTAGGTGCTGTTATCATTTCCATTTTACAGATGGGGAAGTTGAAGCAGACAGAGATTAAGTGACTTGCTGAGGTCCACACTGCTTAATAAGTGACTGAAGCTGGTTTGAACTTGAGTCTTCTTGACTTGAGGTCTAGCACGCTATCCACTGTGCCATCCAACTTGTTTTAATTAAACTTTACCCTTTCTTGTAATGGAAAATGTGTCATACACGATAATCAGTGCCTGATGTTCCCAGCTCTTAGCAGAATGCCAGAAATGGTAATAGGTGCCTAGTGTTGTTTGTCCTTTGTTATCAAAGAAGACCAATGACATCACAGTGTTGGGGTCAGGATTTCACTGTGTTTGACTGTAACTGGTCAGTCCAATACGTGCCCGAAGACACTGCCACAGATAGGGCATTTGTGCAGTTCACATTTCTTTTGTGCTTTTAGAATTCTGCTTTGCTTATGTACAGCGCCTTCTTTGATAGGAGCTAGGCAGTCCTGTACTACTATTTCCCATGGTTCACAGCCAGTACTAAAGTTCTTTATACTTTTGAGAGTGTTCTTATATTACTTCTTCAGACTACCATGTGAATGATTGCCTTCTGTAAGTAAAGTAGTCTTTTGGGTAAGCATGCATTTGACATTTGTGCTCCGAGGCCAACCCATCAGAGTTGTTTTCTCTGCAATAGAGTTTGAATGTTTGGCAGTTTAGCTTTAGAGAGAACTTCAGTGTCTGGTACCTTATCTGTTTTTTAATTAAAAAATTAATTTTTCTTAAATACTAAAATTAAAATACACAAGGAAAGAAAAATAAATATTTTGTAAACTTGAATACTAAGACTGAAATTCAAAATAAGAAAAGGAAAAAAGCATTGCCATGTACACAGTAGAACATAAGAGAGGGCTCAAAATATACAGCAATAAATTTCCATTTCGAGAAAGTCCATATAACGAATACTACACATTGTGTTCCGAGCTGTCCATCTTTTCTTTGTTTCCTTGTAAGTTTTCTTCTTTTCTCTGCTGTACGTTTCTGGTACCTTATCTTGCCAGGTAATCTTCAGGATAGGTTTCACAGGCGTACACCAGTGTAGTCAGCACAGCATCTGTGTCGATATACTGATACAAGTACTAAATACTTGTCAAAATGATTGAGAGCCATTGACTTAAGTTTAGGATGAGAATTTTTCCTAAAGAAGAATTTATCCAAAGAAAATAGCCTTACCTTATCACTTCTTCCTGTTCTTTAATATATTTTCTAACACTTATGAATTTTAGTCATGCCTGCAAGCACAGTTACAGATTCCTTAGTTATAAGATACTGTAGGTGAGGGGATCAATGTTGAACGTGCAGTCTAGTAAATTGGAAAAAAAACGCTGCTCTTGTGCTTACTCACGGGTTATTTTAGACCTCTCGGTGTAATCCTCTTCCTCCCTGGAGCTCTTTCTCCTCCTTCACTTAGGTTCCTAGCCATCCTGGCTTCAAACTCAGACCAAATGCCACCTCTCTTTTTTAAAAAATAAATTTATTGTTTATTTTTTGACTTTCTTTTTAAATCTTGAGTTCCAAATTCTCTCCCTCTGTCTCATTCCTCCTGTACCTGCTAAGGAGGCAAGCAATTGAAATCATTTATACGTGTGAAGTCAGGCCAAACATTTCCATATTAGCCATGTCTTAAAAATAAGCAAAAAAAAAAAAAAAAAAAGAAAATTTTACGTCACTTTGTGCTGTAAGAGTTCATCAGTTCTCCAGGTGAATAGCATTTTTTTCATCTTGAGTCTTTTGGAATTTTCTTGGATTATTTTTACTGATCAGAGTAGCCAAGTCTTTCACAGTTGATCATCATTAGAACATTGCTATTACTGTGCACAGTTCTCTCCCATTTCTTCTCGTATCACTTTGCATCAGTTCATATGACTTCCCACGTTTCTCTGAAACCATTCAGCTCATCATTTCTTATAGTACTCCATCACAATCATGTGACATGACTTATTCAACCATTCCCCAAGTGATGAGTGTCCCCTCATTTTCCAATTCTTTGCCTCTGCTCTCTTGGCCTGAGCTCTAGTCTTTACCCATAAAGGGCCTTTTTGCTCCCTAAAGTTACAAGTGCTAGCACACCTCTGGCCTTAATACTATGACAAGAGACTCTTACTCTCTTGTGATCAACTAGAAGCACTCCTCTCTACCCTTAACCACCACCTAGAACTGTGTAGGGGCAGTAGAGTTGACAGTCATCACCAGTGGCATCCAGTGCCAGCACGGGGCTCCTTGTAATCTCTTTCTGAGCAGTTGTCTGACCACTGCCCTTCTCCCTTCTCCATTGTCTCTGGACTAAGGGCTCCCAAAGCTGCTTATGCAGTCAGTTACAGCCACTCTGGGCTGGCTTCCACCTGCCAAGCCCCTAAATTGTGTTAGGTTGGAAAAATGTCTCACTCTTGACTATTTGTTGGCTCTGCTACACTAAAATTTGATTTTAGGAGTTGTGGAGGGGAATGTAGTTGGGTTGCCACCTATAAACTGCCATCTAACAAATGCCATCTCTTAATGAAGCTTTTTTTTAAAAAAAAACAAAACAATCTTGCCATCTTCTGAATTAACATTACCTTGTATTCTGATTATTTCATTTTCATGCCTTTTATTATGTTTATTTATTTTTAACTTATACTTGTCTATGGCTTCTCTCCTAGAAAACTCCATGAGAACAAGATCCCTTTCTGAATTTTCTTTGTATCTTCCAGTGTCATTTGCTCAAGTAGGTGTGCAGTAACATTTTCTTGCACATATAAGTGCCCAGTAAATATTCACAGAATGAATGAATGAGTTACAAAATGAGTGTTTGAGTCTTGACTATCCCTTACTGGTTTGTGATCTAGGGGAAACCGCTTAGCATCTCCAGAGCCTCTCTGTCCTCATCAGGAACTTGAGCATATCTTCTCCGATTCTCTCATAGGGATATTGAGAGGATCAAGTGCAGTAATTGATGTGAAGTTGCCTTGTAAATTGTAAGTGCTGTTTGCTTTATAGTTATTAGGCATCTTTTTTTCTTTACACTTTGTGACTTTTGCATAGGACCTAGTTGATGGAGTGGTGGGACCTGGTCCCCAAAAGGCCCTAAGACCATGTCTCTGGAAGCAACCCAAAATTCCAGTGTCCCTTCTGCCACCCTCTGTGAGAAAATTCCCTCCTTGTTACAGGCAGAGTTGACCCTATAATTCCTCATATAAAGGCTGTCATCCCAGGCACAGGAGGTACCTGCCCAAAGAACCATGCTCTGGCAATGCTTCTGTCTTGTGCCCTCAATAAAAGCTATAACTTCCTGTGTTTTCCCTTATATTCCTGCAACCCAGCACCTGGACTGCTTGCATTGTAATCCCTCCCCTCTCCCCATCACCTAATTAGCATACTTGGCATCCTTTCACTGTCCCTTTTCCATATAAGCATTAGTATGATCCTCATTAGGTTTCAAGCTCCCTAAGGACCCTTGCCCACTTCTCTTGGTGTCACAATAAACTTTGCCACTTGACTAAGGGGTAGGTTGAGTGTGTAAATTTGTTCCAGGTAACCCCACTTTGTACTCTGACATTTTGGGGGTTCTAGTACCCCCAAACCACATCACAGGCAAGTGATCTACATAGAGTGAACTTGCTGACATAGAATTACATATACTAGTGCCACTGGGGCCCCTCTAATATAAATTATTGTGAACAGTACCCTTTTTATAATAGAATATCTTTTGGAAAGTCTGACAAAAGGCATCCTGGGCATTTAATGTGAAAATAAAAGTGCTGTTTTTTAATCCATTAAATACTATTTTTGGAATTGAGTTAGTGCTGGGTATTTTTTTCCCCAGCAAAGCAGCCCAATTAAGGTAATGGTTCCTACTGCAGAAATACTGCTTGTATTAATTAGTCAACCCTGATATGCTGCTGTTGTTTCTCTTTCTTCAGGTTAAATGGAAGTCACCCTTGGGAGCTGGATGCCTGTGTAGTAGATCTACCACGTCAGGAGATTGCGATGAGTGGGGGAGGAGAGCAGCCAGATATCCTCAGTGTTGGTGTCTTGGTCAAAGAAAGATGGAAAGTGGTGGGTATGCTTTTCATATAAAAACGAGATAGGTCATTATTATTCAACAGTTTATTTTTCAATGAAGCAGTAATAAATGTATTCATTTGCTTGCATACTTGAAGCAGTTTTTCTGTTATTAAGATAATTGTACTGTATTTTCACGGGCAACTGGGTGGTGCAGTAAATAGAATACTAGGCCTGAAGTTAGAAAGGTTTATCTTCCTGAGTTCAAATCTGGCCTCAGACACTTCCTAGCTGTGTGACCCTGGGCACGTCACTTAACCCTGTTTGCCTCAGTTTCCACATCTGTAAAATGAGCTGGAGAAGGAAATGGCAAACCATCTAGTATCTCTGCCAAGAAAATCCCAAATAGGGTCATGGAGAATCGGACACAGCTGAGAAACAGCTTAACGACAACAACAACCTTTACTGCCCTTTCTGTTAATCATATGGTGTTGGATGCTTACGCTCATATACCTGTTGTTTGCCATAAAGCTTACCTGGGTGGGAGAGGCCAAACAAAAACCACACTGCTGGCTTGGTCTTTTTCATAGTCAAGTCCTCCCAAAGGTATGGTCTCTAGTTTTCCACATGATTATTTTTTTGTCCAGCACCCAGTCCTTTGCCATTCAAAGTGTTTTGTTAAGAAATTCAGTAAAGTTCTTTCAGGTATTTGTGAGCATTTTGAAGTTCCTTTTTCTCTGTAGGAAATGAAAGTATAATTTTTGTGACATAGCCTGTTCTCCTAGTTAGTGATTTCATAGGCTTCAAAAATGTGCATATTACCTGCCACTTGATAGAATTTTTTTCATTTTAAAATTTATCTTAATTTTTCATTTAAGTATGGATACTAGTTTTGTTTTATTTTGTTTTTTGATAGACAATTCCCAGTAAACTCCCAAACATACTTCTCTACAATATACATTTCTCAAAAAACAGTTAAGCAAGACTATCTAGTAGCCTGGTACACTGATAATGTATTTCAGGAAATTACTCTTAAAAATTTAATTTAATTTAATTTAATTTTATGTTCATTTTAAAATTTTGAATTCCAGATTTCCTTGCTCCTTTCAGCCCTTCCCTCACCCATTGAGAAGGCAAGCCACATGGCACTCAGCAGGCATGTGAAACTAGGCACAATATATTTCCATATTAGTCATTTTCTTTTCATTTTTAAAGGCTTTTTAAAAAATGGTTTTTGTTTTTACACTGCAGTCAGTTTCCTGGTTCATCTTTCCTCCATGTTGGTACTGCTCCCTGCCCCCTACCCCTTCATCAAATCCTCATTGTGGGAGATGAGTATTTAAAACAGCAGAAGGACCATGATACCTCTGTAGTTCTGTATTACAAGGTGTAGAAGTTACCAGAAATTCTTTCAGGTAGCCAGTCAAGTGAAAAACATTTATTGAGCACTACTTTGGTTCACAGCACTGTATTAAGTGCAATATATTACAAAGGGTTGGCAGCCCCTCAGGATACATGCTGGAAGGCAGTACGTGAAATCCTCTTCCTGGTATGTAGTTCCATAGCCTTGGTAACAGTAGCTAATAAGGTCCAAAACTTATTCCCTCTCTGTTTTGAACAAACAGGAGCATATTTATTAAAGAATCAGCTGAGGGAGGTGCCACTCCACCTCCTTTCTTCCTCCAGTCTCCACATCCATACCAAGCTTCCTACTTGTACCATATGGCCAAGTTGGAAGAGGCCCATTTGTCTGAAAGAAGCTCCTCTGCCACATTCTCAAAAAGTGGTCAGGTGTCTTTTGTTAGCAGACTTCCCGGCAAGGAGAACACAGTACCTTCTGAGGAAGCCCTTTCTGTTAATGGCTATCTCTAATGGAAGTTTTCCCTGATAACAGGCTTAAATTGATTCCTTGTAGTTTCCATCTATGCCTTCTCATTCTGTCCTCTGGGACCAAGCAGAACGAATCTGTTCCCCCTCTCCGCGTGATAGTCTTTGGAGAGGACTAACATTTCCCTCCTGAGCCTTCTCTTTTCTAGACTAGATACCCCCATTTTCTTCAGCGGATTTTCATTTAACATGAACCTGAGGACCTTCATCCTTTTGTTCACATTTGTACTTATAAATGATCTTCCTAAAATATAGTGCTCAAAAACTAGCCCAGTGTTCTGCAAGTGTGGTCCGACCAGGGCAGAATATAAATATAGCAGGACAGTCACCTCCTAATTCCTGGAAATTATTCCTCTCAGTGTAGGCCAACATCACATTAGTCTTTTTGACAGCCATATTTTACTACTGACTGATATTTAAAACCATAAAATCTTTTTAAAAGAAACCGCTAAACCATGCCTTCCCCATCTTGTATTTGTGAAATTGATTTTTTTAAAATCACGTATATGACTGAATTAGATTTGGCCCGATGTCCTCGTCTGTAAAGATTTTTTTGCAAGCTAACTGTTTGTTAGTTATTCCTCTCAGGTTTATGTTTCTTACAGATTTGATAGTAATGTCATATCCTTCCCTTTTATAAAGCTGCTGATATATCTTAATGTGCAACTAAAACATGGTCTTGCACTTTTTTTTGGGAGGGTGGGGTTGTTGTTCAGTGATATTAAAGGAAAAGAAAGAAGTATTACCACACATTTTATCCAGTCTTTTTCTCCACAAATGCTACTCAGACTTAGTGGTAATGAAGTTTTAGATTGACTAATGCTTGAAATAAGTCAGTAGAATTGCATGGGAAAGTGTGCTGGCAACTCCCCTGCCTGTAGCCTTGTATTAGAGGCTCCAATAACACTGTAGGGAGAGCATTGGAATTCCAGTCCTAAGAACAGTTACATGGGTCTATTCTGTCTTCTGTTAGCATGTTGTTTTGGGGGGCGGGGGTGGGAAAGGGAAGTTAAGAAGTATATTTATTACCTCTTTTCTAGAGTTAGGGACTAGGGGAAAGAGGAGAAAAATTTTAGAAGGCTGAGAGCATATTTCTGTTTTAAAATTAAGTTAAATTTGACAGTTATTAAGTACTTCCTTTGGACAGAGCATTGTATATTGTTTCAGTAGGTTTAAAACATATATTGTTTCAGTGGGTTTAAAGCATATAATTCATGTGCTTACCACTTAATGAATGAATTCTCATCACTGTAGAAGTTCTGTGACTCCACTATCCCTGTATTGTAGGGAAATAGCAACTCTGTAACCCTTCAGGGTAGAAAGATGCAAATCTTAGGTAAGACATTTGTCCCTGCCCTCATGGAGTTTACAGTGGAGTAGGGAGTACTCAGACAACTGCAATAAAAGGGCTGTTCTGGAAGATCTAAGTAGCAGGAAGGGCTTTGCAGATTTCAGAAAACTGAGAAGATTTGCTAGAATTGAAAAAAAAAATTGCCTTTGAATTGAGCTTTTGAAGGGAATTCATTAGGCAGAGTTTGGAGGGGAGAAAGGAAATTCCTGGCATAGAGAACAGTGTTAGTAAAGTCATGAAATCAGGAGCACACTTTAGTTGATGAATGGCTCACATAGATGGGAGTGTAGAGTACATGGAAGGAGTGTGAGAGAAGGCCAAAAAGCATCAGATCATGGAGGGCCGTGAATGGTGAAGGAATTGTGTAGGTAGTGAGGAACTTTTGAACCGTTTTGAGTTGTGTCATGATGTGACCTGATTTGTGTATAAGGAAGCTGAATCTGGGTAGCACTATGAAGAATTGCTGGAATTATAGGAAGGTGAAGTTTAGGGAGGAAGGTCCATCAGTTGTTCGGGTAGAACCTGTTATGTTGGTACCAGTGGGATTAGAAAGGAGGGGACAGACGTTGACAGGATTTAGCAGAGAGGTAAGAGTCAAAGCTCACTCTGGGATTGGGGGAGGGGGGTGTCTTATGTGACCATCCAGTGGTTTGAACTTCTTTTGTAAGGGATCTGAGCTTAGACCTGCCAAAAAAAGGCTGTGATCTGATGTTCTGTGAGTCTCTTTTTGTACCCACAGAAGCCCAACAAATTATTTTATTGCATTTTTGAACTATATTTAGTCATTTCCCAATCAATGGACTTCCCTTTATTTCTAGTTCTTTGCTCTAACCAAAGATTCTGTTCTATGTATATGGATATAAATGGGACCTTTCTGTCTTTCCCCTCCTTGAGGCATGTGCCTAGCAGTGGAACCTCTGAGTCAAAGGGTGTAGATATTTGAATACCTTTTTTCCCCCAAATTGTTTTTCAGAATGGTGGACCCAGTTCATAGCTCTTACCAAATGTGTTTGTCTTCCCATTGCCCCCTACAATATTGATTATTTTTGCTTTTATCCCCTTTGCCAGTTTTGATGGCTGTGAAATGAAACGTTACGGTTTCAATTTGCATTTCTTATCAACGATTTGAAGTTATTGTGGTTTGTTCTTTGTTCCCCAAGAAGACGATGGCATTAGAGAAGTGATGTCATGACATGCAAGTGAATTAAGTGAGGAACGACTGATTTGGAACAGTCTTTCGTAAGAGAGTGAACAGGTTGTAGTTCTTATTTTGAGAGCTGTTCATATGTCCTTTTTATCACTTATTTATTAGGGCTGGTTCTTGTTATTCTTTATTTTGTGTTAATTTTCCTATATATCTTGGATATCAGGCCTTTATCAGAAATGTTAGATAGAAAGATATTTTCCCATTCCATATTTTTCATTCTTAGCTTCATTGATTTTTTTATTCATGTAAAAGCTTTGTAATTGAAATTGTCTTAGTTATAGAAAAATAGATTGTCTACTTTTAGTATTTGTGATTTCTCATTTGGTTAAAAATTCTCCCAGTCATCATTTTGAAAGTACCTCCATCTATTTTCCTTCAAATTTTTTTGATTGTTACCTTTTATTTTTAGTTTGCACATCCATTTGGAAGGTTACCTCATCCTTAATGATGGAGTAGGGTGGATGAGAGACAGAGAAAGTTGAAAGAGAGAGAGAGAGAGAGAGAGAGAGGGAGAGAAATACAGGAGCTGAAAGTAGATTCTAAGTCATTTCCTGATAGTAGAGTTCCTAACTCAAGTGCCACTTCCTCCCTGAAGCCTTTCATGATTTCCCCTGTAGGCAATAATCTTTGCCCTTGCCTTTGCCCTGTATCTCATACAGCATTTTGTTTTGCACCTCACTAATGTGTTATATTCTGTATTATACTTAACCTTGAGTCTTATTCCCCTATTAGACTGCATTTTATAAGGGCAGGAACCTTGTGTTAGAAATCTGTCATTCCCTCCAGTACATAGCATAGTGAATCAAATAGAGCCTTTTGTGTTTTGCTGGTGGTGTTGTTTATTAAATGAATTCCTTTACATATTTCTTCAGCATTACATTTGTCCCCCTGAAAGCACATCTCCTCCTCCTAAGGAATAATAATAGCTAACCTTTGTATGGTGTTTTAGGGTTTGCTGAGTGTTTTGTGTACATTCTTATTTGATGCATGGTTTCAAGAACTCTGTAAGAAAGGTGCTATTTGGGGCTAGGGGTAGGGTCTAGGTCTGTGATTTCATCTTTTTAGAGAGCTGGCCTTGAAGCCAGGATAAGTCCTCCTCTGACACGTATTGACTCTGTCATCTTCAGTAAGTCACTTAACTTCTCAGTCCTCTAGGTAAGTGTCTAAAACATCGCAGAGAAGGTGCTGACCTGCATGTTTAAGAGTTTCCTCACTCTGAAGTCCCTGTCCTGGTGAAATCATAGGTCCAGGTCTTATTCCCTAAGGAACCTCTGGGTAAGGAAACTCCCTCAACTAATGTGGACCAGATACTGTTCTATAGCTTAGACTTATGGTGATGCTGGGAAAATTAAGAGATTAAAAGACTCACATAGGGCGAAACAACTATTATGTTTAAGATTGAACCCAAGGCCACTTATCTACCCAGTATACCACTCTGGTGCTCTTACTATCACCACTTTACAGATGAAGAAGCTGAGATTCAGAGAAACTGAAAGGCAACTTGCATATGGCACATGGCTATTAAGTGTCTTAGAGAGGATTTGAAGCCAAGTCTGTCCTGGCTCCCAGCTTAGCACAATTTACACTACATCACATTATCTCTCTTAAGATTCTTCTGTACTTTGGAACATTGTAGCTGACAGTTCTACTCCTAGTAAGGGAATTTTTTTACTTAACTGTGTACAGGGCCAAGACCACATAAGAGAATGGGAGCTGACGGTCTTGCCAGATAGTTAATATTTCATAAATCTTCGTTGAATTGGACTTAGGTTGGTTTCTGTGGTGTTTTGACTGTTAAGAACTTGTAGACTTAACTTACTCCAAGGTTCTATGACCTCTTAATTTAAGCTAGTTTCTGTTGGGTAGGCACAGTGCAAATCAGAGGGCAGTATGTGTTACTGAAAGGTTCTTGATTTTTTCTCATTCTACGTTTGGGAAAAACTCTTTCCCCTGCTGCCCCTTCCAATCCTCTTGTCTCTACCCAACTCAGACTCATGCTTCCCTAGTTCCTGTCCTCCTGCAACCCTCCCTTCACTGTATTCTTTGGAATCCCCATTCTATCAATCACAAACTCCTCTCTTCTTTCACCTTTTCCTTTTCCATAGTTTTTATCTTATGGTGTTTATGGAAACTTGACTTTCTCCAGACAGCTTCTCTCTTGCTGCCTCCTTCAGTTCTGGCTGCTGCTTCTCTTATGTTCCCTGACACACTAGGCCAGGAGGAGGAATTGGCATAAAGCTCACTCCCTCATTGTCACTTTCAGACCTTTTCTTTGTTATCACTCAGAAACCTTTCTTCCTTTGCAAGTCATTCCATCCATATTTATATCACCAAATCTAGATACTTATGATTATTTACCAGCTTCTGTGTCACTGTTTCTCCTTCCTCTTTCTTCCCTCTCTTTCTCCCTCTTCTTCTCCCTCTCCCTCTCCCTCTCCTTCTCCTTCTGCCTCTCCCTCTCCCTGTCTCTCTCTCTCTCTTTCTCGCTCTCTCTCGCTCTCTCTCTCTCTCTCACCCTCTCCGCCTCTTACCCTTCTCTCTCCCCTTCTTCCTTTTCTCTCTCAAAATTATTTATGCCTTTTGTTTTTCACACTACAGCTCTTTACTTATATATTGTTCATTCCCGTAGCATCCTCCTTTGTAACAAAGCAAAACAGTACAACAAATGTACCTGACATTCGTATGCAGCATTTTACACCCATAGTTTTCAGCCTTTCTGTGGAGAAGAGAAAATGGATTTTTTTGTCTTTTGCGCTTCTCTTTTAGGGAGCTCGTGTCGCTTTGTATCAGTTTATATATCTTCCTAGATCTTTCTGAAATTATGCACCTATACAGTTTCTTACAGCACAATCATATTCCATTACATTCGTATACTATAACTTTTTGCAGCCATTCTCTAGTTGATGGGCATCCTCTCAATTTCTAGCTCTTTACTACCACAAAAATGTTTTTGTACATGTGAGTCATTTTCCTCTTTCTTTGATCTCTGCACTAGGGATGTAGACCTAGTGCGGTAACGGTATTGCTAGGTCAAAGGTATATGCAATTTCAGCCCTTTGGGGAGAGTTCCAATTTCTTCTCTAGAAAGGTTGGATTAGTTCACAGCTCCAACCAACATTGCATTAGTGCCCTACTTTTCTGACATTCCCTCCAGCATTTGTCATTTTTCTTTTCTGTCACCTTAGCCAATTTGATGGGTGGGAGGTGATATCTCATAGTTGTTTTTATTTGCATTTCTCTAGTTCTTTTTTATATGACTATTGATCATTTTGATTTCTTTCTCTAAGAACTGTCTCTTCATAACTTTGACCATTTATCAGTTGGAGAATAGTTCTCATTTTCATCATTTTGGCTCAGTTTCCTTTATATTTGAGAGATGAGAACTTTTTCAGAAAAACTGAACTACAAAATTTCCCCTCAGTTTCCTGCTTTTTTCTAGTTTTGGCTGCTTTGATATTGTTTGTATGAAAGCTTTAATTTTATATGATCAAAATTATCCATTTTATATCCTGTGAACTTTTTTATCTCTTGTTTGGTCATGAAGTCTTCCCCCATCCATATATCTGACAACAGGTAGTTTTTTTCCACACTCCTCTAACTTGCTTATGCTATCATGCTTTATATTTCTTAAGTCTTTCAAAGTTGTCTTTAAAATGTTATAGAAGTCGTTTTCCTTTTCTCACTTCATTATGAATCTTTTTATATGAATCTTCCCGGGTTTCATTGAAATAGTCCTTTTTAACTCTGGGCAATGTTGTATTGTTAGCCTAACTTTTTCTTTGCCCTATGCTAAGTCTGAAGTCCGAGGCCCTCTGGGAAGCCCCTCACTGCCAGCCTGTACCCAGGGCTGAACCCACAGACTAATCTGCTTTGAGTGAACTGCCCAGTCCTGTTTAGAGTCTACTCTTACTCCTTACTCTTCCCTTAGGAGCTTGCCCTATGCAGGGGTGGGGTAGGGGAGGGCTTATTTCCTCTGTTGATTTCTTGAAGTCTCTGGCACCTTCCCAGCTTATCTAGAAACATGTTAAAAAATCTTAAGCTTTCACTTCGTCCTGCCATCCCCGCATACTGTTGCCTTGTAGTCTTCTCCTTCACAAACATATTCCTAGAAAGTCCATTTAAAATATATTATATATAATATAAGGTTAATTAAATATAAAATAACACAAATATATATTATATAGTAATATGCAGCATATTCTAATATATATTATATAATATAAAAATCCCTCATATACCACCAACTTATTTCTTGAACTCTTTTAATCTAGCTTCCAATGCTGTCATTATTGAAATTTCTCTTGGAGGTTACCAGTGATCTCTTAACTATTAAAGTCATTGACCTTTTCTGTATCCTCATGCCCTCTGACCTTTCTGTAACTATTAAGTACCCCTCCTCCCAGACACTCTCATCTATTTTTTTCAGTGACATTGCTATCTCCTGATTTTCTTTTTGTTTGGCTGTTCCTCAGTTTGCACTTTTGGTTCATCACTGATCTCTTGCCCTTTAAGTGTAATTGTTTCCCCTTTGGAAATTTGATATTCTTTTCTCCTTGATATCACTCTTAAAACTTTGGTTAGTGACAAGAGGAGGCCTTGATGTTTAGTATATGACAGAGGTTGACCTGTGCAGCCATGGAGCCTACTTTGCTGCACCAACAACAACTGTGTAGAGGTTTATGGCTCAGTTTTCTACTACATACTCAAAACTTTCTTGCAGTTCCCCAGTGAGTCTTGACCCTTCAAATTGGAGAAATATAGATAGAGTTAGAGCTGGTTAAATTATTCAAAACTGTGCAGAACTTGATAAAAGATTAATTTGCCTTGTTCGGAGTTTCCTCTACGTAGTGGAGTGTAGCAGCGATACAGCTGTCTTTAGAGTGGGAGTGGGGGAGATGATATTTCTGAGCACTGTGCTGTCAGGGTCATTTCTTAGCAGACTGCATCTGAAGGAAAACACAGGAGGGGATAAAGTGGATCTTTTTGAAATTATCAATAGGAATTTTCTTTTCTTTTTTCAACATGCAGAATTTTTATACCATTGTGCTTTTCATGACATTATATTTTTTCATTACATGAAGTATAATAAAATTAGCTATATGTACAATTTTCAAAATTTAAGAAAGAATCTAAAAATTTTAGTTTGATTTTCAATTACATGGTCTGCTAGTAACATTTTCCCCCCTTTCTTTCTCCTTCTCCCCTTTTATGCTTTTATTCCCTATGCAGTTGAGAAAAATAGGGGGTGGGGGCTTTGGAGAAATTTACGACGCCTTGGACTTGCTCACCAGGGAAAATGTTGCATTGAAAGTAGAATCAGCTCAGCAACCAAAACAAGTTCTGAAAATGGAAGTCGCTGTGTTGAAGAAACTGCAAGGTAAGATACGTTATTTTATATACTCCTAATCTCCTGCCTTCGTTGGAATCTTAATCATTAGTTGAATTGACTGATTTCATTTGGGGATGAAGGCAAAATTTCTAGGTAGGTGTAGTCATCTTTGGCAGTCTTCTTTTGGAAGTCAGGTTATCAATGGCTAGGTAACATACTGTAGGACCCCAGTATAGTACCTTATCTTGCTTGGAATTTTGACTTTTGGGGGTTTTGATGTCAAGTTGCTAAAGATGAAGTATAATGGATTGACAGAAGCTTTCCATTCCTTAGAAACAGGGATTTCAAAACTCTTTATCATAAAATTCTCTTTTTTCACAGAATTAATTAATTTTTAAATACTTTTTTCTGATTTCACTGACATGTGTATATATGTGTGTGTGTGTATACACCATTATATCATAAATATGCCATCTCTAAATGATAACATGGTAGTCTACATTAATAAAAAGTCTCATCCATGTTGAATCTTAATATTTTATTTTCAAAGAGTGACAGTTCTTGACTTTGTCTCTGGCATACATCTTAGCCCATGGATATATAGCTCTCTCCCCACTCATTGTAAAAACAACCATTTTTTTTTCTAGCAACTGTCTAATAATGGACAGTGATAAAATATATTGGACATTTGTTCTTCTATTGACTCTTCTGCTGTCAACCTGATGGCTTATTTAACTAATGACTTTTTAGGGTTTATTTTTATTTGTTTCTTAGCAAATCAATATTTTTTTTTAGTTCAGATATTTACTGAGCATTCATCAACTAAAGGAAATTACATGATGACAGGATCTTGGTACTCTATGTAATGATAATATTATGAAAAAAATTATATCATGGAGTACTAAGATTGTATAGGTCAAAAAACCTATTCTCATTCTGACTTTTTATACTTCATCAATTCCTTAAATTTGGTATTTCTGTTCTGCTAAATGGAGAAGGATTTCATATACTCTAAGAAAGTCTTATGATTTCTCTTGCCAAACTTCTTGGTTGCTTGGCTGTCAGTGTTGCTTAGCTTATTTTAGAGAATGATGCTAATGACCCCAAGATTGTAATCTATTCCATGGTCATCAATACTTTTAACTCTAGCTAGTAACCTCAGTGCTGGGGACTGAATAAGGAAAGAGGAATGGATTAGCACAAACTATTACCCCTATGGGATCAGCCAGTATAGCTGACACTAGGTGATTAGTATCATCTTATGTTTTCAACATTACTTTTCCTTTCACAGCATAATTTATATCATTCTCTTTTCAGTAAACATAGCACCATTTATCTAGATGGGTCTTATGTATAATTCAGATGAAGCACCATAGAAGTCCTCTGCCTTTTTCCTGAGAAGAAACTACTTTTGATTCATCTAAAGTCTTGTAATCTGCTGTTTGTTAACTTCTATTAAAAATATTTAATGTAACGTGCAACTTTTTGAAAATCAGAGACGTGTCATCAGTTAGTTTGTTAAGATTCAGTTTGTAATTGGTAAGCAAACCTCAGATTCATGAGGAAAAACGGAGAGGAAACTGTGACTGACTCTTTAAACCTCTCCCTACCTCTTAGGTATGATAGAATAAAGCTTCTCAATCTGTATAATCCCTCTTTCCCAGAGATAATTCCTATTCCAATGACTTGGAGCTAATACAAGAAGGTAGCAAGTCCTTTGCAGGAGTGTTCGCCATTGACATTTCTGAGGAGTGACTTCTAGGTGACGTAGGCCGAGTCTTTCTACTTTTCCCTGCCCGTGTTTCTCGCACAAGATCCCACGTCTAATGACGTGCATGGTACAGCTTGAATCACTTAATAGCCAGTAGTTAATAATGTGCTGAAGACCCCGGAATAGCAACAGTTTCTTTCCTGTCCTCCCTGCATGCAGATTGCTGCCTTTATTGATATATTTTTCATATCATACCAAGGCAGCCCAAAGAGGTTTTCTTGTCTACTGATCTCTACATCATTTTTCTTAAAACAAATCACCTAAAAAATTTAAGTTCCTTATTCTCTGACATGTCAGCTCCAGACTCTTGCCTCTTTTTGCTCCCTCACCATCCATCTACTTTGTCTAAGGTATATTCTTTTCGATGGCTTCCACTCCTGACTTTGGGCCATTAGGAGTACTCTTTTATATGCCTGGATTACTTACTACTTAATCCATATCTAGGCAGCTTCAATGGAAATGACCAAGGAAAATTAAGAGATATCCAGATGGATTAACTCTTTATAGAA
Source organism: Bettongia penicillata ogilbyi (assembly GCA_023548195.1). Taxonomy (NCBI): domain Eukaryota; kingdom Metazoa; phylum Chordata; class Mammalia; order Diprotodontia; family Potoroidae; genus Bettongia; species Bettongia penicillata. Next base: position 4,789,323 of record JAJHZJ010000447.1, on the reverse strand, counting down.
TGTAATGGGTTGATATTCTATTTATGCTGATTTGATTTAGCTATTAGCTGGTATATGAGTTTACTTTTTTATAGATAAAAGAATATTTATTTATGAGTTAAACTTGAAATTCAAATTGCTTCCCTAAGAGATCAATATCTCTTTCTACAAAACAAAACCTTATATAAAAGCAGTTTCTTCACTAGTGTGTCATTGAACAGAAGTATTATATTCACAGTGTGTACAGTAATTCCTAGGATTGTAGGTCTAGAGCTGGGAGGGACTTTAGTGACCATCCAGTGTAATGCACTCATTTTATAGATGAGCAGTAGTGAGAGCTCACACTTGCCAGAGTTTCTCAAAGTCCTAAGTTATAGTGGAGTTAGGATCCAAACTTGGGCCAAGTCTGATAACTCTCATTCCAGAATTTTCTGCCATGCCACTAATGTCTGCAGGTGGTGTAAAAACTGTGTAGTCCTTAGCACCTTCTTTTCTGCAGTGTGTCATCTCAGATTATCCCTTAGCTCTCACTGATTGCCAGGTTCCCTAGAGTTAATAAATGGCCACTCTGAGCTCGGTCTGCTTGTTAGGAAAAGGGCATCTATCTATAACTCTGGCATTTTTCTGCTTTTGTTCATTCTCCTCTGTACAAATAACATAATTCTTTTTCATTGGCTCTAAAGTATGTCATTGCTTCAATGGTCTTTTCTTCTCAGTAAACTTCCTGGCTTCCACATCTCAGTGTATCAGAGAATTCCTTTTTTTTTTTTCCAAACAATTTGAAAACCTTCTGTGTATATCCTGTAGTTGTCCATTCCAGTATTTTTACCTCTTGATATTTGCTTGTTCTTTATATTTTAATGCTTCTTTCACCCAAAGCCAACTATCTCATCTAGCAGACCTAGTAGGTGGTATCTCCCCTGCCCAGCAACAGTTCTTTTCTAAAGTAAACTTAATGAAGGGATTCATAAAACCTACTCACCTCTCCCTTTCGCCATATGTTCCAAAGGAAGATCTTTCTTTTTTTTTTTTCTGTCCATTAATGTACTGAATTAATATCTTAGTTTCCCACAATTTGTACTAGAAGTGTCTAATCCCTAGTCAGAGGATGATAGGTTTAGGCCAAAAAAGGGAAGACAGAAACAAGTATTTGTTGAGCACCCGCTAAGCACCAGGCACCATGCTAAGTGCAAATGATTGCAATGACCCAGGGAGGTAGGTGCTCATTTGATCCTTATTTCCTGTGAGGAAACAGAGGCAGACAGAAAATTTGGCCAAAGTCGCATAGCTAGTATGTTTCTGAAGCTGAATTTGAACTTAGGTTAATATAAATAGTAAGTAGCAAAGCTCAAGTTTGAATCCAGATTTTTTTGACTGTAGGGTCTTTTGAATTCACTATGTCATGCTGCTGTCCTCAATTAGATCCTATTTTTTTCTTCACCAGCCTTTGTTAAGTGCCTTCTATATGTCAGGCACTAGGAATCCAAGGCCAAAAGTGAAACATTTCTTGCCCTTGAGGAGTTTATAGTTTAGCCAGGAGAGGCTACTTGGGTGGCATGAACAAAATAGACATGACGATTTTTATAGGAAAGGCTCTCTCACAGCTGGGGAGATTAAGAAAAGTCTTATGGAGGTTGCCTTGTACTAAGCTTTAGAAGAACTAAGATAGTTTAAGAGGTGAATGTTGCATTTGAATCTCCAAACCCCTTGTTTCCTTCACCTTCTCGTCTTTCCTAAGCCATTATGTTCCCCAGCTCCACTTTCCTTACGTCTTACATTCCTTCTCCATTTAACACATTTACCAACTCTTAGTGTGGACTTTGTTTTCTCTCATGCCTAAGTTTATTGTCATGTGTAATTGTCTGCCTCATTCATCTTTTTGTATTGGTCATCTGTTTTATGGCTTAAGGCTCCAAGAAGGTGATGGAACTTCCCTATTTGTTTCTATTTGAATTTTCTTCATCTAATTCATTATTGCTAATTTGTTGATCTAGGAAAATAAAACTGTCTTAATTTCTAGTGATATTTGTTAAATTATGGCATGATATGTTTATGATAATGAAATCTACTGGGATTTGAATTACCAGGACCCTCCAGCATTTGAAGTTCAACTTTTTATTACCTTTACTAGTGTAGAAAAAGTGTTGTGGGTAATCCACAAAATTATTCATATTTTGTTTAGGAATTTTTTAATATTATATTTGAGTGTGGTTGTATTTAATGTTTGGAAATTTACACTGAAGTCAAAGTTCATTAATTCAGCCTCAATTAACTCAGTCTCTCAATTTTTTGGTTTTAATGATTTGGAAAAAGTGCCAAGCCAAAGTTTACTTTTATACTAGTTATGATAAAAAGCTTTTTAAGTAAATTGATAGCACAAACAGGATTGCCCGTAAGAATGTTTCAGTTAGGTAAGAAAATGGTACAGCAAAGCATACTCCTTTTAGAAGTACCTATTGTCAGAGAGGTGATTTATATAAAAATGCTACTATACAAATATAAAATTATAGTCATCAATTATTAGTGGTGGTAGTAATAGTAATCAGAATTTCTATTCATTAGGACAAATTCCTTAAGGACCCTTATTAGGTAGTAGCTTGTTAGTCTACCTCTAAATATTTAAGATATTTAGTGTAATAAAACTTAATTTATTTGAAAATTTTATGTCAGACTTTTCACAAGTTCTGATGGGCCCCAGTTATTTCGAATTAGTGGAGTTCATTGTATTTCAATTCATACAGCATACCTTGATGGTTTGCCATAAGAGTTACCTGAAGAGCTGTCTGGCTTCTGTCTTCTGTCCTCCAGGATTCCCCACTTCATACTATTTTATTAGCAGCCTTGATTTCTCAGTCTGTTGCAAAGTACCAGCTGAAAAGCAGGATTGGTGCTGATGCGATTCATACATTCCCTGATCTGAGAGGGCTGTTAAAGATTTTGACTTAGGAGGTCATCTCTTCTAAGTATGGCAGGCTTAGAGTGAGGAGGATTTTGTCACTTTGGTGGATCCATGATCTCACTGATGTGGTTGTTCCCAGCATTGGTTTAGCTGGCATCCCATTTGAACATTACCTTCCTGTGCAGTTCTTCTCAGACAGCATGAAGAGATTTTGTTAATGTTGGCAAATTAACCAATTAGACGAGGTGACTGAATCTGAAAACGTAATTTCCTCTGTATTTATCACAAGCAAGACAATTAAGAAAGAATTGGATGTATAAAAATTCAGGAAAAGGCCACATTTTCTTCCATTCTATGGAGGAGAAAGTGATATTATTTTGGTTTCAGGGTATTTTTCCCCCTGAAATACTGGTCCTGCATTTTATTTTTGCCTTGTAGGCTACAGAGCACAAGCTGAGAGGTGGGAAGAAGGGTTACTCTTACAGGAGAGCAACTGTACCTGTTCTGCCTTCCCTGCCTGAAGTCTCCAGCTGCTACCTCAAAGTATGACTGTTCTCTTTCCCCTGCCATAAGAATATAAGAAATACCTTACTTGATTCAAGAGTAGCGGTCCATCCTCTCCAGGGGTCTGTCTCTTTGGCTGGTACCAAGGGACACTTTGTGAGGAAGCATAGTAATTACTGTCCGTGACATTCACCCCCAGAGGTTACTTCCCTTTAATGACCTGTTGTGGAGTTATCATCCTGAATTTATCTAGACAGTAGCGTAACGTAGTTATATTTTCATTCTGCACTTCTTGAGGTAATAATGATTTCTTTACACTTATTGACTACTTTGCAAAGCAGTGCTTCCTTTTGTTTGCCTTAAAGCAAAGGTTTAAGGTTCAAGAGGAAACCCCTAGTTCTAGTCTTCTGGAATTTGATTAACAAGTCCATATTCACCTTTTCTATCCCATTCAGGATTTGTAGATGTCACTCATTCTATTTAACCTTCATCCTTACAGGTAGTACTGACTGCTCAGCTTGTAGTTTATTCATCTGTGAAAGCCAGGTGCTCTCTCTAGGAAGTAGTGATTGTATAAGTGCCTTTTTATTTTTTGGTGTGGATAAATATTTTATCAAAATCAACAACAAAAGAAGATATATGTTTAAATGTTTAAAATACATTATTTATAATTGCAAAAAGCTGGTAGCAAACAGTCACTAATCGGGCAGTGCCATAAAAAGTACAATAGTAGCCAGCATTTATATAGCACTTTGATATTTGCAAAGCACATTATAAATGTTCTCTCATTTAACCCTAGAAATAACTCTAAAAAGTAGGCACTATTGTCTTCCCCATCTTATAAATGAGAAGACCAAGGCTAAGAAAGGTTGAGTGACTTGCCCAAGGTCACACAGCTGGTAAAGTATCTCATTTTTTTTATTTAATAAGTCTGGAAAATTTTTATTATTTAAACATAACTAAATTGAAATGTGATGACTGGGAAGGTTCTGGATTTCTTTTCTTTTTTAAAAAAATTTATTTATTTTCAGTTTTCAACGTTCATTTCCATAAGATTTGGAGTTCCAAATTTTCTCCCCATCTCTCCCCTCCCCCACCTCAAGACACCATGCATTCTGATTACTCCTTCCCCCAGTCTTCCTTCCCTTCTATCACACCCCTCTTTTGCGGTGTCCCTATCTTCTCTCTTTTCTTATAGGGCAAAAATAGATTTCTGTATCCCATTACCTGTATTTCTTATTTCCCAGTTGCATGCAAAAACATCCAACTTTTGTTCCTAAAACTTTGAGTTCCAACTTCTCTCCCTTCCTCTCTCCCCACTTATTCCCACTGAGAAGGCAAGCCATTCGTTATGGGCTATACGTATGTAGTTGCAAAAGACTTCTATAATAGTCATGTTGTAAAAGACTAACTATATTTCCCTCCATCCTATCCTGCCACCCATTTATTCTGTTCTCTTCTTTTACCTTGTCCCTCCCCAAATGTGTTTACTTCTAATTACTTCCTCCTCCCATTTGCCCTCCATTCTGTCATCCCCCCTACCTTACTTCTCCCCTTCTCCCCTACTTTCCTGTAGTGTAAGATAGATTTTCATACTAAATTGACCATGCATGTTATTTCCTCCTTAAGCCAAATGTGATGAGAGTAAGCTTCACTTTTTCTCCTTTCCTCTCCCCCCTTCTCCCCTCCATTGAAAAAAACTTGCCTCTTTTATGAGAGATAATTTGGGACCATTCCATTTCTCCCTTTCTCCTCCCAATATATTCCTCTCTTACCCCTTAATTTTATTTTTTTAGATATCATCCCTTCCTATTCAGCTCACCCTGTGCCCTCTGTCTCTTTGTATATAATCCCTCCAACTACTCAAATACTTAGAAAAGTCTCAAGAGTTACAGATATTATCTTTCCATGTAGCTGCAATATTTTCTCCTTGACCAGGGAACTCTGGAATTTGGCCACAATGTTCCTAAGAGTTTCTCTTTTTGGATCTCTTTCAGGTGGGGATTGGTGGATTCTTTCAATATTTACTTTGCCCTCTGGTTCTAGAATGTCAGGGCAGTTTTCCTTGATAATTTCATGAAAGATGATGTCTAGGCTCTTTTTTTGATCAAGGCTTTCAGGTGGTCCCATAGTTTTTAAATTGTCTCTCCTGGATCTATTTTCCAGGTCAGTTTTTTTCCAATGAGATATTTCACATTCTCTTCCATTTTTTCATTCTTTTGGTTTTGTTTTGTGATTTCTTGGTTTCTCAGAAAGTCATTAGTCTTCATCTGTTCCGTTCTAATTTTTAAAGAACTATTTTCTTCAGTGAACTTTTGGACCTCCTTTTCCATTTGGCTAATTCTGCTTTTTAAAGCATTCTTCTCCTCATTGGCTTTTTGAACTTCTTTTGCCAATTGAGTGAGCCTATTTTTCAAGGTGTTATTTTCTTCAGTATTTTTTTGGGTCTTCTTTAGCAAGGTGTTGACCTACTTTTCATGTTTTTCTTGCATCTCATTTTTCTTCCCAGTTTTTCCTCCACCTGTCTAACTTGATTTTCAAAATCCTTTTTGAGCTCTTCCATGGCCTGAGCCCATTGAATATTTATTTGGGATGTTTGGGATACAGAAGCCTTGACTTCTATGTCTTTCTCTGATGGTAAGCATTGTTCTTTCTCATCAGAAAGGATGGGAGGAGATATCTGTTCACGAGGAAAGTAACCTTCTATGGTCTTATTTTTTTTCCCTTTTTTGGGCATTTTCCCGACCAGTTACTTGACTTTTGGGTCCTTTGTCAAGAGTAGGGTGTACTCTGGGAATCTGTGAGATCTCAGTTCCTTCAAGGTGGCACAATCAAGCATGTACTAGTCTGGACGCAGGGAGGGATTTTTGTGCCCAGAATCTTAGCAGGTGCCTCTCCACAGCCACTTGGTCTTCAGTTCCATAAAGTCAGCACTTGGGGCTGATTTTCAGATAAGCTGGATGGGCAGGGCCATCATTCAGTTTGAGACAAAGACCAGCTTGGCCAGGGCCTCCACCCAGGGCTGAGGTAAGACTCAGCTCTTCAATGCCCCCAGGGGTTTTTACGCTCCAACAGTGGAACTTCTATATGGGTGCTGTGCTGGCTCTGTGGCCACTGCCTGCTGCCAGGGCTATGGGAAGGCCCTTCTCCCTTCCTGGCCCCCTGATAAAACCCTGTCACTGACCTTTGGTGCCCATGGGCCGAGGGATCTGAGGACCTGCTACTGCGGCTGGAGATTCTGCCCTGAGGTGTCCTTCTCCCAGAGTCTCATTGTGCTGCTGCCTAGGCTGGTCTGGGCTCTGTGCTCGGCTCCCGCGTCCAGCACAACTGATGTTTCTATAGGCCTTTCAGGTCACTGTGGGCTGGAAATCTCCTCCACTCTGTTGTTCTCCACTTCTGCTGCTCCAAAATTTGTTGAGAGTCCTTCTCTACAGGTATTTTATGGGCTGTGGGGGGAACCCTGTGTAAGTGTGTCTTTCTAGTCTGCCATCTTGGTTCCGCCCCCTGTCTTTCCATGTAAAAATGTAAACAGTCCAACTTTAGTAAGTCCCTTATGATTTCTCTTTTCTGTTTACCTTTTCATGCTTCTCTTGATTCTTGTGTTTGAAAGTCAAATTTTCTATTCACTTCTGGTCTTTTCATCAAAAATGCTTGAAAGCCCTCAATTTCATTAAATGACCATTTTTCCCCTAAAGTATTATACTCAGTTTTGCTGGGGAGGTGATCCTTGGTTTGAATCCTAGTTCCTTTGATTTCTGGAATATCATATTCCAAGTCCTTCAATCCCTTCATGTAGAAGCTGCTAGATCTTGTGTCATTCTGATTGTGTTTCCACAATACTTGAATTGTTTTTTTTTTTGACTGCTTGCAGTATTTTCTTCTTGACCTGGGAACTCTGGAATTTGGCTGCAATATACCTAGGAGTTTTTCTTTTTGGATCTCTTTCAGGAGGTGTTTGGTGGATTCTTTCAATATTTATTTTACCCTCTGCTTCTAGAATATCAGGACAGTTTTCCTTGATAACTTCATGAAAGATAAAGACTAGGCTGTTTTTTTGATCATGGCTTTCAGGTAGTCTCATAATTTTTAAATTGTTTTCTCCTGGATCTGTTTTTTCAGGTCAGTTGTTTTTCCAAAGAGATATTTCACATTGTCTTCAATTTTTTCATTCTTTTGGTTTTGTTTTGTAATTTCTTAGCTTGTCATAAAGTCATTGGCCTCCATCTGCTCCATTCTGATTTTTAAAGCATTCTTCTCCTCATTGGCTTTTTAGACCTCTTTTGCCATTTAGTTTAGTCTATTCTTAAAGGTGTTAGTTTCTTCAGCATTTTTTTGGGTCTTCTTTAGCAAGCTGTGGACTCGCTTTTCATGATTTTCTTGCATCACTCTCATTTCTCCTCCCAACTTTTCTTCCACCTCTTTTACTTGCTCTTCCATGGCCTGAGACCATTACATATTTATTTTGGAGGTTTTGGATGTAGAAACCTTGACTTTTATGGCTTCCTCTGATGGTATGCTTTGTTCTTCCCCATCTGAAAGGATGGGGGAAAGTACCTGTCCATCAAGAAAGTAACCTTTTATAGTCTTACATTTTTCCCCCTTTTTTGGGCATTTTCTCAGTCGGTTACCTGACTTTTGACTCCTTTGTCAAGTGGAGGGTATACTATCGAGACCTTGTTCTCATTTCCTCCAAGGTGGCACAGTGAAGGGAGAGGAGTTTACTCCTCTCCTAACTGGTCTGGCAGCAACCACAAGCTTTTCTGTGCAGGATCCTCTTGAAAGCCTTCACCAGCTCCACCATGCCAGCACTCCTCACCCCAGGACTGCCACTTAGAACTGAGACCCAGATCAGCAGCTCTATTCCCTCAGCGTCTTTACACCGAGGGCTCCAAAAATGAGCCCTGCTGCCTCAGTGCTGCCTCTAGAGGCCAGACCATGTTCCCTTCTCTCCCAAGTGAAAAAGCTTTTTCACTGACTTTTGAAACTGTCTTTGGTGTTTATGGGTTGAGAAATCTGGGAACTGCAGCTGTTGCTCATGATTCTGTGCCTTGAAGCCTGCGCCAGTCCTGTCTGAGCCATGCTGCGCTCTGCTCCAAGCCTGGTGCGATAGACCTTTCCTGTTGGCCTTCCGGGTTGTCATGGGCTGGAAATTGCTTTCTCTTTGTTGTTTTGTGACTTCTTCTGCTCTAGAATTTATTTATAGTCATTTTATGGGATTTGGGGGTAAAGCTAGAGCAGGTCCATCTTTCTATTCTGCCATCTTGGCTCCACCCCTGTATGATTGCTTTCTTGGGTCCACAACTGATAGCTTTGAATCTTACTATCCTAGAAGTATAATTTAAATGATTTTTTTCCAAGGTAATTTATACTTGCCTAGATTAAATTTCATCTTCCACTTTTAGGGTCATTCATACAACTCTGTGACATATTCCTGAAGTTTGCCTTCAGCCTAGTATTTCCCTCTGTGGAAGATTTAGCATCCATCATCTATTAACTTAGAGAATTCACTGTGTGCTGTCTCTTCTAATCATTCAGGATCATTATGTAGGCATACTTTCTTGCAGGAAAGGAAATCCTAGGTTTGCTACAATGAAGGGGGTAGAGAATAGAGTTTGTGGGTTATCACAGAGACGAAAGAAAAATGAAAAGAGAATTCAGTGAAACATTAAAAAATACACAGAAGCAGCTTTAGAAGGTTACAGAGTCAATAAAGCAAGACAGTTTTGTTATTACTGTGCAAAATTGAAAATACCTTTTTTAAAAAAAGAAACTATGTAACAAGCTTACAGTTTAATAACAGTTTTCTTCTGTATATTGAAATGTTCACATTTATCGATACTAACTTCATAATTAAACTTTTTCAAAAAGAAAGTCATATGAAAGAACTAGTATTTTTTGTCTTAAAAATAAGAAGTAATGAAGCTCTTAACTTAAGCTTTTTCCTTTTGTTGTCATTCTCCAGTGCCCATGGATATTTCAGATTACAAAGTAATTTTTAGCCAATAAGAAAATGCAATATTGGAGATGTAAATTTATTTTAGGTGGTTTTCACTGTCTAGTATATTATTAGTAAATATTTCATATAATAGATTGCTAATTCATATGCCATTTATAATATTTGTACTATCATATCTTGCTAATAACTTATTGCCACTTTATATGCCATTGAGGTTTTAAAAAATTAAGTTATAGACACGAAATCCTTTTTAAAATTTGATCAAGAAAACTTATTTTTAAGGATCAAAAGATAATATTTGTTGGGTGCTTACACCATAATACTTTTCTTGTGTGTGATGTACATGAATAATTTATCCAAAATGGACAAGTTATAGATAGCTACACTAAGTGTTCTGATCTAGTTATTTGAAAAATGTATAATTGTGAATTTATAAAATCTGATAAAACTAGCTCACAGCCTTTTTTCCACTTGATTAAAGAGAGAAGCATGGGAGCCTTAATTGAACCATCATGAGAGAACTTTCATGAAAAGCTTACTTCAATTGTATAATGTCATTATGAGTAGAGATCCAAAATAGAAAATTACTTATTTTTGGAAGACACTGCTTGAGTCCTTTTTTGCTAACTAGATTTTAGTGAAGAATGTAGAAAGCAGATTTATACTTTGATGTGGATATGCATACAAACCTTGGTTCAGTTTACATTTTGTTTCTTTTCTCACATTTGTGTGTGTGTGTTCGTCCTTCGTTACCGAAGAAGACCATGCCATCAGAGAAATGATGACATGACTTGCACTTGACTTTGTTTTGAGTGAGGGAGGGCTGTGCAGGTCACCAGCCTGACTTCTCCTCCAGAGCCATCTCAATCCAGTGACCAGATATTCATCAGGATGACTGGAGATGACCCAGGATGAGGCAGTTGGGGTTAAGTGACTTGCCCAAGGTCCCACAGCTAGTGACTGTCAAGTGTCTGAGGTGAGATTGGAACTCAGGTCCTCCTGACTCCTGCACTGGTGCTCTATCCACCGCACCGCCCAGCTGCCCAAGTTCTTTAGTGCCATCTGGAAAGGTGCTATGATGAGTCTAAATCACCATCATCTTGAAAAAGAAAGGGCAAAGTGTGACATAATTTAGTCTGTAAATCCTGCCCCTTCTATGAAACTCGTTTCAGGCATTCTATTTCATTTAGATTCATCATTTATCTGAACTCTGTATAATCTGTTACTGTATAATCTGTTACTATATAATCCTGTATTTCCTTTGTATGTTCATTTCTTTAATTTTTTTTTCCATTTCTTTAGTAAGAGTAGAAGTTCCTTGAAGGCAGGAACAATCATTATCTATTTCTGAGCATATAGAAGGGAGGTGCTGAATAAATAAATGCTTGTTGAATGATTTTTGGGAGTGGAAATTGGGAATGGGAAGATGGGGAGCCAATGTTTGGGTTCTCAGTACTCCATCAAGCATGCTCTATAACTGCTTTCTTCTGGCGAATCAATCCACAAGCATTTTCAAAATTGCAGCATCTTTAACTTCCCTTCTCCCCCAATTAAAACCCAAGGAATGACCCAACTTACTCTAGCCATGGAAGATTAATTTGACTTTTTCATTTTTTACTGTGACATTTTCATTTTAATGATAAGAACATTTACTGTATTTTAAAGTTTACAAAGCCCTTTACATAGTTTGATCTTACAACAATCCTAAGAGGTAGTTACTGTAGGTGTTATTATGCCTGTTTTATAAATGAGGTAACTGATGCTCAGGTTAAATAACTTGTTGATGGTCACATAGCTTGCAGATGTTATAGGCAGGATTTGACCCAGGTCTTCCACTTTAAAAGGTAAATAGTTGATTGTCAACATTCATTGTTCATTATTGCCTTTTAGTAATTCCTGGAAGATCACAGGATGATAGATTTAGAGCTTGAAGAGATCCCAGAAGTCATCTAGTCTGATTCCATTATTTTATAGAGAGACCCAGTGAGGTCACATGTGTAACAGCCACAGATTTTACTCCATGTCCTCTGACTCCAAATCTAGTACCTGACATGTGGCCTCTCTGAGGTGACATGCCCTGTGCATGTGACATATTCTGTGTATAATATGCCAGACTGTGACCAGCAAGCTCTCTGAATAATTGTCTTCTACAAAATTTTTCATCCCTAAAACATCAAAGGAAAGGAATTATAGTACCAGTTATGGTATAATTTCAGCTGAATTTACAAGATAAGAATATAGAATCCCTTACACCAGGTGAAAAAGCATGAAAACCTTAATACTTGGGTGCCCGTTCAGTATCATTGCTCTGCAAGGGTTCCACGTATGTTCCTGGAGTGTAGCTAGTAAGTCTGTACAGTTGTAGGAGCGCTCCCTTGTGACAGTGACTCTCCTTGAAGCCACACTTCTCCCTCCATGGTGCAAGAAGTTCTAGCCATTGATTCTGTCCACCTCCTTGAAGGAACCTGAAAAGGGGAGTGGAAGCACTGGTCAGGGCTCAAACCACAGATGAGAGGACAAGCAGTTTCTGGCCTGATGGATAGGGAACTATAAGTCTATTTGGACTGAATCCTCTCCCCTTGGAAGTTACTGAAGTCGAGAGCCTCGGTCCAGCCCTATTCCTGTTTGCCCCAGTGTGAGGAAGCTGAGGTGTCCTGGTTGTAGGGGTGTGTGGAACAATGGGGAAATGGCAGGTGCTGAAAAGTGAGGATTCCCAGAGTTGAGAAATGAGGAATATAAGAGAACAACTGTAGCATTAATCAAGAGAGACAGCCCAATTAAAAATTAAGCCCATGAGCAGATGAAACAGAGGGGATCATAAAGGCAGTAGAAAGAATGAAAAAAGTCTTCAAAGGGAATCAGAGCAGTATAAACAGATATAATAATATGAAGGGAAGTGAACCTGTATCATCTAATGAAAGGCAGAATCCTTTGGATTCCTCAGGGGTCATAGGACAACAGCAAGAAACTCCAAAATGGTTCAAATGAGAAATAAATCACCAAAAAGAAATTAGAAATGAATTTAGGAAACCAGAGTCCTTGATGTATAATTTTTAAAGGCACATAGCATAGTAGGAGAAATTCAGTACATGATGGAGAATCTCTCCAAGAAAATAGCAGGGGAAAGAGACAATAACAGATTTGAACCTTAGTATGCAAGAAAGTAGTGTATGTTAAAGCCTGGGAAGGTTTTGGAGTTGAAAGACTTATTCATTGTATTGAGGCCTTTTTTAAAAGATCAGTTTTTTCCTATTTCTTTTCCTGGGATGAGGGCTCCTTTGTCTTGTTGCTTAATCTTATTTAGTGTATTTTTTAAATGGTGCTGACTTTTGACATAACCACTCACTGCCATCTTGCTGGAAGCATATTAATTTTCTTTATTGTGTACACACCCTTCTTTAAAGCTTTTCCTGACCACTTTAATCTGAAGCACTCTCTTCCTTCTCTGAACTCCTATAGCAATTTCAGATTTCATCATTCATATAGTTATGTATGAATTTACATATGAAATGAAATAAAATATGATGAATCACACCCATAAAAATATGTGTGCAATATTCAGATAAATGTAATATCTGAATTATAAAATGTCATTATACATATCCATTTATGTAATGTATATTAACAGTAGCATGGCATAATGAATAGATAGCTAGCTTAAAGTCAGGAATTAACCTGGGTTCAGATTTCCGCCTCTGACACATACTGACTGTTTGACCCTGGACAACTCATTTAATATTTCAGTGCCCCAGGGGATTCTCTAAGACTTTTAAATGGCCAATCACTTGTTGATCTGCACTGGTAGGGGGATTTCCTCACTGGGAATTCCCTGTATCAGTGAAGTTACGGGTGCAGTTCAAAAAAAATCTTTTCCATTGAGACACATCAGTGGAATAGAACCTTTAAAATGGCCATGTGTTCTACCAAGGTGAATGCTATTTTCATAATAACATTGAGCACAGTGGGATCTTACATTCTGCACATCTTTCAGTTAGTTTGGAAGTGGTAAAATTGTTGAACATTGCTTGTGAGAGAGCCTGCTTGTCTCTCGCTAATGTCCTCAGTTTGTGTAGATGAATTTCATAAAGACTGTATCAGTGGGAGAGTTTAGACATATAGGATATCAATTTATCTTATCTCTTTTGCCTTTTGGGGGGCACAGTAAGGTCCAAGATTTTTTCATGCCTCTGAATCTTTCCTGCCCTCAGATACTTTGCACTGCAATCTTGCAGCACCTTCACAGTTGTTTTACCTTCATCATAGATCTCTTATCTCACTTGGTCCAACATGGATGCTTTCCTTGTCTTTCTGTTCTTGTTCTTTTTAATGCCATTGCTGTCTACCTTTTGAGCGCCTCTGGGACTGTGATGCTTCCTCCCCTTGGCTTTTTAGCTCCCTTTTTATGGATTGCATTGACGTTTCCCTGAAGAATGTAAGCTCCTGATATCAGAGCCTGTCTTTCTTTTTTGGTTGTATTTTATCCCCCAAACTAAGCTCAGTTCCTGGTGAATAGTAAGCACTTAATAAATGCTTGTTGCTTTGCTTTGCCTTGATGTTCGCTTCTAAGTGTGGCAGTTCTTCTGTTCTTGGTGGCAAAAACAGTTTGTTGTAATAATCAAGCCATTTTTCTTCAGAATTTTTTTCTTTTTTTTGTTTATTTATCTATTTATTTGTTTATATATTTATTTTAAGTTTTCAACATTCATTTCTACAAAATTTTGAGGTCCAAATTTTCTCCCCACCTCTCCCCACCTCCCACCCCAAAATACCTTGCATTCTGATAGCCCCTTCCACCAATCTCCCTCCCTTCTAACCCTCCTTTTCCTTATCCCCATCTTCTCTCTTGTCCTGTTGGGCAAGATAAATTTCTATACCTCATTACCTGTATTTCTTATTTCCCAGTTGTACGCAAAAACAATTCTTAACATTTGTTCCTAAAACTTTGAGTTCCAACTTTTCTTCCTTCCTCCCTCCCCACCTGTCCCCACTGAGAAGCCAAACAATTCAATGTAAACTCTATATGTGTAGTTTTGCAAATGACTTACATAATCGTCATGTTGTGTAAGACTAATTATATTTCTCTCCATCCTATCCTGCTCCTCCATTTCTTCTGTTTTCTCTTTTGACCTTGTCCCTTCCCAAGAGTGTTGACTTGTAATTGCTCCCTCCTCCCATTTGTCCTCCCTTGCATCATACCCCCTACCCTGCCGGACTGTGGTCCTCTCTGTATCCAGTGAGACAGACCTTTCCCATCAGCCTTCCAGGTTACCCTGAGCTGGAAATCTCCTCCACCCTGTCATTCCGTGGTTTCTGCTGCTCTAGAATTTGTTGAGAGTCATTCTTTACAGGTATTTTATGGGCTGTGGGGGAAGAGCTAGAGTATGTGCATCTTTCTACTCCGCCATCTTGGCCCCACCCCCCTCTTCAGAATTTATTATCCCTTCTCCATCCTGGAAGATCACTTCATCCCTGGAATTCACAGACTCACACTTTGGAAGTACTACCCTCTCCACCTCAGGTGCCTCCCTCTGACTGGAAGGCAGATCTCCTTCTAGCATAGAAGTAATTATAGGCAGTATAAAATATTTGCCTGCTTAAGATAAGCTCAGGAACTATATGAACACAATTACAAAACGCTTTTCACACAAAGAAAGTCATTCTAAATAATTGGAAAAATAATAGTTGCTCATGGGTAGGCCAAGCTAATATAATCAAAATGACAATTCTACCTAAACTAATTTATAATACCAATTAAATAAAGTGCCATGTCAACCAGACTACTAAAAATTATCTTATAGAGCTAGAAAAAAAATGATTATAAAATTCATCTGAAAGAACAAAAGGTTCAAGGTCAAGGGAATTAATGAAAAGAAATGCAAGGGAAGGTGGCTGAGCTATATAAGATCTAAAATTGTATTATAAAGCAGCAGTCATCAAAACTAGTTGGTAGTGGCTAAGAAATAGAGTGGTGGAGCAGTGGAATTAGGTTAGGTAGAGAAGACACATAGTCAGTGACTACAGTAATCTGTTTGACAAGCCCAAAGACTCCAGCTTCTGGGATAAGAACTCACTTTTCGACAAAAGCTGCTGGGAAAACTGGAAAACAGTATGGCAGAAACTAGGCATAGACCAGTGTCTTACACTGTATACCAAGATAAGGTCAAAATGGGTACATAAAGGGTGATACTATAAGCATATTAAGAGTGCAAGGAATAGTTTACCTATTAGATCTACGGGGAAGGGAAGAATTTATGACCAAATAAGAGATAGAGAACATTACAAAATGCAAAATGATAATTTTGATTACATTAAATTAAAAAAAGTTTTGCACAACCAAACCCAATGCAACCAAGATTAGAAGGGAGGCAGAAAGCTGGAAAATACTTTTTACAGCCAGTGTCTCTGATAAAGACCTCATTTTTCAAATATATAAAGAACTGAGTCAGATTTATAAGAATACAAGTCAATCCCCAGTTGATAAATGGTAAAAGGATATGAACAGAGAGTTTTCAGAGGAAGAAATTGAAGCTATCTGTAGTCATATGAAAAATACTCTACATTACTATTAATTAGAGAAACGTAAGTCAAAACAACTCTGAGGTATCACATCAGACCTATCAGATTGGCTAACATGACAAAACAGGAAAATGATAAATGTTGGAGAAGATGTGGGAGAGTAAGAACACTAATTCATTGTTGGTGGAGCTGTGAGCTCATCCAACCATTCTGGAGAGCAATTTGGACCTATGTTGAAAGGGCTATAAAACTATGCATACCCAAAATCAAAATCCAGCAAAATCATTACTAGGTCTTATCCCAAAGAGATCATAAAAAAGGGAAAAGGACACACATGTACAAAAATATTTATAGCAGCTCTTCCCATCGTTTAGGGAATGACTGAACGAGTTGTGGTCTATGAATGTAGTGGAATACTGTTGTCCTGTAAGAAATGATGAGCAGGCAGATTTCAGAAGAACCTTGAAACACTTACATGAACTGAAGTCGAATGAAGTGAGCAGAGCCAGGAGAACGCTGTACACAGTAACAGCCACATTGTGTGATGACCAGCTTTTAACAGTCTTAGCTCTTCTCAGCAATCAAGTCAAGACAGTTCCATAATACTCATGATGGAAAATGCTGTCCACATCCAGAGAAAGAATTATGGATCCAAGTATACCATTTTCTCTCTTTCTCTTTTTTATTTCTTGTGATTTTCCCTTTTTCTTCTTTCACAACATGACTAATGTGGAAATGTGTAATATGATTGTACATGTACAGCCTGTATCAAATTGCCTTCCCTCTGGGGGAGGAGGAGGGAGAGAGGGGGAAAATTTTAGAACTCAGAATCTTATAAAATTAAATGTTGAAAACTGCAGAACAATTTAAAAACACCATCAGAAAGCAGAAGACAAACCACAACCGCGTTGTCATTCTACCTTTCCTTCTGGTTTGCAACCTCCAGCCAGGTTTTTCATTCACACTGTGACCTCCACAACTTCTCACTCTGGACTAACTACACTCTCCTCCCTTCCCTGTCTTGACCCCTTAGTTAATTAGTTCAACAATATACTGGCTTTTGTGAGTCTCTTGACTCCTTAATTGTATTAGTGGTCTTGCCCTGCCACACTTTAGCTTTGCGTTATTCACATTTTCCTTGCTTCTCTACACATGCTACTGAATGAAGATGGAGAAAATAGAAACCTTTCTCGCTGGTCCAATTCCTATTTAAAATACCTTACCTAAACAGAGCTCTGATTACTGTAAGGCAATCTTTTTACACCTTCCTAATTAACTCAGTATTCTACTCACCAAAGTGACTGCCAAACGTTTTTATCCCTCCTCAAACCTCCCATGGCTCCTCCTCCCCACCTTCTCAGCTAAGAACCTTGCCTTCTCTTTTATTGAAAAAAGTAAGACCATTTGCTGAGAGCACCCTCTTATGTCCTCTTCCTCATCTCACTTCGACCAGATGCCTTCTGCACTGTCTCCTCTTTCATCCCTTTCTCATATGAAGAGGTAGCCTTTTTCCTTGACAAAGCAGACTCCTCTCCATGCACTATCCTATTCTGTCTCCTCTTCTCTAGCAGATTATTCTTCCTTTAATCTCCACTCTCCCACTTAACTTCATTCACTGTCTATCTACTAGCTACTTGCCTACTGCTTACAAACATTTTCATCACTTCCCCATCCACCCCCACTAACTATTGTGCCAAATCTCTCCCTTTTTCTGTGGCTAAACTTGAGAAGGTCATCTACAATAAATGCCTCCTTTAACTTTCTTCTCACTATCATCTTCATTCTCTACAGCCTGGCTTCTTACCTCATCTTTCAATTGAAAATGCTCTCTCCAAAGTCACTAGAAATGTCTTGTCCACTGTGGTGAATTTTTCTCAGCTTTCATCCTTGACTTCTTTGTAGTCTTCGACACTGTTAATCAACCTCTTCTCCTTGATATTCTGTTTCTCCTAACTTTTTGTGCCAATGCTCTCTCCTGGGGCTCTTTCCTACCTGAATGCTCCTTCTTCGTCTCCTTCACAGAATGCTCAGTCTTCATTGAGGTCTGGTAACTGGGTTGTTACCTGCTCAGCTTTCAATATATTCTTCTCTCCCCTCACCCCACCCTCTCTTCTTCTGCTTTGGCCTATTCCTATTTAGGTTACTACTATCCTTTCTAATACTCATGTTCACATTCTTGGTGTCATCTTTGACTCTTCAGCCCCATCCCGCATATCCAGTGTCTTGAGAAATCTGCTCATTTCTGTCTGTAACATCTCTCATATAAACTCTCTTATCTTTATATTCATATAAGTACTACTTAAGTTCAGACTCTCATCACCTCTTCCTTAAACTATTGCAATAACCTCCTAATTGGGCTCCCTTACTCAAGTCTCTTCCCTCTTCAATCTTTCACAAAGCAAAGGGAAGAGGTTGATTAACAGTGTCAAAGACTACAAAGAAGTCAAGGATGAAAGCTGAGAAAAATTCACCAGAGTGGACAAGACATTTTTAGTGACTTTGGAGAGAGTTCAGGTTTGATAATGTCATTCCCCTACTTAAAAAACTCCAATGGCGCTCTATTGACTCTAGAATCCAGTATTTTTTTGTCTTATCTCATCCTTCCTAATTTTTGCATAAGCTTTATATTGTATATAATTATTAGTATATGTAAAGCATATATGGAATAGGTTGTGAAATGGACGGAGTTTATAAGTCACAGGCAAAATTCAATTAGGAATTTTGAGAGCGTCATTTATTAGCCAGGCTGGCGGCTGCCTCATGGAGAGACCCAGAGGAGACAGCCCTGAACTGAGGTGGGTGAGTGCATTTTAAGCATTTCGGCACTACTCGTACAGCCTTGTGGTTTCCACAACAAACAGAGTTCTGACAGAGCAAGACAGGGGCTTGCTGCTAGGCAAGAGCCCCCAAACAGAGGGGGTTGTCAGGGTGCTATGAGGCAAAGGACCCCAACAGAGGAGAGGTGCCAGGAGAGTTAGCCAATCAGGAAGGGGGGGCTTAGCAGAAAGTGGTTACCTGGCAATTGGGGTCTAACATTAGGGGAGCACAGGTGGTTACCATGCAAATGGACTAAACGAAAAATGACCGTTAACAATTCAAAAGATATTAAACCAAAGTAACATTTTGACAGGGGCCCAACAACAGAAAAACTGTTACTAGGCAAGTTATCCAACCCTGCCCAGTAACCTAACAGATATCTCTCAACCTAGAGGCCCAGGGAGGAATAATGTCCATTTTAGTAGATATTGGAGGTATATGTTCAAATTTTTTTTACTGATAGGGTTGTGTGATCAAAAAAGTTTGGACAGCACTTCTTTAAGCAGTAGAGAAAGCCATTACAGCTCTGGGGCGAGTAGGCAAATGATATAAAAAGCCATCGTTTTATGTGGTTATCACTATAGGATGATTGTAAAATAAAGAGTGTAATAATGTGCCTCCCACTAATGTTAAATTTCACCTGCATCTCAAAATCATTGAGAAGAAAGTGCTTTGTAAACCTTAATCCTCTGTAGGCAAGTGGTGGTCATCATTATTTCTCTAAGAATGTAGTTTGGTAGAGGTCATGTACATACATGAAATGGATAACAAGGTATTGGACAGATGATTAAGTATCAAAGTGGTCTCTACATTTAATAAATGAAATAGGAATTGAGAGAGAAGATTAGTGTGGTTGACTGGAAATCAGGGAAGACTTCTTGAAGGAAGTGAAACGAGCCAAATCTTATGAAAAATAAGTAGGATTTGATTAGCAGAAAGGAAAGGGAAAGCCCAAATATGGGCTCTACCAGTTTTTAAACCTTAGGAATCGGACAATTTTTCTTCATAAGTCTGCAAATTTAAATATTTTAAATTTATATATGCCTTTCTGTCTTTCAAATGGTCAGTTGGATAAAAATTATCTTCAGCCAGTCACTGATTGGTGCTTTTTTATCTTCTTCCATTAGACCAGTCTTGCACAGCACCTGCCTTTAATTAACCATAGCATAATTAACCACTTTGAACTGATACCTGTCTTCACGTCCCTTTCTTCCCTTCCCCTGACCATTTCAGGATTCCTTGCTCTGCTCCCACAGATTGGTTCCACCTTTTGTAGCATTCTTCAACGTGGTTTGCCCAAAGCAGCCAACAGCTTGGTCGTCTGTAGTCGTTCAAGGATCGTGTAAGTCCTTTCAAGCAGCTGGCAGCAGCAAGTGGTTCCCTTTTCCTAAATTCTCTTACTGTTGGGAGTATCCTCATCTTCCCAGTCACTTTGCTCTTCGTTCCTTACTCTCTCACCCCTGGGATATCCAATCTATTGCCAACACCTGTCAATTTTACCTTCACGATACCTCTCAAATACTTCCCCTTTCTCTATTCTGACTTGGCATTAGGCCTTCATCATCTCACACCTGGACTGTTGCAATGAGCTGGGGGTTGATTTCCTTCCTACAAGTCTCTCTCCACTTCCATCCCTCTTCTAGCCATCAAATTGATATTCCTAAAGCATTGGTTTAACCATGTCACCCTCTCCATTCAGTCAACTACAGTGGCTCCCTATTAGTTCCTGGATCAATTAAAAAACCATGTTTGTCTTTTATAGCCTTTTGTAACCTGGATCTTTCCTGCTTTTCCTTAACCCCCCTTCACATACAGTGTGATCCAGTGACACGGGCCTCCTTGCTCTTCCCACATGATATTCCATCTTCTGATACATATTCACTGACTGTCCCCCTCCCCACCCCACCCCCCAACACCTCGGTGGCCTCAGTTCAAATCTAGCCTCAGACATTTACTAGCTGTGTGACCCTGAGCAAGTCACTTAAGCCTTTTGCCTCTGTTTCCTCATCTGTAAAATTAACTTTAGAAGGAAATGTCAAACTATTCCAGTATCTTTGCCAAGAAAGCTCCAAATGGGGTCGCAGAGTCAGACGTAACTGAAACCACTGAAGAGCCATACCTGAACTATCATGAACTGTGAACCCCATACCTGAAACTATTCCCCTCCTCATCTCTCCCCCCACATATAATTTCCCTGGTTTCCCTCAAGTCTCAGCTAAAGGCTCATCTTTGCAAAAAACCTTTCTTAGTCTTCCTTCATTTCCATGCCTTGCCTCTAAAACTACCCCCAATTTATCCTGTTTGTCTTATTAGTAAATGGATATTTGAGTGTTTTCTCCCCTCTAAACTGTGAGCTTTTTCAAAGCAGGGACTGGTTTTTGTTTTCCTTTATATCACCAGTGCTTAGCGTAGTGCTTAGCACTTAATTGGTGCTTAAAAAAATGCTAGTTGATTCATTAATTTAGAGAAATGGCCAGTGTGAGATTGTAAATTGGTGGCTAGGAAAGAAATGTATACATGAGAGGGAGACAAAGTTTATGGTGGTAGGTAGGAGACTGTGACTGAGTATGAAGGGAATGAATGAATGTGTTGCATGTGCACATGTGGGAGAAGAGAAGAGAGGTAGGTAGGAAATGGCTATAGGATTTTAATTCCCTAGAGAACATTTCTCTTTATTAGGACTTGTGGTAGATATATAGTCACAGTTGATAATGGCATAGTGTTTTTAAGGGATAGGAAAGATGGGCCCCAGTTAAGAGGGGACTCGGTTAAAGACATTTAATTTCAGATTGATTGAATAAACCATTTAATAATCTTTTGCCAGAAATTACTTCAATGACAATATCAGAAATTTCTGTTACTAAAAAAACAAGGAAATCATTTTGAATATAGCATTTCTAGCATCTTTTTTTTTTTGTTTGTAATAGAATCTAGTTTTGCTCAGTGATACAATGCTATAGCAATTATCTGACAGTTCCTATGCTGAATGCTGTCTTCTAGGTAACTACTGTTAATATGGTCTTGTTACACCTTGATATTCTATAATGTAATGATTGCTATGTTTGTTTTACATATCTTTATCTTTGTTTTTGCACCACCAAAACAATAACTCACTAGTTGTAGTAGTCTTATGAGCCTAGTTTATTTGAGATAGGCATTGTTTAGTGTGATTTCTCTAGATCCTGTTTCACTGGACTTGAGTAGTACAAGCCTAAGACTTCTTGCATTGAAGAGACAAAGATGTCATCATGTATTCTTGCAGGAGCACAAATGCTGGCATAGCCTGCTGAGAGAAAGGATTATTTCTCAGATGTACTTAATAATTAATTATTTAATTAGGACCAAGAGTTTTTTCCTTTTCTGCTTCCTCATCCAGAAATCAACCAGTGTGGAAAATCTTGGGTGAAGCCTGGATTCCTACTCATTGTGTTTACTCAGACACATCTGGGAAAATGTGTATTCTCCCTTTTGTTAGACAGGTGATGTCTTTGATCAAAACTTAGGTGGTTGCACCCCAGACCCTCATTGGACTATAGCCCAGCCTCTCGTTGTAATATTAATTCTCATATTGTTAACCAATCAGAGTTGATCCCTACCCTCAGGAACATCCATAATTCCAAGGGCAGTGAGCCCCCTGCCATGTGGGATCTTCAGCACTTGAGAGTGCCTCTGACCTTTTATTAATAGCATGTTAGCTTAATTAATAAAATGATAAATTACCTCAAAACAATGTCTCTCAAACTTTAAATGTCACACTGCCTTGTCGAAAAACTTTTTATTAGACTGGTGTTAGATCTTGTTTCTGTTGTCCTGCTTGGTTTAAAACAGAGATGTGTCTTACCATAAGTTAGGCGATATATCAAGTGAGGGATTTGTTTGGCCATAGCAAGTTATGGAGACTGGAGTGTGCAGGATGGGGGCAGGAATCTGCATCAGTAGAGAGAATACCCACATTGATAAAATCACAGATTCTGAAAGTATTGAAGTAAGTAATAACACTGAAAAATAACTTGTTATAAATGTGCAAAAGTAAGGTTATGTTAATATTTAGGACAATAACATAAAGGAAAGAAATATCTTAAATGAGCCAGATTGACTATAGAGACTAACTTTCTGTCAAATTTCCTTCCCAGGATTCTACGGTGAAATGACTTAGCACATAGGAGATTGCTGGCTTTTAAAAATTAATAATCATAACAAATGGCTTAATTTAGTGCTTTAATAAATCTATAATAAGGAGCAGGACTGAATAAATATAATAAAAACAATAATGAATAAACAAGAGATAACATTTATTGGTAGCACATAAGTGGTAAAATCAAGTAATGAGGGAGGACACTTAGAGAAAAACTAAGGTGAACTAAACATTTTCTGAAATAAGTCTTCAGGGAGCAAGACCCTTCCCACCTCAAAATATATTCCCCACTGGCTTGCCAGAGTGTCTGAAATATATGTTATTAAAGACTGTTTCTTCTATTTCCAGGATGTTTCTTTTTAAAAACCAAGTAATACATAGAGCCGGTAGCAATGAAGTATGAATTAATTGATTGGAAAACAGCGTGCCAATCATCTGACAAAAATCCCTTAGGAAGTTAAACATAAAACAAATATGCTTTCCTCATAGGGAAAGGAATTAAAAAGAAGACCCAGAATATGAGGTAATTTAAAATAAACTTGAATAGGAAACAGGAAAAGGGAGTCTGTGGACTAAAGAGCAGTCAGCCTCTGCTGGAGGGAAGGTCACTGGAGACAGACTTGGTGTGTGGCTCCCATGTGGTCCTGGACCTTCTTGGAGGTCTGTCTGAAGACTTCACCTCCCCACACTGTCACACAGTCTGCTTTATTTACCATTTAATGTCCTTGATCCTTAGACCACGTAGTGATTATGAAGGCTGCCTTCCTCCACGTTGTTTTCATTGATCTCATTGATATTCTTGACCTTTTGTTCCTCCAGATGAATTTAGTTATTTTTTTTCTAGATCTATAAAGTAATTTTTGGTAGTTTGATATGGCAGTGAATAAGTAAACTAATTTAGAGAGTATTGTCATTTTTATCATACTAGCATGGCCTACCCATGAGTATTTAATATTTGTCCGGTTGTTTTTATTTGTGTGAAAAGTGTTTTATAGTTGTATTCATATAGTTCCTGTGTGTATCTCTTGGCAGGTAGACTCCCAAGTATTTTATATTGTCTGCAGTTATTTTATTTTTAAATACTTTCCCCCAATTGTGTGTAAAAACAGTTTTAGCATTCTTTTTAAATTTTTAGTTTGATGTTATTTCCCTTGTTCCTTTCCCTCCCCTCCCCACATCCTGAGATGGCAAGAAATTTGATAGACTTTATACATGTGCAGTCATTCTGCAGTTATTTTAGGTGGGATTTCTCTTTCTATCTCTTCCTGCTAGGTTTTGTTGGTAATATGTAAAAATCCTGATAATTTATGTGGTTTATTTCATACCCTTTAACTCTGTAAAAGTTGTTGCTAATTGTTTTCACTAGTTTTTTAGTTAATGCTCTTGGGTTCTCTAACTATACCATCATGTCACCTACAAAAAGTAATGGTTTTGTTTCCTTGTTAACTGTTCTTACTCCTTCAGTTTCTTTGTAGTTCACATTTCTAATACAGTACTGAGTAATACTAATAATGGATAGATATCCTTGCTTCACTTGTGTTCTTATTGGAAAGTCTTCTAGTTTTTCCCCATGGTAGATGTTTCCTCTTGGTTTTAGATAGATTCTACTTACTATTTTTAAGAAAAGCCCTCTATTCTTGTGTTTTCCAGTGTTTTGAATTGGAATGGATGTTGTATTTTGTCAAAATCCTTTTCTACATTTCTTGATATAGTCATATGATTTTTGTTGTTTTTGCTTCTGATGCAATCAGATATACTAATTGTTGTCCTGATAATGAACCAGCCCTACATTCCTGGTATAAACCCAGTCTGGTCACAGTGTGTAATCTTTGTGATGTACTGTTGTAGTCTCCTTGCTAGCATTTTATTGAAAAATTTTCCGTCAGTACTCTTTAGGAAAATTGATCTTTAGTCTTCTTTGTTTTTGTTCTCCATGGTTTAGGTATCAAAAATTTTTATGTCATACAAGAAATTTGATAAGACTCTTTATTTACTTATTTTTTTCCAAATAGTTTATACAGTTTTAGAATTAATTTTTCTTTAAATGTTTGATTGAATTTACTTGTGAATCCATCTGATCCTGAAATTTTTATTTCCCTTAGGGAGCTCGTTTATTGCTTGTTTATTTCTAAGATAAGATTATTTAAGTATTCTACCTCTGTTAATCTAGACAATTGGGGGGGGTAATATTCATCTATTTAATTTAGATTATCAGTTTTATTTGCATGTAATTGGGAAAAATAGATGCTAATAATTGCTTTAATTTCATCTTCATGCATTCACCCTTTTCATTTTTTTATGGTGGTAATTTGTTTTTCTTTCTTTTTTAAATCAAATTCACCAATAGTTTGTTTTATTTTTCATAAAGCCAAGTTTTCTTTATTAGTTCAGTGATTTTTTTTTTACTTTTAATTTTATTAATCCTTTGATTTTCAGGATTTCTGTTTTGATATTAATTGAGGGTGTTTAATTTGCTCTTTTTCTTTTGTTCTGTGCTCAATTCATTGATCTACTTTTTTCTCTTTTGTTGATGTAGTTGTTTAAGATACAAAACTTCTCCTAAGTACTGCTTTGGCTGTATTCCATAAATTTTAGTATGTTATCTCACTGGTGTCATTATCTTTAATGAAATTATTAATTCTATAATTTATCCTTTGACCCATTCATTCTTTAGGATTAGACTATTTTAGTTTCCAATTAATTTTTAGTCATGTTTCCAAGGCCCTTCATTGAATATAATTTTTTGTATTGTGATCTGAAAAGGGTGCGTTTAATATTTCTGCTTTTCTGCATTTGTTGAGGTTTTATAGTCAGTTTTTGTGATGTTGCCATGTACAGCTAAGAAAAAAAGGCATATTCCTTTTTTATTCCCATTCAGTGTTCTCCAGAGGTCTATCATATTTAAGTTTTCTAAAATGCTATTTTTATGTTACCCTCTCATTCTAAGATATCTGGACAGTTTTCCCTTTTAATTTCTTGAAATATGATGTCTAGGTATTTTTTTGATTAATTGCTTTCAGGTAGTTCAATAATTCTTAAATTATTTCTTCTCAATTCATTTTTTGAATTAGACCTGAAAGTCACACACACACGTATGTATACGGATATATGTATATGTGTGAACACATATATGAACATATACATATATGTATATCTATGTCTTTATGTGTTTGTGTGTTTGTCTATGTATGTGTGTATATCTGTATGTATCTGCGTGTCTATCCATCTATCTATCCATCTATCTATCTGTCTATCTATCTATCTATCCTATCCTATCCTTCTGTGAGCCCCTGAGAACACGGACTTTTTCTTTTCTGTGTGTATTTCCAATGCTTACTATGGTGTCCAACACAAGATAAGTGCTTTTTCATTCATTCTTAGAGTTTTTAAAAATATTTCTTCTAATTCCAATAATACTAATAGCTGATATTTTTATATAGTACTTTAAGACTACAGAGCATTTTAGTTGGGGAGTTTGAAGAGGCAGAAAAGCAGAAGTGTTTATGTCTAAGACTGAGAAACATCATTGAATCCAGGTTCTAAAATATAAAGAAACACAAATATACTGTAGCGGTCTCCAGTTTCAGTTTACCTCTATAGTAGGGATCCCAAAGCTTTCTTCCCCAGTGTCTGGGTAGTCCTGAGAGGAGGACCCAAATCTTTTCTCCAGGTGTTTCATGAACAGGTCTAGATAATGTGAATAACTCCACCCAAGTGCCCTGGGGAATTACAAGAAATGGAGGGACAGTCAGGGAAAGTATAGGGTCGGTCTTCCATCCTCTCCTCTCCAAACCCTGAATGATACATTCCCTGAACTCATTATTGAAATTTGCACTGCATATTTCCATCGAGTTGGAACCACTTACCATATTTTACATAAAGGTATTATAACTTCAGTATTAAAACTTTGAAGTTTATAACTTCAAATACCACAAATTTGAATGCATGTGACCACTTCAGGGGATTCGTTATTTGCACTAATTGGGACTTAGTTGTAGTAAGCAATAATGTTAGCAAGCAGGAGAGATACATTACCCATGATGTGAGGAGAGAATGCAAGCAGCAGTGACTCCTAAGAGATTTGTTGTGTGAGAGCCCTGGAATTATGTGCATCAGCCTACAAAAACAGGCTAAAGAAGAATGGAACTTAGACACGTTTATGAGCTGTAACTGCCTTTGACCATGACAGAGATGCCAGAGTGTTTTTCTCCAGTGGTGGGTTGTTAGAGAGCTGTTCACCTGGGAAAAAGACTGAGTCTCAGCTATTGGTGACTGAAAACAGGAGAAGTGCATGTCAGGTTAGGTAAAGGAAAAAGAGAAAGAAACTGCAGAGAATACTAATGGAAAGTAACCTCTACTGATATCTCTTGAGAGGTACTAGAGGTGCTAAAGGACTGCATGAACCCCTGCTGGAACTTCCTTAAGGCAGTACGGATTAATCACTGACCTTGGATGGGTATCTGGTGAGGAGAATTGCACATGGATCTAACATGTTGTTATTACTTAATTTAGTTGTGTCCAACTCTTTGTGATCCCGTTTGGGGTTGCTTTGTTTGTTTGGTTTTTTTTTTTTTTGTTCTTTTTTTTTTGACAAAGATTGCCATTTTCTTCTGCAGCTCATTTTACAGACAAGGAAACTGAGGCAAACAAGACTGAATGACTTACCCTGGGTCACATAGCTAGTTAAGTGTCTGAGGCTGTATTTGAACTCAAGAAGATCTCCAGACCCAGTACTCTATCCACTGCACAACCTAGCTGCCCATGGATTGTTACCTTCAAAAGGCCCAGTTACTTCTTTGTTTCCATTAACTTGTAAATAAAAATCCTGTCTTAGATTTAGTTTTCTTTGAATTTCAATCATTGAGCCATTTATTAAACATCACTATGAACTAGGCACTGTGCTAAATGCTGGGAATACAAAAAAAGTCAACCAATATGATAAAACTGCTTTGAGTTTTGTGAACATGTGTACTTGTAAGGAGAATTGGTAAATATTTTTGGTTAAAGAGGTGTCAGATACCGAACTTTCCTGTCATCTGGGAGGGATCAGTGATTCAAAGGAGGGATAATTCCCTTGAAGTATGTTGTTGTTCAGTTGAGTCCAACTATTCCTTAAAAAACAGCCTCCTATTTCTTGCAAAATTAGAAATGGATTTATAAATATAATTGCAAATTTTATAATATTTGAATTTTTAAGGCAAAAATATGACAAAGTAAAGAATCCCATAAAAATATTGGCTGTGAAAAGAAAGGAGGGAAGTGGAAATCATTCTTCAGCCTTATTATTAAACATCTTACAAAATACTTTGTTGTATCCAATATTCTTCCTTGATTATAAAACAATTACGGAAACCATGTTGTTTTTCATTGTTAATTATTTGTAATATTAGATTTGAAATAAAAAAATCTGAAAATATAATCTTTTAAAAATAGCCTTATATATTAACTTTTAAAGCACTTTATGACCTGGTTCCTTCATACCTTTCTGTTCTTTTAATTTACTCCCCTCCACCTCCTCTGTGATCCAGTTCTTCACACATTGCTGTGCCATCTTCTGACTCTGTAGCTTTTCACTGTATAGCTCCCATTCCTGAAATGCTCATGACTTAAACTTGGGGCATTTGTGTATCCTTACTGAGGGTTGGTGGGTTTCTTTATGATTGAAGGTGAACCTTTTTTATTTTATGAACATTAATTACATAGGTAAGCAACCAGATCTTTAGTTGAAAAGACCAAGTAGCTGTAGTAAGATGGCATTCAGGGTAATGACCAAAATGTCATCTCTAAAGATGATACTTTTTGTATGCTGCTGGAAGCGTTGGAGGCCCATAAAGAGGCTGTGCTTGCAGATCGAGATCCTGGCTGTGGTTGTACACATGTCTCCAACAGAGTTACTGCTAGTGATCCACCTTTCCTGTAGCATGACACAAGGCAGAAAGTGTGGACAGACATAGGAGGCTGTGGTTTTTAACTACAACTCATGTCTTAGATTTTGTTTCCTTTGAATTTCAACCATTGAGCCATTTATTAAACATCACTATGAGCTAGTAACTATGTTAAATGCTGGGAATACAAAAAAAAGGCAAAAAACAAACATACCCCAAAAATCAGTCCCTGCTTTCAAGTTCACGGTCCAGAGATAAAAGGTGCTTCTGGATATCTCTTCTGCCATTTGTAATCTATAGCAGAGGTTCATAACCTGGGGTCTATGAACTTTTAAATATATATATATATACATATATATTTATAATAATATTTCAGTGTAATTAGTTACCTTTATAATCTATGTATTTTATTTTATGCACTTCAAAACACTATTCTAAGAAGGGGTTCATAGTTTTCACCAGCCTGCTGAAGCAGTCCATTACATTTCAAAAGCAAAACAAAATACTAAGAATCCATGGTGTCTAACTAATATATAACTTGGTGGACATAAGTAGGCAGGTATATCTCTTTTACCCAATCTTTTTCCATTAGAATTTAGTTAGATGTGTAAGATATAAGGCAAGTATAGCCTTAGCAGCTTTTTTGAGGTGTACTCATTCCTTAAACATGGGACAGGTAGGTGGTGCAGTGGATAGAATGCTGGGCCTAGATTCAGGAAAATTCATCTTCATTAGTTCAAATCTGGCCTCAGACACTTAATAGTTGTGTGACCCCAAGCAAGTTACTTAACCCTGTTTGCCTCAGTTTACTCATCTGTAAAATGAACTTTTGAAGAAAATGGTAAACTGCTTCAGTATCTTTGCCAGGAAAACCTCAAATAGGAGTTACAAAGAGTCAGACACAACTTAAATGACTGAACTTATTCATTTCATAAAGAACTGAAACATCTGTGAAAATACTAATATTTTCAGATATTAGAAAGGATATATTTTCTCCATCAGAGCTGTAACATGAACTACAGTGGGATGAAACAATACAGGGTAAGAGGATCTGTTTTCAAATAGGTGAGGTATGGTTTGACAAAGGTCAGAGTGCTTGTTAGCAAATGGGTAAAGCCCTAGATTAGGGAGGGAATGATTGAGTATACTGCACAGACAGAAGATGTTAGAAGGGAATGAAGTATCTGTGAGAAGGAAGATTGAAAGATCCAATTAGCAAACATGGCTCCATGTTCCGGTGTTTGAACTGGGTTGAATTGATTTCAAACGTTGGGGTGAGCAGCCACACCTCGATAGAGTAGCCAGAGGATTCCCTCTACTTATTTAATAATTTTTACATAATTGCAGAAAACAGAGTACTATCTATTCCCCGAAGTGTTCTCTCTGGGCACTCTAATTTCTTTAAGATTCTTTGTATCAGTTTTAGGGGTAGCTCTGACAGAAATTTACTTCTGCTAAGTATTCATAAGTCTTTCTAGACCTTCCATTTATATTTGTGCTGTTTGTCATGAAGGCAGTGTCATCTATGATTTCTTAGGTATTCATTATCAACTCAGCTTTATAGAGTTAGGAAGTAAAATAAGATGCTACCTAGTAGTACATTACTGCCTTTCCTTTTCTTTTCATGCTAATCTCAACAATTCTGTAATGGAATCTGATAGACACTTAATAGGACTAATGCATTCTTAGTTTTAAAATATAGACTCTTCATCTCCATAGCCTTTTTCAAGATTAATCATCTAATAACTGATATAGTAGCATAGTGTTCAGGTTGGTAATTATAGTATCAGCTCTCCTTGGTGCTATTTGGGTCACCTGTTTGATTTCTCAGGCTATTGATACATAAGAATATTTATGCCAAGAAATAGACTGGAACTAAACTGGTTCTGTCTTTGGAGGAAACTTAACTGAAAAATTTAGAGTATGAATCAGAGATCAGGACTTGTATATTGTGGGTTATTTTAATCATGATGATGAAGCTATAAGATGCTTTGAACATGTACAGGGACTTATCTCTAGGTCCAGCTGGTAGGTGGAATAAGGGGGTTATTTACAGAGTTTGACTTGAGGAGCTCTGGAAATGTCCTCCTGCCTAAGACATATTTCTGGATTAAAAAAAGTTGTGATATATGAATATAATGAAATGTTAGAGGGATAAATATGAAAATTAAGAGAAACATGAGGCAAACAGAAGAAAACAAAACCAGGGGTACAGTATGCACAGTAACTTCATTGATGTAAATGAAAACAACATTAAAAGGTATTCAGATTCAGGTCATAAACAGTATTTTGTCTTGGTTCCAGAGAATTAGTTATGATTAATTACACACTTCTCCGCTTTGACTACATAGCTGATGTGGGTGTGGACTGTTAACATTTGTTGTTAGATTTAGTTGCTGTGCTGGTTTGTTTTACTTGTTTTTGTTGTAAGGGAGGGTTCTATAAGGACAAAGTTTATTGGAAGGTATCAGTGGTAGAAAAAGAAAAGAATAAAACATTAGCTATATGGGCATATATATATATATGAACATATGCATGTGTATATAATCTGATATATATTATGTACACAGACAAGTATAGCCCTACTCACTGCCTGCCACAGAACCTAAAATTCTACATTTAGAGATTTATTCCTTTGGGCTAAATTACACTCACCAAGCGTCATCTTTTAAATTGCATATATTTCTGAAAAGGGTAATAAAAATAGCACCATTGATGTAGTGTTTCACTTTAAAGTTTGTAACCCTGTGAAGGAAGGATTATATTAACTATATACCTGGTAAGTATCAGAATCTAGATTTAAACTCAGATCTCTCTTGACTTCAGGTTCACTGATCATTTCACTATATGCTCATATTAATACATCTACTATTGGAAGCCTGAGATAGAAGTAATCTGGCCTGACTTTACTGTTTTTTTATTTTTCAGTTGGATTCAGCTGATTGGGGGTAGAAATGGAACTCCTAGTTTTAGGGCAATTAGCACTTTGCTCACTAGGCCTGGTTGGTTGTTGTCCAGGCTCTCAAAGAAAACCAAAATGCCAGAGTCAAATTTCGGTGTGTCCGACTGTGACTGATCAGAACTATACAACCTCAGAATGCTCTAGCACAGATCAGGCACAAATAGTCAATAATGGACATTTGGGGTGGATTGTCTAAATTTGTGCATCCTTCATTTCCTTTGAGCTGTTTTAATTCTTTGTTCGTTGAGCACAACACTTTCTCTGATGTGGGCACACCATGCTGAGTGATCTTTGTCAACAGTGTCTCCCATGTCTCACAATTGATTCCAAAGTTCTTTGGAGAGACCTTGAGAGTGTCCTTGTATCGCTTCTTCTGAGCATCATGTGAAGGCTTGCCCTGTGTGAGTTCTCCGTACAATACTCTTTTTGTCAAGTGTACATTTTGCATTAAAAAACCTGACCATCCCATTGCAGTTGTGCTCTCTGAAGAAGAATTTGCATGCTTGGCAGTTTAGTTTGAGAAAGAATCTCAGTGTCTGGTATCTTATCCTGTCAGGTGATCTTCAGAATCTTCCCAAAACAATTCAAGTGGAAGCAATCAGTTTTCTGGCATGGTGCACACTGTATTAGACTTCATAGGAGGAAGTTAGAGCCATTCTCAAAATGTAATGGTCTCCCTTCAGATATAGTAAGTTCTCTGTCACTGGATGGAAGATAGCCCGGGACTCAGAACCCAAGAGGCTTGGAAATACTGGTGACTTACAGGTCCAGGTTTCACAGGCATATAACAATTAAGTCAGCACAATGGCTCTGTAAAACCTTTAGTTTCAAGCAATGTGTGTGTCAACCTCCTGATTAGGATGAATCATAATTCATAATCAGTGTGTACATTCATGCAAAGTACACCACTAAGGTAAGTGAACTTATCCACAGCATTCAAAACTTCTCCATTTGCTGCAGCTGGTGGTTCCGTGTATGGATGGTGTAGTGCTGGCTGATGGAGCACCTGTATTTTCTTGGTATTAATTGTTAGGCCAGAATTAACACAACGGCAGAGAATTGATCCATACTTTGTTGCATCCCAGCTTCAGAGGCTGCATTGAGTGCACAATTATCTGCAAGCAGAAAATTATGCACCAATGTTCCCTCCACTTCGGTTGGAATGAGAAATTAAAGACTTGTCTTGGAGGTTATGCAGATTGTAAATTTGATTACTTGTGTTCAGTTATGGGTACCACATTTTAGGTAGAAGCTTGATAGACTGAAGTGTGTGCAAAGAAGGCATTATAGGAGAGTGGAGGGAACTGAAAACCACACTGTATTAGACTTCATAGGAGGAATTTAGAACCATTCTCAAAATGTAATGGTCTCCCTTCAGATATAATAAGTTCTCTGTCGCTGGGTGGAAGATAGCCCAGGACTCAGAACCCAAGAGACTTGAGAATTGTGGTAACTTACAGGCCAGTGGACATGCTTCTGGACCCCAAAGCCATCATGGAGAGACAGCTTGGCAACTGCTTCTGCAGGTACCCTTTGCTCCTGGTGACCACATCCCTGAAGATTTTGAAAAGAAAATTCTCACCATTTAACTGAGAAAGTAGAGGGTTTTTTTCCCCTTTTGCTACTACATCCCAGTACTCCATTCTTTTTTCCTCCGTGCCAGTCTCTGATGCTCCTCTTCTTTAAGGTCACCCCTCTGTTTTTAGCCTTGATTCCATCCCTTCTTGTCTGCTCTGGCAGATTGCCCATGCCATCTTGTCTCTCGCTGATCCCTAATTTCTCCCTTTGTATTATTTCTCTTCTGCTAGAGTGTGAGCTCCTTGAGGGCAGGGACTATTTTTCCTTTCTATAAATTCTTCACACTTAACATGGTGAGTGACATATATAAGCACTTAATCACTGCTTTCTATTAGAATATTAGCCTGTTCTGCCCTTCTGTTAAGAAGCATGCTAGACAAGCAGTAGCACTAACCTAGTGGCATCGGGTATTTGGTTTCAAAGAAATGCATTTGCCTCAATTCCATTTTCGTTTTGGAGGCTTTATGTTCTAGCTGCCAGGGACCAAAAAAAATTAGAATATTCCTTTGGGAGGAATGGAATAGAGAAAAGAAAACACTCTGATAGTGTAAAGAATTCTCTCATCACATCCCCTTCGAACTGAAAGATGAGCAATAAGGGATGCGATACCTGTCTGCAACAAGTTAGGATGGCTCGTGTGGCTTGGGGGCTCCTTATACAGAAGTTGTGGTTTTGGAGACGACATTGAGTTGGTGTCGATTAGTGCGTAGTGAAAGTTAAAACTAGAATTAAATTAAATCAAATATCAATGAATAACAGGTGTAATTAGTGAAAGTAGCATTTATACAAGTTTTTAAAATCTATTGCTCCAACTGACATTTTCTTTTATGTTTGGTTTGCAAATTAAGTGACTAATATTGATTCTGTTATCTTTTTCTTTTCAACTCATTTATCACAGTTTATTTTTCTCCTTTCAACCATAATAATATAGTACTTAAATTTGGTTTTCACTAGAGGATCTGTGTGCACAAGTTTGTCCAGGCCACTGACAAGCAAGGCAAATGCTGCTTCTTGGAATGGGCGTACCATGGACTCTGTTGTCATCCAGCCCAAATCTTCCCCCCTCACCCCCAACCAGGCTTTATCTTCATTGTCCTGCAAGGCAGCAGCTATTGAATCTCACCGCAGACTTCAGTTTTCCCATGGCCTCCATGATTCTGCCATGCTTTTCACATAGAGTATATTAGACCTTTACTGCATTTCCATGACCTTTGGGACCCTGAGCCTTCTTATCTCCAGAAGCTTACTCCCAGAAGCTGTTCCCCTTTCCCTCCTTTGCTAGAGCCACTCTTCCTCTACTTTCCGGCCACTTTCTCTGATTCTATTATCTCAAAAAAGAGTTTCTTTCTTCTTTCTATGTAGACAAAGACATACTGGCTGGAGCTTGGTTTTCTGTACATCATAGTCCACATGGAGGCAGCAGGTGTAGGTAGATTATGTAATAGCAAATAACTTGCATCATGGAGGGCCTCCTGGATTCAAACCTATTTTAGTGAGAGCAAACATTCTTCCTATAAGTTTAAAGCATTAATATTTAAAATTATAAGATTTCAAAACTTAGAGAAAATGAAACCATCATCAACTTCATACCTCCCTAACCCTATATTTTTCATATAAGGAAATGGAGGCCCAGAGTGTATGACTTTTTTGCCCAAAGTTTTAGATCTTTTAGTGGCAGAACCAGATCAAGAATTAATTCTCCTGACTCCTTATCCAGTGTTCTTTCTTACTCTAAGATTTCTGATTTAAATTCAGCTTTCTCAGTTATGTTTATTTATTTATTTAAATTTATTTATTTAACTTTTTACATTCATTTTCACAAAATTTTGGGTTCCAAATGTTCTCCTCATTTGTCCCCTCCTCCCACCCCAATACACTGAGCATTCTAATTTTCCCTATCACCAATCTGCCCTCTCTTCGATCCTCCCTCCCTTCTCTTGTCCCCATCTTCTCTTTTGTCCTGTAGGGCCAGATGACTTTCTATTCCCCATTAACTGTATTTCTTATTTCCTAGTAGCAAGAACAATACTAAACAGTTGTTCCTAAACCATTGAGTTCCAAATTCTCCCCATCCCTCCCCACCCATTCCCTTTGGGAAGGCAGGCAATTCAATATAAGCCATATTTGTGTAGTTTTGCAAATGACTTCGATAGTAGTCATGTTGCATAAGACTAATTGTCTTACACTAATTGTGTAAGACTAATCATCCTATCTTGCCCCCATTGTTTCTATTCTGTCTTTTGATCCTGCCCCTCCCCGAGTGTTGACTTCAAATTGCTCCCTCCTCCCATTGCCTTCCCTACCATCATCCCCCCCTTGCTTTTCTCCTCCCCCACTTTCCTGTATTGTAAGATAGGTTTTCATACCAAAATGAGTGTGCATTTTATTCCTTCCTTTAGTCGAATGTGATAAGGGTAAACTTCATGTTTTTTTCTCAGCTCTCCTCTTTTTCCCTCCACTAAAAAGTCTCCTGCTTGCCTCTTGAATGAGAGATAATTTAGCCCATTCCATTTCACCCTCTCTCCTCCCACTACATTTCTCTCTCACCATTTACCTTAATTTCTTTTAAGATATGGTCCCCTTCTATTTAATTCACTCTGTGCCCTCTGTCTCTGTATGTGTGTGCACGTGTGTACATGTGTGCGTGCGTGTGTGTGCATGCGTGTATGTGTGTGTGTGTGGTCCCACCAACTACCCAGATACTGAAAAGTTTTAAGAGTTACAAATATTGTCTTTCCCTGTATGAATGTAAACAGTTCACCTTTGGTAAGTCCCTTATGACTTCTCTTTGCTGTTTACTTTTTTTTTCATGCTTCTTCTCATTCTTGTGTTTGAAAGTCAAATTTTCTTTTCAGGTCTGGTCTTTGCATCAAGAATGCTTGAAAGTCCTCAGTTTCATTGAAAGACCATATTTTCCCTTGAAGTATTATACTCAGTTTAGCTGGGTAGGTGATTCTTGGTTTGAGTCCTAGTTCCTTTGCCTTCTGGAATATCCTATTCCAGGCCCTTCGATCCCTTAATGTAGAAGCTGCTAGATCTTGAGTTATCCTGATTGTATTTCCACAATACTGGAATTGTTTCTTTCTAGCTGTTTGCAAGATTTTCTCCTTGAGCTGGGAGTTCTGGAATTTGGCCACAATGTTCCTAGGAGTTTCTCTTTTTGGATCTCCTTCAGGCGGTGATCGATGGATTTTTTCAATACTTATTTTGCCCTCTAGTTGTAGAATGTCAGGGCAGTTTTCCTTGATAATTTCATGGAAGATGATGTCTAGGTTCTTTTTTTGATCATGAGTTTCAGGTAGTCCCATAATTTTTAAATTGTCTCTCCTGGACCTATTTTCCAGGTCAGTTTTTCCCATGAGATATTTCACATTCTCTTCCATTTTTTCATTCTTTTGGTTTTGTTTTGTGATTTCTTGGTTTCTCAGAAAGTCATTAGTCTTCATCTGTTCTGTTCTAATTTTTAAAGAACTATTTTCTTCAGTGAGCTTTTGGACCTCCTTTTCCATTTGGCTAATTCTGCTTTTGAAAGCATTCTTCTCCTCATTGGCTTTTTGAACCTCTTTTGTCAATTGAGTGAGCCTATTTTTCTTTTTTTTTTTTCCATTTGAAAATGTTTATTACTGCTATTTTTTTTAAATTAATTTATTTATTTAACTTTTTACATTCATTTTCATAAATTTTTGGGTTCCAAATTTTCTCCCCTTTTATCCCCTCCCCCCACCCCAATACCCCAAGCAATCTAATTTTCCCTATCTCCAATCTGCCCTCTCTTCTGTCATCCCTCCCTTCTCTTGTCTCCATCTTCTCTTTTCTCCTGTAGGGCCAGATGACTTTCTATTCCTCCTTAACTGTATGTCTTCTTTCCTAGTTGCAACAACAATACTAAACAATTGTTCCTAAAACTTTGAGTTCCAAATTCTCCCCATCCTTCCCTCCCCACCCATTCCCTTTGGGAAGGCAGGCAATTCAATATAGGCCATATCTGTGTAGTTTCGCAAATGACTTCCCTGATAGTCGTGTTGTGTAAGACTAACTGAATTACCCTCCATCCTAACCTGCCCCTCATTGTTTCTCTTCCGTCTTTTGATCCTGTCCCTCCCCAAGTGTTGACTTCAAATTGCTCCTTCCTCCCTTTGCCCTTCCTTCCATCATCCCCCCCCTTGCAATATCTCCTTCTCCCCCACTTTCTTATACTGTAAGATAGGTTTTCGTACCAAAATGAGTGTGCATTTCACTCCTTCCTTTAGTCATATGTGATGAGGGTAAACTTCTTGTTTTTTGTTTTTTTGTTTTGTTTTTTTTTCTCAGCCCTCCTCTTTTTCCCTCCACTAAAAAAAAACTCCTACCTGCCTCTTAAATGACATATAGTTACCCCTTTCCATTTCCCCCTCTTTCCTCCCACTACATTTCTCTCTCACCATTTACCTTAATTTCTTTTAAGGTATGGTCCCATCCTATTCAGTTCAACCTGTGCTCTCTATCTCTGTATGTGTGTGCATGTGTGTATGTGTGTGTGCATGCGTGTACATGTGTATGTGTGGTCCCACCAACTACCGAGATACTGAAAAGTTTTAAGAGTTAGAAATATTGTCTTTCCCTGTATGAATGTAAACAGTTCACCTTTGAAAAGTCCCTTATGACTTCTCTTCACTGTTTCCTTTTTCATGCTTCTTCTCATTCTTGTGTTTGAAAGTCAAATTTTCTTTTCAGCTCTGGTCTTTTCATTAAGAATGATTGAAAGTCCTCTGTTTCATTGAAAGACCATATTTTCCCTTGAAGTATTATACTCAGTTTAGCTGGGTAGGTGATTCTTGGTTTGAGTCCTAGTTCCTTTGCCTTCTGGAATATCCTATTCCACGCCCTTCGATCCCTTAAGGTAGAAGCTGCTAGATCTTGAGTTATCCTGATTGTATTTCCACAGTACTGGAATTGTTTCTTACTAGC
Source organism: Bettongia penicillata ogilbyi (assembly GCA_023548195.1). Classification (NCBI taxonomy): domain Eukaryota; kingdom Metazoa; phylum Chordata; class Mammalia; order Diprotodontia; family Potoroidae; genus Bettongia; species Bettongia penicillata. Next base: position 4,751,145 of record JAJHZJ010000447.1, on the reverse strand, counting down.
TGCTTGCAAGATTTTCTCCTTGAGCTGGGAGTTCTGGAATTTGGCCGCAGTGTTCCTAGGAGTTTCTCTTTTTGGATCTCTTTCAGGTGGTGATCGATGGATTCTTTCAGTACTTATTTTGCCCTCTGGTTGTAGAATGTCAGGGCAGTTTTCCTTGATAATTTCATGGAAGATGATGTCTAGGTTCTTTTTTTGATCATGAGTTTCAGGTAGTCCCATAATTTTTAAATTGTCTCTCCTGGACCTATTTTCCAGGTCAGTTGTTTTTCCCATGAGATATTTCACATTCTCTTCCATTTTTTCGTTCTTTTGGTTTTGTTTGGTGATTTCTTGGTTTCTCATAAAGTCATTAGACTCCATCTGTTCCATTCTAATTTTGAGAGAACTATTAAATTCAGTGAGCTTTTGAGCCTCTTTTTCCGTTTGGCTCATTCTGCTTTTGAAAGCATTCTTCTCCTCATTGGCTTTTTGAACCTCTTTTGCCAATTGAGTGAGCCTATTTTTCAAGGTGTTAATTTCCTCAGCATTTTTTTGGGTCTTCTTTACCAAGGGATTGACCCGTTTTTCATACTTTTCTTGCATCTCCGTCATTTCTCTTCCCAGTTTTTCCTCCACCTGTCTAACTTGGTTTTCAAAATCCTTTTTGAGCTCTTCCAAGGCCTGAGCCCACCCGCCACCCCCCTGGGGTGTCTGGGGTACTGAGGCCCCGCCCTCCACATCTTTCCGTGATGGCAGGAATACGTCCTCATCATCAGATCCGAAGGTCGGGATCATTTGCATTTGTTGGAAAAAACTCTCTATAGTCTTATTTTCTTCCCTTTTCTAGGCATTTTCCCAGCCAGTTACTTGACTTCTGAGATTCCTTTCCATCCCCGCCTGGATCCGCCCAGCTAGTGCTTGGCCTCTGAGATTCAAATGGGCTTTCCGCAGCACGCTTTAGTTCTGGCGCTCGGGTGGAGTCAGGGCCGCCTCCCAAGCTCAGTTCCCTCAGGGGCTTTATTCAGAGACTTTCAGGAATGGAGCGAGTGGGGGCGGGGTGGGGCACCTGCCTCCCAGGCTCAGTTCCTTCAGGGTCTTTATGCAGAGGCCTTCAGTAATAGAGCGGGGTGGGGGCAGGGCCGTCTCCCAGGCTCAGCTCCCTTAGGTTTTATGCAGAAACCTTCTGTAATGAAGATCCTGCCTGCTGCTAGGGGATTCCTGAGTCTCGGGCCGCTGCCACCTCAGCCGCTGCCCACCCCTCTGCCTCCGCCGCTTCCTGCCCCCGTCTCTGCCGCCGCCGCTTCCTCCCGAGGGGGCCCGAGTCACGGAGACACTCCGCTCCCCTCCTCTAGCCTAGCCTTCTTTCTCACTGACCTGTAGCTTCTGTGGGCGGAGGGACTTTCCCGGCTGCCGGAGCTTCCGTCCCTGAAGCCTGCTCGGGTCAGCTTCTCTGGGGCCGCGGCCAGGGCAGCGTTGGGGTGGGGTCCGCTTTCTGGGGCGTGACGGACCCAGGGACGGCTCTTCAGGGCTCTCTGGTACGGAAATCTCTTCCACTCCATTTCTGCACACCTTGTATTGACCCAGAAGTTATGGTGGTCTCTTTTTACATTAATTCTATGGGCTTTGGTTTCGGAGCTCGTAAACGTGCGTTCTTCTACTCCGCCATCTTGGCTCCGTCCAGAGTGAGCCTATTTTTCAAGGTGTTATTTTCTTCAGCATTTTTTGGGGTCTCCTTTAGCAAGGTATTGACCCGTTTTTCATGGTTTTCTTGCATCCCTCTCATTTCTCTTTCCAGTTTTTCCTCCACCTGTCTAACTTGATTTTCAAAATCCTTTTTGAGCTCTTCCATGGCCTGAGCGCACCGGACATCCCCCTGGGATGTCTGGGATACAGAGGCCCCGACCTCCACGTCTTTTCCTGATGGTAGGAATTGTTCCTTGTCATCAGAATTGAAAGGCGGGAACATCTGTACCCCAAGAAAGTAGCTTTCTATAGTCTTATTTTTCTTCCCTTTTCTGGGCATTTTCCCAGCCAGTTACTTGACTTCTGAGATTCCTTTCCACTCCTGCCTAGATCCGTCCAGCTAGTGCTTGGGGTCTGAGATTCAAATGGGCTTTCAGTGGTGGGCAAGGCTGCTATTCAATGTGAGCTTAAGTTCTGGTGCTCGGGTGGGGGCAGGGCCTCCTCCCAGGCTCAGTTCCCTCAGGGGGTTTATACAGAGACCTTCAGTAATGGCCCTGAGCTCCTGTCTTCTTGGGGAGTCCCGGGCCACTGTTGCCTCTGCCGCTCCCTCCGCCGCTGCCTCCTGAGGTGGCCCAAGTTACGGAGAAACCCCGCTCTCCTCTCTGCCAGCCCAGAAGTGTCTCTCACTGACCTGGACCGCCTGTGGTTGGAGGGACCTTTGCCGCCGCTGGAGATTCCATCCCTGAAGCCTGCTCGGATCTGCTCCTCTGGGGCCATGCGGCCAGGGCAGCGCAGGGCTGGGCTCCATGTCCAAAGCGCCACGGACCCCTTGGGATGGCTTTCCAGGGCTCTGTGGAACGGAAATCTCTTCCACTGTGTTTCTGCGTGGCTTGCAGTGCTCCAGAACTTGTGGGGAGTTCGTTTTACAGAAAATTTCTGGGCTGTGGATTCGGAGCTAGCATAGGTGAGTCTTTCTACTCTCCCATCTTGGCTCCTCTCCCCTGTTTATGGTTTTAAAAAGTTCTAAAGCCCCTGGGGATAGACAGGAATGCTGAAGCATGGTAAGAGTTACTATATGGAGAAGTCTGTCGACCTGACTAGAACATTAAAACATTCTCTTGAACAGAATGGTGGGAACAGGTATACTTTTTGAAATGGGGCCTCCTTATTGTCCTTACTGACCTTTTGTTCCTGTTCCCTCCCAAATTATTACCCTCTCTAGGGGCTCCTGAGAACTGTTATCACCTTTCTCTTTAGCGCTCACTAAATTCTTTCTTTCTAGAGTATAGAACTCACTTCCCAAGGCCTGATTATTTTCCTCCCATGGCATTTTTTTTTTTTTTAAGACCAAGAGAGTCTTGAGAAAAAGAAATTTTTTTTCCTCCTCTGGCTTTCATATCTCTACATAGGATATCTTGAAGTGCTTATACCCCTAAAAGCTGTTATCGTGTAATCTTACTGGAAATGACAGCATCTTTTTAGTGATGCCTTATAGTGAGTTCCCTATCAAAGAGAGACCTAGCCATGCCGAAATGTTCCACCCTTGCAGGCCTTTATAAAATTTTTGACCTCTGCTGTTTTGAATGGTCTATTAAAAAAAACCCACCTTAATGTAAATATCACCGAATTTGAGAGTTGAGAAAGTCCTTAGAAATAATTTAGTCCAACCTCTGTATTTTACAAAGGTGAGAAAATCAAGACACAGTAAATTAGTAAACATTTATTAAGTGCCTGTTATTTGCCCTGCATTGTGCTAAATGCTGGAGATACAAAGAAAGGTAAAAGACAGTCTCTCCTCTGAAGGAACTCAGTCTGATGGGGAAAAAACACTGCAAACAGTTATCTGCAGACGAGCTATATAGGAGAACAATTAGAAATACTCAAGAGAGTGAATGTACTAGAATTAAGAAGGATTTGGAGAGGATTCATTGAGAAGGTGGGATTTTAGGTGGGACTTGAAGGAAGCAAAAAAGTAAAGACAAAATTCACAGACCTTGACAACCAACTATATATGAGAATGGCGGGGTGGGGGTGAGGGAAGGTGAGAGTGTGAAGAAGCAAGGATAACGTCTTAAGTTATGAGCCTCGATAACCAGGAAAATAGTGGTGCCTTTGATGGTACGATAGAAGTATGGAAGAGGGGGAAAGATGAGGAATTCATTTGTGGCCATTTTGAATTTAAGATGTTTACAGGACATCCAATTTGAGATGACCTATAGACATTTGGAGATGTAAACCTGGAAGTCAGCAGAGAGATAAGGGCTAGATAAGTACATCTGAGAGTCATTAACAGAGAGAATAATTGAATCCATAGGAGTTGATGTGGTCACCAAGAGAAAATAGTATAGAGGAAGAAAAGAGGGCCCAGAATAGAGGGACACTCGCAGTTAGTAGGTATGACCTGGATGAAAATTCAGCCAAGGAGTCTAACAGAGAGCAGTCAGGTAGGGAGGAGGAGACTGGGAGAGCCATGTCAGAGTATCAAGGAGTAGAGGGTAAGTTCTAGAAGGATGAAGAATGAGAAAAGGTCACCAAGAAGTTACATGACTTCCTACTTAGCAAAGAGTAGCTGACTCTTTGCTTCCTTTGGGAATAAATACATATTGCCAAAAGTTAGAAAGAAATATCAGATATCACTGTGTAGAAAAGAACTCACTGGAGTACTTGGGCTGGGGTTGGGGTAGGGGGATGAGAACAGGGAAAGGAGAAAACTGCCAGAGCTAGGAAATCATGGTCAGGTTGACTTGGTGCTAAGTGATTTTGATCTGACTTTTTTTTTCCTTTTGCATCTTCATTCATCCTTTCCTCCTTTTTTCCAGTCTCAGTTCCTCTATTTGTACTCTCAATCCCACTCCTTTTCATCTTCAAGAGCTTGCCTTAATCCAGGGGTGGGGAACCTGTGCCCTTGAAGCCACATGTGGCACTCCAGGTCCTCAAATGTGGCCCTTTGACTAAATCTATACTTCAGAACAAATACCCTCATAATCAAGCTCTCCTCCCTTAACTCTTTCCTTCCTGCTGCTCAGGTCTTACCTATTTTCAAAACACAATTTTCTCTTGACCTTTACATTCTCTCAAGTCATGTGTTGTACTAGATTGAGTTTACCTTTCACTGCTAAACTTCAAGAAGCTCACTGTTCCTGCCTCCTTACCACTCCTGTCTACTTGTTGTTTCTGGAGCTTGACATGAAACTTAAAAATAAATGCTTTATTCTTTTTAAAAAATTTGATGTTACTTTGAAGTATTCTCCTTCACTCCTTCTCTCTTCTCTCTCTCCCTCACAGTGGCCTTCGTTTTAATAAAGTATAGCCAAGGAAGCCAAATCACTGTATTGGTTGTGTGTACCAACCAATGTATATATACCTCATTTTGTCCTTATATTCTGTCTTTCTGCTAAGGGGAGGTGGTTCCTTGTCAGTCTTGTGGATTCATGATTGGTCATTGCATGGATTAGAGATCTGATATCTTTCAGTGTTGTTTTTCTGTACATTAATGTTGTTACTATATGAACTGCTCTTTTGGATTTGTTAGTTCTATATCAATTCATATAAATCTTTTCAAATCTCAAAGAATTTCTGTTATTTATCATTTCTTAGAGCACAATACTGCTCTTTTACATTCACATAACAAGTTTGTTTGACAGTTTTCTTTGTTCAGAAAAGAGAAGATTAGGGAGGGAGGGAAAGAAGGATAAGATGTCTTCAAACAGTTGAAGAGCAATTATGTTGTAAGAAAGATTAGACTTGTTCTATTTTGTCTCTGAGGGGAGAACCTATAAAAATGGTTGAAAATTTCAAAGAGATGAATTTAGGGCCAACCGTTACAGCTGTCTAGAACAGACTGCCTTTGGAAGGCACGAGGTTTCCTTGGAGGCATGAGTTTCCCAAAGAGGCTGGATAAACACTTTATTAGGATGTTGTGATGTTTTCCAGGTGAGTTGGAATAGATGGCTACTGAGGTCATTTCTCAATAATTTTGTGACATTTGGTAACAACTCTACAAACTGTAGATTTGTGTGCCTGTTTTCAAATAGCTTCTTTGACATTTATCATTTTTATTTTTTGTCATCTTTGTCAACCTGATGAGTATGAGGTAAAACCTCATAGATGATTTAGAAATTTGTATTTCTTTTATTGGTGAATTTTAGGATTCTTTCATAAGGTTATTGCTAATTTACATTTTTCTTCTTAAAATTTTCTGTTGATATCCTTTGACTATTTACTTTTGTTCAGGGATGACTTTTGTCTTTATATATTTGTATCAGTTCTGTTTCTCTCTCTGTATACATAGATATATATTTGTCAGGGACATCAGACCCTTTTCAAAACTCGTAATAAAGATACTTGATATAAAGGGTCCCCTCTGCCATTCAACAGCTTCTCTTTATTCTAGTCTCATTGATTTTTTCATGAATTGTTATGTAATTATACTTGTTTATTTTATATTTTGCAATCAGCTTTAACTCTTTTCTAACAATTCCCTTCCACTCTCCTATAGATACATGTGTGTGTTCATGCATTTTTTTTTGTGTGTGATATGCCATTTTATATTTAGGTCACGTAGCCATTTCGAGTTTTTTGGTATATGATATAAGATATTCCTCCAAATCTAATTTCTGCCAGATTATTTCTAGTTTTTCTAGCAGTCCTTTTCAAATAGTAGTCTTTACCTGGGCAGTTTATGTTCTTTTATTTATTGAATATTGGTTATGCCCATCCTTTAACAGTATTTTTGCATCAATTTATTACTATTAATGATAATCTTTTACAGTAGTCACTTATTTATAGCATAAGGCTACTAATATTTATAGATCTAGGCCAATACTACTATTTATTCCTTTGACAAATAGTGTAGAACTGACTAAGACATGATCTGTAACCAAGGCAAGTTTGCTATCTATCTTAACAGCTCACTGCCTGGTGACTGTGAAGGAAAACATCAGCAGCCTCAGATATATGATCCTGCCTGTACACAGCTGCCTTCCAATTAGTGAAGTCCCAGATTAAATGAAGATCAACCATGACAGGGTATTATTGTAGCTCAGTGACTAACCATTAGCCCTAGAGAAAGAATGCTCCCAGAGGGCAGTAAGTCTTCAGTACTAAAGAAAACATTTGGACAGTAATTTTGACCAAGGTAAGCCCCCTTCCATTATGAGAGATGTTTTACTCTCCCAACTTTTTTTTTTTTACATGAAGGCACTTTTAATCACTTCACAAAATGGCAATTTTTGCACTGTATGAGACAACTGGGTCACACTGAACAGTGCCTAAAAGATGTCATAAAATGCTCCCCCATGTGTTATGTCATTGTCTTCACCACCTGGGTTTCAGTATAACTTAACCAGCAAAAGGTTATTGGAAAATCAAATTAAACACCACTGAAATCCCCATCAATCAAATTGTCCTGAATCTTGATCAGGCACTTTTACCTGACATGGTGGTGGTGGACTTTGTCTCTGTCATATCAATTATTGTTCACTTGAATCCACCAAGAAAGAGGTTTCAAGATTTAAAGGAACTTGATTTATTGACAAAATAAACAAGATTACCTCCTCTTTAAAGACGTGATTGATGTTTTAGTAATGATCTCTATTTTTAGCAAAAATAGTTATTTATAATTTATGTTAAATATATGTCAGGGTAAACTTGTCTGAGATACCAAAGTATGGTGTCGTGTCTTATTCATAACTGAATCTCAAATATTTTTGAAATAAACAATGATTTTTTTCTATATATGTACCTGAAGCTACTGGAATTATTGTATCCATTATGTGATACTGCCATTATTATTATAGTAATAAATTGTCATTGAAGGGCACCTTAAGAATTGAACCAGTAATAGAAAAATTCAGTTCAGTAAATATTTATTATACATTGATATTCTTGGGACAGCGCACTTGCCTCTTTCCCCTCCTCAGGAATATGGTGTTCCCAGTACATACATATGGAACTTGTAGAAGTCTGCCATCCTGGGAGCTTCTGGAAGAGATTTTTGTTTACATAGAAGTTTGATTTACTGCTATGATGTTGTTTATTGTGGCAGCAGTTGGATACTCTTACTGAACTAAATATATATATGTATCATTCAAAAAACAGTAGCAGTAAATACCTCATAAATTGTGCACGTATCCAGACTATCAGAACAGTAGTAAAATGGAACATAAATATATGAGCTGAAACCTCATTAAACAATTAACTAAAATTGTGAAGATGCACAATTGAATTCTGGGTGATTTTATTGCTAATACTGTCTTTCTGCACCATGCCCAACCTCCATTAAATGGCAGAGGATTGCATTTGCAGTTTGCTTAATTTTCTGAGGACAGATTTTGATATCAACAAGAGACTAGAAGTACTTTAGCATAATGAATAATAAGCCTTTAGGTATCCTTATGAGAGTAGGTGATGTCAGAGGAAATATTTCAACACAGGCAATGTAACATTTTCATCCATTCTTGTTTCATTTCATTCTAAAACTTATTTTTTAAATCAAGCAACATGTAATTGATCTGTCTTTAGATGACTGAAAAAAATCTTTGTAACATAAGATATTGTATTCAGATATGATCTCTATAAGAAGAAACAAGAGGAAAAAATCCATCCCTCCATAGAAAAGGGGAAAAAAGGGGGACTACAACTTAGGATGAAGACTCTTATTTCATCTGCCAGGAGAGGGAGGTTATGTACCAGTTAGCCATTCTCTTTTATCATTTATCTTTTATTAGTCTTAACTTAAATTTATTAATTTGCAAAACTCTGGAAAAATATGATATTTTTCATATATGAAAAATATATGAAAATCCTTCTTAGATACTATAATAGCGAGTAATTATGCGGATGCCTGCATTATCCAGTTTGTAGATGAATTACATATTTTACGGTCCTCTTATTTGTAAACACCTCTAAGAACAGCAGGAAAAAAATAAAGGATGGGAGCAATATAAAATATTATTCACAAACTGTGCTGCTTTTGTCATAAACTTTAATGTAGAAAATTGAAATTGTTAACTAAAGTGAATTTTAAGTTATGTGGATTAATTCTTTAAATCAATTAAATATTTATTGATACTTATATTTCTCATCATGGATATATTATCTGACTGAATCTTCCACATCTAACTTGAGTAAGTTTTTGTTGAAATAGTATAGTTCACTGTTAACAATGTTCATGATAATAGCAGTTAATATCATGAAATAGACTTAAATGACAGCTCTGTTTTGAAGCCAAGAGTAGATTGCTTAGCCAATTCGATCATTTTTGCTATTTTCATATTTTTTATCCTTCATCTTCTGTGCATTTTCACTCCCTAGATTTGTTTAGGCTGATAGAAAATTGTTAGAAATAAAATCATCGAATTTTAGAGTTGAAAGGCACCATGGAAATAACCTAATATCATTGTTTCTTTTTTATAGGTGAGGAAATGATTTATCCAAAGTCATAAAGATAGTTAGTTGTAGAACTGGGACTAGAACTCATGTCTCTTTATCCTTAATCTAGTGTGTTTTCCTCTACTCGATGTTGGTTACATCTCTTTTATTTTTTTTTAACTGAGTTGCAATGTGTTCCTCCTAGCATTGCGTGTAAGCTGATCTGGATCAATTTATACACTTGCACCTTTGATTGACATAGACTGTCTATAAAACTAATTATTAAAATATTATACATAAGAGCAAATTGTTAGAATTTCAAAAAAGATACTTGAATAATATTTTTTACTTTATTTTTCTTTGGTTTTACCCAGGCAAAGACCATGTTTGCAGATTCATTGGCTGTGGGAGGAATGATCGGTTCAATTATGTGGTCATGCAGTTGCAGGTAGGTTTTCTAGAAAAAGATTTTAAAATCCCTTTCAATTTTGATGAAAGATTCTAATAAAGATCTGTTACTGATAATAAAGAGATCAATTGTGAACAAGTTATTGATGCCACATCAAAATTTTATGATGGTTTTTATGTGAAACTCCATATATTCAAAAAAAGATAAACCAGGGGGTGATTTATTTGTCATTCCATAGCTCAATCAAATAGTACTTATTTTGGGACATTTAAAATACAATTAGATTTAGTTTTACAAATGTTTGATTTTGTCTACAACTTTTCAAAAATATGCTTCATGCGTGAAACAAGTGTATACAAAAGGTATACCTGTAACATAATAAATAATTTTAGCATTAGCACATTAGAATTAACAGGCACAGTGCTTAGCATGTAGTAAGCATTCACTGAATGTTGATTAACAGGCCCATGTGCTATTCATGGTGCTGAAGTGAGTATTGTATAAAACAAGTTACTAGGTGCAGCCCCTTCCTCGTGCTGGAAGTTTATAAACTTCAATGGAGAACAGAAAAAGATAGACCTGACTTCAGGAAACATGAACTGATACTTATTCAAACACTGAAATAATGCTTCCACTAAGTACAAACTGAAATAAATTAACATAATAATGTCAGCTCTTTGAGAGTAGGGACTATATTATTTATATCTGTATCCCCCAGCGCCTGACAGAGTTCCTAGCCTATACAGAGAGATTTAAAAAGTGCTTACTGAGTGAATGAAATATATGCACCTGCTATTACAAACATATATGATGTTCTGATATTTTCTATGCCACATATTAGAATGTCAGTGTTTTGCAGTATTCTTTGTATTCTGTAACATGCCTATGAATTTGTTGGAACACCACTGGGACATGTGTTAAGGGCAGACATTCCTCTAGCACTGCCATTTGTCCATCCATACTTAATATTTCCTTCTTTGCAGACATCCAAGTCATTTTCCTGGGGAAGAATTCTTATGTTATTCCTTCACTCCATTGGAACAAAAATCAGTCAGTGCCTAGCACACTGCTTTACAGATAATAAACACCTGACATGCTTTTATTTCAAGTGGTTTGACAAAGCCCCAAATTTGTTACATCACAACTTAGTAAAAATGCCTCCTCCTTCAAGTGCTTAAGCACCCAGATTACTGGTTGGAAAATGGTGAAATAGATAGCATAAAGTTAAAGAAATGTCTGTTTGAAATGTAATTCCCGTTATGAGTTAGGATTTTAAGGATACTTCAAAGAAACTTAGTGCGCTGGGAGGGGAAAGGATATTTCAAGGGTATATAACTCAGAAAATATAAATTTGTTATTGAGCAAGCAATTCAGAGTAAGTGAGTGATAATTAGATTTCTCAGGGAAAAACGTATTGGATGATGAAAATATATTCATCTGTTGTGCTATGGGGAAGACTCTTGAAAGAAGAGAACTTGGTCCTAATTCACAGAGTGACATAGGGAATCACTTGGAGGGTGAGAGGGAAAAGTACAAAATAAGCTTGGGTAGAGAATGCAGTAGTTATAGGTTGTCAGAGATAGTTTTTAGTTAGCCAATATTTACTGAGCACCATTGTTTGGAGTGTGGTCTGCTGGGTGCCTTGGAATTAAAGAGGGATTAAAAGAGTTGGATTCAAGAAGTAAATTATTTTCTGGTGGGGTAGAGCAATAGAATTTGCATGTAGACCAGCACCTCTTTATGTTCTTTCTTTCCCAGAACTAAATGACAGATAAACGTAAAGCATTGGCATCTTACATGGAAATATGGTAGTTAACTTGAGTTAGCAGGCTTGCATCTCTTACCTAACATCATTCTCATAACAGCTCTGTAATAGGTGAAGCAAGGATTATTGTCCTATTTTACAGATGAAGAAAGCAAGGCATAGAAACGCCAAATGACTTGTCTAATGTCAACAGTTAGTAACAGAGCCATTACTGGAAAGGAGTCTCCTAACGCCTAGCCCAATTTCCTTTCCATTAGACCATACTTGCCCTAAGAAGACTAATGCTCACTGTAGATTGTTTGTCCAATGTGTTACTATAGTCAAAAAAGCCAATAAAGTCTCATATATCACTGGTAATGGTAGCGGCAGAAAAAAAATATTCCTGTACCTATGTGCAAAACCATGACATGTTTGTGCCTGTAATAATACTGTGTACTGTCCTGGTAATTATGCTTTAGAAACATAGTTGAGCTGTAAAAGATCCAGAGAAAACTAAATTGACCGAAGGGGTGGGGAAGAGGCTAAGAGAAAATCTGTACTGTTTGTAAAGATAATTGAGAAGAAGAAAAAATAAGGGTTGTCAGAATTATGAAATATTTTTCTAGTCTAAATATGTACTTGTTCACTAAATCTTAGAACCATGGAATTAGGATGCTACCATGAAAAAAGTTTTAGGACAAACAAAAGTTTTTTTATAGTGAGTAGTCATCTTGTAAACTTGCTACTTGAAAGGAAATATGGGTAGAAATTACAAATAGGTTCAATAAGTGGTGGAAAATTTTTAAAGTTTTAGTCTCTATTAGTTTAGTAATGTGGGTATCTATGCCTGTAGGGTGAAGTACAAAGTATCTCCTCCTACCATTTAAGGCCCTCCAAGATCTGGTTCTAGCTTACTTTTCCAGCCTTATTTCCCATTGTTCTCATTGGTGGATTCCACATTCTAACCAAATTACTAAATTACTGAGGTGTTCATTGATTTTATTCTGTGTTCTCCCAGCTCTATGTATTCATTCTAGTCCATTTTCATGCCTGGAATACTCTTCACTTGTTGAAATATTCTTCTTCCTTTACTTTCAATCTGTGTCATCACCTTCACATGGCCTTTGCTTAACCCCCAGCTGAAAGTGATCTCTTCCTTCTCAGATTTTCTTAGAGGACTTTGGGTCTCTCCTTTCATTCTGTTATAATCTGCCTTATATTTATATACACCCTGTCGTGTGGTAAGCTTCAACAGGGACAGCATCATGTCATTTTTCATTTCATGCCCTTGCCATTTAACTCTTAGTAAGAACTTAATTATTTGTGGATTGGGTTTACTGTCATGAAGAAAAGTCATACTTTCCTGCAGGATACCCATTGATTTCACTGGCAGAGATAGAATCTGGTGCTCAATCTTTAGTCCTGGTCTGACGACTGAGGCCTGACACTGAGAGGCACAGGAAAGAACAATGAATTGGACTGAGTCACAGGACCTGAGTTTGAATCACAGCTTTGCCATTTACTACCCATTTGACCTTAGACAAGCTGCTTACTCTCTTTGGACCTCAATTTCCTCAGATATAAAATGAGGGATAGTACTAGATGATTTCTAAGGTCTAAGCCTATGATCCTGCGTTCCACGGCCTTGAGATTAGTATCTTAGCACTTTTCCAACTTTTCCTTTTAGCACAATAAGAATCAGAAATACCTAAAAAAAAGTTGATTCTTCAAGGAAAATGGACTTTTCAAGCCCTTCACTTCTACCTCTCATCACATGAAACATTAATTAGGCCATTCTCCAACTTGACATACCCCTTCATCTTGCCTTATCTTTTTGTGTAGGGTTCAACTGGAAAATGGTTTCAGCTTATTATTTCAGTCCATGTGGTCCGTAATGTCATACTTAGGAAATTATCTCTTTTAGAACTCACTTTTAAAGGGCCTAGAATAGGGAAATTGGTTTGGAAGACGATGAACTGGAGACAAGAAAACTGGCTAGGAAACTACTGAAGTTTTGTTGAGCTACTGAAGAAGTATAGCTTACAAAAGAAATATTGTATGGAATAGAGGGAATAGCCTTTAGAAGCAGCTAAGATATGGAGAAGTGCTGAAAGTAAACTGGTTATGTGCATGAAACCCTGTGGAGAGATTAACAAGGGTCATGGGCCTTATACTTGATGGTGAGAGATTTTGGCAAAGAAAATTGAAGTAGTTTCAGTTGAGAGTGGCAAGGGAAAAGACAATCGGTGTTACTGAAAGTGTACTTTTAATCTGATTGTTAGAGAAATGTGTTTGTAGTTTTATTTTTTAAAAAAATTTACTTGTAGTTTGAAAGTATAAGAAAAATAATTCCTTTATTTTTTCAAGTAGACAAATTTGAGAGGTCAAAATATTGAACTTTGAAGGGAAGGATTATGGGATCACATGTATAGACCTGGAAGGAACTTTAGATGTCATCTAGTCTAGCCACATCATTTAATAAACGAGGAAAAAGTAGTTAGCAAGATGAAGTTCAGGAGATTAGAAAACCTAGTTCTGTAGATCCAGTGGGCAACTAGGTAGTGCAGTTAATAGAATGCTGGGCCTAGAGTCAGGAAGACTCATCTTCCTGAGTTCAAATCTGGTCTCAACACTTGACTAGCTGTGTGACCCTGGGCAAGTCACTTAACCCTGTTTGCCTCACTTTCCTCATCTGTAAAATGAGCTGGAGAAGGAAATAAGAAACCATTCCAATATCTCTGCCAAGAAAATCCCAAATGGGGTCATGAAGAAATGGACACTACAGAAAAATAACTGAACAAACAGATGCAATATATTATTTAATATTTCCTAAATGCTTCTAGTTTGTACTGGTATAGAATATGCAAAAAATTCTGAAGACCAATTTTTAGAATGTTGTAGTTGGATTTTTAAAAGTTATATAGGTACATAATGATGACAGACTCATGATTCATATAAAATATATTGCTTATGTATTCAGCTTTATTTTGAATAGTACTGAAATGATCCAAAGAGAAATTTAATAGGTTGAATTAATCCAGGCACATATGCCTAATCTGTCTTGTATTTCATATGGGAATGATAGAGATGGTGGTTTCGGTTCCAGACATAGAAGGGAAAGAATATTGGGAAAAGAAAGTGTGGACCATCAGCCCCACAGTTAGAAAGATGTAGCTTCATAGGTCATCTGGGAGCCATTCCCTCGTCACTGTGAAAGGGAAGTAGAGGAGCATGGCCTTATTCCCTTCAACCAAGTTTTGGTATAGTAGTTAGGATGCAGGGGCATACTGCCCTAGGCTGAGGGGCCATGATCCTCCCCTATCCTATGTGAGCTATTTATCATCTTTTTAAAAAAATCTGTATCCAGTGCCTCTCTTCCATTGGTATGGCTAATGAAAGGATGACCGTTCATAGCATTTCATTAGCATTTTTGGAGATGGATATTAGGGAGTATTAACAGCATTAATGCTCTGAATTATTTTATATGCTCTTTGAATAGGCAGGAGTTTTAATACCTTGTTGGGACATCAAAGATAAAGGGAAAAGTGGTGGCTCAGAAAGATGAACTTTGGCTGTTTATAAACTGGCCTGAAACATCTGAGTCATTGTCTTAAGGAAATCTCTGCTCTTGAATGGGAGGGTCACTGTTTGGGTGCAGCTCTTGACACTTCTGTTAAAAAGTATTTTTTAAAATGGTAAGTGAATAATTTCCTAGTCTTACCTTGGCATTTGGAATTTTGGTGCCTCATTTGAATGCATGTCTTTGGTTTCTTCAGGGTCGGAATCTGGCTGATCTTCGTCGTAGCCAGTCCCGGGGAACGTTCACCATTAGCACCACCCTGCGGCTGGGTAAACAGATTTTGGAGTCCATCGAGAGCATTCATTCTGTGGGCTTCTTACACCGAGACATCAAGCCGGTGAGAGTCTTTGTCAGCCAGACCCCAGGAGGAGTTTGTTGGCTTCTGATATTTGTGATGAGAGACAGTGAGTTCTATGTGTGGCTGGCAGTTTGGGCAGCTGTCACCTACAAGACTGTCCAACAGAGCAATGTGTTTATCTCATAGAAGTGGAAAATATATCTTTCCCTTATTTTTATTTTATTTTAAGAAATTAATAATTATTAAATATTCCCTCAAAGTTTTATATTATGCTGGAAAATACATTATTTGAAAATCTTTTATGTTGGATCAATTTTTATTTTAAAGAGTGTAATAGTAAACTTGAACAATAGGTACTCTTTATCCACTGTGGACAGTTCAGGAGTAGTTGTGAATCACATCAGAGGCTCTGGAGCGCTCAGAATGGGTTTAGCAATACAGTCAGAACCATTTTATGGGCCCCATGGGATCTGGAGGCCCTTGTGGTCTAGGATGAATCCCTTTTCAGCTGAATCTATAAGACCTTCTCCTTAATGGGGGCACAAGTCTTGGGCAAGCCTGTCTGGATTTTAATCATCAGTGGAGCTTGGTACCCAATTGGCTCTTTTGATGCATCATTTGATTTGTGTTGAGTTTTCTCTTCCACAGACTGTTTTTGTTAGTGCAAGAACAAAATGAGATACATGTGAATGTAGCTTGTAAATTCGGGTGTGCTTTTTATGTTTCTTGCACGTATACCTGAAAGAATTTAGAAAAAAAAAGTATTATCAGATCAAAAATAGGGATAATTTTTCACTAACAAAAATAAGTATTTGAGCATTTTCACTGATCACTTGTAGATAATAAAATAATAATAAAATAATTAATAGTAGATACTATGCTAATAGCCTCTCAATCATGCACCTAAAATTAGCTAATTACCTTTAGTTTTTTTTTTTTTACTGTATGTTTAGATTTTTTAAAACGTGTTTTCAAACAACTTAAATTTGCTAGTATATTCTGTGAATCATTACTACGATGACAAGTTGGACTTGTAAGAAAACCCTTGTTGTGAAAGATTGATTTTTTTTTTCTATTCTACCTTTTTGATACTGATAAAAGTCCTGATTTTTCAGTTCTGTTTTTCTCTCAGAGGTTGTCATTCTAACTGTTGGGAAATAGGCCTTGATTTTTCCTTCTTAGGATTTCATTGTTGATTAAATGACCCATTTTAGCTAGACTGTATTTATTATAAATATCATATGTTGGTGTACTTGAAAATTATAGTCATCTGTTACTTCTTAGTATATCCCAAATTGAACAGTTGACGTGAAAACACAGCCAGCTATGATTATTATATTGCATTTGGATTAACATCACATGACAGCTCTTGCTTGCTCTTGTTACACTGCCAAAGGAACACCACCGGGATTGGAGAAAAATGGTGATTTGGGCATAATAACATTTTTCAAGACTGTTATTTTTTTTAAAAGTGTTATTTCTCTGCCATATGACTATTGTCTTTGCAGAGTCACATTCTTATATATGTCTTTTGAGCTCTGCAGGTCAAATATGCTTTGGTTTAGTGTCATTGAATTTTATTATTCTCTTTAAATTGAGGGATAGATAGAGTATAGTTTTTCTACATCTGTTTTGGGATTTTTTAAAGTTAGTATTTCATTCTTATTTTTCCCTCACATTGGTTGTTCTGTCTGTAGAGATTTTAATGGGAGACTATGAAATGCCGTATTTATTTTGTATTATATACTCCTTCCTCCTCCCACTCCCACCCCCAACCCTCAAATACATATACTACACACAGCTTCATTAAAACAGTCACTTGGAATAAACTATACTGCCTAGTCTAATTTCAGCTCTAACATTATCTTGCAGTGAGTGACTTTAAACTTCTAGCTTTTAATATTGCCCAGTTTATACCTGTAAAATTTGCCAGATATAATGAGTAAAAGTGACTATAAAACTGTTTGCAAAATAAAAAATGGTAGAAATGTGTAATTAAATGTAATAATAGTATATACTATTAATAATAGTATTAATAGTAGTATAGTATTATAGTATTTGTAGTAATAATGGTAGTAAATGTAGTAAATGCATTTACTAAATATTAATTTTATTTATTATCTGTTATATTTGTTAAATACTAAATGCATAATACAAATAATCTCATTTTAATATAACCTAACTAGACATAAAGAGAACCAAGCGAAGGTGAAATTGTTACAAGTTAGCAGAATATCAGTGTTATGTGGTAGAATAGCCACAGGCCTGGCATTCAGAATACTGGAATCCATGGGTGTGCAGGAACCACCTCAGCCTGCCTTGAGAGCCATTTGTTAAATTTTCAGTGTGAGCAAGTATTTATATCCCAGACATTTTCAAACACTGTAATACAGGGCTTCAGTTATTGTTTTCTTCATTGTTTAGATTTGGGAATGTAAGCCTTTGCTTTCTTGTTCTCTTGGTTGTCTAAAATTAAGAAAATGATTGAGAAAATATTAATAATGCAGATCAAACTTAGAGAGTCTTGTGTTAAGCGTTTACCGGCATGTCCTGCCTGAACCCAAGCCCCACATCTGCTACTACTGCCTTGCTCTGAAACCTTGGGCAAAATCAGCTCGTCTCTCTAGAAGTCTACCGATGTGTGCATTGAAGGGACTGGATGAAGTCGTCTCAGAGGTGTCATCTATCCCTGATATGTTATGATGCTATATAGTTAGTTCATTATATTTAAAAAATTTAGGGTTTATAGTTAAAATGGAAAAATTTCTTAAAACAACAGAAAGTATGAAACATAATCTAAGTCTGTTTTTCTCATTTTTTTTTTCTAGTCGAACTTTGCCATGGGCCGGTTTCCTAGCACTTGTAGAAAATGTTACATGCTGGATTTTGGCTTGGCTCGACAATTTACCAATTCCTGTGGTGATGTCCGACCAGTAAGACTTTACTTCACTATTTTTATATATCTAGAAGTTATTCTGTTGTTTGTGCAGTTACACTTGGGGGAAGTACCCTTTGCATAATGGATTCAACTTCCCTCTGGGAAGCAGCATATCAGGTTTTATGTCTGCATCTTAGAATGAAAGTCATTAATAATTTACTGTTGAATGCAGTGGCCTGAAAAACCAGCCCCATCAGTGGCAGGGTAAGAGTGGCCCATTGATAAGGGAAATATTTTTCTGGTGGAAGTAGGAGGCTTTTCTTCTATGACTAAAATTTTCCCCGGGTCTATTTTCTGCATACATACCTAAGTTCATTTCTAAATATTAAACTCCATCTCTGCCAGTTTCACTTTAGTCTAAGTTGAAACATTAGTTCTAATGGATTGACTATATCTTGGTGAGTATATAATAGTAACATAAAAATGTGAATGTGTGTTTAAAAACAAATCCATATTAGGGGCCTAACAATTGTGGAGGAGTTTCTTGACTGTCCTGGTAATGGATAGTATATATTTATATCCAAGAAAATTTTTTAAATGGCCTTAGATTTCATAAGAGGTTGTCTAAGATAACCAGGGAATTACATCAGATTCATTGACCCTACTGCCAGCATTGAATAAATGATAGAGGAGTAATTGGACTCTTTTCTTTAAGGCCTTGTGATTTAATACATATGTCATATGTATGTATTGTTATCTACTCTTTTGCCCACTTTTCATGTCTAAATAATGCTGCATGGAGTTAACAGACCTGATCATGGTAACCTACCAATTAGAACTACTAACAGAGGATATAGGTATTTATCAAACCAAAATCAATCTGTCTTCCCTGATTAGTGAATCTTCATAAGATTTATTTACTGTAAATCCCTAGTGGCAGCAATGATTTATTTATATACTTGCTTTATCAACTTCTATTGGTATAGACAATGGATTTATTTCTAGAGACGGAGAAGAATAATAGTCAAAGTCACAAGTGTCTTCACTTTCAAGCTGCTAAAGAGTTGTGACCCAAAATTAAAAATGCCAAGATTCTTTCAAAGCAATATAAGTGGAATGAGTGTAATGCAAATACATTAAGGGAAACTATATAATGCTAGCAATCATAATTATTCTGGCTCTAATAGTATATATTTAAATTAGCTCTCAGAGTTAAATCTTGAATTAATATAATAGTTTACCATGATGATACTGATTAACTGAGACTCTTATTGTCCCTTTTGATGGTATTAACAGTTTCCCAATGGTATTTACACTGAAAAATAGAGAGGATTCAAAGTATCCCTTCAGTTGCACAGGCTGTTTTACTAGTGGGTACTAATCTATGTAACTAGATCTTCAAATCAAAACTTCATGTAAAAAAGTGTGGGTTTTTTATATTTTTTCCAAGTGTTGTAAGTTGATTAAAAGTCCTTGCAGTAGATAACAAAGCCTGACCAGTCACACCTTTCCTCAGCTTAGACATGTTCATCTTTATAACAGTCTCCTTCCAAACCAAGCCCATATTTATATTTGCACATTGATAATTTGCCCAGAGTCCTGGGATGTTCTATATATGGAGCTTTTGAGGTAGGAGAACATCTGCACTTTTTTTTAAATTTTAAAGTTTTCAACTCTGAATTTCTGTGATTCTGAGTGGGATTTTGGATTCTGATCTTCCCACTTCTTTGGCTGAAATAACTTCAACTGTGTCATTCTACTTCAAGAAATAATAATTCAATCAGGAAGACACAAGTTCAAATGCTTACTAGCTCTGTTACCCTGGACAAGTAACCTCTCTGGATCTCAGTTTTCTAATTAGCCTCTAAAGTCCTTTCCAGCTTTAAGTCTCTGTTCCTATGCAGTTTGGTACTTGAATCATGCATATCTTGGTGAGACCTACTTGGGGTTCCTCTTTGCTGTCCTATAGATTCAGTTTCTCAGCACTTGGCTTTCTTTTTCCACAATTTGTAAGCAATTTTCTAGTATGATACCCTGAAGCATATAATTTATGAAATTTTGTTTCATTGGCTAGTAAGGGAATAGATAGAATCATTTTCTTATCTCTTGAGAGGCAAAGAATTCTCAGATTACTTTACCAATTTCTTTCTTCACAGTCATTATTTTCATTTGTAGAGATCTCAAGTGTTCTATCAATTTTGCTGTCTTTTTATTTTGCCCAAATATTTCTTGTTGCTCACTGCATTTTTGTGTTTTCTCTCTGCCATTATGTTACTTCAGTATTCATCATTATGTTAAATTTCTTCACCTTTGCTTATAAACCAGGGATTTTTGCTGAAGTCTTCTGAATGCTTTTCTACTTTTCTACTCAACACTCTTCCTTTAATTATTTTATTATGTTTCTGAACCATTTTGGGTATATTTGAAATTCTGCTAATCTTATATCTAGCAAACTAGGTTTAAGTAGTGCAGCAGTACCTTTTGCAAGATAGGGTGGAACCAAGGTGGCAGAGTAAAGGCAGGGATTTGCCTGAGCTCTTCCCCAAACTTCTCGAAATACCTTTAAAAATGATTCTAAACAAGTTCTAGAGCAGCAGAACCCACAGAAAGACAGAGTCAAACATATTTCCACCCCAAGACAACTTAGAAGGTTGGTAGGAAAGGTCTGTTGCACCAGAGAGAGAGAGAGGAGCACAGTCCAGCACAGCAAACCAGTAGCAAGCTCAGGATGACTGAATCACTGGCAGCAGTGGCAATTTCTAGACTTCTTAGCCCACAGACACCAAAGACAACTTAGAAGGTCAACAGGAAACTTCCATCACATGTGGGTGAGAGTGGGGTGCAGTTCAACACAGGCCACATCAGCATAGCCCTGGTCACAACAAACCAGGAACAGACTTTGGGAGTGACTGCATCAGCATCAGCAGTTGTCATGGCATTGACTGTTTCAGAGGTCTCAGCGCACAGACGGTAAGGGGGTCAAACAACTGGTCTTTTTACTAGCACTGAGGCAGGACTCTATTGCTGTATCCGTATCTGGTTCCAGATCCTGGGTAGCAGTCCCAGGGTGAGGAGCACTAACATAATGGAACTTGCCGCAGTGGAGCAGGGGGACCATTTCAGGGCAGGAAGGTCACTCCTAGAGCAGAGCACAGGTCAGGAGACTAGTAAACACCTCTCCTTAGATCATACCTGGAAGGACTCGAAACTTCCAGATCCCTAGAAGTATCTCTGAAAACAACTACACAAAGTCCCTGAAGCTTGGAACGATGTGGTCTCCACCCTGGAAGTAGAGCCCTACATTAATGAAGAGTTAAAAGTCAACTAATAGGCTGGGAAAATGAGCAAACAAGAAAAAAAACAAACCTCTGACTATTGAAAGTTATTATGGTAGAGGAAAAATTGGGAAGAAAATCATGAAAAGCGAATCCACAGCTTGGTAAAGGAGACACCAAAAAGTACTGAAGAAAATAACACCTTAAAAAACAGACTAGGACAAATGGCAAAAGAAGTCCCAAAAGCCAGTGAGGAGGATGGTGCCTTTTAAAAGCAGAACCAGTCAAATGGAAAAGGAGATACAAAATCTTATTGAAGAAAATGATTTCCTAAAAATTAGAAAGGAGCAAGTGACTTTATGAGAAATCAAGAAACAATAAAAAAAAAAAAACAAACCCAAAAGAATGAAAAAATAGAAGACAACATGAAATATCTTATTTGAAAAACAACTGACCTGGAAAATAGATCCAGGAGAGATAATTTTAAAATTATTGTAATACATGAAACTCATGATCAAAAAAAGAGCCTAGACATCATCTTTCAAAAAATTATCATGGAAAACTGCCCTGATATCCTAGAACCAGAAGGTAAAATAAAAATTGAAGAATTCTCTGATCATTTCCTGAAAGAGAAATCAAAAGGAAAAATGCCAAGAAGAGTGCAGTCAAATTCAGAAAATACTGTAAGCAGCCAGAAAGAAACAATTCAAATATGATGGAGCCACAATTAATATAATGTAAGATTTAGCAGCTTCTACATTAAAGGCTTGGAGGGATTGGAACATAATATTCTGGAGGGAAAAGAGCTAGAATTACAACAAAGAATTACTTACCTAGTAAAACTAAGTATAGTACTTACATTATTATAAAAATATAAATAGGTATTCAGTGATAGAGAGGATTTTCAAGCATTCTTTTTTTTAATATAAATTTATTTATTTAACTTTTTACATTCATTTTCACAAAATTTTGGGTTCCAAATTTTCTCCCCATTTATCCTCTGCCCCCACATTCTAATTACCCCTATCACCAATCTGCCCTCTCTTCGAAGTATCCTCCCTCCCTTCTCTTCTCCCCATCTTCTCTTTTGTCCTGTAGGGCCAGATGACTTTCTATTCCCCATTAACTGTATCTCTTATTTCCTAGTAGCAACAACAATACTCGACAGTTGTTCCTAAAACTTTGAGTTCCAAATTCTCCCCATCCCTCCCTCCCCACCCATTCCCTTTGGGAAGGCAGACAATTCAATGTAGGCCATATCTGTGTAGTTTTGCAAATGACTTCCATAATAGTCGAGTTGTATAAGACTAACTATATTTCCTTCCATCCTCTCTTGCCCCCCATAGTTCCTATTCTGTCTTTTCATCCTGTCCCTCCCTGAGTGTTGACTTCAAATTGCTCCCTCCTCTCTTTGCCCTCCCTTCCACCATCCCCCCCACCCAGCTTCCCCCACTTTCCTGTATTGTAAGATTGGTTTTCATACCAAAATAAGTGTGCATGTTATTCCTTCCTTTAGTCGAATGTGATGAGAGTAAACTTCTTGTTTTTTTTTTCTCAGCTCTCCTCTTTTTCCCTCCACTAAAAAGTCTCCTGCTTGCCTCTTGAATGAGAGATAATTTACCCCATTCCATTTCACCCTCTCTCCTCCCACTACATTTCTCTCTCACCATTTACCTTAATTTCTTTTAAGATATGGTCCCCTTCTATTTAATTCTACATTTCTCTCTCACCGTTTACCTTAATTTCTTTTAAGATATGGTCCCCTCGCAGGTTAGGAGGGATGGTAATCCAGTTAGTCTTACACAACACGACTATCAGGGAGGTCATTTGCAAAACTACACAGATAGGGCCTATTTGAATTGCCTGCCGTCCCAAAGGGAATGGGTGGGGAGAGAGGGATGGGGAGAATTTGGAACTCAAAGTTTTAGGAACAACTGTTTAGTATTGTTATTGCAACTAGGAAAGAAGACATACAGTTAAGGAGGAATAGAAAGTCATCTGGCCCTACAGGAGAAAAGAGAAGATGGAGACAAGAGAAGGGAGGGATGACAGAAGAGAGGGCAGATTGGAGATAGGGAAAATTAGATTGCTTGGGGTATTGGGGTGGGGGGAGGGGATAAAAGGGGAGAAAATTTGGAACCCAAAAATTTGTGAAAATGAATGTAAAAAATTAAATAAATAAATTTAAAAAAAAAAAAAAAGAAAAGATATGGTCCCCTCCTATTCAATTCACTCTGTGCTCTCTGTCTCTGTATGTGCGTGCACGCGTGTACGTGTGTGTGCGTGCATTTGTGTATGTGTGTGTGTGGTCCCACCAACTACCCAGATACTGAAAAGTTTTAAGAGTTACAAATATTGTCTTTCCATGTAGGAATGTAAACAGTTCACCTTTGGTAAGTCCCTTATGACTTCTCTTTGCTGTTTGCTTTTTCATGCTTCTTCTCATTCTTGTGTTTGAAGGTCAAATGTTCTTTCCAGTTCTGCTCTTTTCATCAGGAATGCTTGAAAGTCCTCTGTTTCATTGAAAGACCATATTTTCCCCTGAAGTATTATACTCAGTTTAGCTGGGTAGGTGATTCTTGGTTTGAGTCCTAGTTCCTTTGACTTCTGGAATATCCTATTCCACGCCCTTCAATCCCTTAATGTAGAAGCTGATATCCTGATTGTATTTCCACAATACTGGAATTGTTTATTTCTATCTGCTTGCAATATTTTCTCCTTGACCTGGGAATTCTGGAATTTGGCCACAATGTTCCTAGGAGTTTCTCTTTTTGGATCTCTTTCAGGCAGTGATCGATGGATTCTTTCAATACTTATTTTGCCCTCTGGTTGTAGAATATCAGGGCAGTTTTCCTCGATAATTTCATGGAAGATGATGTCTAGGCTCCTTTTTTGATCATGGCTTTCAGGTAGTCCCATAATTTTTAAATTGTTTCTCCTGGGTCTATTTTCCAGGTCAGTTGTTTTTCCCATGAGATATTTCACATTCTCTTCCATTTTTTCATTCTTTTGGTTTTGTTTTGTGATTTCTTGGTTTCTCAGAAAGTCATTAGCCTCCATCTGTTCCATTCTAATATTGAGAGAACTATTAAATTCAGTGAGCTTTTGAACCTCTTTTTCCATTTGGCTAATTCTGCTTTTGAAAGCATTCTTCTCCTCATTGGCCTTTTGAACCTCTTTTGCCAATTGAGTGAGCCTATTTTTCAAGGTGTTATTTTCTTCAGCATTTTTTTGGGTCTCCTTTAGCAAAGTATTGACCTGTTTTTCATGCTTTTCTTGCATCTCTCTCATTTCTCTTCCCAGTTTTTTCTCCAGCTGTCTAACTTGATTTTCAAAATCCTTTTTGAGCTCTTCCATGGCCTGAGCCCACCGGACACCCACCTGGGATGTCTGGGATATAGAGACCCAACCTCCACATCTTTCCCTGATGGTAAGCATTGTTCCTTGTCATCAGAATTGAAAAACGGGAATATCTGTCCCCCAAGAAAATAGCTTTCTGTGGTCTTATTTTTCTTCCCTTTTCTGGGCATTTTCCCAGCCAGTTACTTGACTTCTGAGATTCCTCTCCACCCCTGCCTAGATCCACCCAGCTAGTGCTTGGGGTCTGAGATTCAAATGCTTCTCCCCAGCCTCAGGGCTTTCAGTGGCTGGCAAGGCTGCTATTCAATGTGAGCTTAAGTTCTGGTGCTCAGGTGAGGGCAGGGCCGCCTCCCAGGCTCAGTTCCCTCAGGGGGTTTATGCAGAGACCTTCAGTAATGGAGCTCCTGGCTGCTTGGGGAGTCCCGGGCTGCCGCTGCCTCTGCCGCTGCCTCCCGAGGGGGCCCGAGTCATGGAGTCACCCCGCTCCCCTCTCAGCCTGCCCAGAAATCTCTCTCACTGACCTGGAGCACCTGTGGGTGGAGGGACCTTCTTGGCCGCCGGAGGTTCCGTCCCTGAAACCTGCTCGGATCCTCTCCTCTGGGGCTGCAAGGCCAGAGCAGCACAGGGTTGGGCTCCGCTGTCCGGTGTGTGACATACCTTTGGGGCTGGTTTTTCAGGGCTCTCTGGAACAGAAATCTTCTCCACTGTGGTCCTGCACAGCTTGCACTGCTCCAGAATTTGTGGGGAGTTCTTTTTTCAGGAAATTTATGGGCTGTGGGTTTGGAGCTAGCATATGTGAGTCTTTCTACTCCACCATCTTGGCTCCTCCCCCTTTCAAGCATTCTTGATGAAAAGACCAGAGCTGAATAGAAAATCTGACTTTCAAATACAAGACCCAAGAGAAACATAAAAAGGTAAACAATAAACAGGTAAGAAGGGAAATTATAAAGGACTAAATAAGGTTATGCTATTTACATTCCTACATGGGAACATTATATTTGTAACTCATAAGACCTTTCTCATTATTAGGGTATTTAGAAGGAGCATGTACAGACAGAGGACACAGGTGTGAGTTGAATATGAAGGGATGAAATCTAAAAAATAAAATTAAGGACTGCGAGAGAGGAATGTACTAGGAGAAAGAGAAAGGGAGAAGTAGAATGGGGTACATTCTCTCACATAAAAGAGGCAGGAAAAAGCTTTTGCAGTAGAGGGGAATGGGGGAAGGTGAGGGAAAAATGAGTGAACTGTATTCTCATCAGAATTTGGTTCAAAGAGGGAATAACATACAGACTCAATTGGATATAGAAATATATCTTACTTACTATACATCAGACCTGCACAACTTAGCAGTAGGTAGGGGCCAAAATTAAAATAGACTAAACTTCTTCAAGCCTCAGGTAGGGGTTTTAGAGATAGACTGACGATGGTTGGTTACTGTCGGTCACATGATAAACAGGAGAGAGTATTGCAGTGGCAACTCACCTGCCAAGCTACATGATGGGTACAGTAGTAACTAGTGGAAGGCCGATTAATTGGGGCATGGACAAAACACTTGTTAAATCTTTACTTTCTTTGATATCCTCTACATTTTTCTCAGGTTACCTGAAATCCTTTGGTGGGCTGAAAGCGGCCCACAGACCATATGTTGTGCAAGTAAGAGAGGAAGGAGCTAAGAGAAGGAGAGGGAGGGTGGGATGGGGTGATAGAAGGGAGGGCATATTGGAGGAGGGGGTGGTCAGAAGCAAAACACTTTTGAGGAGGGACAGAGTGAAAAGAGAGAGAATAGAATACATGGGGGTTGGAGGAATAGAATGAAGGGAAATATAGTTAGCAGTTGTAACTGAAAAAAAATTTGAAGCAAGTTTCTTGGATAAAAGCCTCGTTTCTTAAACATACAGAGAACTGAGCTGAATTATAAAAATAAGAGCCATTTCCCAAATGATAAATGATCAAAATATGTGATCAGTTTTCACATGAAGTAATCAAAGCTATTTATAGCCATATGAAAAAATATTCTAACTCACTATTGATTGTAGAAATGTAAATTAAAACCATTCTGAGGTACTACTTCATACTTATTAGATTGGCTAATAGGACAGAAAAGATAAATGATAAATGGTGGAAGGTATGTGGGGAAAATGAGACTTTAATGCATTGTTGGTGAAATTATGAACTGATTCAACCATTCTGTAGAGCAATTTAGAACTCTTCCCAAAGAGCTATAAAACTGTGCATACCCTTTGACCCAGCAGTACCACCACTAGGTCTGTATCCCAAGAGATAAAAAAACAAAAAGAATAAGGACCTATATGTACAAAAATATTTTTTTTAAAATTAATTAATTAATTAATTAATTTAGCTTTTTACATTCATTTTCACAAATTTTTGGGTTCCAAATTTTCTCCCCTTTTCTCCCCTCCCCTCACCCCAATACCCCAAGCAATCTAATTTTCCCTATCTCCAATCTGTCCTCTCTTCTGTCATCCCTCCCTTCCCTTGTCTCCATCTTCTCTTTTCTCCTGTAGGTCCAGATGACTTTCTATTCCTCATTAACTGTATGTCTTCTTTCCTAGTTGCAACAACAATACTAAACAATTGTTCCTAAAACTTTGAGTTCCAAATTCTCCCCATCCCTCCCTCCCCCCCCCATTCCCTTTGGTACGGCAGGCAATTCATTATAGGCCATATCTGTGTAGCTTTGCAAATGACCTTCCTGATAGTCGTGTTGTGTAAGACTAACTGAATTGCCATCCCTCCTAACCTGCCCCTCATTGTTTCTCTTCTGTCTTTTGATCCTGTCCCTCCCCAAGTGTTGACTTTCAATTACTCCCTCCTCCCTTTGCCCTCCCTTCTATCATCCCCCCCCCAATATCTCCTTCTCCCCCGCTTTCTTATACTGTAAGATAGTTTTCATACCAAAATGAGTGTGCATTTCACTCCTTCGTTTAGTCAAATGTGATGAGGGTAAACTTCTTGTTTGTTTGTTTGTTTTTTTCCTCAGCTCTCCTCTTTTTCCCTCCACTAAAAAAATCTCCTACTTGCCTCTTAAATGACATATAGTTACCCCCTTCCATTTCCCCCTCTTTCCTCTCACTACATTTCTCTCTCACCATTTACCTTAATTTCTTTTAAGGTATGGTCGCATCCTATTCAGTTCAATCTGTGCTCTCTGTCTCTGTATGTGAATGCATGTGTGTATGTGTGTGCATGCGTGTACATGTGTATGTGTGGTCCCACCAACTACCCAGATACTGAAAAGTTTTAAGAGTTAGAAATATTGTCTTTCCCTGTATGAATGTAAACAGTTCATTTCTGGTAAGTCCCTTAATACTTCTCTTTGCTGTTTACTTTTTCATGCTTCTTCTCATTCTTGTGTTTGAAAGTCAAATTTTCTTTTCAGCTCTGGTCTTTTCATTAAGAATAATTGAAAGTCCTCTGTTTCATTGAAAGACCATATTTTCCCTTGAAGTATTATACTCAGTTTAGCTGGGTAGGTGATTCTTGGTTTGAGTCCTAGTTCCTTTGCCTTCTGGAATATCCTATTCCACGCCCTTTGAGCCCTTAATGTAGAAGCTGCTAGATCTTGAGTTATCCTGATTGTATTTCCACAGTACTGGAATTGTTTCTTTCTAGCTGCTTGCAAGATTTTTTCTTTGAGCTGGGAGTTCTGGAATTTGGCCACAATGTTCCTAGGAGTTTCTCTTTTTGGATCTCTTTCAGGTGGTGATCGATGGATTCTTTCAATACTTATTTTGCCCTCTGGTCCTAGAATGTCAGGGCAGTTTTCCTTGATAATTTCATGCAAGACGATGTCTAGGCTCTTTTTTTGATCATGGCTTTCAGGTAGTCCCATAATTTTTAAATTGTCTCTCCTGGATCTATTTTCCAGGTCAGTTGTTTTTCCCATGAGATATTTCACATTCTCTTCCATTTTTTCGTTCTTTTGGTTTTGTTTGGTGATTTCTTGGTTTCTCGTAAAGTCATTAGACTCCATCTGTTTCATTCTAATTTTGAGAGAACTCTTAAATTCAGTGGGCTTTTGAGCCTCTTTTTCCATTTGGCTCATTCTGCTTTTGAATGCATTCTTCTCCTCATTGGCTTTTTGAACCTCTTTTGCCAATTGAGTGAGCCTATTTTTCAAGGTGTTAATTTCCTCAGCATTTTTTTGGGTCTCCTTTACCAAGATATTGACCTTTTTTTCATACTCTTCTTGCATCTTTGTCATTTCTCTTCCCAGTCTTTCCTCCACCTGTCTAACTTGCTTTTCAAAATCCTTTTTAAACTCTTCCAAGGCCTGAGCCCACCCAACACCCCCCTGGGGTGTCTGGGGTACTGAGGCCCCGCCCTCCACATCTTTCCCTGATGGGAAAAATACGTTCTCGTCCTTGCCATCAGATCCGAAGGTCGGGATCATTTGCATTTGTTGGAAAAAACTCTCTAAAGTCTTATTTTTCTTCCCCTTTCTAGGCATTTTCCCAGCCAGTTACTTGACTTCTGAGATTCCTTTCCACCCCCGCCTGGATCCGCCCAGCTAGTGCTTGGCCTCTGAGATTCAAATGGGCTTTCCGGAGGCAAGCTTTAGTTCTGGTGCAGGGGTGGGGGCAGGGCCACCTCCTAAGTTCGGTCCCTCAGGGGCTTTCTGCAGAGACTTTCAGGAACGGAGCGGGTGGGGGCGGGGTGGGGGGCCCCGCCTCCTATGTTCAGCTCCCTTGGGGGTTTTATTCAGAGGCGTTCAGCAGTAGAGCAGGGTGGGGGCAGAGCCGTCTCTCCGGCTCAGCTCCCTCAGGTTGGAAAGACCTTCAGTATTGAAGATCCTACCTGCTGCTGGGGGATTCCTGAGTCCCGGGCCGCTGCCGCCTCAGCTGCCCGCCCACGCCTCTGCCTCCGCCCGCTTCCTGCCCCCGTCTCTGCCGCCGCCGCTTCCTCCCGAGGGGGCCCGAGTCACGGAGACGCTCAGCTCCCCTCCCCTAGCGCAGCCTTCTTTCTTACTGACCTGTAGCTTCTGTGGGCGGAGGGACTTTCCCGGCTGCCGGAGCTTCCCCCGGAGCTTCCCTCTCCGAAGCCTGCTCGGGTCAGCTTCTCTGGGGCCGCGGCCAGGGGTGGGGGTGCGATGGACCCCGGGACGGCTCTCCAGGGTTCAGTGGAATGGAAATCTCTTCCCCTATGTTTATGCACCCCCTGCAGAGATTCAGAATTTCTGGGGATCTCCTTTTACCTCAATTCCATGGG
The DNA here is from genome assembly GCA_023548195.1 of Bettongia penicillata ogilbyi. Taxonomy (NCBI): domain Eukaryota; kingdom Metazoa; phylum Chordata; class Mammalia; order Diprotodontia; family Potoroidae; genus Bettongia; species Bettongia penicillata. Next base: position 4,721,336 of record JAJHZJ010000447.1, on the reverse strand, counting down.
TTGTGGGCTCGGAGCTCATAAATGTGCGTCCTTCTACTCCGCCATCTTGGCTCCGCCCCCCACAAAAATATTTATAGCGGCTCTCTTGGGGTAAAGAATTCTCTGTGTTCATCCTTTGTTGCAAAAGAAGACTATACCATCAGAGAAATAATGACATGACTTTCACTTGACTTTGTTTTGAGTGAAGAAGGGATGTGCAGGTCACCACTCTCACTTCTCCTCCAGAGCCATCTGAATCCAGTGACCAGATAGTCATCAGGATGACTGGAGATGACCCATGATGAGGCAGTAGAGGTTAAGTGACTTGCCCAAGGTCACATAGCTAGTGAGTGTCAAGTGTGTGAGGTTAGATTTGAACTGAGGTCCTCCTGACTGATGCACTGGTGCTCTATCCACTGCACCACCTAGCTGCCCCAGGTAAAGAATTAGAAATCAAGGGAATGCCTTTCAGTTGGGGAATGACTGAACAAGTTGTGGTATGTGATTATGATGGAATACTATTGTCCTACGGGAAATAATGAGCAGGATGCTCTCAGAAACACCTGGAAAGACTTGCATGGGCTAATGCAAAGTGAGATGCTCTATGTACAAAATAACAGCAATACTGTAAGATGATCAGCCATGAATGACTTAACTGATGTCAGCAATACAACAATCCAAGACAACTCTGAAGGGCTTTTGATGAAAAATGCTCTCCATCCCCAGAGAAAGAACTGATGGTGTCTGAATACAGATTGAAGCATAAATTTTTTTAACTTTCTTTTTCTTGGGTTTTTTTTTCTTCTCCATGTTTTCATCACAACGTGACTATTATGAATATGTTTTGCATGACTACACATGTATAACCTCTGTCAAATTGCTTGCCTTCTCGGGGGTGGGAAGGAAAGAAGGGAGAGAATTTGGAAGTCAAAGTTTTGAAATATTAAAAATTATTTTTACAAGTTACTGGGGAACAATAAAACACTAAATAAAAGCTTAAAATTTAAAAATAAGTAGGAATCATAAGTGTGACAAAAGAGAACCAGAAAAAAGATTGTCTTTTTAAAAAATAAATTTTTATTGGTGTCTTGTTTGTTATATCACCATATTTTCTCCAGTTAACTTTCTCCCATTCAGCAAATAGTATTTTTAAGGACACAAAAAAAAGAAGAGGAAAAAATTAGTATAACTGATAACTGCTCAGTACATTAAAAAAAAAATCTGATTATACATGTACAGCCTGTATCATATCACATGCCTTCTTGGGGAGGAGGAAGTAGAGAGAGCATGAGAAAGTTTAGAACTCAAAATCTTATAGAAGTGAATGTTGAAAACGAAAAACAATTTTTTTAAAAGAAAATAAAGAATGGAAACTTTCAAAGCTATCAAAAGGGGAAAGATTTTTTTTTTATTTTTTTGAATGGGAGATACTTGTTTTTGTGGTTAAAAGAGCTTGAACCATTGCATTTAAGAAATATTCAAAGCGATCACTGACAAAATAAGAGTGCATTTTGTTGGAATATGATTGCAGTTAGGGTACTTTGGAGTTCAAAGGGATTTTGTTCTTTATTTTGGGGGGCCTTTTTTTCCTCTTTTGATTCTTTATTGAAGGTAGTTTTGTTTCTTTATTGAAGGTAGTATTATATATTGGCAAAAGAAAGAAAACACTTCTGAAAATATGTGCAATAATTGAGAATATTTCACTCTTCCCACCAGTAGAGTAGAAATGACTTCTAATAGTTTTTTTCCATAGCTCTTCTTTCAAGTCATGCTTGTTCTTTATAATTTTGTAATATCCACTTTTGATCATGTGTCTTTGTTTACATTTGTTGTCATTATGTACATTATTTTCTTGGCTCTATTTACTTTACATCAGTTCTTATAAATCTTTCCATACTCCTCTTTATTCATCACCTTTGTCTTATTGCACAATATCATGTTACATTCAGGTACTACTATTGTTTACTTATCCCACAAATGAATAGGCTTCTACTTGGTTTCCAGTTCTTTGCTATCACAAAAAGTGTTATATTATAAACGTTCTGATGTGTATGTGGGATTTCTTCTTCTCAATCTCCTCCCTGGGATATATTCAGTAATACTCTCAAAGAGTATGGACATTTTTGTCACTTTATTTGCATAATTCCAAATTGACTCTACTCTCTACTTCCTGAGATTACTAGAGTTCTTTTTGCCTTCATTTTTAGCCTTTGACTTGATTAGGGCATTTCCTGAAGTTTCTGGTGAATCCAGAATATTTTTGCGTTACTCAAATTGTTTTCTTTTCTGTTTGGAGAACTTTTTCTTGGTTGCTTCCAGAATTTGTTGTAAGTGGAATTATTCAGTTTGACTACAACGTATCCTGAAGTTAAGAGCATAGTTGGTTTTTCCTCGAAGTTGATCTTGTAAATCCTTTTGTATGGCGTGTTGTTTTTGTTTTTCCGAAGTTCTGGATAGTTTTCTTGTATTATTTCTTGCATTGTGATATTCAGTTGTTTTTTTTAACTTCTTGTATTCTTCTGGGAGACCTTTAATCCTTAAATTGCCTCTATGCATTTTGTCTTTGAAATCAGTGTATTTTGTTTGTGTGGAGATGATGCTTTCTTGTAATGTTAATTGTTTTTTGTTTCTCTTCACTTCAACGTATATGAATTCCCAATTATTTGTCCTCTTTTTTGTTTCTTTGGTGAGATATGCCACTGTGCATTCAAATTTTTCTGTTCTGCCAATTATTTCTTCCGTGTAGGCCCTATGTTCTGCATTCACAATTTTTTTTTCTCTTTTAAACCATTCAGGAATTTCTTGCTGTGGTCTCTTGAGAATCCACAGGATCCTCTGCCTCATCAGGTGTTGGTTGATTTTCCTTTATCTTGCTGTGGATGCCTAGAGTCTCCTCAGATCTGGTGGCCATTTTTCCTCTGCTATTAATATCTTCCTCATTGCTTTACCTGTTCATGCTCAAGGTTGAATTGAATTTTCTTCTTCCTGAGATGTTTGGTGATGTCACATTTTTCATTATATTTTTGCATGCTTGAAGCTTTGCAGACTTGAAGTCAGGAAGACCAGAGTTCAAATCCTTCCTCACACACAGGCAGCATGATTGTGAGCAGGTCACTTCATTCCTGTGTGAGACATGAGCCCAGCAATCCCCCAGCAATGAGAAACATGCTCACCTTAAAGAAGAATACCTGCTGTGAAATCAGGAAAACTTTTATTAATCTTTACATCTGTTCCCCCTGAATGAACAGGTGGCTCCTAAGTAAGGCTGTGGGAAGACTACAGTTTGTTCAGACCAGTTCAAGCCCCTTTATACTGTTCCAAGTTTTGGGCTCCATGCCATACATCCACTGGCCATGGGACTTCATGTTCTCCTCTCTGATAGGCTTTCCCCCAAACAGCTCGTCAAACCTGCATACAGGTCTCTGACCTTTAACTTTACTGTGCTAGGTCACAACTGTGATCGCCCAAAGCTGTAGAAACAACTTCTTCCTTGTTTCCCACACCTGTTTGCCCCAGTTTCTTCACCTGTAAAATGGGGATAATAATGTCTCACAGGGCTTGTTGTGAGAATCAAATCAGATAATCTTGTAAAGCATTTAGCACACAGTAAGCACTATGTAAATATTAGCTCTTATTATTATTTTCACCTTTTGGCTTCCCTTTGATGGCAGTTTTTTTGGGAGCTGGATCTCCAAACTTCTTCCTGTGTTGTGCAATTCGCAATTAATCAGCCTAGCTCTTTGCCCAAGTGACTCCTGGGTGTACAACACTGGCCCTAGCCAGGGATATTTTCCCTCAGGCTTAGTGGTGTAGCACACTCCCCAGCCCCCACGATTTGCTCCAGTCACCTATTTGTCAGTTCCGGCTGCATTCTATTGTAGGATAGATCCTTACTGCTTATTGCAGTCATACTCTTCACTACTGTTACAGCCCAACACATTTCCTGCCTTTGGGTTTCTGAAATGCTGGGAGGAGGATAGGTTTAGGGTGTAAAGTTGAGTTCTCTCAAGTGTATTTTGTTCAGTTCTGCTTTTTTTTTAATTTTAATTTATTTATATAACTTTTTACATTCATTTTTACAAAATTTTGGGTTCCAAATTTTCTCCCCATTTGTCCCCTCCCCCCACCCCAGTACACCGAGCATTCTAATTTTCCCTATCACCAATCTACCCTCTCTTCTATCATCGCTCCCTTCTCTTGTCCCCATCTTCTCTTTTCTCCTGTAGGGCCAGATGACTTTCTCTTCCCCATTAACTGTATTTCTTATTTCCTAGTAGCAACAACAATACTAAACAGTTGTTCCTAAAACTTTGAGTTCCCAATTCTCCCCATCCCTCCCTCCCCACCCATTCCCTTTGGGAAGGCAGGCAATTCAATATAGGCCCTATCTGTGTAGTTTTGCAAATGACTTCCATAATAGTCATGTTGTGTAAGACTAACTGTATTTCCCTCCATCCTATCCTGCCCCCCATTGTTTCTATTCTGTCTTTTGAGCCTGTCCCTCCCCAAGTGTTGACTTCAAATTGCTCCCTCCTCCCATTGCCCTCCTTTCCATCATCCCCCCCACCTTGCTTATCTCCTTCTCCCCCACTTTCCTGTATTGTAAGAGGTTTTCATACCAAAATGAGTGTGCATTTTATTCCTTCCTTTAGTCGAATGAGATGAGGGTAAACTTCTTGTTTTTTTCTCAGCTCTCCTCTTTTTCCCTCCACTAAAAAGTCTCCTGCTTGCCTCCTGAATGAGAAATAATTTACCCCATTCCATTTCACCCTCTCTCCTCCCACTACATTTCTCTCTCACCATTTACCTTAATTTCTTTTACAATATGGTCCCCTACTATTCAATTCACTCTGTGCTCCCTGTCTCTGTATGTGTGTGCATGTGTGTATGTGTGTGCGTGCACACGTGTACATGTGTGAGTGTGTGTGTGTGTGTGTGTGTGTGTGTGTGGTCTCAGCAACTACCCAGATACTGAAAAGTTTTAAGAGTTACAAATATTGTCTTTCCCTGTATGAATGTAAACAGTTCACTTCTGGTAAGTCCCTTAAGACTTCTCTTTGCTGTTTACTTTTTCATGCTTCTTCTCATTCTTGTGTTTGAAAGTCAGATTTTCTTTTCAGCTCTGGTCTTTTCATCAAGAATGTTTGAAAGTCCTCTGTTTCATTGAAAGACCATATTTTCCCCTGAAGTATTATACTCAGTTTAGCTGGGTAGGTGATTCTTGGTTTGAGTCCTAGTTCCTTTGACTTCTGGAATATCCTGTTCCACGCCCTTCAATCCCTTAATGTAGAAGCTGCTAGATCTTGAGTTATCCTGATTGTATTTCCACAATACTGGAATTGTTTCTTTCTAGCTGCTTACAATATTTTCTCCTTGACCTGGGAGTTCTGGAATTTGGCCACAATGTTCCTAGGAGTTTCTCTTTTTGGATCTCTTTTAGGCGGTGATTGATGGATTCCTTCAATAGTTATTTTGCCCTCTGGTTCTAGAATATCAGGGCAGTTTTCCTTGATATCCTCATGAAAGATGATATCTAGGCTCTTTTTTTGATCACGACTTTCAGGTAGTCCCACAATTTTTAAATTGTCTCTCCTGGATCTATTTTCCAGGTCAGTTGTTTTTCCCATGAGATATTTCACATTCTCTTCCATTTTTTCATTCTTTTGGTTTTGTTTTGTGATTTCTTGGTTTCTCAGAAAGTCATTAGCCTCCATCTGTTCCATTCTAATCTTGAGAGAACTATTATCTTCAGTGAGCTTTTGAACCTCTTTTTCCATTTGGCTCATTCTGCTTTTGAAACCATTCTTCTCCTCATTGGCTTTTTGAACCTCTTTTGCCAATTGAGTGAGCCTGTTTTTCAAGGTGTTATTTTCTTCAGCATTTTTTGGGGTCTCCTTTACCAAGGTATTGACCTGTTTTTCATGCTTTTCTTGCATCTCTCTCATTTCTCTTCCCAGTTTTTCCTCCACCTGTCTAACCTGATTTTCAAAATCCTTTTTGAGCTCTTCCATGGCCTGAGCCCACCGGACATCCACCTGGAATGTCTGGGATACAGAGGCTCCGACCTCCACGTCTTTCACTGATGGTAAGAATAGTTCCTCGTCATCAGAATTGAAAAGCAGGAACATCTGTACCCCCTCAAAGTAGTTTTCTGTAGTCTTATTTTTCTTCCCTTTTCTGGGCATTTTCCCGGCCAGTTACTTGACTTCTGAGATTCCTGTCCACCCCTTCCTAGATCCACCCAGCTAGTACTTGGGGTCTGAGATTCAAATGGACTTTCAGTGGCGGGCAAGGCCTATTCAATGTGAACTTAAGTTCTGGTGCTCGGGTAGGGGCAGGGCCGCCTCCCAGGCTCTGTTCCCTCAGGGGGTTTATGCAGAGACCTTCAGTAATGGCCCTGAGCTTCTGCTTGCTCGGGGAGTCCCTGGCTGCCTCTGTCGCTGCCGCTGCCGCTGCCTCCTGAAGGGGCCGGAGTCACGGAGATACCCCGCTCCCCTCTCGGCCAACCTGGAAGTCTCTCTCACTGACCTGGGGCGCCTGTGGGTGGAGGGACCTTTGCGGCCGCCGGAGATTCCATCCCTGAAGCCTGCTCAGATCTGCTCCTCTGGGGCCGCGCAGCCAGGGCAGCACAGGGGTGGTCTCTGCTGTCTGGTGCGCGATGGATCCCTGGGGATGGCTTTCCAGGGCTCTCTGGAATGGAAATCTCTTCCACTATGTTTCTGCATGGCTTGCTCTGCTCCAGAATTTGTGGGGAGTTCTTTTTACAGGATATTTCTGGGCTGTGGATTCGGAGCTAGCATATGTAAGTCTTTCTACTCCGCCATCTTGGCTCCTCCCCCCCAATTCTGCTTCTGAGAGTATGTGTGGAACTGGGGGTATTGGAAGGCCATGTTGGGGATGTGTATAAAAGGTTAGGAATTAGCCTTCTCAGCTGTTAATTCATTGAATTTTTACCTTGAGTTCTTGGTTTCCTAGACCTTGGAGATAGCTGAAATTGCTTTATTTCTGGTGCATAGTGAGTTCCTATTTTAGGAAGCTTTAAGAGTTTATGAGCATCAGGGGAGGGGAGCCAGGGGAAGCTTCTGTTTGCTAAGGAAACATGATTGGAAACCCAGGGGCCGGTTTTCTTCCCTAGAGTCTACTTTTTTATTTTGGTTAGGGATCCAGATTTGATTCCCCACACTCCTACTACAACGCAGAGAATGACATCAGTAAGGCTTTGAAGTCTCTGATGTAAAAAAAACAATTGACTTACCAGGAATTCCATGACCATTGTGTTGTTGTGTGTTTGTCCTTCGTTCTTGAAGAGGACCGTGACATCAAGCTGATGATATGACTTGCAGTTGCTGGCATCAAGCTGATGACATGACTTGCAGTTGAGTTTTATCCAGCTGTCCTGATGAATATCAGGCCACTGGACCCAGATGGTGAGGCTGGTGACCTTGGGCTGCCCTCTTTCACTCAAGTCAAAGTCAACTGCAAGTCATGTCATCATCTTGATGTCAAGGTCTTGTTCAAGAAAACGAAGGAAAAACACATGGCCATTAGTGAATTCAGAAAGAACTTTTATTTAATGTGGTTTTTTCAAGAGAACATGTGACTAGCGATGTCCCAAATGCAGATTCCCTCCTCTGGTTCCCCATTGGCTGGGTACTGTAGAGTTTACAGATTATCCAAAGCACCTAAACCTGCTTATTCTCTGCCCCTAATTACATTTCCCATTTCCCACATTTCAAGCCCTAAATACTTTTTAGAACAATCCTGACTCAGAATGTCTGCATCGCTCAGATTTATAGTCTCCATATGTGTTTAACCATAGCTTGAGAAAGGGATTTTCTCTACTGATAAGAGTTGGCAAAGTGTCGTTTGAAAATACAACACAGAATATCTGTGTTTCCCCCCTTCATTAACATAAGAAAAGCCCTCTGATTCAAAACAGTTTCTTGGGCCTAGGTGCCTTATTCTGAACCTAGCTTTATCTGGCCTTCTTGACACAGGAGAAGGCATTCTCTGGGTTTACCCAGATGACAAAGAAATGTGCTGATAAGTAGGTACCCACATAAGTAACATCCCCAACTATGTTTTCTACAATAAGTTTATTTCCTGCACTAGCCATAAGTAACCAACAGTTGAAAGATTTTCTGACATATGTGACTTCTTAGGTCTCACAAATCATGGATCCTGTGATTTCTGTGCAAACAAAAGATCAATCATCCTTACACCGAGGCCACAGTAGAATGGGTAAGGGCCAAAGATTGGAGAAGGGGAACAATGTACAAATATGCAGAGTGGTGGGAACTCTGTGTTTTAAGTTCTCTGCTATTCATGTTTATCTTCTTGTTTTTACCCTGGATGAGGTATCTGTCTTCTTATCTTTTTAAAATTTTATTTACTTTATAGAAATAGGGAATAAACCTATGACTTTACTAGTGAAGATAATTCTTAGATTTACCACATTCCCCCTTTACCTATGTAAGTTGGCATCTTACGTTGAATTTAGAGAAAGATGCTTAGTACCCTGAGAGATACCTTGTCCAGAGTCACACAGCCAGTGTGAACTTGCCTGGGATGACTTCATACCTGGCTTTGAGGCCCAGAATTCCCTGTCCATTAATCCATGCAGCATTTGTATTTCCTTTATATCTGAAAAATTTTTTATTTTTTTCTTTCTTATTTCTTTCCTTCCTTATTTTCTTCCTTTCTTTTCCTTCCTTTCTTCCTCTCTTTCTTACTTTCTTTCACATTTGGGTTGGAGATGTTTGAGGAAAGCAGAAATTCCACCATTTTGTAAGTCTATGATGCTAGTTTTAAATTGTAGAGTTAAAAATCACAATAAACTGTCTTAATAAAGGTTTAACTAAGCAGTGATAGATAAGAGCCTTTGTAAATAAGTATATGCTAAAGAAATTAATTTGACTTCACAGGAACAGCAATAACCCTAATAGACTCCCCTGCTGCTTGTTTTCACTTCAGCCTTTCCCTAAAGGAATAATTAGTATGTATGACAGACAGGTTCATTAAGCAAGGACCCAAAATGAAAACCTTTCTAGCTAGATGAGAAGTAGTTTCTTTCCCTATTTATGCTTATTATTGTTTTGTATTTTTTACGTCAACATACTCCACTTGGTTGAATAAATGGATTTACCTTTTTAGTGTCAAAGGCTATGAATGATAGCTGTATTTGAAGGTTTTAGGAACTGCTTAGAACTGACACTCAGTTGCTAATCTTGTCATAATTATGTTATATTCCTAAGTGAAATAATTACAAAAACAACTTGCCTATCTAGAACTCGGAAAAAGAGGAAGAAAATAGCAAATGCCTTTGCGTAACCAGAGATAATGTTAGAAAGTCAGTGTACCAGATTTCATGCCTCTGTTGTTGTCCAACTCTTTGTGACCTCATTTGGGGTTTTCTTGGAAAAATTTAGAGACATTTCCATTCCAGATGTTCATATAGACTATTTGTGCCTGACCTATGTTAGAGCCTTCTGAGTTCATGTTAGTCTCATCAGCTACAGTTGGACACACTATAGGCTTGATATCAATTTTGGTATTTGGTCCTTTTCAAGCATGAAGGACAGTAGCTGCACTGGAATGATTTGCTATTTCTGTTGAGGTCAGAATTGGGAGAGCTGGTTCAGATTTGAAAGAATTCACTTAGCCAGTGGGAGCACTGGGTCCTGAGATTTAGCAAGGAGCTAAACAAAGAAAGGCACTGATACAGGAAAAGAACCAGACTTATATAGATAGAAAGCTATACAGCCTGGAGGATGATGATGTAATTTTTAGGGTTTCTTAGGGAGTGTTGGAGATTTATGGAAGGCATAAGTCTTGCCATATAAGAACACAGGATGAGGACAATTAATTACAAGGGAGAAAAGGGAATTTTATGACCCAGGATGGGGTGGAGGGAGAGAGGGGAGATAAGGAATTTTATGGTCCAGGATAAGGGCAAGTCTTTTAGTATTTCAAGATAAGGGGAGGAGACTTTAGGGTGCCAGGAAAAGAGCAACTCAATCCTTAGGGTACCTTTGTATCAAGTGACTTTAGGGTGCCTTTAGAGGTTAAACCAGGGAAAAGGCAACCCAACCCTTAGGGCACCTTTGTATCCATATCATTTCCTTTTCCAGTTCATTTTACAGATGAGAAAACTGAGGCAAACAGGGTTGGACTTGCCCACAGTCACACAGCTAGTAAGGGTCTGAATTTTAATTCAAGTCTTACTGCCTCCTGGCCCAGCACTCTGTCCACTCTGCCACCTAACTTCCCCTTCATGCACTTTACTCATAAAGAGGTCTCTCAAGCCTTCAATCAAAATCTTTTTGCTCCTGTTTTATCCAAGTGTGACACAGTTTGTTGATCTTGTCTTAAGACCAGAAGCAAATCAGAAAAAGAGGCAGATGGGTCAGGATCCGCTGTAGGTTGTGAAAAGGAAAAATAAGAAAGAAAGCAGATGAACTCTAAAAAACTTAAGACTCACAAAGGCATAGGAGTCTGAGACCATTCATCATAGAAATAAATAACTATCTGTTAGTGTACGGAGTATCTCAAAAGTCTTAGTAAAACTTTAAACTTGGACAGCTTTGCCCACTAAACTGACTTTTGGGACTCTTACACCATATTAATATTCAAAGGGATAGAATCACCCAACTATAGAATTTTCAAGCCAGAAAGAACTTGATTTTATCTTGATCCTGAATCTTTAAGATATGTTCAGTGTACTCTAAAGAGTCAGGAAAGTGAGCAATATTTTTTAATCAAAATGGTTGAAATTGTAAAAGTTTTATGCTTAAGAGGGGATCATCACATATTCAGAAAGCCCAGCTACCTGGCAGGGCTTATTGTCCCAAGGTTCTAGAAAGTGAACGTTACATTATTGTCTAAGGGCAAATGATGAATTGCCTTTTTAAAACAATTTTTTCTGTTCTTCACAATTTTAAACTTTTCTTTCCATCTCCTCTCTTCTCATATTCAGTCAGCCTTTCCTTCAACTGGCCTCTATTTTTGTTCTAATAGAATTCCCTACACATGGTAGATGCTTTAAGGCTTTTAATGGATGATGCATGACTGGGCACTTTTCACTTCTACCACTCAACTCTTGCCTTGATGAAATTAAGTAATTAAATATCTAATAGCTAAGTGACTTCTTTAAGATCTATTTTGATCTCCTTTTAGATCTGCCAACCATCCCAGGCAGATGAGAGACCTTCTGCCTCCTTCCTGTTCTAATGCCTCCAGAAAGAGGAAAATATTGGCAAGCATAGAAGTTGGGGATAGTGGACACATTCACATGATGGTCTCTACTACTGGTGTTATCTCATCAGAATAAGAACCAAACTCTCCTTCTTTATCTTAGCTGCCATAGATATGAAGTCACATACCCATCTTATGTTCGCTCTGAATAACATTTATTGAGAAATAGGCTGGTGTCTGTGTCGAGCTTGTTTACTTTTATTTTTGAGTTAAATTAAGTTGCAGTTGCCACTCTTGTGGTGCTTTTCCATCAATTCCTGTAATCCTCAGCTTTGCAAATATATTCCCCCTGGAATCCAAACACTTTGGTTTCCAGGAAGCTGGCTCATGTGTCTTGAGAATAATGCTGTCATATTATTCATTAGTATCATTTATGGTTAGAACAATGATTGTATCTAAGTATCTTTAAGCCTCCAGTTTTTGTTTTTTGATTAATGTAAAGTCTTGGCAGATGTTTCACTCGTATTTATTTTGTGCCAGTTTAAGAATTTTGCCTTTAAGAAGACAGTACAGGTTCATCACGGCGTCATTCTTACTTCTGGCTCCCCGCCAAAAAACAACAACAGGCAGAAATGGCGATATTCAGTTTATTATTCCTTACTGAAGTGTTTAGACCTGCTCTGAACATTCTCAGGTCAAAATTTTATTGCCAAAAATGCTTTCTAAGTCTTGCAATGGCACAAAGAATAGACATCCTTTTTAAAATAAAAGATCTTTTTCTCATGTATACATATCAAGACTCTATACATACATATACATATATGTGTGTGTATGTGTGTGTGTTTGCAAATACCATGCATAAATTTTCTCATTTGATCCTTATAGCAACCCTGTGAGGTAGGTACTTCTACTTTCTCCATTTTATAGATGAAGAAACTGAGGTTTAGGAAACTAAGTGACTTGCTCAGAGACAGACAGCTGGTAAGTATATAAAGTAAGACTCAAACACGGTGCTTCCTAAAGCTGTAACAAGAAGATAAGAAAAAGAAGTTAAGACTATAAAATTTTCATAAAGAGTAAACAATCATCTATACTTATAGACAAAAAGATGGCTTACTCAGAACCTTTGGGAAGGAGTGAAGAAACTAATTGAAAAAATTAATGACTTTAATAAACTTGCTGGATACAATATAAATATACAAAATCATTAGCATTTCTTGGCATTATGAACAAATCCAGGAACACAAAAAGAATTTCCATTTAAAATAGCTATAAAAAGTTGCAAAGAACTAGAAACAATGTAAACATAAATGCAATGGAATATTATTGCTTTGTAAGAAGTGTTGAATATGCAGAATACAGCAAAAGCATAGGCAGACATGAATGAATGGTCGGATGGATGAATGAAATAGTAGATGAAGTGGGAAGATTCAGTGGTTGGAAGATGAGAAAAAATTTATTTGGAAGTGGAAAAGTTGGAGAAAGAGCAAATAAAGGATCAGAACAGGGAGTGTCAGACTTAAGATCCTGTAGGAGAAATGTTGCTTAATATCCCCTGGTGCAACCGTGCTGTTGACCAATTAATCTGGGAGGGAGAGGAAGGTTGGCATAGGTTCATGGTGTAACAATTCACTCAATTTAATAAGCATTTATTTAGCACCTTCTGTGTGCCAGACTATTCCTGGGCAATGGTTAGAAGGAAAAGATGAAACAAACGTGTTCTTTGATTTATCTGCATATTTTGTCGTTGGTTTTATGGTATTCCTTATATTTTAGCTATGTAGCCAAAACAATTATATCCTATTGGTATTTGTTTTCTAAATTATTTAAATTTTCATTGCTGAGGTAATTTAATACTGAAACATGAAGTGTCTCCTTTGAAATGTAAATGTTGGTCTTTATCCTTGTCATTTTCTTACACCCCTGACTGGCAGCAAGGCAGGTGGCTTCTGCTAAGCTCTGATACTAGAAAAGGCAATTAGCTGCTTTTGGTCCCAAGAAAATACTTTATTTGCTTTACCCTCTAATAGGATCAAGTCTCCTACTGTTTCATTGAAAGTTGGACTTTTGAAAAATGACTAGCTAATTGCTGTTTGTTTGGGAAACAACTCTGTAGTTACAGTCAGTGTGGTTGGACCGTCCCTGATAGTTCTGACCCTGCCATGACTTGCCATTACCGTTTCTTAACTATTGACACATTCATTGCTTTCTGTTGTGCTTAAATATGTTAGCTCCATTTTTGTTGTTGTTGGCGTTGCTTTTGTTTAAATCTTAGTTTGTTATGCTGACTTCTTAGACAGCCTACTATTATTTTCTTAGGTCTTGTAAAGAGCTAGAGCAAGTAGAAAAATCAGAACCAGATATATTAGGTGATTATTCTCTGGATACTCATGGATACTATTGAAATGACAGGATAAACCTCAATTATTCCTCCAGAATATTTCTTTTATCACAAGTATTGCAAATAATATTGTAACATATAATCCTTTTCCTATAGTTTCTTTTCCTAATTAGAAAATCTCAGCACCTTGGGAACTCTCAAGAAATCATCTACTTGAAATTTGTCTCTACTCAGGCAAAACTATATCTATTCTATCTCATACAGTTGGATAGAATTCTCCAAGAATGCTGATTCTACACACTCTTGGTTCCAATGTTTAGCTGTCTTTACAGCTTAGGAAATTTATTTATTCTTTTACTTTTTGTACTTTTCTTATCCTCTTATTTTATCATGGAGGTACAAATTAGCTAGCCTTTCAGAATAACTATATTACTCTACATATGTAGTTAACCTCTGAAACATAGATTTTCCCCCTTCTATATCCTCCATCAGTTTCTTCCAATGTGGCCATTGTTTCCCTTCTACTGCCCTTTTCCTGATGTTAAGGAGGGACAGTTACTGGTCTCTTTAGCTCCCATTGATGTTTCAGTTATTTATTTGGTGCTTATCCCACTCTCAATTTATCTTTGGAATTTTGTACCATCTGCAGTTTCAAACTGTTACGAAAAGCTCACAGGCAAAAATCAGTAACTGCTTTGTCTTCTTTACTCTTTCCATTTCCTTTTTCCTTATCCTTAGTAACTTAATTAGTCCTGACACTACTCACTCAGGGTTCTTTTATTTCTTGTCTCCCATCTTATACTTGGAACTTCTCAGTCCACTCTTCTTGCTTGTTTTTTTCTTCTCTGTTAGAATTAGTTACTTGCCTACTATCCATTACCATCCCCTTTGCTGAGGCTTTGACACTTCTACCATAAATGTTTCCCTTATTCTCCTTTAGGTGCTACATCTGCTTCCTTCAGTGATTTGATTTTGATTTTGGTCTCTAGATCAAAGAGCTAGCAGGGATAGCGAACCTGTGGCTTCAGTGAGGCCACATATAGCCTTCTAGGTCCTTGGATGTGGCCTTTTGACTGAATCTAAATTTTACAAATTCTTTTATTAAAGGGATTTGTTCTTTGAACTTTGGATCCAGTCAGAGGGCCACATTTGAGGACCTAGAGGACCACATGCAGCCTTGAGACCAAAGGTTCCCCATCCCTTATAGAGGAAGCTCATAGTACAGTTTGTACTCTTGAGAAATAGATTAACTGTTGACTGTAAAAATACACAGTTTCATCAATGTGGATAGTCCTTCCACTGACACAGATGTTAACTCCTCTACAGCAAGGTACAAGGTCTTTGAGAGTGGCTGTAGTTGAAAAAACGTATCTCCTCATGGTCAATCGGAATGACGGAATGAAAAAGTGTTTTTAAAGCACTAACTTTGTGCCAGATGTGGTGCTGAGCTCTGGCAATTCAGATATAAGTAAGATAGTCATCCACTAAAGGAACTTACATTCTAATGGTGGAAGATCATCTGATGAGGATCCTCTCTAAACTTAACTGGAATGGTCTTCGAGGCGCAGACATCTAGTTAATCACTGAGCCCACATTCAAACATTTGAATCATAGATTTAGAGCTGGAAGAGGCCCACAGGTCATGTAATCCAATCCCCACCTTTTATAGATGAAGAAACTGAGGTTGAAAGGTTAAATGACTTTTTCAAGGTTACATGAATGGTAAGTGGTAGTGTCAAGATTTAAAAACATATCCCATCCACTAAATCCAGTGTTCTTTCTGCTACAGCACTCTGCCCCTATCTTTTTTGTAGGGCCCTGCGGAATCATCTACAATGCAGTTATAACCTTTGCATCCCTCTCATAGCTTAACTGGAGTTGGTTAGTTCGGTCTTGAAGAGGACCAAAATGACATCATCATGGTGAAGTGAAGTTTCAATACGTATGACTGGCTGATAAGCTCAATGCAAGCTCAGAGTGCTGTACCACAGGCTGGGCACAGATAGTCTGTGGTTTGGGGTGGTTCCTCCAAATTTGGCCACCCTACGTTTCCTTTGTGCTGTTTCAATTCTGTTTTGCTCATAGAGCAAAGCACCTTTTCTGATTTGGGCACACTATGCTGAACGATCCTGTGCCAGTGTCTCTCATGTCACACAATCAAATCCAGAGTTTTTGAGAGAGACCTTGAGAGTGTCCTTGTATTGCTTTTGACCACCATGTGATCGCCTGCCCCATGTGAGTTCTCCATAAAATAGTCTTTTTGGCAAGCATACATTTCATCAGCCCATTGGGATTGCGCTCTCTGAATGTTTGGCAGTTTAGTTGGAGCAGGGATCTCAGTGTCTGGTACCTTATCCTGCCAGGTGATCTTCAGAATCTTCCTAAGAGTTCAAATGGAAGCGATTCAGTTTCCTGGCATGGAACTGGTAGAATGTCCATGTTTCACAGGCATACAACAATGAGGTCAGCACAGTGCCTCTGTAGACCTTCAGTTTGGTAGTCAGTCTACTCTTCTCTGCAAAACTTTCCTTTGGAGTCTCTCAAACACTGAGCTAGCTCAAGCAATGTGTGTGTCAACCTTCTAATCAGGATGAATCATAATTCATAATCAATGTGTACATTCCTGCAAAGTACACTACCAAGGTAAGTGAACTTATCCACAGCATTCAAAACTTCTCCATTTACTGGAGCTAGTGGTTCCGTGTATGGATGGTGTGGTGCTGGCTGATGGAGCACCTGTGTTTTCTTGGTGTTAATTGTTAGGCCAGAATTAACACAACAGCAGAGAATTGATCCATGACTAAAAAATAATTAATTAAAGATATTCTGGCTATAAACTAGAACCTTGGGCATTCAGGCATTCTTAAATCATTTCTTTTGTCTGTGCTATGTGTAATGGCCCTTTTCCAATTCTCTTTACAGTAGCTACTTAGGTCTAATGTGTTTTTTCATTTACACTCCACATACAATCATTTCAATAATTATGTGGCAGCAAGTATTATTATCCCCACTTTATAGGTTCAGAAACCATAATTCCATTTAGGCTTGCACAGATAGTAAATGACAGCAGTGGATCACCTTAATCCCTACTTCTCCTTATTCCTCGTCCAATAGTCTTTCCATTTCACCATTGGCTTATCCAATAATAGAAGAAAAGGTAAATCTAACAGTTGTAAGATTAAATGTCAGTGGGTTAAAGTTTTCCAATGAAAATAAAAATGGTTACAGAATGCATTAAAGCAGTGTCTCATAATATTGTTTATAGAAAATACATTTAATTCAGAAAATTTAGAGATTCAAATTAAAAGATAATCTAAAGTTTACAATGTCCTTACCAAATTACAAAAAGTGGTGATGACTGATGGTCTCAAAATAAGACTCAAATTAGAAAACATTAAAAGAACTAAAGAAAGGGGTCTCATTCTAAAAGCTTCCATTTTAAAATAAGAGCATATATATCTAAAAATATGTGTGTGCTTAATAATTCTGTAATAAAATTCATAAAAGAAGATCTTGAAATCTTAAATGGGAGATTTTAACAATCAGATCCACAGTGTCATTCTAATGAGTTAAGTCGCCACATTGAAAATCCCAGTGGAAAAAAATCAAGTGTCTTACAGGACAGGAATATGTTAGTTGACCAACTAAGAAAGAAGAAGTAAAAGTAGTGAAAGGAATAATATGAAATAGTCACAAAGTCATCTTTCTTGCTTTACTTCTAAGCTGCCTCCAGATAATACAGTTATCAAAGCTGGTCATTATGTTATACAAGGGGCAGTGATGATGAATGAGAAGCAAAGTTACTTTCAGTTGGATGAAAATACAGTTGACTGCATCAGATCTGAAATAGAAAAGGAACCTCTCCAGATAATACCACTTAAGAGAACCAGCTTCCAATTTATGACAAAACAAGAGGTAGAGAACATTAGGAAATGCAAAATGAATAATTTTGATTACATTAAAATATAAACTTTTTACACAAACAAAACCAATGCAACAAGATTGGAAGGAAAGCAGAAAGGTGGGAAAAATTTTTTACAGCCACTGTCTCTGATAAAGGGCTTATTTCTCAAATCTATACAGAACTGAACCAAATTTATAAGAATACACATCATTCCACAACTGATAAATGATCAAAAGGATATGAACAGGCAGTTTTCAGATGAAGAAATTAAAACTATTTATAGTCATATGGAAAAATGGTCTAAATCACTATTAATTAGAGTAATACAAATTAAAACAACTCTGGGGTACCACCTCACACTTATTTTATTGGCTAATATGACAAAAAAGGAAAATGATAAATGTTGGAGATGTGGGGAAACTGGGACACTAATGCATTGTTAGTGCAATTGTGAACTGATCGAACTATTCTGGAGAGCAATATGGAAATACACCCAAAGAGCTATAAAACCAAAGATAACCTTTGATCCAGCAATATCACTACTAGGTCTGTATCCCAAAGAGATCGTAATAAAGGGGAAAGGACCCATATGTACAAAAATATTTACAGCAAACTCTTTTTGTGTTGGGAAAGAATTATAAATTAAGGGGATGTCCATCAGTTGGGTAATGGCTGAACAAGTTGTGGTATATGAATATAATAGAATACTATTTTGCTATAAGAAATGATGCACGTATGGATTTCAGAAAAACCTGAAAAAACTTAAACGAACTGATGCCGAGTGGAGTGAGCAGAACCAGAACATTGTACACAGTAACAACAACATTGTGCAGTAATCAGCCATGATTGACTTAGCTCCTCTCAGCAATACAATGATCTAAGACAATTCCTAAAGACTTCTGATAGAAAATGCTCTCCACATCCAGAGAAAGAACTATGAATCTGAAGGTATATTGAAGCATACTATTTTTACTTTAGGGGTTTTTTGTGACTTTTCCTTTTTCTGTTTCTTCTTTCGCAACATGTCTAATGTGGAAATATGTTTGCATGATTGCACATGTATAACCTATATCAGATTTCTTGCCATCTTGAGGAGGCAGACAAAATTTGAAACTCAAAATCTTATAAAAAAGGAATGTTGAAATTACATGCAATTGGAAAACATAACACATACTCTTAATCTGTTTTCTTATCGCTTGGTAACCTAGAGTAGTGATGTCAAACTCAAACAGAAAGGGGGAGCCACTAAGTTGGAAAATGCAGTATTATCTTATGTTTTATTGCCTTTTTATTTATTTGGATAAATATTTTCCAATTATATTTTAATCTGGTTTGGGCTATACTTGAGAATGTTGTGGGCTGCTTGTGGCCTATGAGCCATATATTTGACACCTTTTATCTAGAAAATAACCAAACTAACGCCATTCTCAAGGCACTAAGAATATGTTTTGTTACTAGTGATCTAAATTCAATTCAAAAAACACTGAGTATCTACTAAGAAATAAAAATGCTTTATATCTTGGACTGAGTGATAAAACATTTATGTTCATCACTCTTAGAAAACTTGACAATTTCATACTTGTGAGATTAAAAACATTCACTGTTGAGGAAATCATGTTAGTATTATTGAAAATAAAAAATTGATGTTACTTTTATATTCATATATTTTGATTCATCAGTATTATCTCTTAAAAAGTTAGCAGGCTGAGATGCCATTTTCTTCTTATGTCTGTGTTGCTACTAAATTTTCATTAGAATGCTGACTGTTTTGAAATTAGAACTTTTTTAAAGCCCTAGTTCTTAAGATAATTGGTAATTTTAGCATATCAAGTATTATTGGAACATCTGTACAAGGGTTTTAGTTGGATTGGACCTAAGGGGAAAATGGGAACTCAAAGTACTACATCATAGACATTTGAACTAAATAAATTTTACGTAATATATTACATGAGATCTTGCTTTATTCGGTGATGATTTAGCATGATTGATTTTCTTTTTTTTTCTGAAATACTTTAAATTTTTATTATCTTTATTTTTCCCATTTAATATTTTATTTTTCCAGTTATGTGCAATGATAGCTTTCAACATTCTCTTTTGCAAGATTTTGAGTTCCAAATTATTTTCTCCCTCCTTCTCGCCCCTCCCTTTTCCCTAAGATAGCAAGAAATCTGATATAGGCTATACATGTACAATCATATTAAGCATATTTCTACATTAATCATGTCTTGAAAGAAGAATAAGAACAAAAGGGAAAAACCACAATAAAGAAAAAACAACAAAAAAAGAGAAAATAATATGCTTCAATCTGCTTTCAGACTCAATAGTTCTTTCTCTGAATATGGGGAACATTTTTCATCATCAGTCTTTTGGAACTGTATTAGATCATTCTATTGCTGAGAAGAGCTGAGTCTATCAAAGCTGATAATCACATAATATTGCTGTTACTGTGTACAAATTTCTCCTGGCTCTGCTCACTTCATTCAACTTCAGTTCATGTAAGACTTTCAAATTTTTTTGAAATCCACCTGCTCATCATTTCTTATAGCACAGTAGTATTCCATTATATCCATATATCAAAACTTGTTCAGCCGTTCCCCAACTGATTGGGTATCCCCTCTATTTACAATTTTTTGCCACCACACCAAGAGCTGCTGTAAATATTTTTGTACATGTGGGTCTTTTTCCCTTTTCTATGATCTCTTTGAGATACAGGCCTAGTAGTGTTATTGCTGGATCAAAGGTTGTCTATAGTTTTATAGTACTTTGGGCATGGTTCCATGTTGCTCTCCAGAATTGTTGGATCAGTTCGCCATTACACCAACAATATATTAGTGTCCCAGTTTTCCCACATCTTCTCCACCATTTGTCATTCTTTTTTTTTTTTAGTCATATTAGTCAATCCATTAGGTGTAAGGTGGTACCTCAGAGTTGTTTTAATTGGCATTCCTCTAATCAGTAGTGATTTAGAGAATTTTTCCATATGACTACAGATAGCTTTAATTTCTTCATCTGAAAACTGCCTGTGTCATATCCTTTAACCATTTATCATTTGGAGAATAATTGATTTTCTTATCAGTGTTTTGTAAATAGTTCTATTTCTATACTTAGACAATTGGAAGACCTCAATCTTAGTTTGTATGTAAAGACATAATTTATGAACTTAGTCATTCAATTGTGGCTTGTAATTTTCTTCCCTGATAACATTAAAGCGCAACTTTTGGACCATGTGAGGAACATCATAACCAACTAGATATTTTCTCTGTGCCATAGCTTCTTCTAGGATACCTGGAGTCCAGAAGAAGAAATAAAACGCAGGAACTGACACTCAGCTCCCCTACCTCCCATACTACTGGTAGCAAGACTACACTAACAGATACAAAGATATGACACAAGCTCAAAACCCATTCCTATACCAAGGCTCCTCTTCCTTCTTTCCAGTGCAGTGGCAACCCTGGCTCGAGGCTGTAGAAGTATGCTTGGACCATGATAGCCTATTAGGAAGAAATGTCTGTCAGGGCTACAGCCAGTCCTGCAAAACTGCCTATGCTGTGCCAGAGAACTGAGGAGCAGAGGGAGTGTGACAGGTCACCAAGATGGGACACCACAGATGTGGGGGTCTGTGTAGCACTCTACCAAGTCTGAAGGACAGAGTGCAGCATCCAGTTGAGACCTGTTCTGACCCCTCAGAAGTCAGTTGGGACAGAGACCTAGGCTAGTGAACTAGTGTGAATTTCCCATTGTGGGAAGAGGATGAGACACTTGGGGAGATCCAGTCCCTAAGGAAACCCCAGTCAGAGGCAGAGGAACCAGGGAGTTAGTGATAAGGAAAATAAAGGGGAAAAAAGATTGAGAGTACCACAGATTTCAGGAAGAAGAAATCTCAAAGACCTTGACCATAAATAGATATATCAGTACGAAAAAACAGTAATAATAGGAGATATGACCTCTGAATCTCATAAATGAGGTTAGACATTTTTGAATACATACTACAAAATAAGAGAAAACACAAGACTTGGTGAGAAAAAGGATCCTGTGGAATTTGAGGATTACAGAACCACAGCACACTGTTCTTGAGTGGCTCAAAAGATAAATGAACAGAGTTTATGTCCTGCACAGTGAAAACAATGAGCAGAATAGAAAAACTAGAATCTGCAATGGCAAGCCACACTGAAGAAGCCATAGAGAGAATAGTAGATTGGGGGTACAGATACACAGAAATGACAGACAACATAGAAGAGAAGCAAAGCCAATAATGTTAAAAGAAAATATACTCAATATTCAAGCAAAACCTACTGGTCTTGAAGATGGGGTATGTAAAGGCAACTGAGGATCATAGGTATCACAGAAACCCATGAAAGGACAAAGAAACCTTAATACAAAAATGAAGGATAGAATTGTTCAGAACTTCTGACTATAGAGAATGAAATTCCATTGAAAATAATTCAGAGTGGAGCCAAGATGGTGGAGTAGAAAGACTCATGTATACTAGCTCCAAACCCACAGCCCATATATTTCCTGCAAGAAGAACTCCCCACAAATTCTGGAGCACTGCAAGGCGCGCAGAAACACAGTGGAAAAGATTTCCATTCCAGAGAACCCTGGAGAGCCGTCCCCAGGGGTCCGCCACGCCACGGAAAGCGGAGTCCACCCCTGCGCTGCCCTGGCCACGTGGCCCCAGAGGAGCAGACCCGAGCAGGCTTCAGGGACGGAATCTCTGGCGGCAGGGAAAGTCCCTCCACCCACAGACGCTACAGGTCAGTGAGAGAGACGTCTGGGCTGGCCGAGAGGGGAGCGGGGTGCCTCTGTGACTTGGGGCCCACTCAGGAGGGAGCGGCAGAGGCAGCAGCAGCGGCCTGGGACTCCCAGAGCAGCAGGCAGAAGTTCAGGTCTCTGCATAAACCCCCTGAGGGAGCTGAGCCTGGGAAGTGGCCCTGCCCCCACCCGAGACCAGAACTTAAGCTCACATTGAATAGGCCTTGCCCGCCACTGAAAGTCCATTTGAATCTCAGATCCCAAGCACTAGCTGGGTGGATCTAGGCAGGGGTGGACAGGAATCTCAGAAGTCAAGTAACTCTGGGAAAATGCCTAGAAAAGGGAAGAAAAATAAGACTACAGAAAACTACTTTGAGGGGGTACAGATGTTCCTGCTTTTCAATTCTGATGACGAGGAACTATTCTTACCATCAGTGAAAGACGTGGAGATCGGAGCCTCTGTATCCCAGACATCCCAGGTGGATGTCCGGTGGGCTCAGGCCATGGAAGAGCTCAAAAAGGATTTTGAAAATCAAGTTAGACAGGTGGAGGAAAAACTGGGAAGAGAAATGAGAGAGATGAAAGAAAAGCATGAAAAACGGGTCAATACCTTGGTAAATGAGACCCAAAAAAATGCTGAAGAAAATAACACCTTGAAAAATAGGTTCACTCAATTGGCAAAAGAGGTTCAAAAAGCCAATGAGGAGAAGAATGGTTTCAAAAGCAGAATGAGCCAAATGGAAAAAGAGGTTCAAAAGCTCACTGAAGATAATAGTTCTCTCAAGATTAGAATGGAACAGATGGAGGCTAATGACTTTCTGAGAAACCAAGAAATCACAAAACAAAACCAAAAGAATGAAAAAATGGAAGAGAATGTGAAATATCTCATGGGAAAAACAACTGACCTGGAAAATAGATCCAGGAGAGACAATTTAAAAATTATGGGACTACCTGAAAGTCATGATCAAAAAAAGAGCCTAGACATCATCTTTCATGAAATTATCAAGGAAAACTGCCCTGATAGTCTACAACCAGAGGGCAAAATAAGTATTGAAAGAATCCATCGATCACCACCTGAAAGAGATCCAAAAAGAGAAACTCCTAGGAACATTGGCCAAATTCCAGAATTCCCAGGTCAAGGAGAAAATATTGCAAGGAGCTAGAAAGAAACAATTCCAGTATTGTGGAAATACAATCAGGATAACTCAAGATCTAGCAGCATCTACATTAAGGGATCAAAGGGCATGGAATAGGATATTCCAGAAGGCAAAGGAACTAGGACTCAAACCAAGAATCACCTACCCAGCAAAACTGAGTATAATACTTCAGGGGAAAATATGGTCTTTCAATGAAACAGAGGACTTTCAAGCATTCTTGATGAAAAGACCAGAGCTGAAAAGAAAATTTGACTTTCAAACACAAGAATGAGAAGAAGCATGAAAAAGTAAACAGCAAAGAGAAGTCATAAGGGACTTACCAGAAGTGAACTGTTTACATTCCTACATGGAAAGACAATATTTGTAACTCTTAAAACTTTTCAGTATCTGGGTAGTTGCTGAGACCACACACACACATATACACACACTCACACAGGTACACGTGTGCACGCACACACATACACACATGCACACACATACAGAGGGAGCACAGAGTGAATTGAATAGTAGGGGACCATATTGTAAAAGAAATTAAGGTAAATGGTGAGAGAGAAATGTAGTGGGAGGAGAGAGGGTGAAATGGAATGGGGTAAATTATTTCTCATTCAGGAGGCAAGCAGGAGACTTTTTAGTGGAGGGAAAAAGAGGAGAGCTGAGAAAAAAACAAGAAGTTTACCCTCATCTCATTCGACTAAAGGAAGGAATAAAATGCACACTCATTTTGGTATGAAAACCTCTTACAATACAGGAAAGTGGGGGAGAAGGAGATAAGCAAGGTGGGGGGGATGATGGAAAGGAGGGCAATGGGAGGAGGGAGCAATTTGAAGTCAACACTTGGGGAGGGACAGGCTCAAAAGACAGAATAGAAACAATGGGGGGCAGGATAGGATGGAGGGAAATACAGTTAGTCTTACACAACATGACTATTATGGAAGTCATTTGCAAAACTACACAGATAGGGCCTATATTGAATTGCCTGCCTTCCCAAAGGGAATGGGTGGGGAGGGAAGGATGGGGAGAATTTGGAACTCAAAGTTTTAGGAACAACTGTTTAGTATTGTTGTTGCTACTAGGAAATAAGAAATACAGTTAATGGGGAAGAGAAAGTCATCTGGCCCTACAGGAGAAAAGAGAAGATGGGGACAAGAGAAGGGAGCGATGATAGAAGAGAGGGTAGATTGGTGATAGGGAAAATTAGAATGCTCGGTGTACTGGGGTGGGGGGAGGGGATAAAAAGGGGAGAAAATTTGGAACCCAGAAATTTGTGAAAATGAATGTAAAAAGTTAAATAAATTTTTATTAAAAAAAAAACAAAGGAAACTAAATACTAGGTAATTATAAAGACCAAATTCATCCTGGAGAAAAGATAAGAGAATTCATCTCCTTTCTTTTGTTTCCTTTGTATTGATAGTTTCTTTTTTTAATCAATCACTTAATAAACATTTTTTAAATAAAAAAAAAAGAAAAGAAAAAAAGAAATAAAAAAAAAGAAAATAATTCAGAGATCTCCATATTAAAAAAAAAAATGACCAAGGCCCCAGTCTTCAAGATACAGAGTGGTTAAAATTAACAGTTCAGGTCAACACCAAGTTCTGCAAACCATTGGAAGAAAGATCTTCACATACAAAGGAAAGAGCATTCAAGTAATGTAAGACTATTCTGCACCAACTAGTAAAAGGAGGAGAGATGGAATATTATGTTCTGAAGAACAGGGGACCTCAGAATGCAGTCCTCGAGTTTTAGCTTAGCTATTTAGGACAAAAGATGGATATTCAATCATAAAGAAGAGTTAAAACATTTTTAGAAAGAAAACCCCAACTAAAGAGATTATTTGCTTCTCAAACTCCCCAGTAAACAGCAATTCAGGAGAAGTGAATAAATGCAGCAGGCAAGAACAGTGACAACAGAAAGACTAGTAAAAGATTTCTTTGTAAATGTATACAAAGAGACAAAAGTGAAAGAAATCTGGTAAAGGCAACAGTGAAGAGGTGGGCAGGGAACATTTTAAACAGAACGTGGTGACATCCTGTCTACAAGTGAATGCTTCTTTTGCAGTACCACATTACAGCTTGGGGGAGGGAGAGGAACAGGGAAATTGAAAGGAGTGAGTGATGTGCTAGTGACAAATCAAGGGCTAGCAATGAGGGCAAGGTGACTTCTGTGTTTTTAGAAAGATAAAGGCATATAGGGGAGTGAGTGAGGAGGATGGGGGGAAAGATTGAGGAGAAAAAAGGAAGGGGGGGGAGAGGGATTCTATTGATGAATGCTTCTGTGGGTGAAGAGAAATGAAACTTTACACTGGATGAGGCTTGGGTGGGGTGGAGATTTGGTGTTTGAAAATTCTACTTGTCTTGAGAGGGAGGAGAAATTTGAGGCCCTGGAGACAATGGCACCTTAGAGCTTGGAAGAGCATGAACACAGAGAGGAAAATTCCAGATAAATATAGGAAGAGAGGGCATAAATCAGAGGTAGGGAAAGGGGCCCTACCACAGGCAGTGTCATTCCTCACACCTGCAATGATTGGCATTGTTCTGAGAGTGAGACACAATGGAAAAGGGGAATCCATAGGGTAAGCCCTGCCAGTCAGTGTCCAGAAAGCACCTAGAGGGGAGAGCCAAGAATGGATGCTGTAGAAACTTTGATTATATGAAGAATAAAGAAAAAAGAGAGACTTGATGATTATAGGGGTCATTAATCAGAGAGTGAGGGTCTAGAGTAAAGAGAAAGAGAAGATAGATAATGAGAGGAAATCCTTTTTGTGAAGGGATGCACAATTAATTAAACTTAAAATTAAACTTAAAAAACTAATGAGCAGTACTAACTAAAGGAAAGGAAAGAGGGAATGTGTTTGAGAGGAGGAAGAAACATAAAACCAGAAAAAATCATGAAAAAGGAACTGATAAACAAAGCCCTACAAGAAGAAGGGAACAGAGGTGAGAGAAGAAGAGCCAGTGGGAACAGGGCCACCTTGAAAAAGACTAAAATAAAGTAACTGATGGAACGTTATACTGTTTATAGCAGAAGGGGAAAAATCGTAACTTTGGGGGAAAAGCAATTTTAGAGACAGATGAAGGAAAAAAACCTAATTCTTATAACTTTAAATGTTGAATGGATTAAACAGGCTAATAAAATAAAAAGTTATAGATTGGATACGAAAATAAAACCCTACAGTCTATTGCTTATGAGACTTATTTAAAAAAACAAAGACATTCAAAAAATAAAATGGAAGCAATGGAAAAAAATTACTGTGCATTAAATGAAACCAAAAAGGCATGGGTTGCCATCATTCTTTTAGATAAAGTAAAAGTAAATGTTCAAAAAATAAAGAGATAAACAAGGAAACCATATCATGCTAAAAGGAACCACAGAACACAAACCAGTATTAGTAATAAACATACACTCCAGTGCTTTAGCATCTAAATTCAAAAAGGAAACATTATCTGAATTTCAAGATAATACAGTAATGACAGGAGACTTCAATAGCCCTCTGTCAGGTTTTGACAAGTCCAACAGAAAGACAAACAAAAACAAAAGTATGGAACTAAACAAATCTTGGGAGAAACTAGAGTTAAAAGACATATAGCACCTTCTAGGTGGGAAAGCAAAAGAATATACATTTGTCTGCAAAACATGGGATTTTTATAGAAATTGGCCAGGACCTAGGGCACAGAGATAATTGCAAGTAAATGTTAAAAGGTGTGAATAATGAATATGTCATTTGCAAACCGCAGGGCAATAAGAATAGAAACAAAAGATACAGACCCAAGTAGTGACTTACAATGAAATTTTAAACAATGAGTGGGTCAGAGAACAAGTGATAAAATAAATAGCTGTGTTAAAGAAAGTTATAATGTTGAGACAACATAGCAGAATTTCCGGGGTGCTGCTGAAGCAGTCCTCGGTGGAATGTTACATCTTTACATCCATGCATTAACAACTCAGAAAAAGAGCGAGTTAATGAACTACATTTAAAAAATCAGAGTCAGCAAATAAAAAATAAGCACAAAAGAGGTACTATTTATAAAACTGAAGGAGGAGTGGGTCAGTTGGAAGTAAAAAATAGAAGTGATAAATAAGACCAAAAACTGGCTCTTTAAAGAAGACTAACAAAATTCAATAAACCCCTGGCTAACATGATTGAAAAAAAGAACAGGGAATCAATAACAAGTGAACAAAGTGAAATCACAGCAAAATCATGAGTAAAAAAGAATAATTGGGACATACTGTGCACGGTTATATGCTAAAAAAACTGAGAACACAAAATACCCGAACTATCAGAAGTTCAGATGGAGATCTTAAATAACTTAATCTCAGAACGGGAAATAGATGTAAACACCTGTAAAGGAAGTACCAATGAAAAATAACACCTGGTCCTGATGGATTCACAAAAGAATTCTATCTATTCTTTCATGAACAGTTAATAGCCATACTTGACAAATTATTCCCAAAGATTGAAAAAGACAGAACCCTATCAGAATCCTTTTATGGGATAAAAATACAGACCTAATACCTAAATGAGGGAAAGGTAAAAACATGGAAAGAGAACTGTAAGTCAGTATCATTAATGAACATTGACTCAAACATTTTAAACAAAATCCTCTCAGACTACAGCAGTCTGTCCAAAAAATTATTCATTATGATCAAGTCAGATTTATACCTGGGAAGCACAAGTGTAGTTCAACGTTAAGGAAGACGATCAGCATAATCATATTAAAATCCAAAACATCCAAAACATCCAAAACCACAAATCATCTCAAGAGATTCAGAAAAAGCCTTTGAGAATGTAGGACATTCATTTAGGTGTTTACTCTCTATAGGCATAGAGATATAAAAGGCATATAAATAGGTATAGAGATATAAAAATGTATCATAAAAGCATCTATCTAAAACCAAAAGCAAATATCATATGCAATGAGAATACTTTTTCAAGTAAATATGGAAGTAAAGCCCAGATGCTTGCCTTCCTCAATATAATTTGATATAGCTCTGAAAATGCAATAGCAGTAAGACAACAGAAAAGTAAAGGAATATATAAAGGTAAAGGAGATAAAAATATCCCCATTTGCTGATGACATGATGGTTTACTTGCAAAACTCCAAAAATTAACAGAGATACTGAGATAATTAATAGATTTAGTGGAGTTGCAGGCTGCAAAATAAATTCTCAAAAATCAATAGCATTTCCATATAATTAACAGAACACAAGAAGTAATAAAAGAAATGGAAATCCCTTTCAAAATAACTACAAAATGCATAAAATAAATGGGATTGACCTCCCAAAGTACACAAAAGACTAACTCCATAGATTGAATTACAAAGGGCTCCTTAAAGAATTAAAGAACAGGGGCAGAGTCAAGATGGTGGAGTAGAAAGATGCACGTATGCGAGCTCCGAACCCACAGCCCATAGATTTAATGTAAGAAGAGCTCCCCATAAGTTCTGGATCACTGCAGGGTGTGCAGAAACATAGTGGAAGAGATTTCCGTTCCAGAGAGCCCTGGAGAGCTGTCCCCAGGGTCCGTCATGCCTCAGAAAGCGGACCCCACCCCAGCGCTGCCCTGGCCACGGCCCCAGAGAAGCTGATCTGAGCAGGCTTCAGGGACAGAACCTCCGGCGGCCTGGAAGGTCCCTCCGCCCACAGACGCTACAGGTCAGTGAGAGACATGCCTGGGCTGACTGAGAGGGGAGTGGGGTGTCTCCGTGGCTCGGGCCCCCTCGGGAGGAAGCGGCGCAGAGGTGGGGGTGGCGACGGAGGCAGTGGCGGTGCGGCCGAGGCGGCCCGGGACTTCCCCAGCAGCAGGCAGGATCTTCATTACTGAAAGTCTCTGCATAAACCACCTGAAGGAGCTGAGCCTGGGAGACGGCCCTGCCCCACCCGCTCCATTACTGAAGGTCTCTGCATAAAGCCCCTGAGGGAACTGAGCCTGGGAGGTGGCCCTGCCCCCACTCCAGCACCAGAACTAAAGCTCACATTGAATAGCAGCTGAGCCTGCCGCGGAAAGCCCATTTGAATCTCAGACCCCAAGCACTAGCTGGGCGGATCCAGGCGGGGGTGGACAGGAATCTCAGAAGTCAAGTAACTGGCTGGGAAAATGCCTAGGAAAGGGAAGAAAAATAAGACTATAGAGAGTTTTTTTGAACAGATGCAAATGATCCTGACTTTCGGATCTGATGACAAGGACATATTCTTGCCATAAGGGAAAGACTTGGAGGGTGGGGCCTCGGTACCCCAGACATCCCAGGGGGATGTCGGGTGGGCTCAGGCCTTGGAAGAGCTCAAAAGGGATTTTGAAAATCAAGTGAGACAGGTGGAGGAAAAACTGGGAAGAGAAATGAGAGAGATGCAAGAAAAGTATGAAAAAAGGGTCAATACCTTGCCAAAGGAGACCCAAAAAAATGCTGAAGAAAATAACTGTCCCGTCCTGCGGGACTCAGTTATTCGGGGGGTCGAGGGGAACCCAGCCTGAAAGAGAAACGGGCGAAAAAAGGAGGGAGACCAAGCAGATTTTGTCAGGTCTCGGTTTATTGAGCTTAGAGTACAACTTATATAGAAGAAACAGAAGCTTAGCCTTAGCAACAGTGGGTTCTTGCCATCACCTTATTGGTGGGGGAAGCTGCTTTGTCACTATTCTATTGGTAGAGGGGTGGGCTCATAAAGGTTGTCCAGGTGTAGGCTTGGAAGGTTACTGAGAAAAAGTTTGGAAACTAAGGAGCCGTTACCAGGAGGATGTTTTGGAGTCGTTACCAAGAGGATGTTTTTTGGAAACCAGAGAGCCGTTACAGGGGGTGTGGTTTTCTCACAGGTGGAGGGGCACCTGAGTCCAAGGCACCTAGGAAACCAGAGACCAGCCACAGGGGGTGTGATTCTCTCACGGGTGGGGGGGCACCTGGGTTTAAGGCACTTAGGCCCCAACAATTAACACCTTGAAAAATAGGCTCACTCAATTGGCAAAAGAGGTTCAAAAAGCCAATGAGGAAAAGAATGCTTTCAAAAGCAGAATTAGCCAAATGGAGAAAGAGGTTCAAAAGCTCACTGAAAATAATTCTCTCAAAATTAGAATGGAACAGATGGAGTCTAATGACTTTACGAGAAACCCAGAAATCACCAAACAAAACCAAAAGAATGAAAAAATGGAAGAGAATGTGAAATATCTCATGGGAAAAACAACTGACCTGGAAAATAGATCCAGGAGAGACAATTTAAAAATTATGGGACTATCTGAAAGTCATGATCAAAAAAAGAGCCTAGATATCATCTTCCATGAAATTATCGAGGAAAACTGCCCTGACATTCTACAACCAGAGGGCAAAATAAGTATTGAAGGAATCCATCGATCACCACCTGAAAGAGATCCAAAAAGAGAAACTCTTAGGAACATTGTGGCCAAATTCCAGAACTCCCAGGTCAAGGAGAAAATCTTACAAGCAGCTAGAAAGAAACACTTCCAGTATTGTGGAAATAAAATCAGGATAACTCAAGATCTAGCAGCTTCTACATTAAGGGATCGAAGGGCATGGAACAGGATATTCCAGAAGTCAAAGGAACTAGGACTCAAACCAAGAATCACCTACCCAGCAAAACTGAGTATAATACTTCAGGGGAAAATATGGTCTTTCAAAGAAACAGAGGACTTTCAAATATTCTTGATGAAAAGACCAGAGCTGAAAAGAAAATTTGACTTTCAAACACAAGAATGAGAAGAAGCATGAAAAAGTAAACAGCAAAGAGAAGTCTTAAGGGACTTACCAGAAGTGAACTGTTTACATTCCTACATGGAAAGACAATATTTGTAACTCTTAAAACTTTTCAGTATCTGGGTAGTTGGTGGGACCACACACACACATGTACACACATGCACGCACACACACATACACACACATACAGAGACAGAGAGCACAGAGTCAATTGAATAGGATGGGACCATATCTTAAAAGAAATTAAGGTAAATGGTGAGAGAGAAATGTAGTGGGAGGAAAGAGGGTGAAATGGAATGTGGTAATTATATGTCATTTAAGAGGCAAGTAGGAGACTTTTTAGTGGAGGGAAAAAGAGGAGAGCTGAGAAAAAAAAGCAAGAAGTTTATCCTCATCACCTTTGACTAAAGGAAGGAATAAAATGCACACTCATTTTGGTATGAAAATCTATCTTACAGTATAGGAAGGTAGGGGAGAAGGAGATAAGCAAGGGGGGCGGAATGATGGAAGGGAGGGCAAAGGGAGGAGGGAGCAATATGAAGTCAACACTCGGGGAGGGACAGGATCAAAAGACAGAAGAGAAACAATGAGGGCAGGATAGGATGGAGGGTAATTCAGTTAGTCTTACACAACACGACTGTCATGGAAGTCATTTGCAAAACTACACAGATATGGCCTATATTGAATTGCCTGCCATCCCAAAGGGAATGGGTGGGGAGGGAGGGATGGGGAGAATTTGGAACTCAAAGTTTTAGGAACAACTGTTTAGTATTGTTTTTGCTACTAGGAAAGAAGACATACAGTTAATGAGGAATAGAAAGTCATCTGGCCCTACAGGAGAAAAGAGAAGATGGGGACAAGAGAAGGGAGGGATGACAGAAGAGAGGGCAGATTGGAGATAGGGAAAATTAGATTGCTTGGTGTATTGGGGTGGGGGGAGGGGATAAAAGGGGAGAAAATTTGGAACCCAAAATTTTGTGAAAACGAATGTAAAAAGCTAAATAAATAAATAAATATTTAAAAAAAAAAAAAAGAATTAAAACAACCTAAATAACTGTAGCAATATGCAGTGCTCATGGCTGGACCATGCGAATATAACAAAAATGACAACACTACTAAAATTAATTTACACTTTAGATGCTATACAAATGAAATTCCAAAGGAGACGCTTTCCTGCACTTGATAAAATAAAATTCATTTGGAAGAAACAAAAGATATTCCAGGCCTCACTCTATATTATAAAGCAGTAGTCATCAAAACCTTCTGGTATTGGTTAAGGAATACAGAGGTAGATCAGTGGGACAGATTAGACAATGGAGATGAAAAACAATAGAATTTTGTAACTGAGTGTTTGATAAAGTGGTAAACATAAATTGCCTAAGGAAAAACTGTCTATTTGATTTTTTTCTTTAAAAAAACTTCTGAGAAAACTGAAAAGCAATGTAACAAAAATTAGCTTTAGACCAACATCTTACACCATACTTCATAATCCTGGTTATTTTTCTTCAAATTGACTTTACTGTGTTGGGGTCCTGATACAGTGGACCCTACTGTGGCTGTTCAGATCAGTGCAGTCTCAAAAGATTCTACCACAGGTCAGACACAAATAGTTCATATGAACATTTGAAGTGGAATTTTCTCTAAATTTGCACATCTGGTGTGTTGGGATTTTTTTTTTTTTTTGAGTGACTGCAATCTGTTTTGCTCATAGCATAATGCCTTCTTTGATGTTTTCACACCATTCTGGGAAGTCCTGTGCCAGTGTCTCCCATGTCTCACAATTCCAAAGTTCTTTAGAGAGACCTTGAGAATATCCTTTTATCATTCTTTCTGACCTCCATGTGAGCGCTTTCCTTGTGTGAGTTCTCTGTAAAATAGTCTTTTAGGCAAATGTACGTTTAACATTTAAACAGTGTGGCCAGCCTATTGGACTTGTGCTCTCTGTAGTAGAGTTTGAATGTTCACAGTTCCGCCCAAAGAAGGACTTCAGTGTCTGGTACCTTATCTCACCAGATGATCTTCAGACTCTTCTTAAAACAATTAAGGGAGAAGCACTTCAGTTTTCTGGCATTGCACTAGCATGCTGTCCAGGTAACACTGGCATACAACAATGAGGTCAGCACAACAGCTCTGTTTGGTAGGCAGCCTAATACCTTTTCTCTCCCACACTTTCCTTCAGAGACTCCCAAACACTGAGCTAGCTCTGGCAATGCATGTGTCAACTTCATCATCTGTGTGTACATCCCTGAAAAGTATACTGTCAAGGTAAGTGAACTTAGCCACAGTGTTGAAAATTTCTCCATTTCCTGTAACTGTTGGTTCAAGTGTGGATACTACGGTGCTGGCTGGTTGAGAACTTCTGTTTTCTTGCTGTTGTCAGGCCACAATTAGCACAAGTAGTAGAGAACTGATCCACACTTTTTTGTATTTCAGCCTCATAGGCTACATTGATTGCACAATTTTCTGAAAACAAAAAATCACACACCCAACTTTCCCTCCATTTCAATCTTGTCTCATAGCCTTTTCAAGTTAAATAATTTACCATCCATGTGGTAAATTGATGCCCTTGATGCTCTTTTCATCCTTGTTGAAGGCGTCAACAACATAACTGAAAACATCATGCTAAAAATTTAGCATGAGAGCAAACACACAGCCTTGCTTTACTCCATTGGTGACTGGGAAAGCAAGAGAGCATTGTCTATTATACAGAACTCGTGCAAGCATGCCATCATGAAATTGACATACAATACTAACGAACTTCTTCAGGTAACCAAATTTTTCCTTAATTTTCTACAAGCCCTCACAACTGACAGTGTCAAAGACCTTCATTATATTGACAAACATTGTACAGATCTTGGGCATTTCTCTTGGAGTTGTCAGCACAAACACCATGTTAACTGTTGCTTGGCCTTTCTGAAGTCACATTGTCTCTCAGGTAGATGACCATCTTCATGTGAAGGATCAGCCTGTTAAGGAGGTCTCAGGCAACAATTTTGCCAGCAGTGGCTAAGAGACAGAAATCCTTGTGATTGTCACAAGACAATCTATTTCGTTTTCCTCCATAGAGATGGACAGTGGTGCTTTCCTTGAACTCCTAAGGGATCACCTCCTCTTGCCATATAACCCAGAAGATTTGTCAGTTTTTGTATAAGCAGTGGAACCCCCCTGCCTCTTAAGTCTCAGCTGGAATAGAATCGGAACCAGGCACTTTGCCCCATGAGAGGAACCTAAATGGCATTCAGAACCTCTTCTTCATTTAAAAGTTTGGCTAAAGGGATTGAGAGTATACAGTCAAAAGCTATAACGTTGGTTGATGATGGTCTGCTGAGCATGCTGTGGAAGTGTTTGGCCCATCTCTCCAGGATCATGTCCTTATCACTAATTCAGTGTGGCTTCATCAGTACTGAGTAATTGAAATATGCCATAGGTCTTTGGCCTATAAATATCCTTCAGGGCTCCACAAAAATGTTTTGGATTGTTAATTGATTTTCATCTGTTATCTTACTGAACCAAAACCCAGATCTTCATAAAAATTTTCTTTCACCTCATCATGGTTCATTGTGGTGGGCGCATATACATTGATGAAGGGTGGTGTGGCAGTTTCCTCCAAGTGGCAATCACATTGTCATTAGCCTGCCATTCACTTCTTTTGGAAGGCATACAAGCTTGTTGATTAGATTAATTTTAATTGCAAAACTTGTTCTAGTTTCACATTGTTCCCCATCACTGCAGTCATTCCAGAAAATCTTGTCATATCCAGGCTTAAGCAGTCATATCCAATCATATCCAGCTCTTACTTCAGGAAGCTGGCCTTCATTTGCCAGTCTTGTTTCACCCAGGGTTGCTATTTGGATGTGATACCTGCTGAGTTCTCTCACAACAAGAGCTGTTGGTCTTTCAGGTCTAATGGATCTCATGTTGTCCATATTCCATGTACCAACATTTGAGTGGAATCATCTTTGCAAACGTTTTTGTACACTTTTTGTGTGTGTTTTCACTGCAAGGTAGGATTCCCCACCTGTGGCAGTAAGCAGGTCAGGGTTAGGTTGGTCATGTATGTAATAACTACAGAGAAGCATGGAAAGATCCATGAACTGAGGCAAAGTAAAGCACGTAGAACCATGAAAACAGTCTGCACAGCAAGTATAACAAGGAAAATGGAAAGAGCAATAATAAGTTATAAAATTAAAAATAAATATAATAAAGTTACAAAGACCAAGTAGGACTTGAAGAGATATGAGAAGACATCCACTAATCTATCCCTTTTAGTAGGTGGAAAATCTACAGGTGTTACACATTGCACAATGTATCAGTCAATCATGCTGACATTCTTTTCCTTCCTTTCTAAGAAAAATATTATTTGAGATGACTCTGGTAGCAAAAGAGGAATGTGCACATAAGATACTGTGATGATATAAGAAACAAAATGTCAATGAAAACTTATTGAAATGTAAAATTAAAGTGCCTTGTTTTCTGGGGTGGGAAAGTCTGCCCACCTTTGAAGCCACTTAACTCCCTCTAGACCCTAGAATTCTTGACTGTACAGCAGTATTGGACAACTAGGGGCTTTTTCACCTTTTAAAACAAGGACCATGACTGAATTGAACAGCCTCTTCTTTATTGCCCAAATCTACTATATTCTTACTAGAGGAAGATGTGTCAAGGAGAGTAGCATTAGTTAGTCCAGATTGCTTGTTGAAGGGGTTTTGGATTAATCTTCAAGGGTCCCCCCAAAACTTTAGTTGAATGTCCTTGTGCTAACTCCAAGGTTAGTAAGAGGGATAAACTACTTTCTCTCTTTATACTAGACAGCTAAATGAATACATATAAATACCATAGACTCCATTAGTGCAAAATAACAGGATATATCAATACAAAAAGACACAAAAGGCAATCTTCATATTGTAAAGTATGCCATACAGAAGAGCATAGTGGTCCTACCACACAAAACTTATATTGTTGTGAATGATGAATGCAAGCCTCTGAAAAATTCAAATTATGGATTATGTAATAGGCAATGGAAAGACCCATGTTAGAGTTAATTTGGCTGTGATAAAGAATTATATACCAAAAGTGATATTAAGATGTCATCAGAAAAAATAACTTGAAAGACAAGGTCTCCAATCAGTTCCTTGACTATTTATAATTTCATAAGACAAGTGATGAAGCATGCATCTTACCTCTTATCAGAAGTGAAGATTGAGAGAGACATTTGCAGACATAATCAGTGAGTGTGTGGCTTTGTTTTGTTTCACAGGCCCTCTGATTATTAGTATCAGGCAAGTCGTAAAGCCATAGAAACATGCTCACAAATTTTTTTTCTATTAGCAACGAGGGTATTCTACCAGAATTCCCTAGAGAGAAACATTTCAGGGGCTGACATGGTAGAGCCTCTTGTCCAGGCTGCGTATTCCTGTGACACCACTAACACAGGGCGCTCCCGATGAGGGTGCTGCCCCGGTGCAGATAGGGAGTGTGCTGGGTCAGAGACGGAGTGACTAAGGAAACAACGGTTTGACCTTCCACCCATATCAACTAAGCAGCGCATGGCAGTTGCCCACGCATGGAGACCAGTGCCCTCCTCAGCTCCAGCCCTGGATGCCCGATACATGGGGAGGTAGATTGTTATATATTAAAAACGGTTGTTTGTCTCTTTGTCCTTCATTCTCAGAGAGGACCGGGAAGGCGATGCTGAAGTGAGGCAGCCCGGTGCAAAGTCCCCTGAATCAAATAGACCAGTTAATTAAAGGCAAACCGTACAGCTGAAGCTGCCCTGACATTGATGCTTTACTGGGGCAAGGAGAGGTCAGGTGCTTTCCCGGACAGTACATGTCAGAGGTGGAATGTGAATCCAGGGCGTCTGGACTCGACAGCCAGTGTTCCATCCGTTATGCTTCGCAGCCTTTTTGTCTCTACGTTGTATTTACTTGTCTGTGCTGACATTGTTCTCTCCCCGTAGAGTGTAAGCTTCTTCAAGACAAGGAATGTTTTGGGGTTTTCTGTGGTTGTATCCCAGAACATTAAGTACTTCACACGTATATATTTGACTGAACTGGACTTCTTAATCGTTGTTATTCCTAATTTCTTTTTGACTCCTCTTTGCAATTATTGAACTTTCAAGAATTTGTGAAATAGGAGTATGAGAATGAGGTAGCCTTGGGTTTTTTTTAACCTATTTTTAGTGAAAATATAGTTACTGTTTCTCCATTTTACATAATTTCAGGTAGTTTTTAATGAATATCTTTTTATTATATCAAGAAATACTTTTATTACTAACATCATAGAGTTGTGAGGAAAACACTGTAAGCATCAATTTGTTATGACTATCTTCATTGTTTTTAAAATTATTATTTAATTTTTTAGAAGGGAATATAAGGGTTTTTTTGTCCTTATTAGCATTTTAATAAACTAAACAATAGAACTCTATAAACAAAATTGCCAGTTTTGCTATTAACTAAGTTAATTCTTGCTTAATTTCTTTAAATATATTATTTTGTCATTTGACAATGTCTCTCAAGATACCTTGTGCTGATTGGAGACTAAGGGGGTGACCACCAGTTGGGAACAGCTGAACCAATTATGGCATAAGCATGTAATGGAAGGTCACTGTATTGTAAGAAATAACTCAAGAGATGATATCAAACCTGGAGAGACTTATATGAACTGATGGAGAAGGAAGTGAACAGAATCAGAAGAATAATTTATCTAGTTAACAGCAACTTTGTAAAAACAATTAGTACTAAGGAAGACTTAAGAATTCTGATTAGTGTAGTGACCAGCCGCACTTAAGAGGATGAGTGGTCACACTGATGTTGAGGTCAGGGGCTCACAGTGCAGAGCGAGACATACATTTTTGGCCCAATGTGGGGATTTATTTTCCTTGATGGTGGTATTTAATACTAGGATTTTTTGTGGTTCTTTCAGTTTAGGGAAGTTAACAGAAGGGGATAATTGATAGGGCTACCAAGATGGGGGGGACAAGAAAACTAAGAAAAGAGGGTCACTAAAGCATTTTTTAAAATGTACCGAACAGAACAGGAGGAATGTCAGCTGGAAACAAGGCAGAGCTGCTTTGGAGATTACAATGGTGAAATGTGAGCTGTATGAAGCAGTACAGATTTGTACCTGCATAGATAATTCTCTTCTGTTCTTTTGTGTTTGGTATAGCATGTAAAATGTAGAAGATTTCTTGTGGTGTTCTTTTTCACATCTTCCTTGGTGCTACTATGTAACTGTCTCATTTACTCTGTGGTATTATTATTGCTGGTATTGTTATTACTTGTTGAGTATTCTTCTTGGCCTTGCTTATTTTCTGTTTTGGTCAATTTTATTTTCTTGTGTGTTGTTTTGTGTATTTTTTATTGTTTTTCTCTTCTCCCTGTTTTTGTTGGGTGTTGTAAGGGGTTTTTTTTGAGAGTTTATGTGATGAACTTGGCTGTCTTCAAACATTTCGCTTCACCATTTTAAGTTCATATTTTCTTTCTTTCTGCCCCCCATCAGATTGATAGTTGTCATCTATTCATTATGTGCCTTCCATTTGTTCAATTTTCAGGGGATAAATTCTGAATTACTATTCCTAACTATCACACTAAGTAGCAGCTATATTTATCAGGAGCTGAGGAAAAGAAAACTGATTGTAGAGCTCATCTATCATCAGGCCTCAAGGATGGGCATGGTAGGATGGGAACTCTAAGCTAACACCTTTTTTCCAAGAGCAGAGTAATGAAAAGATAGTCTCGCTCAGTGAGTTCGTTTTTTACTGGCTATTCTTTTCTATTGTACATTGTATATGATCAGTGAATTATATTCAGACGTTTTTAAAGAGAAGTGATCAATTGGCCTCCTCAACCCCCTGTTCTTACGTCAGCATTAAAAATCAGCTCAGTGACTTTTATTCTTTTTTTAATATATCAATCATTTCTCAATATCTCCCAGCCATGAATCCTCCCTTATAATGAGAAAATACATTAGCAAAAACCAACCAACAGACTGACCATATCTGACAGTATGTGAAACGTTTTGTACCTGTAGTCTCTTATCTTTTCACTGATAATTGGAAAGTATGTTTCCTTTTTCTTGTCATGGCAGTTTATAAGAGTTCAGTGGCATTTTAGTAGAGACAGGGGAGGTTGGGGTTAATTTCATGATTGTAATCACTGTATACATTATTTTCTTGGTTATATGTGTATCCTTAGAACGTAACACAGTGCCTAGCATGTAACCAAGTAGTCTGATTGATTGGTTCTGCTATTTTTAATCTGCATTGTTTCATATGAGTAGATTCTGATAGTGATCCTCAATTAGGTAGTGTGATGTCAGTACGGTGGTAGCCTCAGTGTCAAGATCTTGGTTAGGTCTCACTTGTGTCATATATACAGGCTGTATGGCCCTGAGCAAATCACTTAACCTTTCAGTGTCTCAGGCAGTACTCTAAGAGTCTAAGTTGTAAAACTGTTTCCTGTCTGCATTGGTAGAGATTTTTCACTGAGAGTTCCCTTTGCCAACGAAGTCATAAGTCCAGAAACCCTCAGAAAGGCGTAATACCACAAATATTTGGGTTTCACAAAAATCTAGCACACATTATGTATTACCAAATTGTGCAACCTTAGTAAAAGACAAAGGATGGTATCCTTTTGTATTTGTAACCTCTTTATTTGTAACCTTTAGTATTGCTCTCCTAACTATGAATAACTGGCTATATATCATTTTTGGTGTCCATGATATGAGAGGCGGGGTGTGGGTTGTAACCACTGTAATGGCATGTAAAATAGGATCTTTTGCTGTTTTTGTTTTAGTACAATCAAGAAATATAATGCCTCTATTTGAATGTGACTGAGGAGGATCTTTTTCACACATTGTCGGGCCTGGGAAGATTTGTAAGAAGGTCCACATCTTTTGTTAATGAGGCACTGGTTCTCTTAGGATGTGATGCCCTCTGGCTCTAAAAAGTGTATAGAGACTCTGAGGTGCGGTTTTATTTTGGGGCTTACTGACTAGAAGTGTTTGTTTGGTGAGATGATGACTCTGGGAAGCTGCTAAAGGCGCCCCATGGCTTTGTGAACCCAGGTGTCGTGCTTCCTTCTGTGGTAACTGTGGTCAGACAGTTGGGGTCCAACTGTCCGTTGAATTCAGGCAGAGGAAGCCATGTCTGTTGACTTTTTGATTTTTCTGTATTTTCTTTGAAGTTCAGTGTGCTGCCTCCCCTGATCTGGGTGAATGATACATGTGCTTGGTTAAAGGAATGATACATGTGCTTGATTAAAGTGATTGTTAACCTTTCAGAAGTTGCTTTTCCTTTTATGAATGCAGATCTAAGAACCTATGGTAGCAGGTCTCCCTGTGCATGTTGGGGTGCTTACTGATACAACCACTTAAATTAGGGCCAATTCCTACCCCAATATGTGGAAAGGTTCTGTGTTCAAGTTCTGGGAGGTTTAAAATGACTTGGTCAATTTCACCCCCCCATTTCAGTTCCTACATTTTGTAGCTAAGGCCTCTCCAAATCAATTTCTATGTGGTAATACAGTTTCCACACTAGAGGAGAAAGTAGAAAGCCCCATCTAAGATTTATTAAAGAATATTTGGTGCAGCCAACTGAGGCTTAAGAATACATAAGAGAGGAATATGGTAGCTCTCCAAATCTGTACAGATCTTAGGGTAATGAGAGGTACAGTAGTAGTAGCTACAATGATGGCTTTTCATGTTTCAAAAACGTGTTTATTACTGGAAAAATCCTATCTCTGACCCGTATTAGGGATTCTACTTCAATTTGGGGGAGGGGGTTTCAGGATGGTGTTTGATGGGAAAGAAAGGTATCATCTGTCACAAAAGGTATTATGTTATTGCTACTGCCTGATCTAGACTTGGAATTTTTGAGCATTTTAATTAAAAGGGATGAGAGGAATATGATTGGAATGTTTCCTCCAACACTTCTTTTTATACTAGTGGTCTGCTAACAAAGGACATGGTTGCTAACAAAGGACATGGTCAGTCAGTAAACATGTTAAGCATTTGCTATATGCTAGGCACTATGCTAAGCACTAGGGTTACAATGAAAGCATGAACATGGTTCCAGCCCATGAGGAACTCACATAAGGAACTCTAAAGGAAGAAACAACCATGCAAGTAAATATATACATACGAGATTAAAAGGTATGTGCAGTGTAAATGAAAGATAACTTGGGAGAGGTAGAGAAGGGAAAAGCCCCTGAAGAGGTGAGAGTTTCGGTGAATCTTGGAGGTAGCCAGGAAGCAGAAGAGAAAGATGGTGTCTATGATTCAGGGTGCTAATGGTTCATTTGAGCTTGCATGAATGTTTTTCTTTTCTTTTCTTTTCTTTTTGTGATCTGAACTTTGTTTAATATAATATGAATTTATTTATTTAACTTGTTACATTCATTTTCACAAAATTTTGGGTTCCAAATTTTCTCCCCATTTATCCCCTCCCTCCACCCCAATACACCAAGCATTCTAATTTTCCCTATCTCCAATCTGCCCTCTCTTCTATCATCCCTCCCTTCTCTTGTCCCCATCTTCTCTTTTGTCCTGTAGGGCCAGATGACTTTCTATTCCCCATTAACAGTATTTCTTACTTCCTAGTAGCAAGAACAATACTAAAAAGTTGTTCCTGAAACTTTGAGTTCCAAATTCTCCCCATCCCTCCCTCCCCACCCATTCCCTTTGGGAAGGCAGGCAATTCAATATAGGCCATATCTATGTAGTTTTGCAAATGACTTTGATAATAGTCATGTTATGTAAGACTAACTGAATTACCCTCCATCCTATCCTGCCCCCATTGTTTCTATTCTGTCTTTTGAGCCTGTCCCTCCCTGAGTGTTGACTTCAAATTGCTCCTTCCTCCCATTGCCCTCCCTTCCATCATCCCCCCCATCCTGCTTATCTCCTTCTCCCCCACTTTCCTGTATTGTAAGATAGGTTTTCATATCAAAATGAGTATGCATTTTATTCCTTCCTTTAGTCGAATGTGATGAGGGTAAACTTCATGTTTTTTTCTCAGCTCTCCCCTTTTTCCCTCCACTAAAAAGTCTCCTGCTTGCCTCTTGAATGAGAGATAATTTACTCCATTCCATTTCACCCTCTCTCCTCCCACTACATTTCTCACCGTTTACCTTAATTTCTTTTAAGATATGGTCCCATCCTATTCAATTCACTCTGTGCTCTCTGTCTCTGTATGTGCATGCATGTGTGTATGTGTATGCACACGCACGCGGGTACGTGTGTGTGCGTGTGTGTGGTCCCACCAACTACCCAGATACTGAAAAGTTTTAAGAGTTACAAATATTGTCTTTCCCTGTATGAATGTAAACAGTTCACTTCTGGTAAGTCCCTTATGACTTCTCTTTGCTGTTTACTTTTTCATGCTTCTTCTCATTCTTGTGTTTGAAAGTCAGGTTTTCTTTTCAGCTCTGGTCTTTTCATCAAGAATGCTTGAAAGTCCTCTGTTTCATTGAAAGACCATATTTTCCCCTGAAGTATTATACTCAGTTTAGCTGGGTAGGTGATTCTTGGTTTGAGTCCTAGTTCCTTTGACTTCTGGAATATCCTATTCCACGCCCTTCGATCCCTTAATGTAGAAGCTGCTAGATCTTGAGTTATCCAGATTGTACTTCCACAGTACTGGAATTGTTTCTTTCTAGCTGCTTGCAAGATTTTCTCCTTGAGCTGGGAGTTCTGGAATTTGGTCACAACGTTCCTAGGAGTTTCTCTTTTTGGATCTCTTTCAGGCGGTGATCGATGGATTCCTTCAGTATTTATTTTGCCCTCTGGTTCTAGAATCTCAGGGCAGTTTTCCTTGATAATTTCATGAAAGATGGTGTCTAGGCTCTATTTTTGATCATGGCTTTCAGGTAGTCCCATAATTTTTAAATTGTCTCTCCTGCATCCATTTTCCAGGTCACTTGTTTTTCCAATGAGATATTTCACATTCTCTTCCATTTTTTCATTCTTTTGGTTTTGTTTGGTGATTTCTGGGTTTCTCAGAAAGTCATTAGCCTCCATCTGTTCCATTCTAATCTTGAGAGAATTATTTTCTTCAGTGAGCTTTTGAACCATTTGGTTTCCATTTGGCTAATTCTGCTTTTGAAAGCGTTCTTCTCCTCATTGGCTTTTTGAACCTCTTTTGCCAATTGAGTGAGCCTATTTTTCTTTTTTTTTTTCTTTTTCTTTTTTTTTAAAATTTATTCATTTATTTAACTTTTTACATTCATTTTCACAAATTTTTGGGTTCCAAATTTTCTCCCCTTTTATCCCCTCCCCCCACCCCAATACCCCAAGCAATCTAATTTTCCCTATCTCCAATATGCCCTCTCTTCTGTCATCCTTCCCTTCTCTTGTCTCCATCTTCTCTTTTCTCCTGTAGGGCCAGATGACTTTCTATTCCTCATTAACTGTATGTCTTCTTTCCTAGTTGCAACAACAATACTAAACAGTTGTTCCTAAAACTTTGAGTTCCAAATTCTCCCCATCCCTCCCTCCCCACCCATTCCCTTTGGGACGGCAGGCAATTCAATATAGGCCATATCTGTGTAGTTTTGCAAATGACCTCCGTGATAGTCGTGTTGTGTAAGACTAACTGGATTACCATCCCTCCTGACCTGCCCCTCATTGTTTCTCTTCTGTCTTTTGATCCTGTCCCTCCTCAAGTGTTGACTTCAAATTGCTCCTTCCTCCCTTTGCCCTCCCTTCCATCATCCCCACCCCTTGCAATATCTCCTTCTCCCCCACTTTCTTATACTGTAAGATAGGTTTTCATACCAAAATGAGTGTGCATTTTACTCCTTCGTTCAGTCAAATGTGATGAGGGTAAACTTCTTGTTTTTTGTTTTTTGTTTTTCTCAGCTCTCCTCTTTTTCCCTCCACTAAAAAAAATTCCTACCTGCCTCTTAAATGACATATAGTTACCCCCTTCCATTTCCCCCTCTTTCATCCCACTACATTTCTCTCTCACCATTTACC
Source organism: Bettongia penicillata ogilbyi (assembly GCA_023548195.1). Classification (NCBI taxonomy): domain Eukaryota; kingdom Metazoa; phylum Chordata; class Mammalia; order Diprotodontia; family Potoroidae; genus Bettongia; species Bettongia penicillata. Next base: position 4,677,341 of record JAJHZJ010000447.1, on the reverse strand, counting down.
TTAATTTCTTTTAAGGTATGGTCCCATCCTATTCAGTTCAACCTGTGCTCTCTATCTTTGTATGTGTGTGCATGTGTGTATGTGTGTGCGTGCGTGTACATGTGTATGTGTGGTCCCACCAACTACCCAGATACTGAAAAGTTTTAAGAGTTAGAAATATTGTCTTTCCCTGTATGAATGTAAGCAGTTCACTTCTGGTAAGTCCCTTAAGGCTTCTCTTTGCTGTTTCCTTTTTCATGCTTCCTCTCATTCTTGTGTTTGAAAGTCAAATTTTCTTTTCCTTGATAATTTCATGGAAGATGATGTCTAGGCTCTTTTTTTGATCATGACTTTCAGGTAGTCCCATAATTTTTAAATTGTCTCTCCTGGATCTATTTTCCAGGTCAGTTGTTTTTCCCATGAGATATTTCACATTCTCTTCCATTTTTTCATTCTTTTGGTTTTGTTTGGTGATTTCTTGGTTTCTCATAAAGTCATTAGACTCCATCTGTTCCATTCTAATTTTGAGAGAACTATTAAATTCAGTGAGCTTTTGAGCCTCTTTTTCCATTTGGCTCATTCTGCTTTTGAAAGCATTCTTCTCCTCATTGGCTTTTTGCACCTCTTTTGCCAATTGAGTGAGCCTATTTTTCAAGGTGTTAATTTCCTCAGCATTTTTTTGGGTCTCCTTTACCAAGGGATTGACCCGTTTTTCATGCTTTTCTTGCATCTCTGTCATTTCTCTTCCCAGTTTTTCCTCCACCTGTCTAACTTGCTTTTCAAAATCCTTTTTGAGCTCTTCCAAGGCCTGAGCCCACCCGCCACCCCCCTGGGGTGTCTGGGGTACTGAGGCCCCGCCCTCCACGTCTTTCCCTGATGGCAAGAATACGTCCTCATCTTCGTCAGATACGAAGGTCGAGATCATTTGCATTTGTTGGAGAAAACTCTCTATAGTCTTATTTTTCTTCCCTTTTCTAGGCATTTTCCCAGCCAGTTACTTGACTTCTGAGATTCCTTTCCACCCCCGCCTGGATCCGCCCAGCTAGTGCTTGGCCTCTGAGATTCAAATGGGCTTTCCGCGGCAAGCTTTAGTTCTGGCACTGGGGTGGAGGCAGGGCCGCCTCCCAGGCTCAGTTCCCTCAGGGGCTTTATGCAGAGACTTTCTGGAGTGGAGCGGGTGGGGGCGGGGTGGGGCGGCCCGCCTCCCAGGCTCAGTTCCCTCAGGGGCTTTATGCAAAGGCCTTCAGCAATAGAGCGGGGTGGGGGCAGGGCCGTCTCCCAGGCTCAGCCCCCTCAGGCCGTTCATGCAGAGACCTTTCGTAATGAAGGTCCTGCCTGCTGCTGGGGGATTCCTGAGTCCTGGCCGCTGCCACCTCAGCCGCCGCCCACCCCTCTGCCTCCGCCGCTTCCTGCCCCCGTCTCTCCCCCCACCGCTTCCTCCCGAGGGGGCCCGAGTCACGGAGACGCTTCACTCCCCTCCTCTAGCCCAGCCTTCTTTCTCACTGACCTGTAGCTTCTGTGGGCCGAGGGACTTTCCCGGCTGCCGGAGCTTCCGTCTCTGAAGCCTGCTCGGATCAGCTTCTCTGGGGCCGCGGCCAGGGCAGCGTTGGGGTGGGGTCCGCTTTCCAGGGTGCAACGGACCCCGGGGACGGCTCTTCAGGGCTCTCTGGCACGGAAATCTCTTCCACTCCGTTTCTGCACACCTTGTATTGACCCAGAAGTTACGGGGGTCTCTTTTTACATTAATTCTATGGGCTTTGTTTTCGGAGCTCATAAACTTGCGTCCTTCTACTCCGCCATCTTGGCTCCGCCCGAGCCTATTTTTCAAGGTGTTATTTTCTTCAGCATTTTTTTGGGTCTTCTTTAGCAAGATATTGACCCATTTTTCATGCTTTTCTTGCCTCTCTCTCATTTCTCTTCCCAGTTTTTCCTCCACCTGTCTAACTTGATTTTCAAAATCCTTTCTGAGCTCTTCCATGGCCTGAGCTCATTGGATATCTGTTTCGGGTGTTTGGGGTACAGAGGCCTTGACTTCTATATCTTTCCCTGATGGTAAACATTGTTCCTCCTCATCAGAAATGAAAGGGGGAAACATCTGTTCCCCAAGAAAGTAGCCTTCTATAGTCTTATTTTTCTTCCCTTTTCTGGGCATTTTCCCAGCTAGTTACTTGACTTCTGAGATTCCTGTCCACCCCCGCCTAGATCCGCCCAGCTAGTGCTTGGGGTCTGAGATTCAAATGCTTCTCCCCAACCTCAGGGCTTTCAGTGGCGGGCAAGGCTGCTATTCAATGTGAGCTTAAGTTCTGGTGCTCTGGTGGAGGCAGGGCCTCCTCCCAGGCTCAGTTCCTTCAGGGGGTTTATGCAGAGACCTTCAGTAATGGACGTGAGGTCCTGCCTGCTTGGGGAACCCAGGTCTGCTGCTGTCCTTGCCTCTGCTGCTGCCTCCCCAGGGGGCCTGAGTTATGGAGACACCCTGCTCCCCTCTCAGCCAGCCTAGAAGTCTCTCTCACTGACCAGTAGTGCCTGTGGGTGGAGGGACCTTCGTGGCCGCCAGAGGTTCCGTCCCTGAAACCTGCTTCGATCTGCTCTTCTGGGGCCGCGCGGTCAGGGCTGGGCTCCGCTGTCTGGTGACCGACACCTTTGGGATCGGTTTTTCCGGGCTCTCTGGAAGGAAATCTCCTCCACTGCGTTGCTGCATAGCTTGCACTGCTCCAGAATTTGTGGGGAGTTCTTTTTTCAGGAAATTTATGGGCTGTGGGTTCGGAGCTAGCATATGTGAGTCTTTCTACTCCACCATCTTGGCTCCTCCCCCATGGATGTTTTTCTATGAAATTTTAATTGGGAAGACAAGAGGGGACCCTGGAAACTAATTTATATGTGTGTGTGTGTGTGTGCATATATATATGTCTTCCTAGAGTATTCTATCTCTAAAATGGCCTAGTTATTGCTAAGGAAAGTGGTCTTGGGTTGGATTTCTAAGATGCTCTCTGCTGCACGGATCATCATAAGTTTCATAAAAAGAACAAAGGTGCCAGAGTTTGCCCATGACCTGAATTCCTGTTTAGATACTTAACTCTCCTATGCCAATCACCAGCCTCTATAACAGGGTTTCTTAACAGTTTTTTGGTGAGACATGAACCTCTCTGGCAAGCAAGTGAAGCCTATGGACTCCTCAGAATTTTTTTAAAAAATTCATAATCGAAGGAAATGCTAAATTTCATTTAAAGTTAGTGAAAATGAAGATGATATTTTTCCCCCATCCAAATTCATAGACCCCATTTTGGCACAAGAATTCAGGTGAAAAATCTCTGCTCTGAAGTGTAGTTAGTGAATAGGTTAAAATCATTGAGCATTTTTTATTCAATACTTCATATATTGGGGTGCTGACTTGACTTTGAGATGAGCCAGCAGACAATTGCCTGGAATTAAACTAGGCCCCAAATATACCACCTTAACTCCATGGCAGAATAAGGGTTTTCTGTCTGTCTGACTGACACAGTCACCAGAACTGTTGGAGATGGAGAAGGAATGAATAGAATAAAGGGGACCCTGGAGTTGACGTGGTACCTAGGATGCATCATCTTGGCTCTAGTCATATACTTGGTTATAAATGAAGCCAAACTGTTATTGCATGTGCTGTACTCTACAGCATAGGATATTGTTCCATGAGCATGAAGACATTTGCCTTCTGAAGATTATGCCTCACATTCTGTGTATTAGTTCTACAATCATACCAGAACCAAATCTTCACAGTTTGTAACTCCTGTATTCTTCTGTTGTTTATATTCCAGCCTCGAGCTGTGGCAGGATTTCGAGGAACAGTCCGGTATGCATCAATCAATGCTCATCGAAACAGAGTAAGTATCTGAACTTCAAGCATATCAATCTGATCACTCTTGATAATGTTGTAAAATATTGCCTGTCCTGCCACAAATGTATGTAAGTTTCTTTTATCCCATTTCCCTTGCTTCTTTGTCTAAAAAGTACTTCAGCAAAGGCAGATCTTTATAGCTTTGGAATTAATTGAATAATTTTTCCTAATTTAGCAGTTGTTATGGTGGTATTGATTGCATAGGAGTTGGTAATTATATTCTTTAGTGATGCATATGCTAGGATATTGGACATATGCAGCTGCGTGATCAGGTAGTAGAAATAAAATTGGATTAGCCAGGAAAAATTAATAGCTAAGGATTAGCTAAGTACATGTTTGTAATATGGCTTGTTCCTTCCTTTGCATGCATGATCTGTACCTATATTTACACACTTTATTCCAAAGTTTGATTTCATCTTAGTAGGGACGTCCCAGAGAAGAACTTTACCAAAATTGATCTATGCAACTGTTCTGGTGCACCTTGGCATCATAACTTGCTCAGAGAGGAGACTTGAACCCAGTTCTTCCTGACTCTCAAGTTCTTTCTTTATCCGTTATTCCATGCTACCTTTTATATTTATATATCATTTTTGTGGGATTGTGAGGAAAATAAAACAATAATGTTCTTTCTCAAGAAGTTATACATGAGTCCCTAAAATTATTGATGCCTAATGGAGAATGAGTATCATTATTTTATCTTGTATATGACTATAACTTGCAACAAGCCCCTAAACCATTCCTCTTACACACACACACATACACACACACACACACACACACACACACACACACACACACATCCATAAAATGCCATGAATGTGCAGTTCACTTCTTGGTTTTCATTACCTTAAATCATCCCTTTTCCTTGTGTTTTTTTTTCTTTAGCCTTTCATTTTTACACTTTTCATCTCTAAATTACCTTTATCTAAAGTTTGAATTATAACTTAGGAGAATGACATATGGGCTCTAGGAGAATGACTTATGGGATCCCTGACTTTATACTTTGTTTTCATGAGAATAGGATGATGGGGATGAGAAACATATTAACAACTGGTTTTGGGGGGGATGAAGTACCCTTCTTTTGAACCCCTGATCCCATTTTTTTCTGATATGTAAAGCAGCCCCAGATTGGATAAGGTACGTTAAATGAGAACCTGAACAATGTTAAATATATATGTATAGATTGTTAAATATATATGTGTAGATAGATACGTTGGAATTATGTTTGATCTTGTAGATTATCCTCTGAATAATATACTTCTATATGATACTGATTTAAATAACATTAAATTATCAAATTAGTAAGGTATTTATTATAACTTACTATGTATCTATCATTATATTAAACACTATAATTAATTCAGTTTGTATACCAGCATGATTGCTACATCTTTTTCTTGTTTTCAGGCAGTTGTTTTTTAGGAAATGTTTTTTATTCTCAGGATATGTTTTTGTTAATGATTTGAAATGTTAGTTTTTCTCAGTTAGCTCACCCAGAATGATGCTGACATTGTAACCTTTAAAATGAGGTATTTGTTTTAGAATAAAGATAGAATTTTTCTGGGTCTAAAAATAGCCACATCAGTATTTTGAAGATGGATGATAGAAAAGCTGTCAGAAGCATCTGGGGTTATTTTATTAAAGAGGTAAAAATTTCTTCTAAAAGCCTTTAGTCAGAGGCAGTTGTAACTCCTCTAGTGAAGTGGAGGGGTGGTTCATTCACCAAGACTCAGGATCTGCTTCTGTCTCAAAATGTGATGTTTGTTTTTGATGGTTTTTAAGATGGGTATTTTTCTGAACTTGGAAACTCTTCCTGATAATACCTTCTTTTTCACCTGATTTTGTGAGGAATTTAATTGAAGTTTTTAGGCAGTCTGAGAGTTGGCTGGTATCATGAGTGAAAGGCTGACTCCAGAGTCAGGTTTAACTTCTGCCTCTGACACATACTGGCTGTGTGACTACGGGCAAGTCAACAAACCTTCATTCAAGGCCTAACGTAAGCCAGGTACTGTGCTAAGTGCTGGAGATACAAAGAAAGGCAAAAAAAAAAACAGTTTCTGCCTTCAAGAAGCTTACAATCTAGTTATAGGTAATGATTGAGCTGCATAAGACGAAGGAATTTCCAGCATGGAATTCCCTGTAATAATAAGATCATACATCTGACCCCCTCTCACTATCACCCAGAAAAAGGTTTAGTGGGATTCAGCAGGTATCTTAGTTCCTTAGATTGTACAGTCTAGTTGTGAAGATTAGCAGTAACTCAATGTGATGAAATCCTGCTTTGTTTTACTTAGGAAATGGGAAGACATGATGATCTTTGGTCTTTGTTCTACATGTTGGTAGAGTTCGTAGTTGGACAACTGCCTTGGAGAAAAATAAAAGACAAGGTGAATTTAGAAATTGTTATGTTGATTGTGAGTTGGGTGGAAAGAGGTGATTTTCTCTCAGGTAAGCACTTTCTGAAAAGTAGCCTCAATTCATTAAAAACTGGGGAGAGTGACTATTTTCCAATACTGTCCTTCATGAAGAGTTGATATTGGGGTTCAAATTATGATTTTTAAAATGAGTGTATGTAGAACAAATATCACTTTATATGCTACTAATTCATCTGAGTTGATGTCCAGCTTTCCTTCTAAACCAGTAGCTTTTATATTTGCTGTCCTCCTTTGTTATTTGATTTCTGAATAGCTCATTTGCATTATTAGATTCTGATATTATTTGAAATGAGAGCCGTGAAAGCATAGAAACTTCTTTCTATGTTGATAGAGGAAATTAGGCCAGATTTAAGGTGATTTCTATTTTTCTTGAAAGCTATAAATTCACCTGGTACAGAACTCTGTATTTAGTGGTGCAGGCAAGCAGCATTGTTGTATCTGTGAGACATGCAAAAGAGTTTAACCTTTTGGTTCTGCATTGTAATTTTAAAAAAAGCAGAGTACATTAAATACTGTAAAGATCTCCAGTCTTACTTTGCCCTTAATTATATGTGTATGGACTTGGTAGTCCTTAGTATGTACCCTTGAGAACATCAGAGAGAGGCTCTGAGTGTGTAATTGAATAGAGATATTTACTTTGGTGTCTTCTTTCATCATTTCCCTAGGAGCAAGTGGGTTCCATTAAAGAGAGGTATGAGCACAGGCTTATGCTGAAACATCTCCCTACAGAATTCAGTATCTTTTTGGACCATATCTCTTCTTTAGATTATTTCACCAAGCCTGATTACCAGGTAAGCCTTCATTTTCCTTGTTCATGGACTGTCTTTGTTCTCTGTGTTTGAACCTCAGTATCCAGACATTGTAACTTTGATGGTATTCGTGGGTGACCATGGTGTCATATAAATCTATTTTAGTGCCTTTTGAGGAATATAGTGTAGTGAACTGTCTAATCTAATAGTAATGGTTTTTTTTTCCTCCCTGCTTGAAATACTCCATCACACCTCTGAGTTTGTAATTTATTATGATACAGATTGTATTGTGCATGCTGTGCTAGACAGGTTATACAGAACTGCTGACAGTATGCAAAATAAGTGCAAATCATTTGGTTCATTTGCTCAGTTGGGGGCACTGTCCAGCTGTGTTATATACCTGCCAAGGACCTGAGAGCTGTATTGTTTATACATATGTTGTAGGATAGTCAATGCAGATTATTGTCTCCATTCTGTCTGTAGGCAGTCTACTTCTCTTGCTTAAAGGATGGAGTTAATGAGGTCAGGAGTTCATTTTCTATAAAGCCTGGGTTGTATTTGGCCACTGTTTGTACCCCGAACCTGCTGTCCTACAGATGAATTCTGTTGATAGAAGGAAAAAAATGAGTAAATGTGAATAGTTTAATGCAAATCTGTTACCAGTGTTGGAAAAATTATTCCAGGGATGTGTTCTACTCTTAAGTAGTATGTCCATATTCATATGCAAAGAATAGGAGAGAAACGTAAGCAAGTAATACAGATTTGCTCACATTGTTAATTAGAATGTACTCTTGAGACTTGATTAAAGTAAAAAATGTCATTACCTTTGTCTAGTCAAAAGCCTGATAATAATATTGTGCTCCCATAGTAATGTTAATCTGGTTGTATGCTATAATTGCTTTCCTTGGTATTTGTATGGCTGGAAAATTATAGTTTCTGGAAGACATGCAAACAGTTTATAATGCCAGATGACAATTACAAGTGTGTGGCCTTGAAGACTATAAATCCATGACCGTGTGTTTCTCTGTATGTCTTTTGTTGTTGAATAGTTGTATTCTAGGAAAAAATGAGGTTCTCAACTGACGTGTGACCTATCTTAAAAGAAGCAGAAGGGTTAATAATCAGTGTAAGAGTTGGTGATATAAAGAAAGGTGAGACATTGCGTAAAGGAACATGCATTCTGATGGGGGCAAATACTCAGGTACATACATAGGAAAGCTTCCTTGCCCTCAGATCAAGACTTGAGCTGAATCTTGAAGGAAGCTCAGAAAAACAAAACATGAAGATGATGGATCAGTGTTTTAGGCCTGTAGGACAGCCACTGCAGACACAGACACAGAAAATAGAGCAGCATCTTTGAGGAATTGTAAGTGGCTAGATAATGGGGTGCATGTAGGGGCTCATAGGGGCCTTGTGAAAAAATTAGAGAACCCCCAGAGCTCACTGAACAGGAAGGTGACATGGTCACACCTGTGCTAGTAAAATCCTTTTTGTAAATGCAGGAAGAACATATTGGAGTGGGTGAGAGAGGGGAGATAGAAAGATTAAGTATTAGACTGTTACAGTAGTTCAGGGAAGAGGTGATGATGACCTGCACTACAGTGCTGGCAGTTTGAGTTGAGATGTATATGAGAAGTGTTGTGAAGGCAGGAGAGACAATATTTGACAACCATTTGTATATGTGGGGCAAGTAAAAGTGAGGAGTCAAGAATAACACCAGAGGTGCAGACCTAGGTTACTACAAGGATGTTAGTTTCCTTTATGGCAAGAGTAAAGTTCAAAGGAAAAGTGTTTGGGGAGAAAAGTAATGAATTCTGTTTGGTTTTTGATGCCTACAGGACCTCTAGTTTGAGAGGTAGTTGATGTTTGCTCGGGAGGGAGGGAGGCAAGGGAATAAGCATTTATTAAGCACCTACTTTGCTAAGCACTTTACCATATTTCGTTTTATCTTCGCAACTCCAAGAGGTAGGCTCTATTATTATACTTGTTTTATAGATGAGCAAATTGAGCTTATAAATGGTAGAGGTTGGATTTGAACTCATGTCTTCCTGCCTCCAGACCCAGTGCTCTATCCACTGTATGACTAAGGTCCCAGCATATATAGATCTGAGAATCATCAGCGCAGAGATTATAATTGAATCTATGGGAGCCAAGGAGATATCAAAGCAAGAAGGTATAGTTCATTTTGCTTCTTGCAAAATGAGAAGCAGTCCCAAGACTGAATCATGAGGGACACCGGTGTGTTGTGGTTGTGATGTGGGTGAAGCAGTGGCAAAGAAGAATAAGAAGAGAGTCATACAGTGTCACAAAAGACCTGGAAAGGAAAGAACATCCGGAAGAAAACATGATCATTTCTGGTGACTGCTGCAGAGGAGGCAGGAAAGGGGAAGCTGAGGAAAAGACCGTTAGCCAAAGCTCGCGGCGTCTTTGGGGAGAGCTGCTCCATTTGAAGAAGCAGAAGCCAAGTGACAGAGGATTTAGAAGAGTAAGAGGACAGGTTTCAGTTAAATCAAGGTCAAAGGAGTATTGTTTAAAAAGTTTGAGGATGTTTGACAATTTCCTAATATGATTAAAAACAGAGTGAAGGTTCTAAAAGAGAAGTATAAAAGCTAGCAGCATAAGGATGTAAGGCTTCTTCTCCCTTTATACTGTTTTACTTGGTCATATCCCCAACTCCCATGGATTCGTTATCATCTCTGTCTGCGATCCCCAGAGCTACTTATCCAGCCTTAACCTTTCTCTTACCTCCAGACTTGAATCTCCACTTGACAAAAGACATCTTAAATTCAAGATGGTCAAAACTGAACTCATCATTTTTCTCTCCAGACCATTTTCTCATCCAAACTTTCTTTTTACTGTCCAAGAGATCACTGCCTTCTCAGTCACAACCTAGGTGTCATCCTTGACTCTCTCTCACCTCCCCCACCCCATCCAATCTGTTGCTAAGGCTCATCAGTTTTATCTTCCCAACATCTCTTGTATTCCCCCTTTTCTCTTCTTTAACACCGCTACAACCCCGGTACAGGCCCTTATCACCTCATCCCTGGACTACTTTAATAGTCAGCTAGCTGGTCTCCTTGCCTCAAATCTTTTTCTACTTCAGTTCATCTTCCACTAAGCTTTCACATTATTCTTCCTACAGTTCAAGTCTAACAATGTCATACACCTCTCCTCTTCCCCACCAAAATAATATGTTGCACTGACTCCCTATCACCTTCAGGATCCAACATAAAATTCTATTTGGCCTTCACAGCTCTCATAATCTGGACCTCTTCCTACCTTTCCATTCTTCTTATACCTTACTCCCCTCCACATAAAAGCTATCTTCTTGCTTATTTCATACAAGACACTTCATCTCCACATTCTTTTCATTTTCACTGGTTGTCTCGATGCCTGGAATTCTCTGCCTTCTCATCTCTGTGTCTCGGCTTCCTTTAAGTCTCAGCTAAAATTTCACCTTCTGCAAGAAGGCTTTTCTGATCCCCCTTAATACCAGTACCTTTCCTCTGCTAATCATCTCTCAATTTAGCCTATATTTTTCTTGCTCATATCTAGTTGTTTTCATATTGCCTCCCCATTAGATTGTGAGCTCCTTGAGGACAGGAGCTGTCCTCTGCCTTTCTTTGTATTCCCATATACACCAAAATATTTATAGTAGCATTTTTTTTGGTAGTAAACAAAATGATATGCATTGATTGGGAAATGGTTAAATTAATTGTGAAAGTAATGTTATAATACTGTGCTATAAAAAATGATGGATGTGATAAATATAGAGAAGCATGGAATGATTTACACAGTCTGATGCAGAGTAAACAGAGCCAAGAAAACAGTATATACACAGTTACTACAACAGTATGGTAAATGGAAACTGCAATCACAAAACAGTCAAGAATGTCCATGGTCAAATTACAAAGAACAAACATGGCTTTAAAAAAGAAAGAAGAGGCGGAGCCAAGATGGCAGAGTAGAAAGATACACATACTCTAGCTCTTCCCTCATAGCCCATAAAATACCTGTAAAAAATAACTCTAAACAGATCCTAGAGCAGCAGAAGCCACAGAACAACAGAGTGGAGGAGATTTCTAACCCAGAGTAACCTGGAGGGCTGACAGGAAAGGTCCATTGCCTGGGGCACAGAGCAGAGTGCAGCCTACGGAGTCCTGCCCAGCATTGGCCTCACTGCAATGGCAGGGACAGGACTGGAACAGGCCTCGTGAACAAATTCCCCAGCAGCATCTCTGTTCTCAGATCCCTCAACCCTCAAGCACTAAAGAAAGCTTCAAAGGTCAGCACGAAAGCTTTTTCATCTGGGAATATGGTCTGGCCTTGCCAGCAACAGCCATTGCAGCTGCAGCATCCATTTTTGGAGCCCTCCACCTAAAAAGCCCTTGGGGGAATTGAGCAGCTGATCTGAACCTCAGCCCTGAGTGGCAGCCCTGCTCTCCACCTAAAGCTGATCAGAATCTCAGCTCTGAGCCAGAACCTGGGGTGAGGAGAAGGAGCAAAGGTGGAGCTGGAAGTGGCTATGGAGAGGGAATTCTACTACTTGCAGATTCTGGGCAGTAAAGTTTTTGGTTGCTCCCAGACCAGTGTGCAGGCCAGGAGAGGAGTAAACTCTTCTCCCTTAACTGTGCCACCTTGGAGGAACTGAGAACTTACAGGTTCCTACAGTATACCCTCCACTTGACAAAGGACTCAAAAGTCAAGTAACTGGCTGGGAAAATGCCCCAAAAAGGGGGAAAAAATAAGACTACAGAAGATTACTTTCTTGGTGAACAGGTATTTTCTTCCATCCTTTTGGATGAGGAAGAACAATGCATACCGTCAGAGGAAGTCAAGGCTTCTGCATCCAGTACCTCCAAAATAAATATACAGTGGTCTGAGGCCTGGATGAGCTCAAAAAGGATTTTGAAAATCAAGTAAGAGCGGTGGAGGAAAAATTGGGAAAAGAAATGAGAGCAATGCAAGAAAATCATGAAAAGTGAGTCAACAGCTTGCTAAAGGAGACCCAAAAAATGCTGAAGAAAATAACACCTTTAAAAATAAGCTAACTCAATTGGCAAAAGAGGTCCAAAAAGCCAGTGAGGAGAAGAATGCTTTAAAAAGCAGAATTAGCCAAATGAAAAAGGAGGTTCAAAAGCTCACTGAAGAAAATAGTTCTTTAAAAATTAGAATGGAACAGATGGAGGCTAATGACATTATGAGAAACCAAGAAATCACCAAACAAAACCAAAAGAATTAAAAAATAGAGGATAATGTGAAATATCTCATTGGAAAAACAACTGACTTGGAAAATAGATCCAGGAGAGACATTTTAAAAATTATGGGACTACCTGAAAGCTATGATCAAAAAAAGAGCCTAGACATTATCTTGCATGAAATTATCAAGAAACTAGAGGGCAAAATAAATATTGAAAGAATCCACCAATCACCTCTTGAAAGAGATCCAAAAAGGGAAACTCCTAGGAATATTGTAGCCAAATTCAAGAGTTCCCAGGTCAAGGAGAAAATATTCCAAGCAGGTAGAAAGAAGCAATTCGAGTATTGTGGAAATACAATCAGGATAACACAAGATCTAGCAGCTTCTACCTTAAGGGATTGAAGGGCCTTCACATTTGACTTAAGGATTGAATTACATGCTTACTTAATTTGGTATGAAAATCTGTCTTACACTACAGGAAAGTAGGGGACAAGTGACGTGAGGGGGTTGATAGAAGGGCAAATGGGAGGAGGGAGTATTAGAAGTAAACACTTTTGAGGAGGGACAAGGTCAAAAGAGAGAATGGAATAAATGGAGGGCAGGATAAGATGGAGGGGAAATATAGTTAGTCTTACACAACATGAGTATTATGGAAGTCTTTTGCAAAATTATACATATATAGCCTATATTGAGTTGTTTGCCTTCTCAGTGGGAGTGGGTGGGGAGGGAGGGAGGGAGATAAGTTGGAACTCAGAGTTTTAGGAAGGAATGTTGAGAATTGTTTTTGCATACAACTGGGAAATAAGAAATACAGGTAATGGGGTATAGAAATCAGTCTTGCCATACAAGAAAAGAGAGAAGATGGGGATAAGGGAAGGGAGGGCATCTTGAGGGAAGGGGCAATCAAAATGCAAGGCATTATGGGGTGGGGGAAGGGGAGAGATGGGGAGAAAATTTGGAACTCAATATTTTGTGGAAATCAATGTTAAAAACTAAAAATAAGTAAATAAACATTAAAAAAGGAAAGAAGACAAGGCAAAACCACCTCATCCTTTGCAGAGGCGGGATGCTTATGCGTATAGTACATTTCATATATTTTCAGAGCTTTTTGATGTATTTTGATTGACTTTGCTGATTTCTTTGTTTCTTCCTCTTTTTCTTTTTTTTTCCTTTAAAAATATTTGTTATATGGGATTGTTCTCTGGGAAGAAGGAACAGGAGACACTGAAAGAAATTCCAATGACTAAAAAACAAAAGATATAAATAAATTTATTTTTAAAAAGAGTTCATGGATGTCAACACTTTAAAATTTCAACTAAATACCAAATTAAAATTCTGAAAGTCCAGAAAAGGATTAACAAAATGAATTTTTAAATAAATAATAAAATAAATCTAGTTTTGTTTTGTTTTGTTTTTAGAAAGTGGAACTTCTGACCCTTATGGCAGCTTAACAGAGAGAAATTGCCCAGGTCCCATACACCTACTGTAACGAAAAAAAAAAAATCCAAAAATCATAATAGATGATATAATGACTAAAAAGTACAATGAGAAACTATAATAAGTGACATCCTCCACCCCAGAACTACATAAAACATCAGCCCAAATTCCACAGGCATTTGAACAGGGTCCCATAAGAGAAAAGTCAGTACTAGCTGAGGTATACAATCTGGAAGCCTTCCAGTGTGACCAGAGAGATAGGAAACACTTGTAGCCTGCAAGGCTCCTTATCTTAAGCCAGTGAGAATGGAGGGCTCTCCCAGTAGTCCTGGAGAGAGGGAGGGAGAGGGCCTCCCACAGTATGGACTGGTACCCGTGCTGGTACCTCAGCGCATTTAGACTTGGACACCCCAGATCCAGGGTCTCCAAGGACCCTGGTCCTCTGTCCTGATACCACTTTAAAAGGCCCTGAAGATTCTGCCCTCTGAACTTTCAAGATCTGGGGATTAGAAGTAAAGATGGAAAACAGGGAGTGGGTTGCTAATTTTGGAAGTGGAAGTCAACACAGGAACCTAAAAAATTTAGGTTGAGAGCAAGTGGAGCCAACCACACCACCCAAAAACGTAGCAGGGAGCAGAGCCCGGCCTCGTCGCAAAGCCCCAAGTCAGTAAATGAAGCTGGAGAGATGAATGCACCAAGAAGATGGAGACCACTCTAAAGAGTTAAAATCGGCTCAGAGATCCCTGCCCCCAACTGCAAATAAGAATTCAGAAGGAAAAGTGGATTTTCCACAAGGTCTACGTGAATACCTAGAAGAAGTGAAGCAAGTGATTAAAAAAGGAAAAAAAGCCAGGGGAGGGATAGGGGAGGGAAAGAATTAAGAAGAGAATAAAATAGCTTAGAAGATAAAGTAGTATGCAAATAACAGACTCTCTGAAAATTATAATAAACCAAGCAGAAATCCTTAAGTACATGAGACTCCAAGAAATGTTGAAATAAAATCAACAGATTGAAAAAATAGAAAATATAAGGTATCTGCTATCAAAAATAACTGATTTAGAAAACAAGACAAGAAGTAATTTGAGAATCATTATGCTCTGTGAAAACCATAGGTTTTTTTTTTTAACGGATACCATATTGTAAGAAATTATAAATAAAAACTTTCTTGATCTATTAGAACCAAAGAGCAAAATGAAATTAGAAGAAAAATCCATTGATTGCCTCCTGAAAGAAACCAAAGAAAGGAAAGTCTCAAGAAGGTCAAAAGAAAATCCTGAGCTTTTCATATCAAAGAAAAAAATACTACAGTGAACCAAAAAAGGAAGTTTTCCAGTACCAAAGAAACAAAGGATCATATAAGATCTGGCAGCTTGTACTGAAAAAGCAGATCTTGGAATAACATATTGCAAAATGCAGAAGACATACAGGCTTCTAAATAAAAATAACCTACTCTACAAAGCTAAATGTAATCTTCTTGGTCTGGGAAATGAAGGGGGGCAGCAGAAATCGACCTTTTAATATAGTAGAAGATGTACAAGCATCCCTAATGAAAAAACCAGAGTTGAGTAGGAACTCTCAAATGCAAACACTTCTGTATTCTCCAAGAAAAACACGGAAAGGTGATCCTATTTGAGCAGTTAGAAGGGCCTGTAGAAACACATCATATTCAATAGAAAAATGGGTAGAAATGGGAAGAGGGGTGTTAAGGGGGAGGATAATGCTTAAGATAACATAACAAACTTCTTCATCAGAAAGGGGAGAATTAAAAAGGAGGAGGGGAAAAGAAAAAGAACCATAAAGGGGGTTGCCCATCTATTACGGAATGACTAAAAATATTGTGCCATATGAGTGTAAATGTAAATATATGAAAACAAAAGGGACAATTTCAGGGTGTCCTGGGAAGTATGAACTGATAAAGAGTGAGGTGAGCTGAATCAGAACAGTATTGTCGCAGTGACAACAGCACTGAAAATCATTGAAAAGAAAAACAGCTTTAAAAGATTTAACAATTTTGATCAAAGCAACAGCTAACCATTGCTCTAGAAGACCTGTGATAAAAGCATGTCACCCATTTCCCTGACATAGAGGTAATGGACTTAATGTGCAGGAGACAGTCATTTCTAGACATCACAACTGTGTGAGTAGGTTTTGTTTGGATATGCTTAGTTGTTACAAGATTCTTTTTTCACTCTCTGTTTTAATGGTGGATGAGTTGGATGGGAGAGGGAGGGAGAGTGGTGAAGAAAAAGCAAGCTAAAAGAACAAAAAAGAGGGCTACTGAAACATTTTAAAAATGTACAGAGGAATACAAAAGGCAGTTCATAAGGAAGCACAGACAAGTAGAATAGTTTGAAAAGAATGGGCTGGACTTAATATATATATTTTAAAAGCAAGGGATATGCAATTTAGATTTATGTTTTCATACATGGGCATCTTCTGTTCTGCTGTGTATATGTTAATTCTAATTTTTTATTTGGTTCATAACAAATTAAAAGAAAATATGGAGAAAAACAAATGATATGAAAACTGAAAAAGGAGAATTCCTAACAATTGAAAACAAAATAATGGAAACCATCAGAAACTGTTTTGCCTAGTTATATGCCAAAAAACTGCTAACTTTGACAAACTGGATGATGATCACAAAAATATTAAATATTCCTCTGAATAGAATAAGAATGGATTATTTAATAACCTAGCATCAGAAAAAGAATTAATCCATGAATGAACTCCCAAAAGGAAAAAAACAAATAAACCCTGGACTGGATAAATTGTCAAGGGAATTTTTTCAAACCTTCAATGAATAATTAATTTCAATATTATATAAACTGTTCACAAAAAAAAGAAAAGAGGGAATCCTACCAAACTCTTTCGATGAGACAAAGCAGATAAAAAAACCATTAAAAACCAATAGTGTGATACCAGAATATTAAACAAATTATTAGTAAAGAGGCTACGACAACATATTGTTGGAATTATGCCAAAAATGTACAATTTGGTCAATATATTTTTTAAAAACTATAACCTTAATAGAATGTATTAATAACAAAACTAATTAAAAATTATCAATACATGCCTAAAATCTTTTGATAAAATTCAGCACCACCTGTCTCTATTTAAAACACTAAAAAATGTAGGAACAAATGATCCTTTCCTTATTTGTAATGGAGAAAAGCCAGAGATCTTTCCAGTAAGATTTGGAGTAAAACAAAGATGTCCATTATCACCACTATCATTTGAACTCATCTGGTGTTCGTTAAATTCAAGGTTAAAAAATTTTTTTTAATACACAGATGCACAACATGAAATGGTGTAGCTTTTTTGATTACTGTTGATGTAACAGTAGTAAGTATTCTGACATAATTATCAGAAAGGCATCAGGAGGAACATCAATCTAAGGAACATTAAATTCTACAAATAATGATTGCAGAAAGTTTAGTCTTTCTGTGTGTGCACGGTAGAAAGAACCTTTGAGTTATCAACAAACATTAAGCACCTGCTATGTGCCAGGCACTGTGCTAAACACTGAGGATATAAAAAGAGGCTAAAGAGAGAGAGTTTTAACTTGGTCTTTTTATACAATTATTATTAGCATTATTTTTGAGTGCAAAGCACAACAATATGGAATCTAAGACCATACTTCTGTTATGGTCTATTATTTTCAATTCTTTGTCTTGTACCTTTTGGACCTCTGATTTCTTATTGATTTTGGTGTTGTCTTCCTCATTGAAAAAAACACAACTTTCTAATAATTGCTTTCTTTAGACCATCTCTTAATATAACCCCAATTCAATTTTTGAAATTACTACACAGTTTGCCTTCCTCATCTGTAAAATAAAGGGGCTGGAATAGATGATACCTGAGAGCCATATATGAGCTGCGTCTGTGGTTACTTCAGAGAATCTTATTTACATTCATAAGACTAGAGGAAGGAACAAATAGAACTCAGTATAAGTATTTTAAAAGAATCCAACTGCATGTTAGACATTTCCTCATTGTATGTCTTACCAGCACCTGAAGGGCACCATGTCCACAAACTTATTGGAGCCTTGTCTTTCAGTGACATGGCAGCTAGGCATTGCAGTGCATGTAGAGTTGGACATGAAGTCAGAAGACTGGAGTTTAAATCAGACACTAACTGTGTGATCCTGCGCAAGTCATTTGACTGCTTGTCTCCTCCAGTTTCCTCATCTACGTAGTGGAGATAATAATAATACCTGCAGCATTCTTGTGAGCGTTATATGAAATGTTTATAAAGTACTTTTAAACTTTTAAAGTTCTCTGTAAATGCTAATTATTATTTTTAATTAGCTATTATCTTTATCTCCCAAACTGCCGCTGCTAAGTGTTTTATTGTTCTTCCTGATATCTCTAATTCTATTCATGGCAATACTATCCTTAACTGATATAGGTTTGAAATCTTTAGAGCCTCCATTTGCTCCTGTGCCCTTTTTACTCCTGCCGTGAACCTATCACCAATGATTAATAATATATAAATAATATATAAAAAGAGAATCCTCGTTCTGAAATGTCTTTTGTTTCTACTCCTTTTTCCATTATCCCTGCTTCCACCCTAGTTCAGATCCTCATTACTTCTTTCCTAGATTACCGTAATGCCTCTGAATTGATATTTGTCTCTACTTTCTCCTCTACCCTAAAACATATTAAACACTGTTGCCAGATCCATTTTCCGTGAGCCCAGCTCTGATTACAGTACTTTTTTGTCACAAACATTCAGAATTTATGTATTGGCTACTGAATAAAATCTACTCTCCTTAACCTGGTATTCAAGGTCCCTCTCAATCTGAGTTCATTCTGGTCTTATCTTTGATCCAAACACAGTCTGTACTTTTTCATCTTTCTTGTAACACTAAAAAGTTTCCAGATTTCTGTTGCTGGACCCTAAGCAACCTGGGGATTAGGGTGGGATATCTATCATATGTTTGTTCTAAAAAGTAAATATTAATCAAAAAGTGTAGTTATTCAGGGTACGTCAGGAATGTATATTGGAATCCAAGTGATCCCTTAGAGCCCGCAGCCAAGAGTCAGTCCATAGTTTAATCCAGACTAGAGCTGGTCTAGAGCAGAGGTGTCAGTCACAGCCCACAAAACTCCTGATTGCTTCCAGAACGAGATTAAAGTGTAACTGAGAAATGTTGAACAAAAGCAATAAAAATAAAATGAAACATGGATGATGTTACTTTGTGGTTTTCTAAGTCAGTGTAGAGCCTGCTGGTGATCTGTTTCTATTTGAGTTTGACACCACTGATGAAGAGGATTTCATGGAGCAAATCCAAAAGTTGAATTTGGGCCAGAGATGGGGAACCTGCAACATCAAGGCCGCAGGTGCCCCACCCTACACTAGCCCTTCAGGGACCAGTTACCACAGTTTCCTTGGCATTTAGGAATGGTGAGAGCAGTTAGAGGCCTGTTCCTTCTCTGACTTGTGATTCCAATATGAGGTTTTCTTTTGCCCTTCTTGTTGCTGTGACTTAGCATGCAAAGCAGAAGTGCAGTGAAAAATATTTCTCTCTGATAGATTATGACAAATAGTGTTTAGAAGGTGTTGAAAAAGTTACCTTTCATCTTATATGAACTGATGCTGAGTGAAAAAAGCAGAACCAGGAGAACTTTGTACACAGTGTGTGAGGAATTTTTCTGATAGACTTAATCCTTCACAGCAATGCAAGGACCTAAAACATTCCCAAAGGACTCTTGAGGCAAAATGCCATCCACATCCAGAGAAAGAACTATGGAATTAGAATGCAGAATGAAGCAGAATATTTTTTCTTGTGTTATATTTTGTTTTGTTTGTTTTTCTCATGGTTTCTCCCACTCATTTTAATTCTTCTATGCAACATGACTAAAGTGAAAATGTGTTTAATAAGAATGTATGTGTGGAACCCATATAAGATTGCATGTCGATTCAGGTAGGGAGAGGGAAGGAGAGGGAGAAAATCTAAGACTTATGGAAATGATTGTAGAAAACTGAAAACAAGTAAGTTAATAAAAAATTCAAAAAAATGTAACAAAAAGAAAAAATTACCTTTCAGTATCTGCTTCTCAAACGTACCACCCAAGACAGCATGGCTACTTTGCTGTCCCATTTAAATGCTTTATTGATTAATTGATTTTCTTACTATTATCTGATAAATTCAGGAGCCTAAATCCCCTACAAGAGCTTGGGATCTCCAGTTATAAATTTTTCCTGTTATTTCAAGGCCATTGCTTTGTCTTCTCTTTCCTTGTAAGGATAAAGTGGGATTCCAGACAAGTGAATATGATACAGCTATTGATTTTACCTTATACTAAAGACATGTGAAGCACTATGCCTAGGGCTCTAATAACTCCCATTCTCTCTATTTGCTAGTCCCAGGCATAATTGCTTTGGAGAGGAAAATATGTTGAAGAATTAAATAGACTGAGTCTAAGCAATTACATGGTCTGTAGATGCATTGGTTCTGTCAGCTTTTTTTGTAGGTAATGGTTATTTAAGGTATCTAAGCAGAATCTATGTGATACTGCTCAGGTGTGTTGTAGATTAGACTCATCTCTTCTCGCCCAAGAAACTGGGCTAAAAGACATAGTAATAGATAGAATTATAAAGCCTTAACTTTGGAAAGGACTTCAGAGTTCATCTGTTTCTGAACAAAAGACTCCTCTACAATATTTATGATTCTTTGATGTTTCTTTTTCATTATTCTAAACTTAACGAACACCAATAATCATGGGCACTTCCATGTACAAAGAAGAGCCCAGAAAGAGGATTTATGTGAAACCAGTGTTAGTCATTAAGCAGTCGTGCTCACAATCTAATAGGGTAAGACAACATGTAAACAATGATGCAGAAAAAGTTTGATGTTAGAGAAAAGACTAACATGGAGGACTAACATGGAGGACGATGGAGAAAGACTTCTTAAAGAAGGTAGAGTTTTAGCTAAGGTTTAAAAGGAGGCCAGATCTGTGAATTAACTAAAGAAATAAAAATATTTTCCTTATTAAGAAGATCAATGAGGGTGTCAGCATTTTTTTATTTAAATTAAATCTTGGAGGAAAATCAAATCATAATTCAGTTGTTCTCTTTCTTGTTCCCTTAGAGAATTGAAGCAACTTTATATTTATTGTTGGCTTACTCAGTGTTTTTTGTTCTGTCTTGTTTTTTGTGTATGCCAATTTAGCTTCTTACATCCGTGTTTGACAAGAGCATCAAGACTTTTGGAGTAGCTGAAAGTGACCCTTTTGACTGGGAGAAGAGTGGAGCTGACGGCTCCCTAACAACCACCACGACTTCCACAACCCCTCAGTTACACACTCGCCTAACACCAGCCGCAATTGGGTAGGTCTTCAACAGTTAGTTCCTTGGTGCGTCACCTCCAGCTGTTCAGCAGCAGCAGAAAAACCTGACAGTTCATCCAAACTCTTTCTTCAGGGACCCTAATGCCAAGCAATAGGCAACAGGGCTTCCCTGCATACAATACCGTTCTTGTCCATTCCCTTGACTGGCGCTACCTTTCTAGTGAAGTGACAGTAGGTTGCCCTATGAAGTGGGAGTTAAGGGATTATATGACTTGAGGATTCTTAGTCTCCTGACAAGCATTCTTCAGAATGAGCAAGAACCCTCACTGTGGCTGGCTCACATCTTCTGGAAAACATACAGGTCTCTAGAGAGCATGATAAGCAGTAATTGTGTGTTAATGTATTGTAGCTAATGTTGGCCATCAGGGTCACAAACATCGCATGGGGCCTTTAAGGATAATCTGCCCGGTTTTTGAAGGGTGGAGGTAAGTCGGCCTTTGATCTATGGTGCTTTCCCTGCCTTCTTTGTCTTCCGTTTTTCCCTTTTCTCTACTACAGTGTAGCCACATGAATCTTCCTCCATTTTGCTTGTCCTCACCATTCCCTCTCCTTTCTTGGTTGATCCTCTTTAGTCACTATAATTTGTAAAAGTCATGTAAGAGAAGATGCAGCGTATCCCAAAAGTCTTGTTGCAGTCTCAGGTTCTCAGAGTTTGTGAAACCCCTGAGGAGCACAAGCCCTCGCTGACTTGCTCAGGCGAGCTATACATATCAGTTCAGTAGCTGCATTTCACCTCGTGCCCATTTCTTAAAGTGAGTTTGAGGCTTGGAATCTTCAGAGATTACTGAGATCAGTGAGAATTCATACAGAGCCACAAAACTGGAACAGAACATAGAAATTCTTTGTTCAGTTCCTTCTGTTTTACAGATGAGGAACTGAGGCCAGTAGAGGTGAAGTCATTTGTCCAAGGACACACAGCTCGGTTGTCATGAGGTGAGGTTAGAACTCAGGCCTTCTGATCCTTGAGTCTAGTGTTCTTGTACTTTCTGTTCAGTGTCAGAAGTGGGCATGGCTCATGATTTCACACAAGACCTCTTTTTTCTTTTGCTGTATAGAAGTGTTTGTGTTTGCTGGTGTTTGTCAGGTTCGTGTTATTTTATTTTTAAGTATTATTTATTTATTTTTTGCATTCTTTTCTTTTAAAATTCTGAGTTTCAGATTCTTTCCCTCTCTCTCACTCTTCCCCCATACACTGAGAAAGCAAATAATATATCAAGCATATGTGTGAAATCATGCAAAACATATTTCCATATTAGCCATGTCACACAAAAATAAAAATAAAAGCAAGAGAATTATATTTCAATTTGTACTCAAGAGTTTGTCGATTCTCTCTCTGAAGGTGAATAACATTTTTTCATCATGAGTCCTTTGGGATTTCCTTGGATCACTGCATTGTAGTAGCCAAGTCTTACAGAATTGCTTTTACCATGCACAGCCATCTTCTAGTTCTTCCCACATCGCTTTTCATCACTTCATACAAGTCTTGCCATTTTTTTCTGAGACTACTACACACATCATTTCTTACAACACAATAGTACTGCATCCCAGTCATATGCCACACATTTTCAGCCATTTCACCTCATTTTCCAGTTCTTTGATACCACAAAAAGAGCTGCCATTATTATTTTTGTACATATAGTGCTGTCTTTGGGGTACAGACCTAGTACTGGTGTTGCTGGATCAAAGGTTATATACCAGTTTTATAGCCTTTTGGGCAATATTCCAGATTGTTCTCCAGAATGTTTGGACCAGTTCACAACTCCATCAGCAGTTCATTAATGTTATCTGTTTTCCCTCATCCTCTCCAGCATTTTTCATTTGCCCTTGACTTGGGAGCTTGGGAATTTGGCTCTAATATTCTTGGGAGTTCTCATTTGGGGATCTCTTTCAAGTGAATGGATTCTTTCAGTTTCTGTTTTACTCTCTGGCTCTAGCATATCAGGGCAGTTTTCCTTGATAATTTCTTGAAAGGTGATGTCTTGGCTCATGACTTTCAGGTAAATCAAATAATTCTTAATGTATCTCTTCTTGATCTGTTTTCTAGGTCCATTGTTTTTTCCAGTGAGATATTTTACATTTTCTTCTGTGTTTTTCATTCTTTTGACTTTGTCTCATTGTCTGTTAAGTCTCCACTTGCCCAGTTCTGATTTTTAAAGAATTATTTTCTTCAGTGAATTTGTGTGCCTCCTTTTAACCTGTTCTGCTTTTGAAGGTGATAGTTTCTTCCATGTTTTTTGTGCCTCTTTTCCCAAGCTGTTAATTGCCTTTTCATAATTTTTCTTCCATCCTCATTTCTTTTCCTAATTTTCCCTCTCGTACTCTTATCTCTTTCTTTAATTCTTCCAGGAATTTTTGGTGGCCTTGGCAATTACCAATGCTTGGCAATTACTGTTTTTCTGTCTTCCTTGCCACTATCATAATTTTCATGGTCACATTCTTTTGTTCTTATTTTCTCATTTCCCCAAACTATTTCTTCACTTTTCACTTTATGTTGAAGATTGGCTCTGCTCATCTAGGGATAGGGAGCACTGTCCTAAGTTTCAGACTTTTTCATGCTGCTATGTTAAGAGTTAGTTCTGGAAGTCTACAACTTTTCAGTACTTCCAAGGTCATATGATCTGGGGAGAGGGGTGCTATATTGTGATTTTTGTGATTTGAGTTAAAGATGAAGCTGAAATGTTATAATGGGTTAAAGGAAGGATTGAGAGGGAACCCTCAGTTGTGAGATGACAGTAAGCCGTAAGGGTGAATGGGCTTGTGAAGGGGCCGGATTGGGGAGGAGTTCCAATAGGACATCATCATCTCAGAGGTGTGAAGGGAATGATGGTGGTGATTGGGGGGAAAGCAAGGATGAGGGTATAGGCATTTCTTCTGTCTGGAAAGAAAAGAAGTTCGGATAGTATGAGGGGAGCCAGGGCTTAATGGAATCAAAATGCTAGTGTAGAGGTATGGGAATATTTGCTGAAGAAACGTTGTCTTTTGTGGCTTCAGAATGGCAGGGCTTGGTTCTCAGGTTTTCAGGAATGCAGATAAAGAGCCAGTGAATGAAGATTTAGCCTAGAGTAGAGGAGACATTAGTGAGCACAATGTTGAACTCAGTAGTTATTAAATAGATTTTGTTTGTATGCAGCTAACTGATTTTTTAGATAAAATTTCCAAAGTATATTTGGAATTCTTCCTTTGGAATATTTATTTGGAATGATCTCTCAGTCTGTTTGAAGCCAGATGTGTTTGAATAAGTTTATTTGTTGAAACCTCCTTTATCTGACTTAGAAAGATTGATTGACAGACTTATTCTCTGTCAAAGCCCCAGGAAGAATGATTTTGAAGGCTGCAAGGTCTTTAGTTGAAATTATCTCTCTCTTTGTACTTTTGGAATCAAAAATTCTATTGAAAAGAAAGCTTCAGTGTCTGGGATTAGCCCATCTAGGGAGGGGACTATACTGAAAGTATAGTGACCCTAGACCATCAGATCACAGAGCATTGTTCTCAAATTCATAAATATAAGAAAGCAGTAAGATAGTGTGGAAAGAACACTGAACTTGGCAGTTAGGAAACCTGGCTGCTAATAGCAGCCCTGTTGTTTGTCTTCAGCAAGTCACAAGTACCTGGGTCCTATGTTTCTTGATTAGTAAAATCAGGAGGTTGAACTAGGGCCAGAGATGGGGAATCTGTGGCCTCGAGGCCACATGTGGCCCACTAGGTCCTCAAGTGTGGCCCTTTGCCTGAATCCAAAATTCACAGAACAAATCCCCTTAATAAAAGGATTTCATCTGTAAAACTTGGACTCAGTCAAAAAGCTGAAACCAGGCCTGGAAAGACTTATATGATCTGATGCTGAGGGAAAGGAGCAGAACCGGGAGAACCTTCTGCACAGCAACGACCGCAGTGTGCGAGAGTTTTTTCTGGTAGACTTGGAACTTCGTAGCAATGCAAGGACTTAAAAAGATTCCCAATGGTCTTTTATGGCAAAATGCCTTTCACATCCAGAGAAAGTATTATGG
Source organism: Bettongia penicillata ogilbyi (assembly GCA_023548195.1). Lineage (NCBI taxonomy): Eukaryota > Metazoa > Chordata > Mammalia > Diprotodontia > Potoroidae > Bettongia > Bettongia penicillata. Next base: position 4,652,313 of record JAJHZJ010000447.1, on the reverse strand, counting down.
AATTCAATTGCAGAATGTAGAGATCATTGTGTGTGTGTGTGTGTATTATGTTTTGGTTTGTTATATGATTTCTCCCATTCATTTTAATTCTTTCACACAGCATGACCATAGTGAAAATGTATTTAATAGGAATATATGCGTAGAACCTGTATAAAATTGTGTGTGTCTTGGGCAGGGAGAGGGGAGGGAGGGAAGAATAATGATATGTTATATGGTAGTGATTGTAGAACACTGAAAATGAAGAAAATCAATTCACAAATAAAATGCAATTGAGAAACTTAGCAAAGCAAAATAAAATAGAATATTGATAATGTTAAAAAAAAAAAAGCTGAAACCAACAACCTAGAGGGCTATACGTGGCCTCAAAAGCCTCAATCTCTAACCAACGTCCCTTCCAGTTTTAAGATTCTATAAATGTGTTATCCTAAAATGAAGTCACACAGAGTATCATGGAATGCCTGTACAAAAGAGATGTTCTTGTGATAACTACACATTGCTTATCCATTACCCCATGTTCTGTTGAAGGATCTGCTTCTATTTCCAGACATTTTAAATTACTACCAAGAAAAGGGTGCAGTTTTTTTGCACAGTACTTGTTCCCAGGCAACAATATTTTTAGAATACCTGGTATTTAGAATTCTAGGTGTTACAAAAAGATACAAAGGAAATAGAAGACTTGATCACAGCCTTGACAAATTAATAGTCTAATTAGAGAGGACTAACCCCCTAAGAGACATATGAGCACAAAGAAATAGTAAACAAGTTCCAAGAAATCATCGTTGACACTGGATATAGAATAGTAGTTCTGGATTAGCAAGTCAAGTCCGACAGAGATCTGAATTCGTATGATTTGCAGAAGTTATTCCCAAATATTTATGTAAGCAGTTTTAGTGTTTTACACAATAAGCTGATTATGTGATGTCTTTATATTGAACTTATTCTGCTTATAATACCCTTGTCCTAATCCCTGGGAAAATAACAAATAATTAGAAATTCTATTTTAATTGATAAGGCTTTTCTTGAGTAACATAATAAATAATATTTCTAATCTTACTTCTGTTAAGTCATACTAAGTTAAGTCAGTGGAATATTTTATTTGGATTTGTGAATTTATTACCATGTGAAAAAATTCCAAGTTGTGAATTCTTAATGCCCCAACATGGGCATGGCTCTAAAGACTCTTTCTTTTTTTGTTTTTCATAGCCTAAGTATGTATGGACTTTGTTATTAAAATCTAGAAATCAAATGCAAAAGGATAGCTTCATAATATTTTTATTTCTGTGCTAATTACAAATCTTCTCTTTCTTTTTTCCTGTGTAGGATTGCAAATGCCACCCCTATTCCAGGAGACTTACTTCGAGAAAATACAGATGAGGTATTTCCAGATGAACAACTCAGTGATGGGGAGAATGGTATCCCTGTTGGTGTATCACCAGATAAACTTCCTGGCTCTGTAGGACACCCTCGTCCTCAGGAGAAGGATGTCTGGGAGGAAATGGATGTCAACAGGAACAAGATAAAACTGGGGATCTGTAAGGTGTGCACCTTGTAAACATGTTCCTTCCTGTGCTCTTAACTGCATTTATCTTACTGTATTAAATTAGCAGTGTATTTCTTCATTAACATTAGTAATTAGAATCATTCAGAATACTTGGCAGTTCATAGACATTTTAATACTAGTAATCTGTGCTTCCATAGCATGTTTTATCCAGGCTTTTCAGTTTGCCAACAACAAACATTAATTTTTTACCTTGGCTATATGAGGAAGGTGAGGTTATATATTTTTTACCAACAAAAAGGCTTGGAGAGAAAGTGAACCTTTCAGAATGACATGCTAAGATCCTGATGTCTTTCTTTCTGCCACACTGGTGGAACTCTCCCAAGTGAGGCAAGGTCTTGACCATGTGCTGATTCCATTGGGATAGGTATGGGTAGCAGTGAAGGTTCACCAACCACTGAATGTGAAACCTGTGGAAATGGACCATACTAACCTATTTGGAACTTGCACTGTATATTATTACCTGCTAAGAACAGTTTATATTATTCCTCCTAACTCAGTTATCTAGTCTTAAATGATTCCTACCTTTTTCTTGGTAAAGTTCGAATATATAAATTTGGTTGAGTGAAGACAGCAGTTCATTTATCACAAGTGCACACTTAAGGATTTAATTGCCTTAAACATATTCACGTTCAGTAACTGTTAGAAACCAAAGACTTTGCTTTTTCTTTTTCTGTTTTGTTTTGTCATTCTTAAAAACTGATTCAAAGCCCAGGATTTTTGTGACGGTTGTTTTAGTGATCAGAAGTGAGTCTTAAGGACATATTTATAATTTCCAGTGGTGTTGAAACTAGAAACTGATGGGCACAATTGAGCTAGAGCACACATTCATTGTTAAGATCTTGCTAAGAATGTTACTCATTATATCAATTGTGTCACTTTTCAAGGCTCCTGTTAACTACTTTAGAGGCTGAAGGCAACATTTTTGCATTATTATCACAATTGTTAATGTGGATTTCTGGTTATATGGTGGTAGAGTCTTAATCACCTAGGGGGTGTGTTATTGCCATATTTCTCCTCCTTTACTCTTTTGCTGTCATGCAAAATGTGGATGGTTAGCCTCTCTAGTGGAGGTCACAGGACAAAGAGGAACATTGAGGAAGAAGAGATGAAGCATACATGAGTTTACTCTACTTTGGGATCTCTTAAAAGAGTTTGCTTGAAAGGAGGTTGAAATTAATGACTAATAGGAAACTTTTAGATGATTCATTCATCTGTAATATTCTTCCGCATTAGCACAGATCATGCCTGCACAACATACAGCCTACCAAAGAATACGGCCCACAAAAAACATAGAGATGTAAAACAGGCCTGCGCAACATACCACCCACAGGCCTCTTTGGAGGGCCTTAAGTGGCCTAAGGGCTGCATGTTGTACAGGCCTCGCATAAATGATGTGCCATGTCTTACAAAGAGATTTCAAAAAGAATCTTCACTGTCTGGCTCTGTCTTGCACAGCATCCTGTCAGGCATCCCATTGAACTGAACAAAAAATTCTGACTAATCAGAGGGCATGTGATCTTTACCCTTTGTGTTGGGGAGCTGTGCTCTTCATGACTTGTCCCAGTATGACATAGCTGTGGATTATTTGACCCTGGATTATATGACAATGCAGACTGTGCATTGTATCAGTGATAGAGTTCTGGCATGGCAAAGAATACCAACTTGAAGGTATAGGACCTGAGTTTAAGTCTCCACTCTGATACTCAGTGGCTGTATAACTATGGCCAAACCACTTTTCCTCTTGCTCTCAGTTTTTTAATTTGTAAATTGGGATAATACTTTACAGAACTGTTATGAGAAAACCTTAGCATTCTCTATAAATATGAATTATAGTCATAGGATTACATTGTTTTCATTTCAAGAGAGTCATCAGTAGTTTCTGTCAATTGACAGATCGATCCATAGAATAGGGTAACTGCTCCTTTGGGACAGTAATTTTCTACCTTTTGGCCTAAACCTCTCCACTGTTTGCTTAACTTCAGTGTTATTGACAGTTGACACAGTCTTTGTCTGTCATTTATTATCATAGTAATATATAACTGCTTAAATTCATAATAGATGCTTGTATATATCATAGTGTTCCAGATAGGTTCCAGTGACCCTGGTCATCTAGAATGTAATTAGGCTGAATGAGCGTAATGAAAAGAAGAGGTGATAACCAAGTACACATAGAGAAGAAGTTGTTGCTTTCTGGACGATATGTTTAAGGAAGTATTGTTCATTTAAAATAATTTTAAACATTTTTCTACTCTTTCTCCCTATTCCTAAATCAAAACCATAATCAAACTGAAGCTGAATATACAATTCAGACAATTAGTTTAGGATACCAGTATGCTAGTGAACAAGCACATTGTGAAACCAACCTGCCAGCACAATCCAAGCATCTCTGGAAAACAAATCAGTCTTATAAGCTCATCTTGATTTGCTGGTTTTAGTAGAATCTGTCACATAGTGTACTTATAAGGAATTGTATATTTTCGTATTTTTTGTAGGCTGCTACAGAAGAGGAGAATAGTCACGGTCCAGCAAATGGTATACTGAATGCGCCAAGCCTTGGTTCCCCAATTCGTGTCCGCTCAGAGACAACTCAGCCAGAAAGAGATGTCCCATTGGTACGAAAGTTACGGTCCATCCACAGTTTTGAGTTGGAGAGGCGGCTGACCTTGGAGTCAAAGCCAGACACTGACAAGTTTCTGGAGACCTGGTATGAAATGTTCTATTTTATTTTAAAAGAGCCTTTTAAAAAACATTGATTAACATTTATGATGGGGAAAATGTGCTATTTTGCAGCAGTGATTAGTGACCGAGCTCTCAGTCACTGGTTATGTAGCATGCTGGTTCTTAATGTGAATTCACAGAATCTCAGTGGTTATCTGGACCAACCGAACTGGAATCCTTATTAATAGTCCCAACAAGCAGTTATGTAGCCACTGCTGGGAGGCTTGTATTTATGGGAAACCTATTGCCTCCTGAGGTGGTCCATTGTGTTTTTGGAGAGATTATAATAATCTGGAAGTTTTTCCTTACATTCCTTCTACATCTCTTTTTCTACACCTCATATCCATTTCTCTTAGTTTTGCTCTCTGAGGATACACAGAAGATGACTCTTGTATATGACTGCCTTTTTAATACTTGAAGACACCCATCCTGTTTCCTTTTTTCCCCTCTAAGAGATGTCATTAGGCAATATATGATTAAGTATGGAATGACCTAAATAAGCAGTGAGTCCACAGGAGGAAGTGACCAGTATAGGCTGGAATAAGAATTCTCTTCTTTAGGCTAAACATCCCTAATGCCTTCAGTTGATATACATATGGCCTTTTACCATTGTGGTCCCTTTCTGGAAACGCCTCAATTTGTCAATACAGTTTCTAAAATTATATGCCCAGAACTGAACCTAAAACGGGCAAAGTATCATAAAACTTCCATATCCTGGATGCTTTATCTCTGTTAATTCAGCCTAATATTTGCATTACATGCTGATTTGATTGGCTGTCATGTCACATTGTACAGATAGAAATTAAGTTTGTAGTATACTAAAACCCTCAGATGTTTTAAACAAGAACTGTTTTCTAGCCATCCTTCATTCATCGTGTGGTTGTGCAATTGACTTTTGAACCCAGATATGGGACTTTACATTGCTCTTTACTGAATTTCAACCTCCCATCCTGTGTCCCTGAAAGGCAGATTTCCATTGGCATCTGAGTGAGTGTGTTATTCCCTCTCTGCACCAATTCTAATTAAAGTAAGGTCCAAGCATTGATCCAAGCCAGCCCCTCCACATTCCCTCCACTGTAACAGCTCTTCCTTTCATGCCTCTTTTATGTGAGAGTTTTCCCCATTATTCTCTCTTTTCCCAATACATCCCTCTTTCTTACCCTTTAATTTTATTTTTTTTAAATCATTCCATAGCAGTCATGTCATACCTATACTCTCTATGTGTAGTCCTTTTAACTGCCCTAATAATGATCTTTAGGAATTACAGTTATTATCTTCTCATATAGGAATGTAAACATTTTAACCTTGATTCCCTCATGATTTCTCTTTCGTGTTTACCTTTTTATGCTTCTCTTTAATCTTCTATGTCGAAGGCAGTTTTTCTGTTCAGCTCTGGTCTTTTCATCAGGAATGCTTGAAAGTCTTCTATTTAATTAAGTATCTATTTTTCTCCCAAATCAGTTTTGATGGATAGGTTTTCCTTGGTTGTAATCCTAGCTCCTTTCCCTTCTAGAATATCATATTCCAAGCCCTCTAATCCTTTAATGTGGAAGCTGCTAAACTTATATAACCCTAACTCTGGCTTCATAATATTTGAATTATTTCTTTCTGGCTGCTGGAAGTATTTTCTTTTTGGCCTAGTTGCTCAATAGTTTGTCTATAATATTCCTGGGAGTTTTTATTTTGGGATCTCTTTTAGGAAGTGATTGGTGGATTCTTTCAGTGTCTGTTTTACCCCCTGGTTCTAGGATATCAGAGCAGTTTTCCTTGATAATTTCTCTAAAGGTGTTGTCTAGGCTCTTTTTTTGTTCATGGCTTTCAGAAATAATCCTTAAATTATTTCTCCTGTATCTATTTCCAGGTCAGTTGTTTTTCCAGTGAGATATTTCACATTTTCTTCCATTGTTTTTGTTCTTTTGATTCTTTATTGTTTCTTGAAGTTTTATAAAGTCAGTATCTTCCACTTGCCCAGTTCTAATTTTTAAGGAATTATTTTCCTCAGTGAGCTTTTTGTACATCCTCTTTCATTTGGCCACTTCTGCTATCTTAAGGAGTTCTTTTCTTCAGTGAATGTTTGTACCTCTTTTACCATTAAACCAATTCTGTTTTTTTAAGATGCTATTTTCTTCTGTATTTTTGTGCCCCTTTTACTAAGCTGTGGACTCTCATAATTTGCTTGTATTACACTCTTTTCTTTTCCCAGTTTTTCCTCTGTCTTTCTTATTTGATTTGTAAAATCCTTTTTTGAGCTCTTCCAGTAGTTCTTTTTGGGGTTTGTATCCAATTCACATTTTTCTTTGAGGCCTTGCATGTAGCTGCTTTGACATTGTTGTCTTCTTCCGGATTTATGTCTTGATCTTCCCGCTTACTGCAGTAACTTGTTATGGTCAAGTTCTTTTTTGTGGTTGTTTGCTCATTTTTTTCAGCCTGTTTCTTGACTTAGAACTTTATGTTGAAGTTAAAGCCCTGCTCCTGGAGCGGAGGGGGCACTCTCTCAAGCTTCAGGTCCTTCTTACTTTTGTTTTCAGAGCTAGCTCTGGATATCTGTACGTTTTTAGTGTTTGCATGGTGGTATGATCTAAGGAGAGGTGTGGTCACTGCTCTCCAGGTCAGTGCTCTAGTCTTTACTCAGGAAAGGACATTGTTTCTTTGCAGCCACCAGTGCCAGCGCTCCTTTTAGCCCTGGGACTGGGCCTGTGTCTCCCACTCTCCTTCAACCACAATTTCTGCTGCTCTTCCCTATCTTGGAATTAAGACCAGAGTCCCTCTGCCCCATGAGTGACCTTATAAGTGACCTTAGTACTTCTCTCTACCCTGGAACTGTGACCTGGGCCTTTGTTCCCTATGCCCATGCCATTGCACCTTTTGACCCTAGGCCACAGCCCAGAACTGCATATGGACAGTGCAGCAGGGGATCAGCTGCAGCAAAAGGTCACCTGCATTCTCCTTTCAACCAGTTGTCTGCTTCCCCCGCCCCCACCGTCCATAGTCTTAGAACTTCTGAAGCTGCTGCCATTGCAACCACCCCCACAGCCTTGCACAGCACCTTACACTGCATTTTCCACATAGTAAGCACTTAATATATGTTTCTGATTGAATTAATGGAATTTGTCCTTCATTGGATAATATCCTCACATTCAAAACACTGAGCAGTGAAGATAATGTTATAGTCTACAGATCTTATGATTCTTTTGTATAATCCTCAGCACAAGATTGAGGACCATTTGTTGCTGTTGTTGTTTCCTAGGTGGCCATGGCCAGCCTAGTGGTGATGACCCTCTCTGTCACTTGCTCTGCTGGTCTCAGCCAGCTTCAGTCTGTCTCTAGGACCATACTCTTTTACCTTGTACATTATGCTATTCTTGCTGTTCTGTTTGCATATCCTGCAAGAAGCTAGATCTACTTCCTTGCCACAATGAAACACGTGGTAGGTGAAATGACTGAGGAAACAAAGGTTTGAGCTTCAGAAATCAAAGTAGAACTTTGGGAGGCCCTTTTATTCAGCAAGAGTTAAGCAAAAGGTATTAATTAAACTAATTTTTTCTGTTGTTAAGACTAACTGTTAAGACTGATGTAATTATAGCACTTTTTTAAAACATTTCTAACCTTTAGTATATTTTTGTGTTTTTTGTATTCCTTATAGTATGTAGTCATTTCTAAGTACAAAGTAGCTACTTAGTAATAATACTTTCATTCAACAAAACAGACTTGTATAAAACATCTACTAAATGTCGTAAAAGCTGAAGACTAAGAAAAGGCCAGTGGCTTCAGCAATTAAGAAGTCATTGGCAGCCCACAAGAGAGCAATTGTAGTATGCTTAGGGTAGGAGGAATAGAATTCCTGGTGATTGTGGAGTGATTTGGTGGTGAGGACATGGAGGCATGCTCACAAAGTGAAGCAATGAGAGAGAGGTGAGACCCAGAACACTAGTTTAAAAAGATGGAAGGGTTAAGGGAAGATTGAAGAAGCTAAGATAGAGTGAAAAATTGAAAGACTGTCATGCCATATGAAGATTAGTTGAAAGAACTGGGGATGTTCAACCTAAAGAAGAGCTAACTTAAGGAAGAATGTGATAGCTACCATCAACTATTAGAAAAGCAGTCTTGTAGAAGAAGGCTGAGATTTGTTCTTCTTGGCCACAGAGACTATAACTAGGAGTAATGGATATGAGTTGCAGAGAAGCAGGCTTATACTTTAAATATAAGGGAAGTACTTTCTATTAATTAAAGATCTCTAAAAGCAAAATGTACTACCACTGGAAGCAGTGAGTTTCCCCTCACCAGAAATCTTCAAACAAAGACAGAATGACAGCTCATAGATTTAGAGGCAATCAATAATGGGTTAGATTAGATGGCATCTAGAGGATCTTCCTGATCAATAACTTTATGAAAATGAACGTGTGAGTGTGGAAATGCTAGTGGAACGAGACCTTGGATTATATAGGAGGTGATTGAGTTAAGGACCAGAGTTACAAGGTTTGCCTTTTCAAGAAGGTGGGCTACTTTGTTCACTATTACTAGAGCAAGGGATGAATGACTGTATCAAAAAACACTTGAGAAACAGCACATAGGAAATGAGGAAGTTCAAAACAGATACCCTAAGTCTTCTCCATAAAATAGGAGGCAAGATCATCTGCTGAGAGACAACAGTGTAGGGATGGAGCTTGGGGCTGAGTCTTCACTGGCAATTTTGATATCTGATGCAGGCAGCATAAAACCCACTTTCATATCAATGACGTTTCTTTCCTCCCTTTCATAGCTGCAAATAGGTGGTTAAGCAGAGATAGAGATGGAGGTAATGGACATTAAGAATACTGATGAACTTCAGTTCAGCAAGATTTATCAAACACTTTGTGCCAGGCACTATGCTAGATGCTGGCAATACAAAGGCAAAAATGAACCTCAAGGAGTTGTATTCTACTTGGAGTAAACATCATTTATCCAGAGAAAGAAATACAAAATACACGCAAAGTAATTTTGGCATTGAGTGAGAAGAGCTGTAATAACTGGGGGAATCAGGAAAGGTCTTATGTAGGCATAGAAAGTGAATCTTGGAGGGGACTGGAGATCTAAGAGCCCAGCTAAGAAGGAAAGGTGTTCTAGGAATGTCTGAACAACAGCTTGTCCAAAGGCATGAAAGCAGGAGATGGAGTCTGGGGCATGGAAAACACCAGGTAGACCAGTTTTGTTGGGATAGAGTGTGTGTGTAGTGGGCAGAAGGTGGGGGTGAAATCTGAAGTCTGAAAAGACAGGCTGAAACCCAGTTATGAGAAGTTTGAATGCCCGAGGACCTTCTATTTTTATCTTAGAAGCAGTAAAAAAAAATCCACCTTTTTGAACAGGGGAATGACACGGTCGAATCTGTGTTTTAGAAATATTGATGTGGCAGATTTTGTGGAATACACACTGTAGAGAGCCTAGAAAGCAATCAGTTAGCAGAGTATTGCAGTAGTCCCTGTGGAAGTGACTTTAATGGAACTGGATTCTTCAACAGTCTTCCTTTTTCCTAATAGACTGGTACTTTTACCTTAACTCTACAGACAACCTGTCACCACTTATCACCACCATATTTGTGTATGGTGTGCAGGATCTTCCTTTAAACATTATCAATGAAGATATGTCTACAGATACAGATATATAAATATGAAAAAATAAATGTTCATACAGCTATAGGAATCGAACTATAATATATATAAAATATTTACTTACCCTATGTAAAGTGGTGCACACTTTTTTACATTGTCTTTTGTAGAGCTCTGGTTGGGCAGAAGCAGCTTTAGCAGCTATTTTCTCTTACAGGAAGAATTGGGGCTTAGTATGATTACATTGCCAGAGCTGAGTGGAGGTTATACAATTTGCTCCTCTTAATGTGTTATTTGGATCTCAGTGAAGAGACACCTCCTTCTGTCCTTGACTGTTTCCCAGAGCAGGCCCAAGATAGATCAGCACAGCAGGGTGGTCAGGCCGCTCTCCATGTGGCATACTGATGCTTGTATGTTGTTGTTGGGAAGCTATCACTTGAATAAATGATCTGTTGAGAGCTTATCAATTGCATAAGCAGTTTCCCCTTCCCCCCCCCAGCCAGGAATTTTGAGTAATTTCTTTCTCTTTTCATTTCCTTAAGCTTGGAGAAAATGCAGAAAGACTCCAGTGTGGAAAAGGAACCAGCTCTCCCTGCTTCTCTTCCTCATAAGCCCTGTGCTCCTGCTGTGACCCATACTGACCACATGTGGCACTATGATGAAGAATACCTTCCAGATGCTTCTAAGCCTGCTTCTGCCAACTCCCCAGAGCAGGCAGATGGTGGTGGCAGCAATGGGTTTATAGCTGTTAACCTGAGCTCCTGCCAGCAAGAGGTTGATTCCAAGGACTGGGTGATTGTGGACAAGGAGCGGGACCTTCATGATTTCAGGACGAATGGGGCTTTAGGGCATAAAACTGGAAGCCCTTCAGATGAGGAACCTGAGGTGCTGCAGATCCTGGAGGAATCTCCTCAAGAGGAGCAGCATGAGCTAGGTCCCTGGGTAGAAGATGGTCATCAAAACAATGGAGCTCCCAGTGTGGTCTTGGCACTTTCTGTGGCATGTCCTGCCACTGCTGCATCAGAGCAATATGCAGATAGACTAGACCTCCAGGCTGGAGCTGCTGGCCAGTTTCTTGCAGCCACACCCACGAGCCCAATGGAGGCTCAAGCAGAAGGACCTCTCACACCAGTAAGTAATGTGTTCATCTTCCATTCTCTCTGTCCTCTCTTGAGGATGATCTAAGAAAAGCACTAATTACTTCTTTGCTAGATTCTTCTGCAAATTACTGAGCTCTGGAAGGGGAGGGAACGTATTGAACTGAATCTTGAAGTTAATTCCTCTTGATTAGTTAATTAAAATGAAATAATTTTAATGGTGTAAATGTCTTTTATTTAGGAAATTTAACAAAGAATTTCATAGGTTCATAGACCTAGAGCTGGAAGGGATATTATAGGTCATCTAGTTCTTTTACAGATGAGAAAACTGAGGCTTAACAAGGTTAAGTGACCATTCAGAAGAATTCCCTAAAGGTTTATATCCTGGAGTCTCATCAAGCTATGTGGAGTGATTCATCAGATTGATCAGGGGCTCTACCAATCAACCCTTTGTACATGAGAAATAGTAAGCTACCCCCCCATATGAAGTTTAAGGACGAAATGAGTTCTTCTCAAAGCCTAATGATCAGTAGCCAAAAGAGGCCTCTATGATGATTTTTAACACTTATGGCAAGAAAAGACTCCAGATTTGATAAGGACCCATATCTCCTCTCCCCAGATAGTAGTAGGAGAAGTGGCACATTCACATCAGACATGTTCAGAGAAACACACTAATTAAGTCATGGACCTGGAAAGTGTAAGCAAGTAACCTTTGGAGTTGGTATGTCCTGAGTTGTAATACAGGACTCTGTACATACGCATGTATGGTATCATAGTCCTGCTCTGACTTAGTGACTTCTACTTTTCTTTTGAGGCCTTACAGCTTAGTTTTCTTGATCACATTATGGTTTCCAAATGCTACTACCTCCCCTCCTAACTATTTGCTTGACACCCAGCTTAAGTAAATATACATATCCTTTTAATGATTAGTTTGTTCTTTGGTGTCACCTGTGACCCAGTATTCTCAGGCTCTGGGCTTACACAAATTGAGCTCATTTGGCAGCTTCTTAAAAAATATTGCTCTTTGTTTCCTATTACCCTCACCCAGAATTGCCTCTTGGAAATATCAAATTACAGCTTAAATGGTGCGTAAAATGCATGGATATGGTTCAGGAGAGCCTTCATTTCATCACCACCACCACCACCCCCCCGAAAATATTATATAAGGATTTTCAGTAGTCCTTAAAGAACTATAATACCCCTCAGTAAGTCCCAGCTTCTCTCAGTGCCTGTGTAGCGCCTCAGTTGCGTAACAGCTTGGGGCGAGGACTCTCTTTGTGTGGGAAACCCTTGAGTTTGCTAAGAAGCCAAGCTGCCGGCATTCTGGTGAGTTCCACTTCCCCAGTGAGACCAACACAGGCATCTAGCCTCATGGTCTTATCATGACAGGTTGGACCTGCCTGGAAGGGAACCACTCTTGTTGCTGGAAAGGCCATTGGCCTTGAAATGTCCAGAGGATTCACAGTAATAGCAAAGGTCTAATTCCAGGCCTTTAAACTCCCTGGCTGCTCCTCAGGAGGAAAAGTCCTCCATTTTACATGCTTAATATCCTTTCTCTAAGAAACAGGTGCTGGCCAAGAACTCATTTTCTTTCTTTTAAAGGCTCGATTCCAGAACTCTTGGACTTGAGCTTTCTAGAGAGATAACCATGAAGCTGATGCTATTTAGGAAAAATCCGCTCGTCTATTTAGGAGGTTGGAATTCAGGAACTCCTGCCACTTGGTCATCTCTTTCCCTTTTCCACAGATGCTATTTAATGGACTGAGAAGGGACCTAGGGGATCCAGGAACTCTTAGGCTAAGAGTCCATGCAGCTCCCATGTGCTCTCCGTGGCTGCCGAGGGGACTTAGAGTAGGAGCAGTCCTGCTGCTGATTACTACCAATGTGTCTGAGTACTTTTGGCCTAAGTTTTATTGCTATTTAAAGTTTTCCTCATTTATATCACTGTAGTAACTAGGTGTATCGTTAGTTCTATTAGTTCTGTCTTGTCCACTTTATACAGGTTTTTCATTACTTTTAATTTTTCATATTCATTGTTCCTTATGGCCCAATAGTTTTCAATTAATGTAATTTGTTTCACCATTCTCAAATTATTGAACACAGTTTGTCTTCAATATTTTGTTAGTAAAAACTTTACTATGATGAATATTTTCATGCGGGTGGATCTTTTCTTATTTCTCAATTACTTTCTTAGGGTATAAATCCAGTGGGAGGATTACTGCATCAAAATTAAACAATAATTTTTTAACTTTTCTTGCATCATTTCAGATTCTTTTCTAAAATAATGGGACTAATTCCCATCTCCACTAACAGTAATTTTCCTTTTTTCCTGCATCTACCTGCAACATTGAATTTTTTTCATCTTGGCCAGTTTGATAGGTGAGAGATGTGATCTGTTTACTTTTCCTGACACTGTATTGACCCAAATCTTTCACAGTTGATTATCATTGCAACATTACTTCGCATCTGTTCATATAGGTCTTGCTATGTTTTTCTGAAACCACTCCCCTTGCCATTTCTTGAGGCATAGCAGTACTCCACCATAATTACATGCCACACCTTGTTTAGCCATTCCCCATCTGATGAGCATCCCCTCGGTTTCCTATTCCTTACCACCATAAAAAGAGCTGCTGTAAATATTTACCTGTATTATAGGTCCCTTTCCTTTTTCTTTGACCTCTTTGGGGTACAGACCTGGTGGTGGTCTTTCTGGGTCAAAGAGCATGTGCACTTTTAGAACCCTTTGGGAATCGCTCCAGAATGATTAGAGCAGTTTACAGCTCCACCAGCATATTGTGATGTACATATTTTCTCACGCCCCCTCCAGCGTTTGTCATCCCTGTGTGATGCGGTGCCTCAGAGCTGTTTTAAATTGTGCTTCTCTGCTCAGTAGTGATTCAACAGCATGTTTCATGTGTTCTAGGTAGCTTAGATTTCTTGTGAAAAACTGCCTGTTCTGTTGTTGCTGTTGCTCAGGCATTTGAGTCAGGTCTGACTTCATGACCCCATCGGGATTTTCTTGTCACTTCCTTCTCCAGCTCATTTTGCAGACAAGGAACCTTGAGGGAAACAGGTCTAAATGACTTGCCTCATGTCATACTAGTCAGCTAGTAAGCGGTTAAGGTCAGATTTGAACTCAGGACAATGAGTCTTCCTGACTCCAGACCTGTCACTCTGTCTACTGTGCCACCTAGCTATCCGTTTCATATCCTTTTACTATTTATCAATAGCTTTCTTTATGTAAATTTGATTCAGTTTTCTCTATTTTTGAGAAATAAGGCCTTTAATCAGAGAAATTTGCTTAAAAAAAATTCATATTATGCCATTATCTATGGTACCTTTTAGTAATATGTAGTTTCCCTGATTTCCTCTTATATTTAGGTCTGTTTTTGCTTTTGCTTTGTCTGAAATGATGATTACTACCCCTGCCTTTTTTCTTACTTCAGGTGAGGCATAATAAGTTCTGCTCCAGCCTCTTGTTAATGTCCCAAACATGTTGTAAACAACATATTGTTGGATTCTGCTTTCTAATCCATTCTGTCTTCTTCCATTTTTTGAGTGAGCTCATCCCATTTAGATTCACAGTTATGATTATTTACTATGTATTTCCCTCCATCCTTATTTTCTCTTGTTTATCCTTCTCTCTCTCTCTCTTTTTATCCTGTCCTTCCTCAAAAGTCTGTTTTGCTTCTGATTACCATCTCCTTTAATCCACTCTCTCTTTTATCATCCTCATCCTCCATTGCTCATATTTCTTCCCTTCCAATTTCCCTTTTGGGTCACAGGGATTTCTATACTCAATTGTGTGTATATATATATATATATATACACACACATTTCCCTCTTTGAAGCAATTCCCATTAGAGGAACAGTCAAGCATTGTTTACCACATTCTCATTCTCCCCTCCACTATAGAAGTTCTTCATTGCACACCTCTTTCAAGTGAAAAAGTTGTCCTATTTTACCTCTCTCTTCCCCCTTCTAAAGTACATCCATCTTTCTCACCTCTTCATTTATTTGGAGATCATCCCAACCTATCTGACTCACAGCCATGCCCTCCCTCTTTATAGACTCATTCTAACTGCCCTAATAATGATAAAGTTCATCAAGTTTCTGTATAGGAATGCAAAAAATTTAACTGTATTGTGAGTCCCTTATGATACTCTTTCTTGTTTACATTTTTATACTTCTCCTGATTCTTGTGTTTGAAAGTCAAATTTTCTATTTAGCTCTGGTCTTTTCATGAGGAATGCTTGAAAGTTCTCCAATTCATTAAGTATCCATTTTTTCTTCTGAAGGATTACACTTAATTTTACTAGGTAGCTTATTTCCTGGTTGTAATCCTAGTTCCTTTGCCTTCCAGAATATCATATTCTAAGTCCTCAGCTCCTGTAACATGGAAGCCACTAAATCTCATGTAATCATGACTGTGGTTTCGTGATATTTGAATGGTTTCTTTCTGGCTGCTTGCAGTATATTCTCCTTGACTTGGAAGCTCTGGGATTTGACTATAATATTCCTGGGAGTTTTCATTTGGGGATTCTCTTTCAGAAGGTGGTCAGTGTATTCATTCTTTTTCTATTTTACTTTGTGGATGGAATATATTAGAGAAGTTCTCCTCAAATGATTTCTTGAAATATGATATCCAGGCTCTTTTTCTGATTATGACTTTCATGTAATCCAGAAATTCTTCATTCATCTCTCCTCAAACTCTTTTCAGGTCAGTTGTTTTTTCCAGTGAGATATTTCACATTTTCTTACATTTCTTTCATTAAGTCATTAACTTCCACTTTCCCAGTTCTAATTTTTAAAGAATTACTTTCTTCAGTAAGTCTTTGTATTTGACCTATTCTGTTTTTTTAAGGAGTTGTTTTCTTCAGTGAACTTTTGTGCCTCTTTTACCATTAAGCTAGTAAGATTTTTAGTGTCTTATTTTCTTCACTATTTTTGTGCCTCTTCTACCAACCTGTTCATTCTCTTTTCGTAAATGTCTTGCGTCACTCTCATTTCTTTTCCCACATTTTCCTCTACCATTCTTATCTCTTTCTCTAACTTTCCCAGAAATATTTGTTGGACTGGGGTCCAATTAGCATTTTTCTTTGCAGCTTTGCATATAGCTCTTTCATGATATTGTCTTCTGAGTTTGTGTTTGGTCTTTCCTGTCACTGTAGTAACATTTTATGATCAGATAGATTCTTTTTTGTTGTTTGCTCATTTTCCCAGCCTTTTTTTTTTTTTTGCTTTTAATTTTATGTTAAAGTTGGGCTCTGCTCACCTGGAGATGAGGAGGTGCTGACCCTCGCTTCAGGCCTTTCTTATATGGGATCTGCAAGTCTTGGTGTTTTCAGGGTGTTGTGATTTGAGGAGAGGTGTGGTTACTGCTTTCCTGGTCTGTGCTCTGGTCTTTATCCAGGTCTTTACCCTACTCCTCTGCAGCTGCAAGCACTAGCACTCCTCCCTGCCTTAGAACTGTGAACAGAGCCCCTGATCTCATGTAACCAATCATGAGAACTCCTCTGTCCTAGAACTGTGACCCTGAAATGTGTATGGACAATAGAGTTGCAAATCAGTGCCAACTACGCCCAATGTCAGCAGGGGGTCCCCTGTAATCTCTTTCTGATTGGTATTCCCACCTCTTTACCATCTCTGAACTGAGAGCTCTTGAAGCTGCAGGAGCTGCTGTCCCACCGACAATTCAAGGGCCCACCACTGGTGCTGCTGCCACATCGACTTTAGTGTTGCTGGCCTTTCCTGATGACCTCCTAAATTGTCTTAGGCTGGAAAAATGTCTCACCCTGACCTTCTGTTGACTCTGCCATTCCAAAATTTTATTTGAAGTGTTAACTTTAATGTTGTTCAGAGGAGAATGATGGGAGAGTTCAACTGGTTGTTGCCTCTAATCTGCCACCTTGACTCTGCCTCCTCCTACCCCACCTAGACTCACTCAGTTTTAAATCTCTGAAATACACCTTTGATGGGGAGAATGTGATTCTATCAGTTTTGTTGTTTGTTATTTATTGTACCATGTATTTCATATTGATTTGTGTTATTCACAAGCCCACTGTCTTTCCCAAATAATTTTTCCCTCTTGTTTTCCTGTTTTTCTTGGGGGCATTACTGCCCTTAATTGCTCAGGTTTAAAACCTTGGAGTTCTCTTGTATTCTTCCCAGTTCCCCATTCCTTTTATACAATTATCCCTTCCACGTCATAACTTTCCCCATCGAAGTTTCTACATATCACAGTTTGGCAGAAGATTTAAATAGGAATTTTTGGGAGGGAGGAGCCAAGATGGTGGAGTAGAAAGACTCATGTATGCTAGCTCCAAATCCACAGCCCATAAATTTCCTGTAAAAAGAACTCCCCACAAATCCTGGAGCAGTGGAACCCGCACAGAAACACAGTGGAAGAGATTTCCGTTCCAGAGAGCCCTGGAAAACCATCCTCAGGGGTCCATCACCCTCCGGACAGCGGAGCCCACCCCTGCTCTGCCTTGGCCGCGTGGCCCCAGAGGAGCAGATCCGAGCAGGCTTCAGGGACGGAACCTCTGGGGGCCGCGAAGGTCCCTCCACCCACAGGAGCTACAGGTCAGTGAGAGAGACTTCTGGGGCTGGCTGAGTGGGGAGTGGGGTGTCTCCGTGACTTGGGCCCCCTTGGAAGGCAGTGGCAGAGGCAGCAGTGGAGGCAGCGGCCCGGGACTCCCCAAGCAGGCAGGAGCTCCATTACCGAAGGTCTCTGCATAAACCCCCTGAGGGAACTGAGCCTGGGAGGCGGCCCTGCCCCCACCTGAGCACCAGAACTTAAGCTCACATTGAATAGCAGCCGTGCCTGCCGCGGAAAGCCCTGAGACTGGGAAGCAGCATGTGAATCTCAGACCCCAAGCACTGGCTGGGCAGATCTAGGTGGGGGTGGAGAGGAATCGCAGAAGTCAAGTAACTGGCTGGGAAAATACCCAGAAAAAGGAAGAAAAATAAGACCATAGAGAGCTACTTTCTTGGGGAAGAGATGTTCCTTCCTCCCTTCATTTCTGATGAAGAAGTACAATGCTTGCCATCAGGGAAGGATATGGACGTTGGGGCCTCTCTATCCCAGACATCCAAGGTGGATGTCCGGTGGGCTTAGGCCATGGAAGAGCTCAAAAAGGATTTTGAAAAGCAAGTTAGACAAGTGGAGGAATATCTGGGAAGAGAAATGAGAGAGATGCAAGAAAAGCATGAAAAACGGGTCAATACCTTGGTAAAGAAGACCCAAAAAAATGCTGAAGAAAATAACACCTTGAAAAATAGGCTCCCTCAATTGGCAAAAGAGGTTCAAAAAGTCAATGAAGAGAAGAATGCTTTCAAAAGCAAAGTTAGCCAAATGGAAAAAGAGGTTCAAAAGCTCACTAAAGAAAATAGTTCTCTCAAGATTAGAATGGAACAGATGGAGTCTAATGACTTTCTGAGAAACCAAGAAATCATAAAACAAAACCAAAAGAATGAAAAAATGGAAGAGAATGTGAAATATCTCATGGGAAAAACAACTGACCTGGAAAATAGATCCAGGAGAGACAATTTAAAAATTATGGGACTACCTGAAAGCCATGATCAAAAAAAGAGCCTAGACATCATCTTCCATGAAATTATCAAGGAAAACTGCCCTGATATTCTACAACCAGAGGGCAAAATAAGTATTGAAGGAATCCATCGATCACCACCTGAAAGAGATCCAAAAAGAGAAACTCCTAGGAACGTTGTGACCAAATTCCAGAATTCCGAGGTCAAGGAGAAAATCTTGCAAGCAGCTAGAAAGAAACAATTCCAGTATTGTGGAAATACAATCAGGATAACACAAGATCTAGCAGCTTCTGCATTAAGGGATCGAAGGGCATAGAATAGGATATTCCAGAAGTGAAAGGAACTAGGGCTCAAACCAAGAATCACCTCCCCAGCAAAACTGAGTATGATACTTCAGGGGAAAATATGGTCTTTCAATGAAACAGAGGACTTTCAAGCATTCTTGATGAAAAGACCAGAGCTGAAAAGAAAATTTGACTTTCAAACACAAGAATGAGAAGAAGCATGAAAAAGTAAACAGCAAAGAGAAGTCATAAGGGACTTACCAAAGGTGAACTGTTTACATTCCTACATGGAAAGACAATATTTGTAACTCTTAAAACTTTTCAGTATCTGGCTAGTTGGTGGGACCACACACACACACACACACACACACACACGCATGCACACATACACACATGTACACACGTGCATGCGTACACACATGCACGCACATACAGAGACAGAGCACAGAGTGAATTGAATAGGATGGGACCATATCTTAAAAGAAATTAAGGTAAACAGTGAGAGAGAAATGTAGTGGGAGGTGAGAGGGTGAAATGGAATGGGGTAAATTATCTCATTCAAGAGGCAAGCAGGAGACTTTTTAGTGGAGGGAAAAAGAGGAGAGCTGAGAAAAAAACATGAAGTTTACCCTCATCACATTCGACTAAAGGAAGGAGTAAAATGCACACTCATTTTGGTATGAAAACCTATCTTACAATACAGGAAAGTGGGGGAGAAGGAGATAAGCAGGGTGGGGGGGATGATGGAAGGGAGGGCAATGGGAGGAGGGAGCAATTTGAAGTCAACACTCTTGGGGAGGGACAGGATCAAAAGACAGAATGGAAACAATGGGGGGCAAGATAGGATGGAGGGAAATACAGTTAGTCTTACACAACATGACTATTATCGAAGTCATTTGCAAAACTACAAAGATATGGCCTATATTGAATTGCCTGCCTTCCCAAAGGGAATGGGTGGGGAGGGAGGGATGGGGAGAATTTGGAACTCAAAGTTTTAGGAACAACGGTTTAGTATTGTTGTTGCTACTAGGAAATAGGAAATACAGTTAATGGGGAATAGAAAGTCATCTGGCCCTACAGGACAAAAGAGAAGACGGGGAGAAGAGAAAGGAGGGATGATAGAAGAGAGGGCAGATTGGTGATAGGGAAAATTAGAATGCTCGGTGTATTGGGGTGGGGGGAGGGGATAAATGGGGAGAAAATTTGGAACCCAGAAATTTGTGAAAATGAATGTAAAAAGTTAAATAAATAAATTTATATTTTAAAAAATTAGATATATAAATGAATGAATGAATAAATAAATAGGGATTTTGGGGGAGGTTTTCAGAAGCTGCAGATGACAAAGGCCAGTAGACAACACAGAAAAAGCTTAGAAAACTCATAAATGCATAAAATATATGTACAGTAAAGTATAATACCAACCCAAATTTTACAAGAAGGTACTATAAACACTCCATAAAAGAAAAAGAAAAAAAACTTCTTCTCTGGTACAAAGGGAGGGCCAAAATACTTTGCTCAGATTTTCCAGGTCCAGGCACAATGCCCCTAATCCCCATGATATGGAAGGGATAACTGTAGAATTGTTTGCCACATTTTATCATTTCTACTTCCATAATATTTCTCATGTCTGTTCCTTTCTTACCACTCATAGGCAACCACCATAGCTGAGACCTTCATTAATTCTTGCCTAAACCATTGCAACAACCTCTTAATTGATCTTGCTTCCTCTAGTCAATCTCCTCTCCTTCCTGATCCATCCTCACTCAACACAGCTGCCGCATTTATATTTCTAAAACATAGATCTGATCATGCCACTCTCCAGCTCAAGAAGCTCCAGTGGCCTCCTGTTTCTGGTATCAAATACAAACTTCTTGGTTAAGCTTTTAAAGCTCTTCACGGTCCAGCTTTAGCCTACCTTTCCAGACTTACTACGCTTCATCAATCTGTGTTTATAGCATTACTAGCCTATTTGTTACCTGTACCCAACATTCCATCTCTCCTCTCTGTGCCTTTGTAGGCCATGTGAATAGAATACCCTCCTTATTAATGTCAGCCTAATAAAATTCCTACCCTCTTTCAAAGTTTGATTCAAGTGCCATCCCCCAACAGGAATGTATGCTAACCTTTGCAATTGCTAATAGCCTCTCTGTCTCTCTACCAAAATTACTTTGCATTTATTGTATATTTTGTATTTACTTTCTAGTTAAGCATTTCTTTCTCTCACCCCCAATCCCCAAAACATAAGCTTCTTGAGAGTAGCAAATGTTTTATATTTTTTTATGTTCCTAGCAACCTGGCATATAGTAAATGCTGTTGGATGAATTGAATGAAAACTAGGCCCAACCCTCCCTGGTACAGCTGCCTTCCTCTCCCTGCACCCAGACCTTCCAAGCCCTCGTAAATTCTGTGTGAATTTCCAGCTAGGAAAGTGAGTCATCCTGCTGTGTGCTCCAAAGAATACATCATACACTGATTCAGTGGCCTGGAATTATTGTACTGGGGCTCTTCTTTTGTCCAAGTGAAGTCCTAGGTAAGCCAGGCTTTGAAATCTCCCTGAAAAAAAAATGGAAAAGTACCTGTATTATCCCCAAGCAGGAGGGAGAGACTTAACAACAATGTTGTACATATGGATCATGAAAATGCACACAAATACAATTATGCACTACTCCTATTCCCCCTGAATCCCCCCCACACACACGCACACACTCACACTCACATACATCCATAAAGCAGGCCGTTTTCATTATCCCACAACCATCTGGCAACCATCCTTCTCATAACTCACCTTAAGGCAGTACTGGTCTCCAAACTGATTTGTTTTTTCGTGTTGGAGTCCATCTCCAAATGGAAGTCAGTGCACAAGTCCTATTTGACATCTGGAATCATATTTAATAGATACTACCTCTTTAGGAGGCTCTGCCTGCAGAATGAAATGCCCTGTGCTTCTCAGATAAGGTTCTTTTCAGATTCCCTTCTTAGGTTCATCTAACTGATGATGCTTGTACAACTTCTGTTCTCAATATTTTTTCTCAAATTTATCAATTTATTTTCAGTTTTCAACAATCACTTCCATAAATTCCAAATTTTCTATCCCTCCCATCTGCCTCCCTCCCCAAACAACATGTAGTCTTATATGGGTTCTATACATACATTCCTATTAAACACATTTTCACATTAGTCTTGTTGCACAGAAGAATTGAAACGAATGGGAGAAGCCATGAGGAAAAAAAAAAACATAACAAAGGAGAAAATAGTCTGCTTCATTCTACGATCTGACTCCACAGTTCTTTCTTTGAGTGTGGATAGCATTTTGTGAATGTTTTAGGTCCTTGCATTGCTGTGAAGGACTAAGTCTATCAGAAACAGTCCTCACACACTGTGGCTGTTACTGTGTATAACGTTCTCCTGGCTCTCCTCACTTCACTCAGAATCAGTTCATACAAGTTTTTCCAGGTTTTTCTAAAGTCCCCCTGTTTGTCATTTCCCTTCACATACCACAACTTATTCAGCTGTGTCCCAATGGATGGGCGTGCCCTCAGTGTCCAGTTCTTGGCCACCACAAAAAGAGCTCCTATCAGTATTTTTGCACATGTGGGTTGTTCTCGATGTTGGAAGTGAACTAGAAACTCCCTTTTCTTCCCTGCTTCACTGCTTCGTAGCCCACTTTCTGATGGTTCTCTTGCTCCCTCTGCTGTTTGTCCTTGTACAACAACCTTCAGCTCTGGTATTTTGTGACCTCTGCCTCAGGTTCCTCATCTGTGAAAGGTCAAAGTTGGATTAGATGATCTCAAAGATCTCGTCTCACTCTAAATTTATGATCCTATGAATTCAGTCTGCAAGTTTGGTTCCACAAACCATAATATTGTGCTTTGAAAGAAATACTTATTTTTTTCTTGGCAAAAGTTTTATAAGGGACTTCCAGCTAAACCATCTGGATATTTATTTCTAAAGTTTACAGACTATTTTTTCTTTATCTCCTTGAAGTTGTATTCTAGAAATATGGCCAGGTGATTTAAAATCTGTAGAACAGTGCTTATACTACCTACCTCACAAGGTTGTTAAGAGGAGAAAACACTTTGGAAACTGTGTATAGTATTTATAAATGGGAGTCAATAGCAGCAGTTAATAAAAATAGCATTATTATATCATGATGATTTAACTTGGGTTCTAATCTCTCCCAGGGATACATATTCTCCCTGTGCTAGGAGGATACTGTCATTCCCTTTAACCCAATATTTTCCTACTTTTTAATGTTTTTTTAAATTCTATACTTAACAAATATTAAATAGATAAACATTTCTAAATACAAAGTAGAACATAAAGAGAGGATTGCATATAAAACTGAATCTCTATTCTGTGCTGATTGGTTTTTTAAAAGTATGGACTTTCAGAATTGTCCTGCTTGTCTTTGCTTATCTGGACTGCCTCCTACACCCCTTTGTGCACTTTTCAAAGTGTTTCAGCAGTCTTCTATTTTTTTTTAAGTCAGTTACTCCTCTCCTCCCTTCCAACTCTTTTCCCCAAACTAAAAATAGAAAGGGAAAAAAACATAACATATTGGCATAGTCAAGCAAAAATGTCCCATTGGCTGTGTCCAAAAATGTGTCTTTTTCTGAAGCTTGAGTCTATCACGTCTCTTGCAAGCATGTGAGTAACATGCTTCATCACAGGTCATCTGGAGGCTTCATTAGTCTTTGTGTTGATCATAATTTCAAAATTGTCCCTTTTTTGTAGTATTGTCATTGTATAAATTGTTCTCTTAGATCTGCTCGCCTTGCTTTGCATCTGTTCTAACTTCCCAGGATTCTCTGAAATCATCTCTTTCATCATTTCTTAATGTGCAATAATATTCTGTTCCATTCATATACCATGTTTCACTCAGCCATTCTTCCAATTGATGAGTACTCTCTTACTTTTATTAGTTCTTAGCTTTCCTTTGAGATCAGGAAATTTGTTTTACATGCTACTATTCCCCCCACCCCACCTGTTCCCCTGTTGAGTTTGCTGTATTTCTGCACCAAACAGTGTATGTAATCGTGTGTTGGAAGTGAACTAGACTTCCTTTGTCCATTTCAGATAAGAGTACATTGCATCTGATGTTCACTGCTACCATACCTTCCTTCATGTGTTTGATATCTTCTCCCCATTCACCTCAATTACACAAAATAGGAGCATCCAGTCATTCTTCCTCTCTGAGTCTCAGAGATCTCATAGAAGGGCCCTAGAAGGGGTGGGAGAAACAGCAACCCAGGTCAAGCTGGGCAACTGACTACCCCACCCAAAAGTCTATCAAGAGGCAAAGTCTAAGTCTGGCCCAAGAACTAAGGCATGAAAGAGAACATAGAGATACAGACCACTGTCAAGAATTTTAACAGATCCAAAACCCAGTGTAGCAAGAGAGAATGATTCTGTAACAGCCTTAGGCAGAGACTCAAAGGAAACAGTTTATTTTTTCCAAGGATTACATGAATACCCGGAAAAAAAACTAAGTAGGAGATTAAAAAATGAAATAAAACTCTGGAGGAAACAAATAGAAAATAAATAGCTTAAAACAAAAAGCAATAAATTTTAGCCAGACAGCAGACTCTCTGAAAATTAGAGTGCCCTCTATGATATCTCAGGTCACAGTGCAAGAGGCCTTGAAACCCCCTGTGCCTACCGTGCCCCAGTCTGTGTGCTGACTTGCCTGAATTGTTCCCAGACTGGAGGGGGGGCGCGGGCAGAGCCTTCAGCTTGCTTTTTGCCTTCAGATTACAAAACCTTTCAGGCTGTAAGTGGTCTCTAGCCAGCCTCTGGTCCTGGCTTTGCCAGCAACTCCCTTTCCTGTTGTTTGTACCCTTCTGGATGACTTTTTGTGTAGTCCTGGGATGGGAAAAATCGTTTGTTATAGTCTCTTATTGGCTTTCATGATCATTATTTGGTTTGTACTGAAGTGGGTGTGGGGAAACTGAGCTACCTGCCTCTCTTGAAGCAGGAGAAGCATCTTGCCCAGAAGTCTCTCTATATTTTCACCTAAAGTAGAGGGCTGAACCAGATATTTAAGGCACTTAAAGCAGTGCCTTATGTATGTATTTGTTGTATTAAATACTAGGTAGATGCCTAGTTAATATCTGTTGAAATGAATTTATTTTTTCTTTAGGTCAGAGTGAAAATTTATAAAAGTAATCCTACTCTTTAAGGTAGTCATTTTGTTGTCAGGACTATACTCTGAAAATGTTATTAAAAGTGAAGTATCTGTTGAAAGATTTTCATAATGTCATTAGTGTAATAGCAAAAAAAAAAAAAAAGGCAACCTGGAAAGAACCTAAATATACATCAATTGAGAAATGGTTGAATCAATTAAGGCTGACAAGTATGAAGACTATGAGGAAATATGGAAAGACCTTTAGACTAGACAAAGTGAAGTAGGAAAAGGATAGAATCAAGGCAATAGAGTACACACTGATTACAATCCATATAAAAGGACAAGTGAATGGGATAAAGAATCCTGGTAAAAATTTAGAAGTACTATTTTAAAAGTTATGGCATTTTATAGATTTAAATTCATTTATCTTATGTAAATAGGTAAAAAAGCAAGGTTGATCATATTGATACTTAATGCTCTTTATGGTAAATTATTTGAATAAAAGTATTTCCAAATCCTCAGCTCTGATTAGATGCTACTTCTTCTTCTTCTCCTCCTCCTCCTCCTTCTTCTTCTCCTTCTTTTTCTTCTTCTTCTTTTTCTTCTTCTTCTTCTTCTTCCTCTCCTTCTTCTGTCTTAGCTTTTATTAGAATATTTCAAAAAACAAGTCGCTTTATTTGCACATTTGGAAAATTGTGATGATCAAATTACATACATTTTCATTCTAAAGAATTATTTTTATGATAACTTAAGATAAATATGCGAGTATCTTAAAATATTCTGCAGTAAAAGCTATTAAAATGGGTAACACAAAAACATTAAAATATAGTAACCACATTAAATTAGCATCATAAAACTTTGAAACAGTTTAAATTCCAGTTGTCATCATTATATAGTGAGTCTTCTATAGACCTTTGCTGTTGAATTACACTTGAAAAAGTACTGATAATCATTAGTACTTGTGAACAGTTCACATTTGTTAGCCTGAAATATGGTACACTGAAAGGTAGATAAATGTGAATGACTAGTTGAAAGGAAATTGGTTTAATTCACTTACACTGAGAATATGTGGTGGTGAAATTTGCTGGATGTTAAGCATACTTTTAAGGCAGTATACAGCATGGACTTATAAGGTCCAGCTGAGACTAAGCTTTCATCATAGAGAATCACAAAATTTAAGAGACAGAAGAAAATTTGACAGTCATCTAGTTCAACTCATACCTGAAAAAGAAGCTCCATTACAGGCTTCTCTACCTCCTTACTAGCAGCCTTCCCATCCTGGAGATGCCTCTGCCCTGGGGCCCATTCTTTTCATTGGTGCGTTTCTACCCTGGACCAGCATTTCCTTAGGGGGCCAGGCCATGTTCACTTGCTTCTTGAACTTCTTCACCACCTCTCATGTAGACTGTGCTCTCCTCCCCTTTCCCATTTTCCTTTAGGTGCCCTCCTTAGAACTTAAGCTCCTTGAGCTTAAATTTGCTTATATTTGTATTTGTTTTGCATTTGTATCCTTAGTGCTTAACACACTGGCACATAGTAAGTGCTTTCTCTATCTTTTTTCCTTTATCTCTTTTTGTCAACCAGTCAGTCATTAAGCCTCTGCTTAAAGATCTCCAATAAAAGGGAATCCACTACTTCCTACTGAAGCAGCATTCCATTTATTAACAGTTCTAGTGGTTAGAAAAATTTCCTTACATATTTACAACTTATGCCTATCGCTCACAGGTCTGCCTCTGAAACTAAACAGAACAAAACCAAATCCCATCCTTCCTCCATATAATAGCACTTCAGATACTTAAAGACAACTGTCATGTTCCCTTTGAGTAGTCATTTCTCTAACGGACTTGAAGACCTCCACCATCCTGGTTTCCCTCCTGCATATTTTCCATTTAATCAAGCATTCTTAAACTGTGGTGTCCAGAGTTGAATATAACACTTAGATGTGACCTTCCCAGAAGGACCATTACCTCCATATTTCTGAAAGCAGTGCCTCTTTTAATACATCCCAAGATCCCATTATCCCATTAGCTTTGCAGGTTGCTGTATTATACTGTTGACTCATAATGCACTTGCCTAAAATCCCCCACTTTTTTCCTGACAAAGTACTTCTATCTCGTAACTTTGAAATTGATTTTTGCACCCAAGCATAAGCCTCAGAAGAAGTGTAAAGCAGCCCAGAAGTGTAGAAGTGAAGACAAACAAGGAAGGGGAGTGTTGGCACGACCATATGAAGCTTGAGGCATGTTTTAAAAGTCCCAGCAATCTGTACGTGGTAGAGCAGGGTTTCATGTGTTTTTTGTTCTTTGTCTATGGAAATGTTCACATTTTCACATTTTTAACTGCACATTTATTTCTATTAAATTTCATCTTATTGGATTTTAGCTTAGTGTTCTAGTCTGTCAAGGTTTGGAGCCTAAGTTTTCCAAACAGTGTGATAGCTGTCCTTACCTTTGTGGTGTTTGTCATTTTTCATGTCAGTGCTAAAAACATTAAATGACACAGGACTAAGCACAGATCTTTGGAGTGCCCCATTGGAGATCTTCCAAGTGGACACTGAACCACTGATGACTACTCTGAATTGGACTGTTTAAACAATTCTAGATCTTAGTGTGTGTTCCTCTAGCCTAATTCTTTCTTCTCTGCAAGAATAGCTTGAGATACTTTATTAAACAACTAAAATCTCGGGAAAAGCATTTCCCCTAATTCATTAGTTCAGTAACTCTTTCAAGAAGGCAGATACTGTTTATTCTGGTATGCCCTGTTTTTAATGAAGCTATTTTGACTCTTGGTGATTACTGCTACCTTTTCTAGATGATAACTAATCATCTCTTTAGTCTTTTCCAGGTGTTCAAGTAAAGCTTACTTGTTTATAGTTTGAAGGCTATTCAGAAATTTTTCAGAGGCACTTACCCTTTAATGTCTGCACTATCTTCCCCAGTGCTTCACAGTCTTTCAGACATTTCTGATGATGGCTTTTCGTTGTGTCTGCTAGTTGTTCAAGCCCTGAAGGAAGAAGCTCATTTGGCTCAAATGACTTGATTCCATCAAGAGCAGTAAGCTAAAATGTCATTTAATTATCCTGGATATCAACTCTGACCATTTTGTTCCAAAAGTCATTCTCTTTGTCCTAGAAAATGGGGAAACCAAATGATTCAGCCTTCTCTGTGTTGTTTGTTATCACAGTGTCATCCAACTTCAGCAGTACTCAGTTCTATTCCTTAGTTGATCCTTCTGTCCCACAAGAACTAAAACAAAAAATAAACTTGAAACATTTTTGTCATCATTAGCTTTCCTTAATAACTTCAGCTCATTCTCAGCCTTATTATCCCTCGACATGTTTTTATAGTGTTGTGCCATACGTTGGTATTTATCCTTTTATATTCCCTTTGCTCTTGTTGTCTATACATATCTTTTAAAAATCTAGGGTGTGTTATGTTCTCTATAAATCTAAATTAGTTTCTTCATACAACTTTCATTTATTCTTAGTGAAATTGTTTCCTTTCGTGTCTTTAGAATTTCTATCCCACTTGGGCTAATTTTTCCCTGTAGAATTTTTAGTTCATAGGATCCTACTTGTCATTTCCCTGAGTGCTCTGAAGTTTCTTCTCCTCAAATCCAGTTTGCCTGTTGAACTATTATTAATCAAACTCTAGGTGCTTCCCCCAAAAAATTCCCCAGCACTCCTACTCCACACCTAGTTCCTCTCTTTTAGGGAGAGTCCCATTCATAATAAAATTTATGTTATTGATTTATCTACCTTAGTTATCATTAATGCAGGTCTGGCAGTTATTAGCTGTTCTGATTTTGGTAGGAAGAATATTCCCACAGATGTCTAAGTAGTAGAAGTATCCTATCACTGTTGTATCCACTTCTGGTTTAGACTTATGTTCTGCTTCCCAAAATCCTCATCTGTTTCTTCTTTCTGTAGACTCCAATGTCAAAATAACCTATTTCTGTCTCCATTGATCTTCATCCAAATGCTCTCCACTACCCCATACTGGTTACAGAATTTCATTGCAGGAATAGACTTTCTTAATATTCAGTACTTACTCTATCCTTACATCCCCTTTTACTCATTCTCTCTCTTTAAATAAAATATAGTTGTTGTTAGGGGTAGTACTGCCTCAGCCCTGTTCAAATTTGATGTTAGGATGAAATGAGGCACTTGTAATTTAACAAAATGAGATCTACTTAGTCATAACGTAGAAAGGATAATCAACAAAAATATTCTAGCACTTGACTTGGGTAGACACAGCTTATATGAAAACTGCCCTGGTGAGCAAGGCAAGGTACGATGACTTGAGTGGTCTTGGAACATCTGCCAAGTCTGAAGGGCCCCAGCTCCATGTGACTAGGCCGTTTTATGCCTTTAAGTGACGAGGAAGCCACATCAATAGTCAGAGGCTACCAAGAACCTTAAGTCAGCATACAGCGTGAGTCTTGGCCCTTTAAGCCAATCAAGTTCTAGGGATAGCATCGTCACCTTTTAGGGAACATATATTGCAGAAAGAAGAAACCCTGGTTGACATTTGTCCTGTCATGTTCATCTAAAACCATATCACAGTCATGGATTTCATACCACCAAGTCTATGAAGTCAAATTTGTCTCCTTGTATCAGGACCTGCAATTTATCTTACTTGTTGCCTAAACTATGGGTCTTTGTGCATAAAAAT
The DNA here is from genome assembly GCA_023548195.1 of Bettongia penicillata ogilbyi. Taxonomy (NCBI): domain Eukaryota; kingdom Metazoa; phylum Chordata; class Mammalia; order Diprotodontia; family Potoroidae; genus Bettongia; species Bettongia penicillata. The sequence continues at coordinate 4,622,720 of JAJHZJ010000447.1, read as the reverse complement.
TGGACAGTATAGGTACAATTTGTCAGGGGGGTTTGTTTCCTGCAATCTTCTGAATGTCTTAACTGCGATTCTTAGTCCTTCATTATACACACTTTTTATGGAGTTTAGCTTGGTTTATGTGTGTGTGTGTGTGTGTGTGTACATATATATATATATATATATATATATATATATATATATATATATATATATACCCACATTATAGGGTGTCATAAAAGTTTTAGTGCAGTTTTAACCTATTAAAGCTTTTAAAACTAAACTAAGACAGAGACTTCTGGGTTATATGACCAGCAAGCTAGAAGATTAGATATTTTCTTGAATACTCACAACCTTGCAGACATGTCTAAAATAGCAAATAGGTGCCAGAGATAAAGCTGTCTGCATAACCTAGGACAGGGTTTCCTTAACTTTTTCCACTCACAACCGTTTCAGTACTTCTTAAACTGTGGGTTGCAACCCCATAGCTAACTAGGACACCAGAAACTCAAACAAGGCAAGAATTTGATTAACTTGCAACCCCTAATATGCTGCCCATCACATATTTAGCAGGAAGGCTATACAGTCTGATCTAAGCAGATCCAACAGAAAGTGACTCTACGCTCCAACACTTCCCTCCTCTTCTTCCCTGTGCCTAAGAAATCAAATGGCAGAAATGTTCTCAGACCACAATAGCAGTGTGGCAGTTCTCCATGCTGTAACAGAGTTCAGCCAAAGAACAGAGAGAAGGGGGCAAGACCTATGTGACTGTGGTTGTGTGGCACTCCACCAAGCTTGAGAAGCCTAGTCCAGCTGGGACTAGTCCTATCCCCACCGGAAGTCATTTAAGGCAGACTTAGCTACAGCTGGTAAACTATAAATTACATAGAATGGGAGGAAGCAAACAGATAAGACTGGAATTACTGGAGGAAGAAAATCCAAAGACCTTGAGCATCAGCAAATAAACCGTGGGGAAGATATTAATAACAGGAGAGGAAATGGCTCCCAGACCAAGGAAGAGAGTTCAGGCATCTAGGAGTAAGTATTGCAAGAAAAAAGAAAATGAATCAACACCTAATGAGGCAGGGAACCCTGTGGATTCCCAAGACAGCATGGAACAGAGCAGGATGTTCCTGAATGATTTAAAAAAGAAATAAGAATTGTGAAAGCAGAATTTATATTTTGCATAGCAGAAATAATTGGTAGAGTAGAAAAACTTGAATCTATGGTGGCATGTCTCACTAAAGAAATAAAGCTGAAAATCTAAATGCATGGAAATAAAGGACAGTCTGAAAAAAGAGAAATAAAAGCAAATAGCATTAACAGCAGCATGATCTCAATGCAAGCACAACTTACTGATCTTGAAGACAGAATAATTTAAGGATTAGAGATCTTCCAGAAATATCCAGCAAGTCAAAAACCCTGAGCTCATAATGCAAGAAATAAAACAAAAAAAGCTGCAGAACTTCTGAACCCAGAAAACAAAGTGTCATTTTAGAAATCCCCAGATGACCACCAGGAGAAAAGCAAGCAAACAAACAAAAACACTTTATGCCTCACCAGAGACATTGTAGCCATTGAATTTCCATTGACAAACAACCAATTTGCAAGACTCTCAGATATAAGGGAAAAGAAATGTGAATGATGGAAGACTCCTATGTACCTACTATAAACAACAGGAGAGAATGGAATAATGTATTCCACAAGGCAGAGAAGCTTAAAATGAAGTCTACCCTGCAAATTTGAGCATAACTATCAATTTTTAAAAATGAAAGTTCAATAAAAAGAGGTATTTTAAACATTCCTAGGACAAAAGTCAGACCTGAAGAAATTATTTCTCAAATACTCCAGGCAGTAGAAATGTAAGAAGGCAAACAAAAACTGTTACTAAGGAGAACCACAACAAAAAGATAGATCATTATGAGATTACTTTCTAAATGAGGAAACAAAGGTGAAAGCAGAAGCCAAGTAAAAGTGATGGGGCGGGGGAAAGACCTGAAACCCCATGGACTAAATCTCACAGCATCCTGCCTACAGGTGCATCGATGTTTTCTGTGGGTCCAAGTTACAGAAAGGGAGGGTGTATGTAAGGGGTGCGAGGGAAAAAAAGATAGAAGGGAATATGGGACATACTCTAATTAAGTCAAAGGCTAGCAATGAAGGGAAAACAATTCCTGTAGTATCTGTCAGTCAATAAACATTTATTCAGCACCTACTGTGTGCCAGGCACTATGCTAATCTCTGGAGATACAAAAAGAGGCAAAAGAGAGTCCCTGCCCTAAAGGAGGTCATGCTCTAAAGGGGGGGATAACAAGCAAGCAAATATGTACAAACAAGTTACATACAGGACAAATAAGAAAGAATTAACAGAAGAAAGGAAGAGGCTAGAACTAAGAGGCTGGGGAAGGACTTCCTGTAACAGTTAGGATTTTAATTGGAACTTAAAAGGAGTCAGGGAAATAAGTAGTCAGAGATGAGTAGGGATCCCTCCTCCCTTCCCCCCCTCCCGGCATGGGAGGTAGCCAGAGAGAACGCCCAGAGCTGAGATGTAGTGTCTTTTTCATGAAGCAGACAGGAAAGCAGTGTCACTGGATCAGAGTCCATAGCAGGGAGTAAGACGTAAGAAGAATGGAAAGATAGGAGAGGGCTAGATTATGAAGGGCTTTGAGTGCCAGACAGAAGAGTCTAATTTGGATTAGATCCTGGGAGCAATAGGAAGCCACTGGAGTTTACTCTACGTCTGTGTGTCTGTATGTCTGTGTGTGTGTTGGGAAGAGAGGGTAGGCAGTCAGATCTGTACTTTAGGAAAATCACTAAATAGAGATGGGATGGAGTGGGAAGAGACATGAGGCAGGCAGACCCACCAGTAGGCTATTGCCACAGTTCAGATATGAGGTGAGAAGGGCCTACACTAGAGTGGTGGTGGCGTCAGAGGAGAGAAGGGGGCATATTCACGGGATATTGCAAAGGTAAAATCAACAGCCTTGACAATAGCTTAGATAGAGGGGAAGAGAGATAGTGAGGAATCAAGGTTGAAACCCTGAGGGACTAGGAGGGTGGTATTACCCTCTACAGTAATGGAGTGGAGGGCAGAGTTCAGGAGAGAGAGAAAGTTCCCTTTTGGACATGGTGAGTGAAGGTCTGAAAGGCATTTGAAGATGTAAGATTGAAGGTGAGCAGAGAGATGGGGGCAAAATAAGTAGATTTGAGAATCAGCAGCATAGAAATCGTGATTAATTCATGGGAGCTGATAAATAGAGGGAGAGAGGATCCAGTGCAGAACCCTGAGGGACACCTATGATTAGAGAGTGTGATGAGAAATGGTCAAGATAAGTGGGAGGAGAACTAGCAGAGCGTGGCGTATCAGGGAGGAAGGGTGACCATCATCATGTGCGTCAAACACTGCAAAAAGGTCAAGAAGAATGAAGATGGATAAAATGTCATTGGATTTGGTAACTTCGTAAAAGGCAGTTCCAGTGGAATGATACGGTCAGAAGCTGGATTGTAACGGGTTAAGAGGAGAATGAGAGGAGAGAGAGGAGAGGCCTCTATTGTAGAGGGCCTTTTCAAACAGTTTAGTGAGGAAAAAAGAGATCAAGTAAGGATTTTTTTTTCAGCATGGGAGAGATATGAGCAAGTTTGCAGGCCAGCGTTAGAAACAAATGGAAGAAACTTAACTCTCATAATTTAAAATGTGAATGATTAAACAATCCAATTACGTTTTTGAAAGTGATAGATTGGATAAGAATACAAAGTGCCACAATTTGTTGTCTGCAAGGAACACATTTTAAAAAGAAAGATGTAAACAGAGTAAATATAGTGCTAGAAAAAGATTTCCATTCATTACCTGGATCTAAAAAAGCTAGAGTTATAATCGTGCTAACAGACAAGGCAAAAATGCATTCAAAATGTAAAAGAATATTATCAAAGAAGGGGGACCGTAGAAAACAAACCAGTCATATTAAACTTATCTGCTCCCAATACCTTAGCATCTAAATTCATAAAGGAAATATTAACTAAAATTCAAGAGCTGTAGACAGCACATAATTGTGACAGGAGATTCCAGTGCCCTCCCAGTTTTGGATAAATCTAACAGAAAGATACACAAAAGAAAAAACAAAATTGAACAAATTGCTGGACAAACTAGTGCTAAAAGCCACGTGGCATCTTCCAAATGAGACTACAAAAAAATGTACATATTTTTCAGCACTAATGGAACATTTATAAAAACTGATCATGTGTTGGGGCATAGCGATAGTGCAAAAAAAAAAAAAAGAAAAGAAAAGAAACCTAAGAAGCAAAAACAGTACACACATCCTTTCCAAATGACAGTGCAATAAAAATAGTAATTATTAGTTCAGGCACCACAAACAAAAGACAGACCCAAATGAAGACTTAGCAATGAAATCCCAAATAATGAGCGAGTGAAAGAAGAAACCATAGAAACAACTAGTGATATGTGAAAGAAAATGACAGCGATGAAACATACAAAAATTTCAGGGCTGTAGCTAAAGCAGTCTTTGTGAAAAAAATAATTTCTCTACAAACATGCCATTACCAAATGAAAAAGGAAAAAATCAATATCCATCATTATATATAAGACCAACAAATAAATCTAAAATAAAGGTAAAAGAGGAGTTATTAAAAATTAGAAGAGAAATGGACAAATAATACCAAAAAAAAACTATGGAAAAGATAAAAGTAAAAGCTTATTCTTTGAAAAAACTAGTAAAATTTAGAAACCTCTGGTCAATCTGATTAAAAACAAGAGTTCAAAAAGTCAAATTAACAAAACAGCAAATGAGCAATGTGACATCTCAACAAAACCAGAAGAAATAAAAGAGAATTGTTGTTCGTTTGGAGCCAACACTTTGTGATCCCATTTGGGGTTTTCTTGGAGTGGTTTGCCATTTTCTTCTCCAGCTCATTTTACAGATGAGGAAACTGAGGCAAACAGAATCAAGTGACTTGCCCAGGGTCACACAGCTTAGTAAGTGAATGGAGCTAGATGTGAACTCAGGTTTTACTGATTCCAGGCCTGTTACTCTATCCACTGTGTCACCTAGCTACCTTGGCAAATAATAATAATAATAATAATAATTTTATACCCAGTTGTACACTAAAAAACCTTCAAACACACACACTCAGAAATAATGGAATACTTTCAAAACTATAGAATATCAGAATTAATAAAAAGCCAAATAGCGATCTTAAATACCCCAACCTCAGAAAAAGAGAACTAGCTGGGAAAAAATTACTAAAGCAAAAAATTCCTGATCCTGATGGATTCACATATTACACAGATTATTCTCAAAAATTGTGAAAGAAAGCACCCCACCAGATTCTTCTTAGTAGACAAATATAGTCCTAACATCCAGACCAGGAAAGCATAAAGCATAGCACAACTGTAAACCAATATCATTAATAAATATCAATTTAAAAATTTTAAACAAAATGCTGTCAGACTATAGTGATTTATCCAAGAAATCATTCACTGTTACCAAGTTGAATTAATACTAGGGATGCAAGAATATTTTAATATTAGGAAAATTATCAGTGTAATCATATTAAAACAAAAAACTCCAAAACTGCATGATTATCTCAGTAAATGCAGAAATAAATCTTTGACAATGTGTGACATCTATTGAGGTGTTTATCCTCTATAAGTATAAAGGGAACTTTTATAAATAAGCATCTATATAAAAGCAAAAGCAAATGTTGTATGCAATGGGGATACACTAGAACCTTTTCCAGTAAATATGAGAGTCAAGCAAGGATGACTTCTCTCCCTACTATTTATTATTTTGTATAGTTGTAGAAATGCTAGCAATAGTAATGAAACAACAGAAATTAAAAGCATAAAGATAGACACTAAAAGAAATAAAACTATCCCTATTTCCTGATAATATGATGGCTTACTTAGAGAATCCTAGAGAATCAGCAAAGTTACTAAGATAATTATCTTAATAGGTTCAGCTAAATTGCAGGCTACAAAATAAACCCTCAAAAATCAACTGCACATCTACATAATAATAAAATTCAAGGGACATTAATAGAAAGGAGAGTCCCATTCCAAATAACTACAAAATTTATGTAAAAAGCTTGGAGATCAATCTACCTAAGCACATCTCTTTAGTTTGTTTTTTTTTGATGTATTGATAATTATGCTGGAGGTTTTCCTCTGATTTGTTAAATGGTGTAACTCTGAAAGAGAAAAAGAAAGAGATATTGGAGAAACTATGGTGATGTAAAGAAATAAAAGACATCAGTTAAAAATTTTTTAATTTAAAAAAACCGTATTGAAACTTTTGGGATATTTATTATTTAGCCATTTTTCTCCTTTTCCCATCCTTTTCAGATTGGAGTCCTTTTGACTTGATTTCTGTCACACCAAGCAAATGTATCCTTACTAGCCTTTCCTAAGTGCACTCTATACCTGATTAGTAAACAGTCACTCCTATATTCTGATTTATAGAGCGAATACTAGATTTCATCTCTTGGGTTGTTGTATGGAGAAAACAAATTATAGAAAAGGTCAAAATGAACAGGTATGAAGAAAACTGATGAGAATTGAAATGTACTATTAAAAAATTGGCACAAATTGGCTGTTAATCATGGAAGAATGCAAAAAGTTATACATAAACTTTGGTGGTGGCTATTTTATAGGTAGGTAGAACAGGAAGAATCTGGGAATTGGAATGCCAGACAGTAGGGGGCATATTTCCTCTGGTATGAGAGCCATACACACAATCACTTCAGCTAAATTCGTTACTGAGCATGAATTCCCAGTTATTAGATACTTTGTTTTAGTCCATAATCTATCAGGCAACTTTGAACAAAAATGGCTTTATAGACTATTAGGTACTAGTCTGTCTTGTCAGGCAACTAAAAAAAATGTTCTTCCTTTACTCTTCCAAAAAGCTTAATTGAAGAAAATGAGGAAGAAGAAAAGGGAGAATAAAAAGAAATTTGGAAAAACAGAAAATTATGGGCATGCCCTGCTATCCAGTTGTATGAAAACAGTGTTACAAAGGAACACGTTCATGGGAGCTGTATTACATGCTTAATTTACATATTTAATAATATCCAAGTTTTCATGGTGTTTTACAGTATGTGATAGTGTTTTCTCAAGACAGCATGGGGTGTGGATTGGTAGGAAGAGGGACTGTGAACCCAGTCTCAAAGAGGTACTGTAGTTTGAGCAAAGTTACTGTGGGTATATATCACTATGCTAAAGGGAGAGAGAAGTCAGCTCATGAAACTGATCTTACACTAAGCAAAGAGCAGCTTAAAGCAATGAGTAGAACCAGAAATCCAAAGCTGTAAGAGACTCTAGCCGTTGCCCAGTCTTACTCTAACCAAAAGCACCAATCTCCTAACATCTGACAATTTGAGATACATTCTCTCTTTGAAATCCTCGTGTGTTAAGGAGCTCACTAATCCCTATTTTGTTTTACAAAAACTCTAATTACTAATAAGATTTTCCTCATAATATCCTAAATCTATTGCTCTGTAATTTCCACTCATTGGCTAAACACTGCCCTCTAGGCTAATGTAACATTTTTTCATTAATCAACATTTTAAGTTATCATCAACCACTTCCAAATATATCTCCTAGTTCACATCTCCTTTTTTTAAAATACCTATTTATTTGCTTATTTACTCATTTTAGAACTACTGAAGCTCAGAGTTGGGAAGGGACCTGAGAAGCCATCTAGTCCATCTTGTACCTAAAGTAGAATCCCCTCTACAACACATGCTCACAAATAGCCATGCAGCCTTTGCTTGAAGACCTCTGGGGTGGGGAGCCCACTACTTTACAAAGATTTTCTTTATGTTAAGCCTAAAATTGCCTCTCTGAAACTTAAAACAGCAATCCTTTCCTTCCATTCTTCCCAAGCCTTTTTTTTCTTTCAACATTTCAACATCATCCTTCAACAAATCTACATTGGGAATGATTTTGGGGCTTTTCAGTACCTTGGTTGCCTTTCCCTGGATGGATTCCAAACTGTCAATATCATTCCTAATATGTGAGGCCCACAACTGAACATAATAATATATCAGTGTCTGACCACTCTACTTAATGTCATTCTATTTAATTAAATGTTATCTTAGTTGACTATGATTTCTCCTAGGAATGTATTTTTATAGTAAGGTCTTTGTAGTACAGAGTAGAGAAGATTAGGAAGATTTTGAGAATGTGCAACAAATAAGAGTAGATAAGATGAAGATGAAATATTGCTGGGACTGAGAAAATTATTTGGAAAGGATATAAGGGAGGAGAGAAGCGGGTACCTTGTGGGTGATGAAGTAGGGCAAGGCTTTCCTTAGTCTGGCATTACCTCAAGTTCTCTTCAGAAGCCACTTCTTTATTTCCTCTCCAATACATCCCCATTGGAGAAAGTCTTCTCTGAGTAGAGGCCGTGTATTTCAACAGCACTCTTCCATGAAAACAATACTACATATGTTATAATGGGGAAATAAAGTGAAACTGGGTCCTTTCCAGCATAATCTCAAATACAAACAAACAAGATGTGGAGTAGAATCCCAAATAAAATCATAAGATCAAAACAATTTATATTTTGCTAAAAGACAAAAATTTAACATAAAAAATGGTTTGCTTTCTACATGCCCTCTTCTGATCTCTAAGTGTGAATATTTAGGTTCACAACCAGAGTCTTCCTCAGTCCCTTATCTTCCTCACTCTACATAACCAGTCACTTGCCAAGGCATGCCAGTTTTACCTCCATAGCATGTCTCACATCCATCCCCTTATAACTCAAGCCCTTGTAAACTCTTGTCTAAACTATTGTATATTGAGTGAAACAATGTGAACATAAGTGTATACAAGACACATATCTTCATGTATCATTCTGCCTCCAGTCTCTCCCCTCTCCAATTCATTCTTTTTACACAGCTACCAAAATGATTTTCCTCCCCTATTCAATTAAATCCCATGCATTTTCAGCTCCTATATCCTTTAAAACCCTTCACACCCTATCTTTTCTCTCCTTCATGTACTCTGTGATCCGATGAAGCTGGCTTGTTTATCATTCCTGTCCAGGACTCCTCCAGGCTCCATGTCTTTGAATAAGCTGTCCCTTAGTCTTAGAATACCCTATGTTCTTACTTCTGTTTGTTAGAATCCCTGGTTTTCTTCAAGGTTCAACTCCAACTCTGCCTATTTCATGAGACATTTTGTGATTTCCCTTAGCTCCTAGTGCCTTCCCCAGTTACTTTGTTTTACACACATACTCTCTCTCTCTCTCTCTCTCTCTCTCTCTCTCTCTCTCTCTCTCTCTCTCTCTCTCTCTCTCTCTCTCTCTCTCTCTCTCCATATATATATGTATATATATACATATATATATACTTATGTTTACATTGTTTCACCCAACAGAATATAATCTCCTTGAAGACAAAGACTGTTTCGTTTTTTCCCTCTATACCCATAGTACCTAATATAATACATACTATTTTGTTGTATTGTTTAGTCATGTCTGATCTTCATGTGGCCCCTTTTGGGGTTTTCTTGGCAAAGATACTGCAGTGGTTTGCCATTTACTTCTCTAGCTCATTTTAGATGAGGAAATGAAGGCAAACAGGGTTAAGTGACTTGTCCAGGGTCAATCCAGCTAGTATGAGGCTGGATTTGAATTCAGGTCCTTCTGATTCCAGGGTCAGCATTCTATCCATTGCGCCACCAAGCTGCATTTATTTAATAAATGTTTGTTGATGTAGTGATTGCATCCATTTATGCAAGTCTTCCTTTACTTATGTCTCTGAATTTTTCATATTAATCTTTTTTCTCAGAGCAATAATTACGTTCTATTACATTTGTATACAAAAATTTGGCCTGCCCTTTTGATGAGCTTTTTGCTTCCACAAAAAAGTAGTATATTTTAGTACATGGGACCTTCCAGGTTGTTGAGGTTTTTTTAAATGACATTTAGCTTACAGCTCCTTCTATGATACATTTACCCCAAGTTCTACCAATATTAAATGTTATAATTTTAAACTCATTTTGGAAATTGGATAAATATTGAAGTTGTACTTAAAGTTTCTTTACTTTGTATTTCTCTCATTAATAGTGATCATTTCTCAAGTGATAGCAATCACTTTCATTCTTCAGAAATTGCCCATTCCCTTTAATCAGTTATCCAGTGGAGAAAACAGGTATTAAATATGAACATTTCTATCAGTTCTTTATGTACCTGAATGTCAGATTTTTTTAATCATATAAATGTTACTACACAGATTTTTTGTATCAATCTTTCTTTTCGATTTAGTTATGCAAAATGTTTTCTTTTATATAATCAAATTTCTTTGTTTGATAGGTATGAATTTACTCATACAACCATAGCTGTAAAGCTGGAGGCTACCTCAATGGTCATGAAGTTAAACAGCCCTCATTTGATAGTGAAGAAGCTGAGCCCCAGGGGAGGGTAAAATGATTTGACCACAGTCACACAAATAATAAGCGTCAGAGGTGGGATTAGAACCCAGTTCCTCTGACTTCTTTCTACAGTACCATAAGACTCTTTTCCACAATTGAGATGAATATAGTCTTCCCTTTCTTCTGTTTAAACATCTTTAGATCTTTGATCCAATTTCTGTAAAGTATGAGCGTAAACACCAGAGCTTCTTATTGTGTACAGGTGAAGAAATTGGAGCACTGAAGTGCAATGAAAAAGTATTTACCAAAACTGACATAAGAAATAAATAACTTAAGCAGACTAATCTCAGAAGAAGAAATAAAGTATGTCATTAATATCTGCCTTATAAAATTCATATACACTCACATGAGCCAGAAGGATGGAAGGGTGAACATTTTTCCCCTATGTGATATAACACATATTTATATTACATATAATATAATATATAATATAACACAATTTTATATTATATATAAAATTTTAAGTGTATGATATTTAGTTATTTTTGAAAGGCAAAAATGGTCTTGATTTTTAAATCTAAGGAAAAAAAACAGTAGGTGAATGAAAAGTATTTTTTAAACCTTTATCATGTTCTAAACACTGTGATAAGTGCTGGGTTTACAAATACAAAATTGAAATTGTTCCTGCTGTCATACTTAAGCCAAGGGATGGATGTTATGCCCTGGGAAGTCACAAAAATGATGAGTGGAACAACTGATATGCCCTTTCCAGAGGCAATGGTTTAAAAAAAAAAAAAAGATGGAAAAGGGAGTAAATAGGTACACAGGCAGTGGCAAGGCAAAAAATAAAGATGACTGCATGGCCCTAAGGCGTGCCAAGCCAAGTGGCTGGCTCCTCCCAGGCAGTCTCTGGGAAAAAGAAAACCAAAAAATGTGTACTAAAAGCTATGTAATGTGCTGATTTGTGTATTGGCAAATAAAATACAGCATTATACTTTTAAAGGATTGTAACTAATAAAGACTTATTAGGAACACCAGGAATTCAGGGATGGAAAGTGATCGGTAAAATATTGTATCAACCAAAAAAAAATCACAAAAATAAATAGATCACATAAAGGTATGAATGGCCTTCGATAATTTTCAACAGTATCAATTCATCAAGTCCAAAACATTTGGTAGAGGTTTAAAGTTTATATGAGGTATGGTCCATGCCTTCCTGGAGCTTATGATATAACAGTAAGACAAAAACACGGCTATAATTCATAGTAATTCTTTCTATGAATACATATGTATAATTATGTATTTATATGTAGTACACTTTCATATGTTAAAAAGTATACATAATCTGCCTAGAACATAACATAAATACATTTTTAGAACAATATAAGGTCTGTGAGAGGAGACCATTACTAACAGAATGGAATCAGAGAGTCTTCATGAAAGAGGCAGTTCAGTAAGGCTTTTAAGATGAGTAGAAATTTCTTAATGTATTTATCATAAATGATGAAGGATTTTTTTCCCTAACAGGGTAATAAACATCTTCTTGAAACCAAAAAAACGCATTATTACATATAGTGAAGAAATGAAATCATTCCCACAAAAAAATAGGAACAAAACAAGTTTCCTACTTTCACCACTTCTCTTTGTGTTAGCAATGACAGCAATTACAGTGAGCTTGTGGGGAGGGGAGCAACAGAGGGATCAGATTTGGTGACTAAAAGTTATATATCACTATTTGCAGAAGGCACATTATATGGACCTAGAAAAAATAAGAGATATAACAGAAAATTGAGGTAATGAGTTCAGCACAGTAGTAATTAGGCTATGAGATAAATGCACAAAAATTCACTTTCTTCTATTCCCCAAGTAGAGCACTTTAAAAAAAATAATTCTATTTACAAAGCTGACAAAAACATAAAGTATCTGAACTACCAATACATGGGAATATTTTGGACTGGGAATAGCAGTTAGCAGACTTAGCCTTTGATAACTTCCCTAAACTGCAATCCCCAGACTGCTCCTACTCAATATGGGCATCAGAGGGTGAGGGGATTGGACTTGGAGCTTTTTTGGTTCTTATTTTTTATTAGTCTGTTGACATTGTCTTTTCACCTTCTACATTGTCAGTTGTAATACATTATGTAGAAACTTGGGAAACCTTAGATACGATGTTTTTAGAGACTGAACTTTTATCTTTCATGACAGTTTGAAGGGCCTCCCTTTGTCTTCCTTACATTTACCAAAGGCATTGACCTGGTAAACTTAGATAAGTGGTAGTTACCTACAACATGACAAAATGAAGAGGTATTTTTCTTCCTTGATACCTATTTTTATAAAGAGGGGATATTTATATTTGCCAAAAGATTATTTTCTTTGTAGTTCCTAAAGATGTTTGCTAGTTCTTTATTCTCAGCTGTTGTGCTTTTTTTTTTTTTAATTTAAAAAGGTTAACGTTTAGCTTTTATTTCTGTATTTCTTATCTATGCATGCCAGGTCTGAAAATGCTTGCTCAGAACAGGTTGGAGATACTGACCTTCATCCCAATTATAATTTTAACTGATACTTTTCCTTTCTCCCTTTATTTTCCTACTTTAGGTCACAATTCCCAGACCCTCTGTGGCATCCACACAGTCTACTTCAGGAAGCTTTCATTATGGCCAACCCTTGGAGAAAAAGGATCTTCAGCCTCTGGAACACACTGTCGAACTTTATTCTCCAAGGGAAAATGTGTCTGGTGTGGTGGGAACAGAGGGTGAACTTCCCAGTGGTGCCAGCAGAACAGACTGGGTACTTCCCTTGGATCATCTAGGGCAGGATAGCACTCCAAAGGAAGGCCTCACTAAGGAATGTGTCAAATCCCAAGACCTGCTACCCAACCATAACAACATCAAAATGGCCACAAAAGAATTTGAGATTCTCCCTGTGGGAGCTGATGAGAAGAGCGCTGTGTTGGGTTCAGACAATGAGGAGGAGAAATTAGGCAAAGGGCATTGTTTCATTGAGATTTCTAATCTTCCAGGAGATTTAGAAAGGGAGCATTCACATACTCCCGAACCTCTTGAAGAATTCAGGACACGGACTTTCTGCGTGGTGCCAAATCAGGACACAAATCATGAAATAATGAAGCTTCTGGCAGGTGCAACTTCAGAAATTTCTCCAGCACGAGTCATCCACCCACATGGTGAAGGTCAAGTAGTGGTGCAGAAAAGTAAGTTACAGAGAGATGAGGATATCAGTAAGGGGGAAGGTGTGCCCAGTCATCAAGGGGATCTCTCTGCTTTTTTACATCAAGAAGATAAGAAAGAGAAAATTTCCCCTCGAAATGGAGAGTTGTTCCATTGCATTTCAGAGAATGAACATTCTCCTACATCCAGAAAGGATGTCATTAGATCATCCTTTATAACCAGACACAGTCGCATCCCTGTTTTAGCACAAGAGATAGATTCGAGTTTTGAGACTTCTTCTCCAGTTTCAGCGAAAGAGAAACTCCTTCAAAAGAAAGCTCATCATCCAGATCTAGTCAAGCTGCTGGTGGAGAAAAGACAACTCAAGTCTTTTCTTGGTGACCTCTCAAGTGCCTCTGACAAATCGCTAGAGGAGAAGTTAGCTGCTGTTCCTGTTCCCTTTCCTGAGGATGAAGTGTTCACTCCCTTTTCAAGACTCGCAATAGACCCTCACTTGAGCAGGTCAGCCGAGGACAGCTTTCTGTCACCTCTCAGTTCCCAGGTTAGAAAGAGCAAAATTCCACGGCCAGTGACCTGGGCTAACACAGACCAAGTCAGTAACTCAGCCTCCACTCAGTTCTTTCCTCGGCCACCACCAGGAAAACCTCCAACTAGACCTGGAGTAGAAGCCAGGTAAGACCACAAGGACAGGGCATGTATGTGTTACAGGGGTTATAAGAAAGCTTTCTTAAGTCATAGGCAGTCATAGCACAGTGCAGGGTCAGCAAACTATGCCCTCCGCCCCTCATCACCTGTCTTTGTAAGGCTCATGAGCTAAGAATGGTTATCTTTTTTTTTTTAAAGTTTTTTTACCCTTGGCATAGTGGAAAGAGTACTGGGTTTTAGAAGATCTGAGTTTTAGTCTTGGTTCTAATGTTTTTAGCTATTTGACACATGAAAGGTGAAGAGCTCTTTGAAATATCAAATTTTTTTCATTTTAAAATGCCGATAATAATATGTGCATGACCTACGTACTTCACAAGGGGGTTGTAAAGAAATCACTTTGTAAATCTTAAAGCACTATTTGAGTTACGATTATCATCTCCTAGCCACTGAAATGCATATTCATGCCTTCTCTCTCCAGAAGCATGACTAATTTTTATGGCCTAAATGCTTCCATAAGTAGCTAGAACACCATTTTAATAAATATCATTATGATGTCTAGCTCTATATTAAAAAAAAAACTATTTCTGCATCTCGGCAGATGACCCCTGATACTTTCCTGATCAAATTAAGATGAATTCTTGTAAACAAAAAATCGTATGACAGATTTTACTGGTTTTTGTGTGTAAAGTTGTTTTGTATTTGCAATTTTGGGTATATATTTTATATAAGTCTTATGACATGTTTTAGAGGGAGAAAAGGGGAAGGATTATGGGGTGATATCAGAGACATCTTCCCTTGAGAACTGAAGCACTGAGGTTTCCAGGGTAGAAAAACCAGTAAGGGAGAGAAAGAGGCCCTAAACTGTTAGCAAGCACAAACGAAAAAACTGAAATTCCATGCAGTATCTCACCTTTGTATTTGTTAGCAATACATCTCCCTTGGGGTATAAGAGATTTTTGTATTTTGAAGTGCCAATACCAAAGAGAAGCAGGAAGAATGGGGAATGTCCTTCATCACACACTATCAATAAGTACAGTGAAGTCATTTAAATGAGACATTAAAATCTAACCCATACATTTTCTCTTGATAGTATAAGGATTTATTCAAGGGTTCATCACCCAGATTTTCTCCCTTTTCTTTTTAACACCTGACTCAAATTATTTTCTAAGCACCTTTCATATGCAAAGCACTGAGGAAGAATAAAAAATGAAATATTATTTCATCCCTAATCTTGTGGAACTTGTAACCCAAGTAGTATCGCTTAAGTAACCTAAGGTTATGATACATATATTACTACAATACATACCAACTGTTAAGAAAGACCCAAGAGAGGAAAATATGTTACTATCTGGAAGAAATCATGGGTGATCAGTTGGCAGAATCAGCAACATTTAACTGATCCTTGAAGGATGGATAGGATTTTATTAGGTGTAGGTTAGAGGATGGGGAGGACCTTCCAAGCATTAGGGAAAAGTCTGAGCCAAAGGCATCAAGGGGTAAGACGCTCAGCTCTGCCCTGTGCCTGGCATGCATTTCCTCCTCATTTCCACCTCCCAGAGTTCTCTGGCTTCAGGCGCCTCCTCCTTTGTCTGGCCTTCCCTGATATCAGGATTTTCTCCTTCCTCCACTACTTTATCTGGATGCCTCCTTTGCCCCCACTATTCCCTATCTTGGGTACTATACTTATTTACATGCAAACATGTTCTATCCCTTCTTCCAACATGTTCTTACCCTTTTAGAGTGTAAGGACTGTCATTTTTGTCTCGATATCTCTATGGTTTAGCACAGTGCCCTGTACATGTTAGGCAGTTTATAAATAGTTGGTAAACTACTTTGTTAAATTTATGATTCGGGTTGCTTATTAATTCAATATAATAACTAAATAAATCTAAAAATGTTTATCATTTTAAGGCCACAAAAGTTAATGTGCTAGCTTCTTGTTAATCAGAGTAACATTTTGTAAGCAGGCCCAGTGGTAATACTATGCTAAATATAACAGGATAAACCAGCTTAGAGCGCAGAGGCCAAATATTGGAAGCTTCCCGGTTGGGCTATGGTCCTAAAGCAACAGGTTGAATTAATTGTAATCATAGTGCTATTTGTGCTGAGCCCCGGGGGCAGGTTAGCAACCCTTTCCCAAACGTAGCAGGAAGCTGACCTAGAGGGAAGAGGAGCCCAGAAAGTGAGTTGTTGACTCTAACTGTCAAATGTCATTTCTAAGTTCCTTGCTTCTTACAGGTGCTAGCACAGACCTGAAGGGCATTTTTCAGGTGCCAGGTCACCTTTAGCAATTTGAAGTTTTATAAATCAAAATGAAGGCTTTTGAGCCACTTATTATAACATTTAAATTATCTAGCCAAACATGTATCTTCAAATACTACAGTATCAGGAATTCTTACGAGCTCGATGAAGTTAACAGAATAACAGAAAGAAATGAAGTGATTCTTTAGTCCAACTTCACCATTTTACAGATGAGGAAACTGGGATTAAATAACTTTGTATTTTATAAGTTATTAAATGCAGTGAAAACATTTTTAATTATGGTCTTTCTTCTTGGGGAGTATAATTCATATGGAGGATTCATGGCATTGGGGTGAGGATTTCCATGTATGTCTACATCCTCAGATTAAATGGTTTAACCAATATTACATGATCACAGAGGTGATCTTATCAGATTTCTTGAAAAATACTGAAATATTGAAAAATAAAAGCAGAACAATGGAGTTCTCTATACCCCCAAAACAATATGTACTTGTAATGGCATAAACATTTGGTGCATGTAAAGTGTATCTGTGCATATTTTGGGGTACTTACAATTTGCAGATTATATCAAGATAATTCTTCTTGTGTTCTTTTAAGGTTACGTAGATATAAAGTCCTGGGGAGCAGCAACTCTGACTCAGACCTTTTCTCCCGTCTGGCTCAAATTCTTCAAAATGGATCTCAGAAATGTCGGGGCTCTACTCAGTGTAAGAGTCCTGGTTCCCCTCACAGTCCAAAAACACCCCCCAAGAGCCCTGTTATCCCTCGGAGAAGTCCCAGCGCCTCCCCACGAAGTTCTTCCTTGCCCCGTACTTCAAGTTCCTCACCATCCAGGGCTGGACGGCCCCACCATGACCAGAGGAGTTCATCCCCACATCTGGGGAGAAGTAAATCACCTCCCAGCCACTCAGGATCCTCATCTTCGAGGAGGTCCTGCCAACAGGAGCACTGCTGTCTTAAACCCAGCAAGAATGGCATGAAAGGATCTGGCAGCCTCTACCACCACTCTGCCAGTCCCAAAACTCCCCCAGGGAAGAGTAAGTCAGCCAGTAAACTCAGCAGATAGGAACTTTGTCCCTATCACAGGTGTGAAACCCTCCTAAACCTGATGCATGTTGTGTCCGTATACTGTATATTTTAAAAAAAAATCAGTGTTGACCTTCACTTGCAAAAGAAAGTAACATGATAAATTATTTATGAAAAGAACGTGTGGCAGAGAATTACCCAAAGGCAGGCAGCAAGCAGATCAGAAATGCCTGTGAAGGGGCAGCCAGCAAACTCACTTGGGTGAAACTCACCAAGACCAGTGATCTCTAATTCTTAGCTGCTTTTTAAGAGAAAGAGTTGTGGGGGAGGCTGAATGAAGTTTACAGTTTTGGCCTACTTTTTACTTAATGGTTACTTAAACAAAATCTGAAAACTCTTTAATATTTTCATCCAAGGTTTCCTCACCTTTGAGAATTGGTATTGCTCAGATCATTTTAGTTTAAGAAAACATGCTATCTGGAAGCCAGTGATGGTGAGTGCTTTGCTCGTATGTCCCCATGATGTGTTGGGTCTTTGTGTAACCTTTGCTCCAAGTCCAAGCGACCTCTTTGGAATCCAATTTCAGGAGCTTGTCTTGACCACATAATTCACTCTCCCTTCTCTCACCAGGCTCATCTTCTAAAATATATACATGTTAGCACGTACTAAAAGGGTTTCTAACAGTGTTGGCTAGGCCTTTCCTTAGCTGCTTCGGATTGAGAGAACTTCTTACTCCCTCATATGGTCCTTTGAGGCAATAGCGGTACAGTTCAGTACTGTTCATATGGTTGACAGATGACTACAGGCCTTCTTTCTGGAATACATCAGAGCTCGGGGATGTCCACTGATGGTTTTGGAAGCCTGAACCTTTACACTAACAGCGCCTTGGAAGGGTTATAAGAGGTGTGACAGCTCAAGTGGAGGAACCCACTTGCCTGTAAACTTACCTCACTGTAATCCCAGTCCTTATTCCCTAACTCCTTGGAGTATCGGTTGTTTTCAGTGTGAGCCTCTAGGATGTTTCCAGAAAGAGTAAATGGGAAAGGGCCACTGGGATAGCTCTCCATTCTACATCGCAGGATTACTTACCCCTCCCCCCAGAAAAGAGAATTAGGTATGTTGTTGAGGAAGATCATCCTCAAGCCTTACATTTTGTAAGTTACCTAAAAACCAGAATTGAATATCTGGGGAAATAAAGCTGGAAGATCAGGCTTAAATAGTTATCTTTGGTGTTTTCTAACCATCTTTTGCTCCTAGCACGTCATACCTCTGTGCCTCAGATTAACAATGCTGAGCTTCCCATCCCAATGTCTTGTCTGTGTAGTCCTAATTAGTAACTATGGAGGACCTTAGTGGGAACCCTCCCATCATATATTTCTCCCCCTAAAAGGTACCAGCCAAAATGAAACGACCTCAGACTTTGAATTGGCTTTCTTTGTACTCCCTGTCCCTGGCATGCTGGGTGTTATGGAAACCTTATCAGGGTCAGATAAATGAGTCTGCTTGCTGTTGATATTTGCCTTCCAGCAAACATCTGTGCTTTGTATTTGTTGCCAAACCTCATTCCCTTGGTTTGAAAAAGGAATTATTTCTTCTTTGAGTAAATATGTTCTGATGCTGCATCAATGTAGCCCTGAAGCTGCACTGAACTTTTTCTCTTGGTCTATGTTGGACTTAAAAAAACAAAACACTCTCCATATGTGTACTGTCTCCTCTAAGTAATGTAGCATAGTAGGGAACCTTAATTTCTTTTGGGTTTCAAGCACTACAGAGGAATGCAATAGGTAGGGAATACCTGCTGCTGTTCCTGAAGCAACTGTAACGTTGGCAAGGCCAAGCTCTGTATTATATTGTATAATAGTTGCTGTAACAACACTTGCATGTCTTAATGATAAATTATATAAATATTTATAAATATATATATATATATAGACATACGCGTATAAACTCAATTCACTCTCATTCTCCATTGTAATTTATAGACCGCAGATGGTGAAATCCCCTTTCTATCGCGTGCCTCAAATACACTTGGGCCTTGCGTCTTCATTTTCTGAAAATATTTTCTTGGCATGTGACACCTCAGACAGAGTCTTTCTGCCTTCCCTGTGTAAGGTTTAAGGGTTGGCAGTTCTCAAATAAGTCAGGTTTTAGGAGTGTAGTTTAAACTTTCATTTAAAGAGCTTTTAATAGGAAAAAAATACTTGAAAGTGTATTATTGGTTTAAAGATTTGTCATGTTAATCTCATAGTACTGTCGTCATGGTTAGAGCAGATAATCTGGGACGATGATCATGGTTTAAATCCAGTGACAAAGAGAATGCCATGCTAGGTTAATATGAATTGATAAAAGAATCCCTGTTATCATTCCATTTTGCTTTCTTCACTTTTATTGGGTACTTTGTAAGCTTCTGACATCAGAGCTATATAATTTTTATTTCGTTGTATTGGCTAACCTGTGGTAAAAGTAGCCTGCTTTAAGCCGTTCTCTCTGGTCAGAATTGTGCTAGTTATAATCCATTTTGAAGAGCTGTTGTTGCAGATGTGGCTACCATTGTAGTGTATGTGTGATCACACTTTCTTGCTGGCATCTTTGCCAAGTTTTCCCCAAACCAACATTGAAATCAGAGTGGCATTTAAATGTGTTTTCCCTGCTTTGGTTCTCCCCATCATACCCCTTGACCTTTCCACTGTGCTGCCCTGCTTTTTATAAGAAGCACTGGCAAAGTTTGTTAAGCCTCAAATATTAGACATCAGGATTCAGAGATAAGCAGCCATCATTATGTAAGAATATTTTATCTTGCATGTTAAAGAAAGAGTTAACCAAAGATGTGTTTCTGCTCTCTCTGCTTCCTTTTAGGAGGAAAACCTAAAAGTAACTCTACCCTCATATATTATTAAGTATATTTAAAAGTACATGTCCTATACAGCATATCCAATATAAATGTTTTTAAAAGCATTAGTTGTCTGTCCTTGCACGAATTATTTGTGCTTTTAGATGTTGAGTGTCACTCAGGCTAAAACTAGAGTGTCATTCCTGAGCAGAGCTGGGTCAGAACCTTTTTTTTGGGGGGGGGGGTGGAATCTTGGTTGTTTTTTTAAGTTAAGATGCATAAAGAATGCATTTTTTTTTCTCTAGTGGTGGCATATTGCAGACTTTGGTGACAAGCATAGCTTATCCACTATCACTAATATAAAAATAGTTCATTTGATTATCCTAAATACAATATGTGGAGTTTAGAGTTTTAGGGGTACATGCTAATCAGAGTCCAATAAAACTATTAAAATGCAAAGACAAAAAAATTTTTTTTTTTAAATGTAAGGCAAAAGCCAGAACTGCATTATGGGAACTCAAGTGCCTCAGTTTGAATGGAGGTTGGGAAGGCAAGCCTTTTCACAGCCTGCAGTTCCTGGGTGCTTAAACACACTTATCAACTCACACTCCTCCTAAACTCCCTTTTCTTCTCCCAATTTTTTGTACTGCCTCAGTTGAGCAGACGTGGGCAGAAACTTCTTATGTTGCTATATGATCCTGTCCTTAATTATGCTTCCCAGGGATTGGAAACTGGTTAAGACATTCAGTTAAAATTCCATGGAGTAATCTCTGCATATGTTTTCACATATGATGATATTTTTGTGGGACCAGATTTAACACACGGTAAATGTAAAGAGGAAAATGGGGTCGGATAAAATTTAATCTTAAAGCCACTGCCTGGAATTATGAGAATCTCTGAATTTTAGACTTGTTCAGAGATGTACTATTTAATTCACCATTCCTGTACAAGCTGGCTTTGCTGATAATGATGTATTTACACTTAAATTTTAAGTTGCATGGTATGAACTGAATTCCATTTTGCTATAAATGTTGCCAAGATAATCAAGTCCCAAATAACTAGCAAAATAGTAGTATTAATCGGAGCCCATTGCAGTCAACATACACTTTATATTCTTTGCTCTTTTCACTCAAAAGAAGTCTGCTGCTTATTAATGCATTGTACTACACGTATAATTTTTTAAAGACTATGTAAAGACTCCTTGATTAATCTTAGTAAATGGCCACTTTGAGAACATTTTTGCACAGCTGCTGGGCAGGCAACTTCTTACAGAAGCACTGATGGGATTTCTTCCTATAGATCTGTGCTGATGTTTTTCAAGGTTGCATTTATTTTGTGAGGAGGAAGCATAGCTTTATGCATGTAAAAACACATATAGTTAAAATTGTAACTAACACTTCTACATGAGGTGACCAAGTTGAAACAGAATTAAGAGATTTTTCTATTGGGTGGGTGGGTGGGGATCCTAGTTTGAGAAATTTAATTCCTTACCTAGCATTAGGAGTTAGTGATGGGGCAATCAGAATTTAATAGCCTGGGGTGGGGGGAAGTGCATTTGACTCTTTGGGTATTTAAAATTATTTCTTTATAAATGTTAAGTCAAATTTAGTGGTCACAGGTAACTAAGCTCTTCAGATTTTTATGAAAATATATTTTTGGTTCCTTTGTTTCTAACAAAAGTGCACAGGTACGAGAGAACCATCACCTCTGTTTTGTTCCTATTCTTTTGTAATCTTGATAGTAGGAAGACTCGGATGTACCCATTTTTGTTTACATACATGTCTATTGAGTATTTGGGCACTTCATCTCAGGTGAGAGTGGTCGCTTTAGCACCAATACCACTAGTGCTGAGAGAGAAAAAGAAACTTATTTTTTGACTTCTCTTTGCCTTTGGTTCTGTAGACAAGGCAGACATAGTCCTGTTAGTCTTGTTTTCAGAATAAAAGTAGAGAGAGAAATGTTTAACGCTTAAGACACACAGCCACCATGGCTTTCCCCCCAAATCATCGTGTACTTAGCTTAGGGAACCTACCGGTCCATGACGCACTTAAGACTTCGACATGGCAGAGTGATCTGAAACATGACTCCAACATCAAATTTCGGAGGGAATGGGTCAGGGCTATTGTGTGAGGGAATCCCCAACTCCTACTCCAGAATGTAACCACAGCAGGTTACATCACCATCAGGGTAACTTTAATAATTGTTGCTGTCCCACAGGCCCCCACCACACCCCCCAACCCCATTCCACTTCCCCGCACTAGGCAGTTTTACCCACAAACCTTGGACCTTAGAAGAATTTCATATTATAGAAGTGAGGATTGGGTTTCCCAGCACAGCAGAGTAGTAAAAGTTACACAGAAAATTCTTGAAGTCATTCTGTGAATACAATGAGTAAATGTTTCCTTATTTCATTATGGTTTTGGATGCCTCACAGCCCATGTTCTCCCAGACCCAGTGCTCCCCACTGGACATGACACTACTTTTAATCAAGTCAAGCTCCTCTGTGAAGCAGATATTCAGTGATTTGATTTCCTTATACAAAAATATGCATGTAAAGGTTCTTCATAAGACAAACGTGGCCAGATAAAGCATTACCTTGGCATTTATTGCAATCTGGTGACTGCCCATAGAAACTGAGAAAGTTCCACAGTCAAGAAGCAAGTTATGTTTGGTAATTACTTGAATCCTATCCCCTCCTTGTGTCCTTCCCTCCCATATTTGTTTCCAACAGTAAATTTCAAGAAAAATAACTTGGCATTCTTCCCATCGTTCCCTTATGAGGTTGTAATAGGATTCTGAATGTCTTCCTAATGTACAGTAGAAATGATAGGATGGTTACAACTTGCTTCCTTAAGCTTTTTATCATGAGCTACATAGCCCTACTTTTCCCAGATGCCCATTCACCTAGAGAATGTGGAAAAAAGTGAAGCAGGTCATTGAGTAAATAGTTTCTTGCACTATAGGGGCTGCTGATCGCACAAACTGTTGTGGATGCTTGCCTTGTATACTTTCCCTCTATAGCAGACAAATATTGGGTTCCACATTTGGATGTTTAAAAAACTATACTAATCACAGCCTACTTGTGAAGATTTTTAGTAAGTCAGGTGAACTTTTAGAATATAATACTGTCTTGTTATACAAACTGCAATTCAAATCCCTAAAATCACTCATCACAGAAACTAGGTTCTTTTGCCAGTTTGATTTTAAATGCAGTTTTTCTTTCATGTGAGCATATTCCACTCACTTCTGATGGGTAAATAGAACTATTTCTTCTCAGACCCTAAAAGACCAGTGCTTGAATAGTAATCCACGGTGGGAAGAGGGGAGAAGCAGTTGGGGTGGAAGAAGTCGCAAGCCTTAAAAATCCATGAGTTTTTCAAGCTACTCACAGGGTTTTTCCTAAGGGATCAAGCCTCGGTTACTAAGAGATGGCACCAAAATTGGGCCATTCAAGATTCTGATGAAAAGATGCCTAGCAGAGAAGGCAGACTGAGTAAAGATGAAAGGAAGTAGATTGAAGTCTTCTTCAGATGCTTCAGTCTGAGTCCAACAGTTTCCTTCAACATGCTGCTTCTTTGGGGAACACCCCACACTAGGTTTCAGTTATATACTGGTTCTGCTTTTGGCTGCTTTCCTGAAATAGCCAGTGCCTACATCATTAGACACCCCTAATTTTTTTAAAACAGGAAAACAGTTTTGAACCATGAAGTAAACTTAAGAAGCTGTGAATTGTTGGTGGCTGCTAAATCAGACTCAAACAGCAAGCTAAGGGTAGGATTAAGATAAGTTAGGTGAACACTCACTTGATGATTCTACTTGACCCCTGTGAATCAGTGATAGGATCCAGGAAAATGAGAAGCTGTTTTGTGAAAGTATGTGGGTACTGATGTAAATGGCACATCAGTAAGACTGTCTTCTGATGTTGTTTCCTTCCAAAGGTATTGTACGCAAGTGTCCCCTACAAATACCGTCCCCCCCCCCCCCTTTTTTTTTTTCATTTTTTGCTCAGGCAACCATGGACATAAGGTATCTGCAGAAACACGAGTGCTTTCATATCGGCCGTTTGTACATAAAAGTGTAATTATTTATTTAATTTTCCCATTTGTATCATATTAAGGCTTTGTACAGTGTTTTAAGTTCTGTTTTCAAATTATTTTGTATTTTATTTTTATAAACTAGTAATAAAATATTCATTCCGCATGCAAAAACTCCAGCTCTGACTGCATTTTTATGATCATTTGGTTATGAGGAGTAAGAAATGCTAAAGTCATATTTTTTTCGGATTCTATTTTTTGTTAAGTTTTTTACATCTTCCTAGTCACCAAAGCAGTCTCAGGTTTCCCTTTGCATGGGTGAAAATGACCCATGCGACTTCAAGTTCAAATTCACCTCCAGCAGAGACCCAAACCATAGGGATAAACTGTATAAAAGCAAAAAAGATGTTAGCATCCACATCACGTTTAAAACTCACCCATGGGATTCACAGATGGAGAGCTGGAAGGGCACACATAAGTCTAGCCTAGCCTCCTCATTTTGGACGAGGAAACTGATGCCCAGAGAGGTGAAACGATTCGCCCAGGGTCACCAACCGGTTAGTGAATGATAAAGCTGGGATTTAAATTCAGGTCCTCTGACCTGTCCAGCTCCAGCGCTTTCTACTGGCCCAACGCTGCCTTAACTGCCAGGTCAAATAGCGGTTCCCTTTGTTCCCAAGAATCTGCAGTCAGGTGGTCCCCGGGGAGAGCTCAGCCCTGCTACCACGCCTGGCCGGGGTGTGTGGTAAGGGCCTGGTAGGGCACCTAGGCAAAGTACGTGGGCGCTTGTGTACCTCGCTTACAAAGTACTGTTCTTGCCACCGCAGGAATGCCCGCTAATGTAAACTCTCCGTGTCTCCTCTGTAAACTGCCTCCGAAATAAAGGGAGCCTCCCGAAGGGCCGGCTTGACCTGGCATCTGTCACCAGTGCCATCTCCCGGTGTCAGGGTCGTTACTTCCCATTTCTCTCCTCGGTAGCCTCACGCTTTTGGTGGCCGTGGGCAAGCGCAGCCCCTCCGCTCGAGCCCTTGGGCACAGCCCGCCTCTCCGGGGCCAGCTGGGCTTCTAAGGCGCAGCAATCACAACCACCAGCAGCCGCTCGTCGCTCTTGCTGCTCCAGTAAATACGGTAGAATCAAAGCCCTCCAGCCGCGAGCTGTACCGTGCGCACGTGCGCACGGCGAAGGTGTGACTTACCGTGTAAAGCAGGCCGCGCGTCCTAGGGTTTGCTGACCTGTGTAAATGCACAAAGATGGAGGAATTACTGGAACGTAGGAATATGTGCGGAAAACCACACAACTATTATTAGGCAGTGGGCGCCGTCTAAGCACCAGGAGCTGTAGACTGAGGACGGGGAACGCTCCGGGCGCCGGATCCAGGCTGGGAAAAGCCTCTAACGATGCCTGGGGATGGAAGGAAGGAGGGAAGCATCGGCCGCCCTCGGGGAGCCGAACTAACGCTGTAAAAACGCCGGTCCTGTCTAATGAACTCAGCCGTTCGGGCCGCACCAATCCGACTATCCTTGGAGAGCTAGAAAAAGAACATCGGGACTCAGGGGGAAGAACACGAGGGAGCGAGGGCCAGAGACGCCCCGGACACCTCCGACTGTGCTTATTACGGGACTGGGTACCAACGCAGGGGCAGCCCGGCTGCTGGGGGAGGAGGCTAAGGGCTGGCGCCAGCTGGGCACGGGGTGGGGGAGGGGAGGGGGCGACAGGCCCCGGCCTGGGCCGAAGGCTCGGACCTTCCCCAGCGGCGCGCGTCCAAGTAGGTGAGCGGCTACTCCGAGGCTTGGGTTAAATGAAGGGCACCCAATGGAGCCCAGAGCAGGGCAAAGGGGACGTGGCACGGCGGGCAAGTCCTCGCGCTTCCCCATCCTGCACGAGAAGCTGCGCTGCAAGAAGCCGCCCCGCGCCCCGGAGCGGACGTCTCTAGCTCACACCAGGCACCAAAGGGCCTTCGGGAGAGCTTCCCGAGGGGGCTTCCAGGGCGCCCCCGGGAGGGCCGACCCCGGGCCCGGGGGCGCAGCTCGGGCGCGAATCAGCGGGGTCTGCGCCCCGCGTGGGCCCGGGCCCAAGCGCTGGTAAAGGCGGAGAGGAGAACGCCCCGCAGGTGGCCGCCCCGGGCTCCCGCGCCCGGGCCCGCTCCCGGCGCTCCTCCCTTCCCCCCTCCTCCCTCCGGGGCGCGCGCGCTCCGCCCCCTCCTCCTCCGGGGGCGGGGCCCGGCCGGGCGCCACGCCACGCCCCTCGGAGGCTCCCCCGGGAGCCGTCCCTTTCCCGCCCGGCTCAGCACCGCCCTCACCTGGGCCCGGCCCCGCCCGGCGGCAGCGCGGCCTCCAGCGGCTCCCCCCGCCCCCTGCGCGGCCTCCGGCGGCCAACCGTCGGGCTGCTCCGCGTCCGGGCCCCGCCTCCCGCCGCGCGCGCCTGCGCAGTGGCGGAGGGACGCTCCGGCCGGGATGGCGGCCGTTTTGGAGGCGCTGCTGCGAGAGGAGGTGACGGCGGCCGTCGCCGTGCGGTGGCTGGCGCGCGGAGCTCGGCGCGCGGAGGTAGGGGGCGCGTGGCGGCCGCCGGCGGACCCGCGGCGGGAAGGGCGGGCCGGGCGGGCGGGCCGCGGGGCTCCCGGCCGGCCTCCCGCACTCTTCTCCCTCCCTGCAGGACGCCCCCGGGGAGGCGGCGGCGCTGGCGCCCCTCGAGCCGCTGCGGAAGGAATTCGTGCCGTTCCTGCTGAACTTCCTGCGCGAGCAGAGCAGCCGCGCCCTCCCCCAGGGCCCCCCGACCCCGGCCAAGGCTCCGCGGGCCTCGGCGGGGCGGCCGCGGGGGAGCGGGCGCGGGGCGCGGAGCGAGCTCTTCCCGGCCGAGCCCGAGCCGCCGGCCGCCCCCTTCGGGGAGCCCCCGCTGGCGCGCCGCGGGGGGGGCGGGAGGAGGAAGGGGCCCGTCCGGGAGAGGGGGGGCCGCGGCGCGGGGGGGCCTGACGAGGGGGGCGGCGGAGACAGCCCGCCCTGGGGAGGGGGCTGGAGGCCGAGGGGCCCCTCGCCCGCCGAGCCCCTGAACCTCAGCAACCTGGAGGAGTTCCCCCCCGTGGGCTCCGTGCCCCCTGGCCCTGCTGGGTGAGGACCCCCAGGAGAGGGGGCGGGCTCCGAGGCGGCTTCGGGAGGGCCGGACCTCCGAGGGCGGGCCTGGGGTGGCGCGGGGTCCGGGGGGCAGGGCCTGGGGTGACGCGGGGTCCGGGGGGCAGGACCTGAAGGAGCCCTGTGGCTCGCTCCCAGCAGGACGAAGCCTTCCCGCAGAATCAACCCCACGAGGGTGAGCGCGGAGCGCTGCCTGTCCAAGCCCAAGACCTGCTTCACCTCGCCCCCCCTGGGCCAGGCCCCCGGCGCCCAGCCCCCCGACGGCGGCCCGGGGGGCCCCGACCTGCCCTCGGGGGGCGGCAGCCTGCAGGAGGAGAGGGAGATGCTCCGGAAGGAGCGGTAGGCGCGGGAGCCCTGGGAGCCCCGGGTCCGAGGGGCGGGCGGGAGCCTGGGCCGAGCCGCCCGGTGATGCCCCCGCTGGTGCCCTCAGGTCCAGGCTGCTGCAGCAGGCCCCCGCCCCTGCCCCCTCCGCCCCGGAGCCCGGCCCCCCCGCGCCCGGCAGAGCGGGCAGCCTGGCGCCCGAGCCCGCGGACCCCGGCCGGGTGTCCTGGCGCCGGAGGCTGCAGCTGGTGGCCGCCGTCTACGCGTCCTGCATCGCTGGTGAGTGAGGGCCGCGGGCTGGGGCGCAGCGCCCGGCGAGGGGCTCAGCTGTGTGCCTCGCTCTCCCCAGAGAACCTGGTGCCCAGCCTCTTCCTGGAGCTCTACTTCGTGCTCCAGCTGCTCACTGTCCGGAGGATGGCCGCGGAGGAGGACGGCGCGGAGCCCGGCGCGGGCGGTCAGTGGGGGCCTCCCTGGGGGGCAGCGCCTGGGTGGGGGGCCCCGGAATCCTCCGGCCAACGCTCGGTCCCCCCTCCAGGTCCGCTCCGGAGGCCGCTGTTCCAGAGCGTCCACGACTGCGTGTTTTTTGCCGTGCAGGTTTTGGAGCATCAGTTCCCGTGAGTGTCTCTGGTGCCGGCACCCGAACCTTCTCCTAACCCCAGTTTCCTTGGCAGCCTCGGAGTGCTTAACCTGACCGGGCACGGTCCGATGCCTGCCGTCCTTGCCCGGTCTTTCCAGTCCTCCTTTAATCGCATGCTCTTCCTACTGTCGGAGCTGGAGTGGTTGGGGCTCTTCTGCCCCTGCTCCCTTCTCAGCCTTTTCCCAACTCGTAGGATCATAGATCTACCTGGAAAGGATCTCAGACGTCTTCTAGTCTGGCTCCCTCACTTCGCGTTGGAGGAAAGGGACTAGCCGAAAACCATACAAGTAGGAGTATCAGAGACAAGATTGGAGCTTAGATCTTCCCATTCCAGAACCCTCTTCCCTTTATCCTCTCGGCACCCAAGCTGGCCCTCAGGCTCGGTTATCCCTCTTCTAGACCTTGAATCTGTCGTGCTCCCTGCAGCTGTCATAGCCTTACCCTTCTGGCTTCTGTGTGGTTCATTCTCTGTCCTGGTCATTCTCATCCCACCCCCAGGGTTCTCTCCCACCTGGACAAAGGGACATTGAAGCTGCTAGCTGAGAACGAGCGCCTCCTTTGCTTCTCTCCAAGTTTGCAGGGCCGGCTCCGAGATGCCTACGAAAGCAGTACTGCCAAGGTATTCACCCTAAACTGGCCTTGGCTCCTTTACCCAAAACTTCAGTCTGTCTTAGATCTACAAAGTATAAGGAATGCCAGTGACTTAACCAAATAATTTGCAAATTCTTTAATTTTGTGTTATGATTAGGGCTAGCTCTGTGGGTAGAGGTGAAGAGTTTGTGGTAGGTCTAATGACTGCTGGTCTAACTTTGGTACCGTTGCCATGCTTTAGGTCTCTCTGCTGCTATCACCCCCTGCCCAGGCTGTCTCCTTTCAGCCAGAAACAGACAACCGTGCAAACTTCTCAAGTGACCGAGCGTTTCATACTTTCAAGAAACAGAGGTGATTTGGGAATGAGGGTGAGGAGTTGTTTTTCTCTGAAAGAGGTGGTATTTGTTACATGGGAACCAGGAGCGTGGCACTAATAAAGCCCAAGTTGTGTACATGCCTTCATGAGGTGTTAACCTTCATTATCTTTCTCTGCCATAGACTGTACCCCAGCCACTTGTTAGAAAAAATGCATGTCATTTAGCAATAAGGGAGATGGGGTGAGAAGATAAATGGATGAATCTGTATAGGTCCATTACAGTACACCTAAAATATATGTTACATGCTTCGTTGGTAGCTGTATAGTAGCTAACCCCTTGGTTGAAAGAATCGTTATCATGTTTGGAGTAGTTAGCGAACCTTGTTTGGACTAAAATAAGGAATCCCTATGCCCAGCTTTTCTAGCGGTGCTGGTACCCAAAGATGAGTGGATTGTCACAGGGCATGATTTAGTGGCCCTGATTAGCCAGGCATTCTGTTATCTCTTACTAGGGATGTGTTTTATGAGGTGCTCCGGGAATGGGAAGATCAGCATGAGGAGCCTGGATGGGATTTTGAGAAAGGCTTAGGCAACAGAATCAGGTAGGTACTCTTACGTAGGGTGTTTTTTTCTTCCTTGCCCCCAGCAAGTAAACAGTTTTACAGGATTGAGGGGATTGGGGTGATGAAGTGATAGACTTTGGATTTTTGACAAGACTGTTCATTACTTTGCCCCTTTCTACTATTTCTCCAATTCTTACAGACTCTTGAATTTATCTCTTCAGAGGTAGCTCAAGCAGGGTTAGTTTAGCCCTTATTCCTGTGGTTGTGCAGGTTCAGAGGAGCTCTAATTACCTGGGCCAGGCTTCTTCAGTTAGCTTCTCTTGAGTTTCTCCTTCCTTATTGGCAGGTGATCAACTCATGATCATAGCTTTTAATGGTAACATTTGTAAGGGCTGAGCTCCTGCCAGCTTGGTTTAAACCCCACTGATGTATAATCTTGTCTCCTTATGGACAAGCTTCTCATCTTTCTGTGTTTTGTTAAGACCTACTCTCAATAAAGGGCACCCACACAGAGAGGCATTTTTGTCTTTCCTCCTTGGACTTTGCCTACTGCTTTTCCTATTCTACCTTTTATTTGATTGCCCTGTAGATCCATGATGAGTCAACTCTCTGCAGCCTCCAGCCACAGCCATTTTGTTC
Organism: Bettongia penicillata ogilbyi; assembly: GCA_023548195.1. Lineage (NCBI taxonomy): Eukaryota > Metazoa > Chordata > Mammalia > Diprotodontia > Potoroidae > Bettongia > Bettongia penicillata. The sequence goes on along the minus strand of JAJHZJ010000447.1, from coordinate 4,592,176 downwards.
GACTTTTTCAGAAACAGCTTCTTCAGGTGATGCCCACATTACTACTGACCCCCAGGCCTGGGGACATATCAGTCAGGAGACAGAAAAGGGGGTTGAGGTAATCTGGGAAGTAGCTGGAGTTTTAGGCAAGTTAGGTAGAAGTGATGGGTGCTGGAGAAACAACTTAGATGGGAGAAGTGACCCTACTTCCTGCCTTGTTAATTAATTGGGAGATTAGAGTAGCCTTAGAGCTACTTACTCACTCCACATTGACTTATACTATGGGTTTTCCCTAAATCCTACTATGCTGAAACCTCTTTGTTACCCTCATTTTCTAGGTCCCTGTTTCTCCCAGTAAATGAACCTTTCTGTTTCTAACTTAATCTCTGCTTCCTGTCCCAGATGTGTCAGAGCCCTTCAGGTACCAGAGGAACGACTTTGGGTGAGACCCCTGACCAGGATGTATTAAGCATGCTAGGAGCTGACAAGCTAGGGCGGCTTCGACGTCTGCAGGAGCGACTGGTGGCTCCTCAGAGTAGTAGTGGACCTTGTCCACCGCCTACCTTTCCTGGTTGGCAAGGCTTTTTCCGTGATTTCATCTTAAGTGCCAATAGGTGAGTGTCTAGGGGAAAGATGCCTACCAACAACAAAGTCTAGACAATTTTAACTAGTTTATAGAGCAGATAGTTTTCCATTCTGTTTCATACATAAAATAAAGCATTTGTACTAGACGACTTCTAAGGCCCCTTTTAGCTCTCTACGCTCTGGGCTTAAAGTTCCAGTCTCTTGTCTTCTCCTTCCTTGTCCCCAAAGACATACAGAGTTCACTTTACCTCTGGAGCGTTCTTGCTCTCACATTATTCTCCTGTTGTCTTTCTTCCTTGCTAGTTTTCAGTTTAACCAGCATCTTATGGACAGTCTGAGTTTGAAGATCCGAGAACTTAATGACCTTGCCCTGCCCCAGCATGAACCCAGTGAGGAAGATGGGGAGTCTGATGTGGACCGGCAGGTAGAAAAAACTAGCATCGGGGAAGGGGGAGGTGGGCAAGGGGAGAGGAGGATTTTACTGACAGGCCTTAAAGCTTTGGTGCTTTACAGTTGATTGTAGCCTTGAGGTTCTCACAGGGTACTTACCTTGACCTCATTCCTCTTGATCTCCTATAGGATGAAAGGAGGCAGTTTGCCTCAGTGTTGCTGAGTCTCCGTCTTCTGGCCAAGTTCCTGGGCTTTGTGGCTTTTCTTCCTTATCGTAGCCCTGAGCCACCCCCCACTCGTGAGCTACAAGACTCAGCCCTGGCCCTCAGGAACCAGGTAAACCAGGAGGAGGCTGAAGGGATGGGATTTGGGAGCGGCAGAACAGGGCCTGAGACAAACAGGTTACCTGAGACTGGCGCCCTAAACCAGCTCTTCACATGGGGAATCGTGAGGAACAACTGGAGGTTGCTCCCTTGCTTCAGTAATGACTGCCTGTTTCTCATTTTACACGCAGCTCCTCTCTGTAGCATCCTTACCTAGTAATGATGATGCACCTTCTGTGCCTCCCCCCTTCCTTTCCAGGTACCTCCTGTGCTGGATGTGCTGACTCTGCTGGAGCAGGGGTTGCAAAATCACCAGGCTGTGCTCACCATACCCTGGTTGGTGGAGTTCCTCTCCTTTGTTGACCACATTGCTCCCTTACTGGACTATTACCAGAGTGTCTTCTCTCTCTTACTGCGGTTATACCGGTGAGCAGACAGGGTGCAGAACAAGGGGTCTTAAAAAAGAACTTGGGGATGTAATTTCTTGACTAGTTTTTAAAAAAGGTTAAGTAGCTGAGTTAGTCTGGATTCTTTGTCTGCAAACCCAAAAGGAGGACAATATATGATCCCTGAAAAAGTAGTGTATATGTTTGTTCGTCCATTAGTGTGTCCTTCCCTGCTGTCCATCAGGGTGGGAGCCTGCAGCTCATTGGTCCCTGTAGTAATGTTCCCCATCCTCACTCTCTTGTCTGATCTTCCCAAATTTCATTCACACCATCCAATTGCCCTAGGAGCCTGATTCTGTCAGAAGACAGTGAGAGAAGAATGCGTTTCTTGAACAAACTGCTGCTCCTTGCTGTGTTGGGATGGCTTTTCCAGGTCGGAACCAAAGACCGCAGATGGGAGCACAGTGTCCCTCGGTATTGGGAAATGAGTGTGCTTGGGTTTGCAACCAGGAATCTAAGTTGGTTTTTTTTTTTTAAATCGTAAAATTTGAAGTCAAGTGAAAAAGAAACTAAGATAGGTACTTAAATCAAGCACTAATTTCTTTGTTCCACCACTGGGCAACAGAGATTTTGCTTACAAAGGATTATAGGACTAGAGAAGAAAACAACACATTTAGATTGCTGGTATAATAAACCAAATATGTTGGTTTTTTTCCTGTAGGGAAAAGGATTGATACAACTTATTTTCAAATCTTGAAGTAAGGCTGTTTTTTTAAGTTCACATGAGCCTACTGTCTAAGATCTTAAATTGGTCTCATCAGTGGAGAATGACAGTGCCCCTTTCTGCAAAGTCTTATCTCTCCTCACTGTGGTGCACAAGTAATCAGTGCATTTTGATCCTTTTGCTCATGAAGCCTAGTCTGTCAAAACATTATGGGCTAAATCCCCAAACTGACAAGGATAGACACATTTAATGTGAGTGATCATCTTTGGGCTAACCCTATCTTCTGTGATAAAGACAAATCAATGATGTTTTTTTTTTTAGGCTTTTAATTCTTAAGTAACTTGGGTAATGTTATTCTTCTCTACCCTTATTCTAACTTCATTTCCCAGGGGTCTAAGTCTTAAAGGGGGTAGGAGGATATCCTAGTCTCACTGAGAACTACTATAAAGTTGAAATAAATGATAATCTTCTGAAGAACTGATTGTGTTTGCCCCGACCTCTTCCCAGATCCCTACAGTTCCAGAAGACTTGTTCTTTTTGGCAGAAGGCCAACCAGATACCTTGGAAGGAGCCACAGTGACTCTGGTACAGGGTTTGGTGAGTGGTGGGGCCAAGGGACAGAAGGCCTTTTAGGGAAAGAGCCCTAGACTGGAATTGGATTCAAGTCCCAGTCCTACCTGTTACTTAATTGTGTGACTCGGAATCTGTCATTTTACCTTTCTGGGCCTCAGTTTCCTTATTTGCAAAATATAAATGGCTGATAATTGAACTTCTATCACACAGGGTTCTCACCAGTTGCAGGGTGGGGGGCTGTGTCTGTGTTCACAGAGTACTATAGTGAAAAGAGCATTATTCATTTTGGATCTGTTTTCAGAGCCTGTCTCTGCCATCTTCTATGTGACCTTAAGCCAATCAGTTTCCTCATTTGTAAAATGTTTGACTAGACCTGCATCTCACTTTCCCTTCTCCCAGGACACAATGCCTGTTGTGGATCAACAACTTCTCTACACCTGCTGCCCTTTTGTTGGTAAGCATCTGACCCTTTTACAGGGTGAAATCCTGGTGATGGGTGTAAGCGATCGGCTGTCACCCTCCACCAATGCAGTTTTCTGACCTCCTAACGTGATGGCTTTCTCATTTCCCTCAAGTACACAGTATTCTGAGTTTATTTATTACTTGAGGAAATGATGAGCTCTGTGTCTCAGGAGTTTCTGGATGCTTCTGGGATGACAGGAGCCTTTCTCTTACTCCAGGAGAACTACGGAAGCTCCTTGCTTCCTGGGTATCTGGTAGCAGTGGAAGGAGTGGGGGCTTTGTGAGGAAAATTACCCCAACCTCAACTACTGCCCTAGGACCTCAGGCCCCCAAAACATCCCAAGGACTGCAGGTAAGGTAGTGTACAGATTACTGAAAGGGTGGAGAAAAAAAAGAAATCATTTGACCTGACCTTAGGGTCCCTTTGTCTCGTTTACTCTCACATAGGCTGAGCTAGCCCAAGCTTTCTTCCACAACCAGCCACCTTCTCTTCGAAGGACTGTGGAATTTGTTGCAGAGAGAATTGGATCCAATTGCATCAAACATATTAAGTGAGAGGCCTAAGCTTTATCTCCCCCATTCCCTCTTTGTTCTACACTGAAGGAGTGTGGGGGGAGGGGGTAGATAACTTATTAAACATTTTCTGGCTGAACTTCCCAATATAGGGCAACATTTGTGGCAGACCTAGTACGACAAGCAGAATCACTTCTGCAGGAGCAACTTGGGGAGCAGGAACAGGAAGGGGGAGCCCCAGCCCAGCTCTTGGAGGCATTGTGTGACAAGATCTGCCCAGAGGGGACACAAGCCTTAACCCAAGGGCGAGAGTAAGAATCAAGAATCTCTGACCTTATCTCCACCCTCTCTGTCTTTTTGTCTCATTCTCCGTACCATTCCTGGTAACTTCAGCTCCTCCCCCGAAGGTGAAAATTTGCCTTGAGAAAAGAAATCTAAGCAGGGAAGTGAAAGGAGGGCAAAGTGAGGAGTGACATGGAAGAGATTTAGGCTCCGCACAAGGAAGACCAGAGCTAGGAGGTCTGAGAAAGGAGCCCACTTTTCTTCTCTGTAGAGCTGTCTGTCCTTGTCTTATTTAGAGCTCTCACTTTTTTCCTCATTTTCCTGGCTGAGGGTTTTTTCCTCCCTAGTCCTTCCCGTCTCTCCCTTCATGGAACCTAAAGTGAGTCACTGCTGTACTTTAACTCAAATGTAACTTGTAACAGAGGCACAGCAGGACCTGAGTTGGCAGGTCACCTCGTTGCCTCAGCCACCTGGGACTGAATTACCAAATAGATGTCACTCTGCAATGGGACTGCCCCATACACAAGCATAGTGTAAGATTTGGCATGAGTCTTCAGGTACAGCTGTTTGCTGGCTCCTGTCAGTTGGATAGGAAGGAATCCCTTCTAGACCAAGGACCTATAGTGATCTCAAACAAGATAACATGTTGTTTCCAAACTTTAATGGCCTCTGGACTGAGGCATCTTTCTGTCCCTTTCTTCCTTCTCATTTCAGATTTTGCAGAAAGAAGGGCCCTGAGGCTGTGCGAATTCTGCTGCCAGAGGAGACTTCCCCAGCCGTATGTAGGGAGTCCAATAAACCTGAGCCACATTAGTGGGGAAATGGGGTGGCAGAGGGGGGAACGGGGAAGATGGATTCCCCCAGGATGCAAAACACAACTGTGGGAGCTGCTTCTTCTCACTGGGGACAGAACGCCTGCTGTTTTTGTCATGGTGGTGTTCTTGATATGTGTCACAGGTCCTGAGGAGTGCAGAGAACATTGCTGTGGGGCTTGCAGTGGAGAAGGCCTGTGCTTGGTTATCAGCCAATATCACAGGTAAAGTCCCAGGGGAGGGAGGAACTGACGGAAGACCAGATTGTGTGGAAAGGCCTGACTCAGAGCTTGGCTTTATGGTCACTCTCTTCTTTCTTGACTATAGCCCTGATCCGAAGGGAGGTGAAAGCTGCCGTGAGCAGAGCGCTGCGAGCCCAGGGTCCTGATGTAGCTGCCCAGGGGGAGAGGAGGGGCTGCTCCCGTGCCTGTGAGCACCACGCTCCCCTCCCCTCCCACCTCATCTCCGAGATCAAAGTACACAGCTACCCCTGCCCCCATTGCCCCTCATTACCTCTGCACTAGGATGCAAAGATACAGCTCTCTCCCACTTCCCGGGGTTGTTCTCCATTTCTTCCATCCATCAGTGAACTCTGTTTGATAAGTTGCCTTCTTAAGTCCATTCCTGTTATTCTTGTTGGGTGTCTGGAAGCAGGAATTGGAAAATACAGCCCCTAACTAGACACATGTCACACATCCAAGGTGTGAGCAAAGGATTTAAGGGAACAGTGGTTCGGAAATGTGGTATTGTTGGAATGGGCTGGAAAAGAATAACAGATATGTGAAGGGTTGGAAAATAGGACTGAGTAGGAAAGGTTAAAGACTTGCAATTACTCAGGAGAGAAAAGAGAAAGCTGGAGAAAGAGGAGGGAACCTCTCTCTCTTACCCCAGGGAAGACAGAACAAGAGAAAAAGAAACTGTAGGAGAGCCTAAAATGCCCAGGAGGATTATCTTGAGATCCTTATGACTCCCCTGTCCTGTTTTAAGGAACAGGAAGGACTGCCCCTGGGAGACCAGACCCCAGCCCTAGAATAAGGGGGGAGGAGGGGACTTTTAGCTCTGTAACCTTTTCTTTCCAAGCTGCTGCTTAGCCTTCTGGGCTACCCCTTGACCTCAGCTGCCCCCAGTTTTTGACAGTTGCTCTCTTTAGTGTCATCAGAGAACCCAGGAGTTGTTCTTGTGCCCCTTGTGATCATTCTCCTGCCCCTGCCCCACCCCCTTCCCTCTGTAGGATGTGCTTGCTCTCAGTGTGGGGCCCCGGGATCCTGAGGAGGGGATTACCCCAGAGCAACTGGAGACACTCCTTCAGCAGCTGAAGGAAACACTTCAGTGCCGGCAGGTGAGACAGGAACTGGCTGGGGGGAGGGAGGAAGGATACTTTATGCTGTTCTGGTTGCAGATATTCAATCTCCTTCCTCCCCTTCTTAATCTTCACAGTTCTTGTGCCCAATTTCTGAGCAGCAGCTGGCAAAGTGCTCTGTGGAACTGGCCTCTTTTCTTGGTATGGCACCCCAACTCCTCTGATATATGTGCACATGTGCTGCAGCCCGAGACAGGGAGGGAAGGAATTTTGAATGGCTGCCTACGTTGGATGTTCCATGAAACATGTTTCATGTAGGGATGCTTTTTCCCTACAGTTGCTGACCAAGTCCCAACCCTGGGGCCTCCAGGCCCACACCAGCTGGAAAGGGGAGATGCCCGAGGACTCTTGCAGATGCTCCTTTCCCTCTGGCATGAGGATTTCCAAGTGCCTGTTCCACTGCAGTTGCTCCTCAGCCCAAGAAATGTGGGGCTTCTGGCAGATACACGGCCAAGAGAGGTGAGTCCCTGGCATCCTAGAACTGGTTTGGCAGTCTTCTACCCCCATTTGTCACCTCTGTCCTTCATGTGATGTGATTCTCATGTTGCAGTGGGACCTACTGTTGTTCCTGCTTCGGGGACTGGTGGATCGAGGGCTAATGGGAAGGGTGGAGATAGAAACCTGCTTGAGGAGTCTCCACCAGGCTCCCTGGTCTGAGGTAAGGTGTCTGGGCTCCATCTTGGAGGGGTTCAGGCTAGCTCTTGATCCTGAATGAGTCTCCTAGCCTAGGCAGTACGCTAAGGTCTGGATTATTGAGGAAAGTGCTAAAGTGGGAAGAGAACAGGACTACTGAGTTGTCCAAAGCCAGACCATAATAACCAATAGCTATCGTTTTTCTGTACTATTTATTGTGTGCTTTACAGTGATCTCATTTGATCCTTATAACCACCCTAGGAGTTAAGTGCTATTATTATCCCCATCTTACAGATGAGGAAACTGAGGTAAGCAGGTGAAGTAACTTTCCCAGAGTCACACAGCTAGGAAGTGTTTGAGGCTGGATTTGAACTCTGGTCTTCCTGATTCCAGGCACAATATTCTATCCACTTTCTGCATCACTTAGCTTCCCATTTTAAAAATCAGTGACTCCTGAGCATTCTGTCAGAGCTACTCTTGTCTTTGTTTTGCTCGAGCACCACAACTCAGCCCTCAGCCCCCCTCCAAGAAATGGGAAGAGATTTCAGGGCAAACCTGAAGGGGGCCAACAAATATGTCACTTGGGCACTGGGAAACTTCTTGCTAATAAGTTTTTAGGTTGTGTAGTAGTGGTTTCCCACGGATAAAAATTTGTCTTTTCTTGCCATTCCCTATATGGTCCCCTCCCCTAGGACTTCTCTGAGGAGCTAGCAACTCTGTCTTGCCTATTTCTGGCTGAGCCACAGGTACCAGGACCCCGGCTAAGAGCTTGTGAGTTGATGAGACCCCCTCGTGGGACTGTCTTGGCCCAGAGTTAGGGCCTGTAAATGAGATTCTGCCTTGGAGTTCATGATCAAAAGCTCTGGCCCTAGCCTGACTTACAGCTGCAGTGAAGGAACCAGGAGCCCAGCCCTGTCTGCAGGGAGCTGCCCACCTCAGGTTCCGAGCATCCTGAGCCACCATCGTCAGACCCAGTGGGCAGAGGTGAGGAAAATCTGCAAGTTTCCCACCCAGAGCTCTGGAGAAAAATCTTATCTTCAGGACAAAGGTGACGAGACCAGGGCCCCCTCTCCCAGGGAAGAAAAGGGAGCTGTTATCCCTTGGACTCTTCAGTGACATATCAGTGGATATTGTCAGTTTGGAGCGGCTGACCTGCTGCTTTCTCAGAAGCTTCTGTGGACTTTGTGGTTTTAGAAAGCAAGAGGCCAACTCCCTGCTCACACATTAGGAAGATTAAAAATGGAGCCAGAGCTTCGGGAGTTCCACTTTGATCAGCTCAGCACCTGACATTTTTTCCTTAAAATGCATCATGGATACCAGCAACAGGCCACGCCTCACTTTTGTGTACCAACACGCCCAGTTTCTGGGAAGCCAGGCTGGGCCTGATCTTAATTTAAATGCTATCTATGGACCAGGAAAGGAAACCCATGGCGGGAGGAGGAGGGAGTAGATTTTTTTTTTTAATTTAATATTAAATATCACTTTGAAAGGACCTGGTGTTCTAGGGTTATTTTCATAAGGTCTACTCCTTCCAAAAATTAAACAAAGGGCTACGGAGACATGAAGTTTGGAAGTACGTGACCATTCCTATAATTAGCAGCTTTGGGAGAACAGACAGGCTTTGGTTCTTCGTTATTGAGGTTGAGCTACCGTGGTGCTCAGCCTTCTGAGCATGAGATTCGGAATGGAACCGAGTCAGCTGGTACTCGGATACAGACATCATCCTTTCTACAGAGAAAAGGCCAGGATAGTATGGGCTCTAATTTAGGGGTTACATGTTTCATTCATTCACCAAGGGCACTTCCATGGGTCATCATGGGATTACAGTTAAAAGACAATACCAAGGCTGAAAGAGCCTTTGGCTCAGAGAAGTAGATGCTTTCCCTTCATCTCAGACCCCAGCAGTTAAGGCCTTGATGGCCCAATGCAGGACTAAGATTTCAAGACAAGGGCTACTCCTACTACATCAGAGTGACAGGGCTTGCTTTTGAAAACCATCTTCCCTCACTGCTCCAGAGGCCACCAAGATTTGAACCACTGCCAGTTGTAACACTGGTCCATTCACTCAGTTTTGACACCATTGTAAACTGACTTGTCCAATCTGTTCATCACTGACCAGGGCAAGTGGTACACAAGAGGCTTTCCAGTCCTTATTGGATTGAGCTGAATGACCATGGGGAATGCCACCAGTTTGGCACCACTGAGCTACAGTCAGTAAACAGGTTCATGGACCAAATCTAACCTGCCACCTGTAATTTTTAATATATCATAAAATCATTCTTAGCTTGTAGGTCACATGATCTCCTTGCCTGTATATAACAGGGTTAGCCTTCATAATCTAAACACACAGAACTGCCACATTTCTAATGCTTCTGACCAAATATGGCCATTAGTCTAGCAGTAACATATATCTGAAAAGGGACAGGATGAAGTGGTACATAAATAAGAATTTTAATATCAACTGTTGATTGCAGTTTAAGAAATAAAGTTTAAAAACAGCTTTAAAAAAAAAACCAACCCTGTAATCAATACAAATAACTTAAACCTGGAACTATAGTAGAGAAGATGAGGTTAAAGTATGTAGGTGAGGCAAGGGGGCCTTTAAAAGCCTTAAAAAAAAAAAAATTTTGCCATACTATACAGAACTTGCCCTTTACCCATACTTGTCCCCATTTTGGCTAGTCCCAGTATAATCTGCTAGCAAGAGCTATTCAGTACTGAAGGAGAGACTGGCCTGCCCACGTTGACCCTTTTGACAAAATGGGAGGTGGCCATGTTGGAAAGGGAAAGTGCTGCTCTTTCACTTCCCCTCAGCTTGGCCCTGGAAAGGGGGGGGCGGGGCAGACTAAAGCTGAATTTGGGATGGTGGGAAGAGGAGATGAAGCCCTCCATCACCTTTTCCAGTTAAATGAGTTCTCAGATGTTTCCTGGTCAGGGCTCCTTCACTCTATCTGCTTGAGGGCCCCATGCCAATTCTTAATAAAAGCTCATTGCTTTAAAACAAGAAGCATCCGTTTGAGGGAAGTTGGTGATAGGCTACCAGAAGGCTATCAAGGCTGGCTTTTTGTTCTGCTTGGGACAAAGAAGAGGGGCCTGAACCTGCCACTGATTCCATTACCCAGAGTGAACAGGCAGAAGAGAGCCTTGGAAATAAAGCACTCACCTCCCATAAAGAAAGGGAGGGCCGGAAGACTGAGGAGGTAATAAAAAACCAAACTAGCAGAAATTTGTGAACATCTAAAACTGCAGTAAAGGATTGTGAACTGCCTTCCTGGTGAGGACCAAACCCTTCTCATTCTGTCTAGGTTCCCAGAGGCCTCACCCCCAGCCCTGCCAGTCCTTCCCTCTTCAATGTAGGAGACAGATTTAAAGCAGGTACTGGAGGCCAAGGCTACATGAATGCAAGCTTATGTGGTCATTAAGTCTGCCACCTCACTAAGAAAAGCCCACCTTTCCCTTTCACTGAGTTCTCCCAACTCAGTTAAATGGGGCCCAACCCTGGTCCATGGGTTATATGACCCCAGAACCAAACAAAAGAGCGGCTGTGGGGGTGGGGTGCAAGGAGAAAAAGGGGCTGAGATGGGGGAGGGGCTCAAAATATGATTGGGCCACTGACACGGAGGTAACTAGGTCTGGAAAGAGTGGCCCCTTCAGTGCACAGCCATGGCCAGTGCACCACCCTCATTCTGCCGTGGGGCCACATGTGGCAATGTGTTTATTTGCCAACGACTGAGCTGAGCGGCTGACCATCCCATCCCATTGTCGCTGCTGTCCCTTTTCTCTCCATGTTGTAGTAAGCTCTGCCATAAATCTGCTACAGGGTCTTTCCGTGACCACCTTCTGGGACCTGTCTCAGTAGAACCATCTCTGTGAATCTGATATTAGCCACAAAGAAAGGAAGCCAGGTTTGCTATTACCAATGGCTGTTGCTTGGCACAGTGAGTCAGCAGCCCAGGAGAGGGGCCTGGAGCCCCCAGTTCCACCTGAAATAAGAAAGGCAGAAAAGGGAATACTTGATGCTGTGTCTAGGATGGAAAGACAGGACTCCTCTGCAGGAACCCCAAGCTGTATCTAAGGAAAAAAATGACTGTACCCGTAACTCATACTGCTATTCTCTGTGACCCTAAGTAGTTAGATCCTGGAGGGGGTTCTGGGCTAAGAAGTCGAGGGCTAGGCTAAACCGTATAACATCCTACGTGTCCATCCCCATGTCAAGTGATGATGGCCACGATTCACCTCCTCAAAGATCTGAGACTAGCCAAAGGATTCCCGGCAACCCCTGACTCAGAAAGGGAACAGTTGCTCTCAGGACTGCAGAAATCAAATACCTTTCCCCACTCTGAGGGGCCCACTGTCTCCTTAATGAAGAAATACTGAAGCCATTTCTGAATAAAAGCCCCTGTGGTTAATTCCCCCCCACAGTCTTAACCAACACTTGGGACCACAAGGCTCCTTGGGGACTTAGAGTCTTTTTTTTTTTTTTTTTCCAGTTAATGGCCCAAGTCACAGAGATAGAACTGGATCCATGTCTGGCAGGTCATCAAGTGACTGCCAAGACCTATGAGGTTGGGTAGAGTCAAACCCTGGTCATGGCCCAGGCCACCCCTCAGATATCTGCAAGGCGTGAGCAGCTCACCTGGACCATATGAATGACTTTAGTAACCTCCTTCCCATCCAAAGTGTAAGGCTGCAGGACCCAGGCACTGGGCAAGATCTCCCCACGGATCATGTTTTTGCTGGGTCTTGGCATTGACTTGTCATACACTGATTGAGCCACCATAATGGTCAGCTGCCCCTGAGAATAGAGAAGGTGTTGCATGCTACCCAGGAGAGGCAGGGCAAGGGTCTACATCTTGGTTCTGGTTGGCAGGGTCTACCCTGAGGGCTGTGGTGGCCTCCTGTTCCCCACTGTCCCACAAAGACTGATCTCCAGAAGCTTCCCCAGACGCCATCCATGAGAAAAACTTACCTCTTTAGCCTCAGAGCTGACACAGCAGAAATCCCGGGGTTGCTTCAGGCAGCTCACTGAGGTACTGCTGACCAGGTACACTACAAGGGTGAGAAGAAGACAGGAGAAAGTCATGTCATCTCCCCATTTTTCCCCTCTCCCTTGCCCCAGGCATTGGATTTCAAGTATCAGAGACCACTGTTCCTCAGCTAGAGGAAGCCTGGAGCAGTGAACAGAGCATTTAGGTCTAGCGTTAGGAAGACCTAAGTTCAAATCAAGCCTCAAGAGACCTCCAAGATGTGTGACTCTGGGCATTGTTTTGCCTGTTTGCCTCAGTTTTCTTATCTGTAAAATGGGGAGAATCATAACACCTACCTCCCGGGGTTGTTGTGAGGAATTTGAAACATACTTAAAACAGTGCCTAGCACTGTTTAGTATTAGATGCCTAATAAATGTCTGTTCCATTCCCACCTCCCCACCACTTCAGCTGGGCTAGCCTTACCACAAAATTAAGAAAATGGAAGATCTGTCACTTTAGATCCCATGGGAAACTGATCATAGAAGAGGGTTGCCTTTAACTTCCTTCACCCAGTCCTTGCCCTGCCTTCCCCTCCCCTCTTTCTCATGCTTGTGGGATTCCTATCTTTTCCTTCTTGCTCTACAAAACAAAGGTCTCTATAGTGTCCAATATGTTAATTCACACCCTGGCCTTAGGCTCACCCAATTTGATGGAGCTGGTCACTTTCTGGCACAACTGGACAGACTGGATGGACTTGTTATACAGGCTCCACATGGTAGGATCCCTCACAGCTGCCCAGACCCGAGGTAGTGGCTGAGGCACCACCCCAGCCCCCAAAAAACCGTGCCGAGTAGCAGAGGGAAATCCCTTATAGTAGGTCAGGACATCCTTTTCTTTACCCTGGTACCTGAGTGAGAGGAAACAGGCAAGGGGATGAGGAAGATGGACAATGTCATTAAAAATGGGCCCCAATAAAACTATGCAAGCTTCATTAATGAAGGTCTCATCTCCATGATGTTTAAGGAACTGACACATTTGTAAGAATAAGAGACATTCTTCAATAGATAAATGGTCAAAGAACAGGCAATTCTAGAGGAAAGAAGTCCAAGCTAACAATAGTCATATGAAGAAATGCTCCTGATCACTACTAACTAAAAGAAGTATATACCCTATGAGATGGGCAAAATTGACAAAAAAAAGGAAATGACAAATGCTGGAGGGACTGTGGGAAAACAGGCACGTTGATGCAACTGATGCTTTAACTGTTCTAGGTATTCTGAAAAGCAATTTGGAGTCATCCCCAAGAAGTTACTAAACTTCTCACACCCACTGTCCCGGTGACCCACTAAGAGACCTTTCAAGAAAGAGAAAAGGATCTGTATGTACAAAAGTACTTATAGCAGTTCTTTCTGTGGTGGCAAAAAAATACCTGGGTGGAGGGGTACTGGACAATTGGAGAAAAGCTACACAAATCATGGCTCATGGATGGAATGGAATACTTCTGTGATGGGAGAAATGAAGGAGGGAAAGGTTTCTGAGATGATCTGAATGAATGGGGAGCATGAACACAACTAGGAAAACTGTGTCTACTACAACTACCTTGTAAAAAAAAAAAAACAGAAACAAAAACCTGAACTTTTGAAAGACTTTAAAGAAACTGATCCATACAACAACAAAACATGATTCCAGCGGGCCAACGGATGACGAAACATATTACCACTTGTTTTTTGACAGAGGGGATGGATCCAAGGTGTCATTCAAGACAAACTTTTGGATATGGCCGATGTGGGCATTTTTTTGTTTGACTTTATTTCTTGTAACACAATTTTTCTTTTCTAGGGGGAGGAGGGGAAAAGGTGAGGAAACATGAGAGGGATAAGTGCCTATTAAATGAAATAAAAAAAAAATTTCAAAATTATGAAAATAGGTCTGAGAGGGGTATTTGAGGATGAATCAGGTTGGGGTCTTAGATCACAGAGATGAAATGGTGGGGTCCTGGAGAAGGTGACAGTGAAATGTTAGGGCCAAATTCCGTGTCATGGAAAGCCCAGGATAGACAAGTCACAGAAACTCACTTCCAGCCTGCGGTGGCTTGGCAGCTGAAGAGATTTTGCAGGTTGTCGGAACAAGCATCCATTACCTGAAAGTAGACAACAGCCAGGCTCAGTTGGGAGGCACTACCCAATCTGATTCCCTTGAAGTGCAATCCTGTTTCCTGGGCACCTCTTCTCCTAACCTGTTTGAAAGCCCTTTCTTCCCTCCCCTTTCCCCTTTCTCATTCCTCTCCTCTAGAAAAAAGCCTGGCAGCTGAAGGCTTACTTCAGCCATCGTGCTAGCCAGGACATGCTTGACCAGATCATGGTAGAGGGTGCAAAGGGACGCAGAAGGGCAGCTGTCTGAGTTTGACTGGTTCATTAGGGACTTCTGGGGTCCACTGCAGGAGACTCGGTGGCTTTCACTTCCACGCTCTGAGAAGGAAGAAAAGAGATAAGAATGAGAAATGGCTATAAGATGGGATGGGAATTGAGAAACAGGGAGCTCCCTTGAAAGTAGTGGCTCCCTTCCCCTCCCTAGAGTCTCTCAGGAAACAGCCCTCAAAGCCCACACACCTTAGCTTCCCTTTTTCCTACTTACTGTGACCTAAGTTCTTCTGTGCAGACCCCATCAAGTAGAGCTGATGGTTTCTCACCGCAGAGCGGCCCCGCACATCCCCTCCAGCAGTGTCTTTGAAGCAAGATAAGTTAGCATTCCCCTAAAGGACAGAGACATGGGCCCCAGAGAACCCTCAGAACTGGAGAGAGGAGTATAGAAGTTATGTCCTTTTCCCACTGACTCCAACCCCCACCCCAAAATTCCACCATAATTATTCACTTGAAATGGCCCAAGACAGACTTGTTCATTTGGATTGCTGGAATGTGGGCAGGGGTGGGAGGATACAAAATGGCCAAAATCTGGACAGTTCATTCCCTGGATGATCTGCTCTCTAGCCCCAGTCCCTATGGCCATTCCAGGTCCATGTCTCTTGGCACTGACCAGCTACTCCCCAAAGCCTCCAGTACTAGCCTCAAATCCACATCAACAAACAGGGCTGAAGGAGGTGGCCAGGGCCAGTGGGGGAATTAATCCATTCTCCATCCTACCCTCTTTGGCTGTGTGGCATGGAGCCGAGGAGGGATGCTGGGGGAAGTGATACTGAGGTGAAAAGCAAGCTGAGTAGTAAAGGAAGGGCATGAGACAGATGGGACCCTTCCTTTCTGACCCTACCCCTAATGGAGAGAACACCATCATTCTGATTCTAGGTGCACTTTCCCTCCATCCTCAGAGGCCACCAATCCCTTTTCTGAAGCCATATCTACAGTCTTTTTGGTTTTTTGTCCAGACCCTCAGCCTCTTTGCTGTGACCAACACTGCTGACCAACTCTCTCCCTCTGTGTGCTCTGACTTTGGATTCTAAGGCAGCAAGAAAGAAGTTGGGGTGGGGGGGGGCAGGCAGGAGTGAAGGGGGGGACTGAATATACCACAGGGAGAAAGAGACATATAGAATGGCCAAAAGCAACACTCAAAAGGGTGGCCTAAGAGCATTGTTCATTTGCCTCCCCAGTTCCTGTAAGGTAGAAATCCCAGCTAGGGACACTACCTAGCTATTTTCTGTCCTCTGCCTCTGCCATTTCACCAGCCTGGTTTCCCCACCCTGCTCCTCCCTTACCTTCTTCTCTGGAGGCTGGGTCTGGCTTGCTAAGGTTAAGTTGCTATCATATCCAGAGGTAGGGCAGGAGGAGAGGCTGTCCATGGAGCTCGTGGTGCACAGGGTGCTCACACTGACCAGGGTTTGAAGTTTTGCTTCTTCCTGAGGAGGGAAGGGCATTGGTCGACCAGCCCTGGAAGCTCCCACCCAATTCCAAAGCTCCTTGCAACTGCCTCGGGAAAGGTGGGTCCATCAGGGTGGGCCAGTGTGGTCAGGGCTGGCATACATCACGTGAGGCTGCGACTGTGGCTCTCCAGGGCCCCAGAGATAGCCAGAAGCATGAATGCAGGCTTAAGGCCCCTGTCACACACACACGCACACACACACATGCACACACACACACATGCACACACGCACACATGCACACACGCACACACACACACAGACACACACAGAGACACACACGCACACACACACAGAGACACACACGCACACACGCACACACACACATGCACACACGCACACGCACACACGCACACACACACGCACACACACATGCACACACACAGACACACACGCACACACACACGCACACACACACGCACACACACGCACACGCACACACATGCACACATGCACATGCACACACACACATGCACACAAGCACACACACATGCACACACGCACACGCACACACACAGACACACACGCACACACACATGCACACACGCACACGCACAGACACACGCGCACACACACACACGCACACACACACACACGCACACACACACACACACACACGCACACGCACACACACACACACACCCGTTGAAGCTGGGAGACTATCTGTTGGCGGATGCGTTGCTTCTCCTGCTCAGCACGCTCCCGTAGCCGGTCTCGTGCTCGAGCAATCTCCATCTTGGTCTCTTCCCTGGCCCTCTGATAGTCTCGGAGCAACACCTCAATGTCAGAGGGCTGATGACCTCTGGCATCTGACACAGGCTCCAGGTTCCTGAAGGGAGGAAAAACGTGCTAGGATGACTTTCCTCCGCAGACAGAGGAAACAAGCAGCCTGACTCAGCCCTGACTGCACCCCACCCTGCACACCCCATGTGAACCCAGATGTTGATATCTCTGGCAGGGATACAGCAGGACCAAGAGGAAATGCCAAGCTCTTCATACAACCAGGAAGCCAGAGATCCCCCTTCCCTCACTCCACACCTCAGCCCACCCCTTAACAGCCTTGTGATCGCTGCCCACGGACTCAGGGCCCACATCTGGGCATGCCAGAAACAGAGGCTTCCATAGAATGCAGGAATCCCAGGCTAAAGTGGGATTCCAAACTTCTAGGCTATGGGTGACTGAAACAAAGCCCATCTGCCCTTTTCCCATGATAACCTTCTTCATTTCTTTCTGCTTTGTTCATCTCTGTCTTCTTTTCTCATCATTTTCTTATCTTTTTCATATATGTATATTATACATGTTAGATATTACACATATTATATTATGAACTATATGTATAAATATATACATATGTGTGTATATATATACATATGTATGTGTGTATATATATATATATATATGTATATATGTATAACCCTAGCCATATAAGGCAGCTAGGTGGGCCTGGAGTTAGGAAGACTCATCTTCCTGAGTTAAATCTGACCTCTGACACTCACTAGCTATGAGATTCTGGGCAAGTCACTTAACCCTGTTTGCCTCAGTTTCCTTATCTGCAATATGAGCTGGAGAAGGAAATGGCCAAACCACTCCAGTATCTCTGCCAAGAAAATGCCAAAACATCCCAAAGAGTTGGACATGACCAAAACAACAGAACAGCAACACTTATACATCCAAATCTTCACAAAGACACCCCCGTCCTCCTCTTCACCTGTCTCTTTCTTCCAGTTTGATTTGTCCCTTCAAGGGAGACAGACTGGAAGGGAACACTCCAGAAATGAAGAAAGAGAGAGAGAGAAAAAGAAAAAAGGAAGGAAGGAAGGAAGGAAGGAAGGAAGGAAGGAAGGAAGGAAGGAAGGAAGGAAGGAAGGAAGGAAGGAAGGAAGGAAGGAAGGAAGGATGGAAGGAAGGAAGGAAGGAAGGAAGGAAGGAAGGAAGGAAGGAAGGAAGGAAGGGTCTTTCATGATGGCCAACATCACAAAACCCTGAATCCCACCCTGCCCCCATTCCCAACCCTCCAGGTGGAGCTCTGGGCCGGTCCTTGCCTAGTGGTCTCCACAACATCTTTGCGAAGTTGCTGCAGGTATTCTCGCCGACGGCTAGGCAGGTCAGGATCCTGGACGAGCACTTCTGAGGTGGGCAGGAGGCTGAGCTGTTTCATAGGGCTGAGGCTACGGGCCCGGCGGCGGAAGTTCTGAAGTCTATCTGACCGCTCTCTCCGGATCACCTCAATGGTCTTCAAGTGCCTAGGATAGGAAGGGATCAGAGTCATCTACAGCCCTGGCATCTAACCTTCCTCTACCCCCAGCAAGAGAGCTGGAGCTAGCCCTGGACCTAACTTCTCCCCAACCTTGAATCTGGGGGCACTGAACTCAGGACCCACACTCATCCCCTCCATGTGGTGGTCTGCAGATTACTCAATGTGAATGAAAGGTATGGTTCAAGTTAGAGCCACTATCCCAGGTAAGAACAACACAGGATCTCACAAATCCCAGTTCTTTAGATTCCTTTTTACTTAATTTCTACTGCTATACAATTGAACGCTTGGATGGTGACCCTCTCCTTGCCTGTGGTCTTGTCTTCATGGGGCTCTTCCCTTTCTCAACAAGCCTTTCTCTTGTCCTCAGAAATGCCCTAGCCCCAGCCCTAGCACAGTTCCCCAGGCTATTAATGTTTCCTCATGTGATCTTTACAACCTTGCCAGTGAGGTGCTGTTATTAACCCCATTTTACAGAGGAGGAAATTGAGTTTGAGTGGGGTTAAGGCACAGGATCATATAGCTAATAAGCAGGATTCAAATTCAGGTCTTCCTATGAATCCAGTGTTCTATTCACAACACCTAATAACCACGGGATAGGGACAGGAATTGGGATTTCACTGGTAAAAGGAACTCACAGGTGATGAGTTCCTCCCTCTACCAACACAAGTCAGCACCCTCTCTGCAATTTAGAGTCTTAGATAATGTGGCAATATGTTTAACGTGACTGTACGTGTATAACCTCTATCAGATTGCTTGCCGTCTTGGGGATAGGAAGGGGAAGGAGGGACAAAACTTTGGAACTTAAAATTGAATGCTGAAAACTATCTTTACATGTAATTGGAAAAAAAATAAAACATTATTGACAATTAAAAAAATGTAGTCATAAGAGTTGTCTTAAGCAGCCATAGGGCCTGACGTTCCACAGGTGGCCCACAGATTAGTGTGACTCAAAGCAGACAAAAATGTAATTGGGAAAAATGTAACAAAATAAATAAAAATGTAATAAAACACTGATAACATTAAGTTAATTGGGGACCCATAGGGATCCTTAGAAATGGCTTAGTGGCCCCATTTGACATAGAGGATGCAGCCAAGATGTCAGGGGCAAGTCCTGAACCTGGGTCTCCTTGGTTCAAGACCTGCTCTCCCATCCACCAGGTCACACTGCCTTGTCTGACTTACCGAAAGTACATTTCCTCCTGGTGCGTGCTTGTCTGAGTGACAGGGACGAGAGCCTCGCCAGTTCCACTCTGCATCACCCTCAGCAGAGCGTCAGTCTCTCCAAGGCCATAGAGAAGCTTGGCTTCAGCCAGCTCCACACTGAGGGGTGGGGTCTGTGGCCCCAGTTCCAACGGGACTCCAGCCAACACCTGTACCTGTTCCCTCTGAAGCTGCTCAGGCACTGGGCTCAGGTGCTTATGAGGCTGGGCTGGCTTCTCCATCCCCTCGGAGCAAGTGATGTCAACATTCATAGCTTCTTCCACAGGGATGGTCCCTGTTGGGGAGCTCCCCTGAACTCCACACCAGTTGCTGAACTTGTTATGGACAGGAAGGTCCCTCAGGCTATAATGCCTGGGTTCAGATGCCTGGACTTTCTGGGGGCAGGACCTCAGCAGGACCTCTGATTGGGTGTCCCTGACTTGGCCACCAACACCCGGAGCCACACCGACTTCAGAGACGGATAAAGGGCCATGGCAATGGTTCAGAACTCTCCCCAAGGAGGGGCTCTCCGACTGGGGAGGAGACTTCAAGGGCTGTTCTGAGGAGTCAGCACCAGTGTCTGTCTTCTTCTGACACCAACTCGTGCTCTGACTGGCTAGCCGAACCAAGACGGGGTTGGGTGCCTCTAAAGTCACCTCTGCCACAAAGTTACTGGTGTTTGAGGCTTCAGATTGGTCCTTAATGGGGCTCAACCCTGTTGTGGGCAGGGACAGGTACAGAGGCCTCTCCCAGGAGCCATGCTTTTCCTTTCCACCAGTCAACTGTCCTTCCCAGTCCAGAAGCCCCATGGTGGCTCGCACTTGCAATTTCGGGGGATGATTCAAGGGCCCTGTAGATGTGGAAGACGAGCTTCCTTGAAGCCACAGGCTCTGCTTCAAGGTCCCAGAGAGATGAGATGAGGGAGATCCTTTGCTCGGTTTCTTTCCTGTAGAATTCCCACTATCTCCAGAAATATTCCTGGTCTCTCCTTCATTGCAGGTTTGGGGAGAATTGTTTACTGGGGCTACCCAGGCAGCTCTGGGCTTCTGATGGTGGATGGTGGAATGAGAGTGAGAAACTGTGGAGCCAGTTGGCTTGGAGGAGGAGGAAGAGGAGAAATGGGGACCCTGAATGCTGGCACTGAGAGTCAGGATAGGGGAGGAAGCCCTGTCCACCAACAAGGTATCCCTGAAGCCGGGTTTCTTGTTCTTCTGGCTTGCGGATTCACAAATAGATCGACCCCCCTGAAGAGAAGAGCCTGTGGTCGAGGACACAGTGCACAAAGCTGGGCTAGTGGCCACTGTGCATGAGGACCCATTCCTCTGGGAACTCTGGGTTGGAGATATAGCAAAGGAAGTTTGGAGATTTAATAGATCTTGGGCTGGGGAGTGTTTCTGAAAACTGAGGCTATGATGGGATGTGCCTGGGGAGTTCTGTGGAATGAGGTAGTGCCTCTGGTTACCAGGGCTGGAAGAAATCTGCTTCTTCTCTGCTGGGCCTCCAGGTCCCTTCTCCTGAAACACTAGGGGGTAGTCCTTCTCCTGAAACCCTGAGGGGTAGTCCTTCTCCTGAGGAGTGTCCGGTGTATCCATCCCACCCAGAAGGCCATGTTTTGGGGTGGTCACATTTGCTTCCTGAGGACCAGCTAACTTGCTGTCCCCAGAAGAGTGCAGGAAGACATCTGGTGGGGCTGGATCTGTCTCATCAGTTTGGATGCCCACATCCATGGTGGTCTGAGTGCTGTTGTCCATCGTCACTGCCTTGGGGGCCTCTTCAAGGGCCTCAGCCTTAATGCTCCTCTCTCTCTCACCTTTCCCCTGATGGGAGAGGTTCCCCAGCAGCTCCGAAGTGTTGTGAAGGAGCTGCGAAAGGTGCATGGATAGGTTCTGCATATTCGTCCACGATGCACGGGATGGGCGTGACCTGGTAGCCTCTGGATTTGGGTGAGTGACATCTACGCAGCCCTGACAATGCATGGGAACCTGCTGCAGCTTAGGTGGAGCCAGGGTCGCTGTCCCCTGCTCACAGGTGGCTACACCAGCCTTTGGCCAGGACTCAGACTTGGTGGGACACAGCAGGTTGATGTTGTCCATCTGCCCTGAGACACCCTCCTGCTCTGTCGGAGTGCTGTCCTCAGGTAGGCCATCACCTGCCTTGTCTGGGGTCCTGGTTGAGGGTGCTGTTATGGATCTATCTGAGAAACCATGATGGTTCCTGAAAACACGAGAAATCTTACAACTCTTCCTTTCTTCTTCTAAGACTGAAGGATCCTCAGTGCAACTAAGGGTGCTGGACACACCATGGGTGTTGGCATAAGAACTGAGGTGGGAATGGAACGGGGAGCTCAGAGTGTCAAGGTCATTGTCTACACTGGAGCAACAAATGGCTCTCTGTGTGTCCAAACTCCATGAAATCTGACTGCAGGAGATGTCACTGGCACCGCCAAACACGTACTGCTTCCAGCCAATCCTCCCAGGCCCCTCCTGCTGCCTGGACTGAAGAAAGGGATTTCTATTACTAGACATGAAATGCATCACATCCTTGTTCTCTGGTGCCAACCAGTCTTTGCCCTTGGGATGGCCACTGTGCTCCTCCACCAGGCTGTCTGATGACCTACTTTCTGGTACCGGCATAGCCAAGAGAGTGGAAGAGGTTGGGTAGGGAGCAATGCCAGGCTCTGGGGGCTGGGGACTGGTGGCTTCTGAGTTGCAATATGATAAAACTCTCTGACTGCAATCTGGAGATCTTGGAAATTTCCCCAGTTCCATCAGCATCATCATTTTCGATTCATCTGGGGAGAGGTCACTGAGGAACAGTCTCTCAGTCCCACGACTCTCCTCATCTTCTGTGGGAGAAGGAGGTTCCACGCTCATGTTCAGCTTCTGTAGAGACCTGAAGGGAGTCCCTACAGAGAACTTCAGGGCAGAGAAATCTTTTGGAGAATGCTCAGGGCTAAAGGCAAAAGCCACACGGGGGGCTGCATTTTGATCAGAGTGAGAGCCAGTGTCGGGACTATCCTGTGAGTCCTCTGGCAGTGAGAGAGGTACCTGAGCATTAAAAGAGCCATCGTTTCTTTTCCACAGATACCTGAGTCTTTCAGGCCCTGATATCTTTCCATCCATCATCAGGCTGTCTCCAGGCTCCTGAGGGCTGGCTTGGCCACCAGTGCCTGAATGGTGGTGGTTTCTGTCCCACACTTTATTGCCAACATTGCTTGAGAGTTGTCCATTCTCATCCTTCTTCCACAGACTGTCTGGCAGGATGCTGAAGATAGGCTTTTTACCTGCTTTTGTCCTCGGGTGGGGAGTAGGGATGCTGTGATCTCTGAGCCCCATAGGAAATGGTGGTCCTTGGGCAAGGTGTGGAGACTCCACTGTAGGCTCGTTCTCAAGAATGCCTTCACTCCTGTGTATTGCTTCCAGTCTCCCAGCTACTACATAGTTCCCTGACTCAGTGACAGGAGAGAATTCCCATTCGCTCTGACCAACTTTGCTGTTCTCCTGGAGATTCTCAGAATAGGTCTTGGCAGGTAAAGAAGCCATTTCAGGCTCGATAGTGACTTCCTTCTTACTGTCTTCTCTCCCAGGGCTCTCCATACTGAATAAGTCAGTGTTGGAAGCTGCCAACCTCAATTCTTGCTGGTCTTCTCTGAGATCCAAGTTATGTGTCAAAGGTACCTCGAGCCCTCTGGATTGGTGGCCTACATTGAACTTGGAAGACAATGGGAAAACTGGAAGCATGGTATCTGACGCAGACTGGGGAATTCGCTTCTCAGGATCACTATTTTTGTAAGACGGAGAATTGGCAAAAGGTGGCGAACCTTGTTGAGATGTGCTCGGTGGCCTAGAAGTCACCACCTCTTCCTGGGACACTGATGGGCTAAATTTGATGCTGCTTTTAGAAGTCTCTAGGTTTCTTTGAACCATGTTTTCTTCTGGGCAGGTCTCCATCTCCCCAACAAATGCTGTGGTAGGATTCTGATGAAGGAAGGAATTTGGTCTTGGATGTTTGCTATGAATACCATAGGCTACAGACTGTTCAGACACGGTAACCCCTTTCAACTTGGGGTACTGCAACAAGGTACCCCCTGTGCTGCCTCCCTCTACTCTTTCAGAGACCATCATGTCTTGTTTGTGACTTGCCCTCCTTTCTCCTGATCCTGGAGAATGGACACATGTTGGATGAGCAGAAAGATTTCCTGACTGTTTGATGTCCAAGGCTACCAATGGATTGGCAAAGAATGGTGGTTTTTCAGCCTCAACTATCTCTGCTTCACATGAGACAGGCTGTTTTCTGTTGTGAAAGCTTTCTTGGGATCTCAAATCAGGCCACAGGGCAGCAGAATTTGCCATCTCATAAGACATTTCAGTTGCTGATATCTCCGATCCTGCATGGACATGGGCATCTTTCCAGGGACACTGCAGGGAAGTCTCCCAATGGGTTTGTAGGTCAACCACAGCCTCTGAAGAGCTGCCCAAGTCCCCACTGCACAAGCTCTCAGAAGCTGTACTTTGGGATCTTAAGCCTTCCCAAGCCCTCTGGATGCTCTCCTTGCTCCCTAGGCTAGCTCTCTCCACCTCTGAATGTATCCCTATCTGTTTAGATGGCCAGGCACGGCTCAGTTCCTGCCGAATTATTCTAATGCTGTCAGAGCTGCCATGGAGAGGAGATGCAGGCAGCTGCTGCTGTGGGGGCTCATCTCTCTTGCTCTCCTTCAAGGCTGATGGGAAAAGCAAGTTTCTTGAAGTCAGAAGACTATCAACAGAAGGTGACCTGATAACCTCTTCTTTCCTGTCTGGGCTTTCAGAGAGGACATGGGGATCTGAGTGCCCAGTCAGTTTCTCACCTGCTGTTTGCATATTACTGGATATGTGAATGCCTGGGTTAGTCTTGGGGCTTAAGGACAGCGATGAAGCATGCTCTGGTCCTCTGCTAGGGACAGTAACATCTTTCGCTAACTGGAGACCATCTGCCACGTACAGCTTTGTTCCTGATGTAGTACCTGGAGATGCCTCCCAAATGTTCCCTTTTGTGGCTTTATTTTGCACAAAACATACTTGTGACTCATCTTTATCCTTGGTCCTCGCTAACTCCAGCTGGTCTCTTTGGTTGGAGTGAGGCTGCTCAGGGGTCCCAGAAAAGGCTTCAGGACCTAGTTGAGTTTCACTGTAAGGCACAATAATCTGCCCACCAACGATGTCCTTGGAAGACTTCTCACACTCCTCTAACAGTCCAGTGTCCTCCAATGTGGTCTCTACATCTGCTTCGGAATACATGAATGGGGTGGCAGAGGCCCCCCAAAGTTCTGATGAGATCCTGGTCAGTTCAGGTATGACAACAGGCTCATCTGTGTTGCCCTTTGAAGACTTTTCATACTCCTCTGATAGTCCAGTGTCCTCCACTATGGTCTCTACATCTGCTTCGGAATACATGGATGGGGTGACAGCGGCCCCCCAAAGTCCTGATGAGACCCTGCTCAGTTTAGGTATGATAACATGTTCATCACTACTGTCCTTGGAAGACTTCTCACACTCCTCTGATAGTTCAGTGTCCTCCAATGTGGTCTCTACATCTGCTTCTGGACACATGGATGGGGTGGCAGAGGGCTCCCAAAGTTCTGATGAGACCCTGGTCAGTTGAGGCATGATAACATGCTCATCCATGTTGTCCTCTGAAGACTTCTCGTACTCCTCTGACAGTTCAGTGTCCTCCACTATGGTTTCTACATTTGTTTTTGGACACATGGATGGGGTGGCAGAGGCCCCCCAAAGCCTTGACGAGACCCTGCTCAGTTGAGGCATGATAACATGCTCATCAGTGCTGTCCTTTGAAGACTTCTCATGCTCCTCTGACAGTTTAATGTCCTCCGCTGTGGTCTCTACATTTGCTTCTGGATACATGGATGGGGTGGAAGAGGTTCCCCAAAGCCCTGCTAAGACCCTGCTCAGTTTAGGTGTCATAATCTGTTCATCAGTGCTGTCTTTCGATGATTTCCCGCACTCCTCTGACAGTCTAGTGTCCTCCGCTGTGGTCTCTACATTTGCTTCTGGATACATGGATGGGGTGGAAGAGGTTCCCCAAAGCCCTGCTAAGACCCTGCTCAGTTTAGGCATGATAATCTGCTCATCAATGCTGTCCTTTGATGATTTCCCATACTCCTCTGACAGTCTAGTGTCCTCCACTGTGGGATCTACATTTGCTTCTGGATAGATGCATGGCATGGTAGAGGCTTCCCAAAGCTCTGATGAGACCCTGCTCAGTTTAGGCATGATAATCTGCTTATCAGTGCTGCCCTCTGAAGACTTCCCATGCTCCTCTGATACTCTAGCGTCCTCCACTGTGATGTCCACATTCATTTTTGGATTCATGGATGGAGCAGAAGAGGTCCCCCAAAGCCCTGCTAAGACCCTGCTCAGTTTAGGTGTAATAATCTGTTCATCAGTGCTGTCTTTCGATGATTTCCCACACGCCTCTGACAGTTTAATGTCCTCCGCTGTGGGATCTACATTTGCTCCTGGATACATGGAAGGGGTGGCAGAGGCTTCCCAAAGCCCTGATAAGACCCTGCTCAGTTTAGGTGTCATAATCTGTTCATCAGTGCTGTCTTTCGATGATTTCCCACACTCCTCTGACGGTCCAGCGTCTTCCACTGTGGTCTCTATATTTGCTTCTGCATTTGTGGCCGGGGGTGCAGATGCCCCGCAAAACCCTGAGGAGGTCAGTTTTCCCTCAAAATCTTCTGTCCTCCACAGCTTCTTCTCTAGGGTCTGAGGTACTTGAAGTTCACTGTCTGCCCCCTGGTGACTGGCCCTTTTCTCCAGTAGGCACTGGTTAAGTAAGCTGGCTTTTTTTATGTTTCTTAACAATGTCACCTTGGCCTCAGTAAGAGATGCATTTCCTAGGTTCATTTCTTTAGGGGTGATTCCGGGGTCCCCTCTCCGCTGTTCCAGGAGCACAGCAGTAGCTGATGCTTTCATCGTTTCCTCAGCGTAGCTGTCACTTGAAGGCTCATCAGGGCTGCTCCCGGCACCATTCGGCTGATAACAGAGGCCAGACACCGTTTGCAAACTAAAGCTCTGCCAAACTGACTGCTCTACAAAGGAGTTTTTGCAGCTAAGACTACTACCAAGAGAGCCGTGGTTTCCTGTTTCTCCATATATTTTTGGTTGTTCTGCTCTGCCTTCTGAGGGGGTTGGGCCTTGCATTTTCAGAAACTCCAGCTCTGACTCACAGTCAGTGGAAGAAAGGCTAACTGCCTTCATGGTTGACCTGAAATACTTTTCTGAGAGCTTTGGGGGATCAAAGGAAAAGATGCTGCCTGTTTCTTCCTGAGTGGAAGCCACTGGGTAGCCTTCTTGACTTGGCAACGGATGCTCTGTCTCCTGAGGGTGGTATCTGCCCACACGCGTGATCTGGCTTATGCCAGGTAACTCCTGAGCCAATGGGGCTGAATGGGTTTCTGTTTGTGGGCTCTTCCCCCACAAGGTATTTATTTCTTGATCTATACCATGGACTGCTGGTTCTTTGTACTTAGCTGTTATCTCCGTAATGGTTAGATTTGCAACATCCTGACTTTCCTGGAAACTGGCCTTGGGTTCCAATTCTGGAAAAACTCCTGTCCTCACAGTGGCATGACTTTGGGGGCTCAGCTCTGAAGCAGATTGCTCATGATAGCTTCCCTTAGACCTTTCTTCCTCGGGTCTCAAGGGCTCAGTTCTGGCCAATGGCTCTGGACTTTCGGGAGCATTAGTAGGCTTATTTTGAGCAGTACATCTTTGTGAAAACCTTAGGAACAAATAATCCCTAGGGCACCTGACTGACAGTTTAGGTACAGGTGAGAAAGAATGTTCTCCTTCCATTTTATTCTCTTCCATTAATTCAGTGGGACTGGTAAGGTTTGATGTGATTTCCTGAATATAACCATTGACCTCCTTGATTCCTCTGGCTTCAAAGCTATTGGGGACTTCTTCCTCCTCCTGTACTTTCTTTGAAGAATGGGGCTGATCTCTGTAAGCAAGGCTATCTCTGAAGTCATTTGGTCTCAGAGTGAGATGGGCCTTTCCTTGGTCCTTCCTTGCCCTACACATAGCTGTCCTATAGGCTTCTGCCATATACAAGGCATGAGGGGGATATTTTTGCCTGGAATCTATTTCCATGATGCTGCTTTCCAGTTGTGATACACTGCTGATCAGTCTGGCCATTTCTTTAGAATGATTAACAATATGACTCTGACAGGAAATCTGATTTCTTCTTCCTTGAGATATTTCTCCTTGGGGACTGGGTATTACCATTAAGCTCTCAGGCTCCTTGCTTCCTTCCTTGAAGGCTACAGCTGGTAGAAGGTTTGAAACAGAGTCTTTTCCATGAGAGTGGTCTACTCTATGAGGTATGAGTTCTTCTGAGTAAGCCTTGGGATGCAAAACCATTCCCAGAGAAACAGATTCAGTTCCTTCCCTTGCATGGGATGAGGTTTCATCCTGGACCATTAGCATTGGACTCATACACCTAGAGTGACTTGCTGAGCTGTGCTTTTTAGGAACCAAAACATTCTCCTGCACATTGACTCTATGCTGAGTTTGGTTCGAGCTCTCTGTTTTGTAAATGAAGTTGGAATTGGGTCCAGAATGGAGCTGCCCATCAAAATCAGCTGCTCCGATCCTTAGGAAGTTGCCTGCCTGCTTCCCTCGGACGTCATTTTCATGCTGCCTGCATTCATGGTTTCTTTCAATGCTAGAGATAACTGGGAGACACACCATTGCCCCAGAATCATCCAACGGAACCCCCCAAGGGGGCTGAGCAGGGGCTTTGTCCTTCATCTTCAGTGATGACTGTGGGTATCTATTATTTAAAATCCCAGCTGGTTTTCCTAACTGACCTGCTGCCATGTTAATGCTCTCCAGTAACAGTCTGTTCTGAGCAGAAGAGAAAGAGACAGGATAGCTGTACTTCTCCATACTTTTGGGGACTCCAGTTCTACTTGGGTCTTTCCTGATGCCTGAGCTGAAGGACCTCTCTGCCACAACATGCTGACATGAGAGATTCTTGGACTTCGGAGTATGTAATAAAAGCAGCAGGTCCCTGTCCAAATTTCTGAAAAACTGAAAGGTGTTATTGAAACCTTCTACCCTGTTAGTGGGTGGCATATCCTCTCCCCTCTCTCGGCATGCAGGGATCTCCAAAGCCGTTTCTGTCAAGGCATCTCTACTTTCTAACACATAAAATGTTTCCAAGGGATGGAACTGCTCAGGGGGTGGGAAAGGATCCCAGGGTGGGGATGGCTCAGAGTCTGTAGACAAGGCCAAAGAAAAACTTCTTTCTCTGTCGATTTCTTCACTAGCACTCTGTAGGAGCTCTGTCTTCATCACTGGCTGGGAAAGCTTTAGTGGAACCAGCTTGCTGGGTAGATTCTTCTCCCAGGTTGGAGGACCCTGGTCTTCCTTAGCATTCATGGGGCTGCTGCTGTTGGATATGTCCCTCAGGAAAAAGCTCTCATCAAAGGAGGCTGTAGACCCTGCTCTCCTACAGACCAGAGACTGTGGCTGCTTTGAATTGCCCTGATGTGCTTGGTGCAACTCTGTCATAGAAGCTGAAACCTTGTTTTCCGCTGCAAAGACCCAAGCATTTTCTAACTCAGAATCTCCCACTTCTAAGTCTGTTGAGGAACAGCTATGGTGAGCATCTTTTTCAATAGTTCTGAAGAAAGTTGAGAGGTCATCCAAATCCAAGTTCCCGCCATCTTGCTCTTGTTCTGTTCTCAGATACCGTGGGGATGGTGAAGAGAAGGAAGGATCATTGAAATCAAAGTCACCAGGCATCTCGGGACACACAGGGAAAAAGGAATCCCATCTTTTGCCAGATGTAGAAGGCAGGTAATTTGTGTCCTGCTGAGGGGAACTAGAAACTTGTGTGCTTGTCACTGTGGCCCCCAGGGAAGAGTGAGAAAATTGACATAGATATTCAACCACAGGCCTGCCCTTTCCAAGGGTGCTGCCTTTGTGAGACAACAAAGATGCAGGGGCAGTTGACCTGCTGGAGGTAAGGGCGCTCTCTGAAGGCACAGGGCTGCAGCAGCCAGCCAGGCTGGGCAGGCCTCTTCCCTCCTCATGAAATGACTCCTGTGAGACACTGGCATGCGATCCAGGCTTGCAAGGTCCTTGGGATCTCCATGGAGCCTCTGAAGATGCCTCCAAAGAAGGTTCTGTGCTCACTTGGTTGATACTGCTGGGGACCAGGGCTGAGTCTTGGAGGTGACTGAAACTGTATAGCCCAGTGCCTATCTCAAGGGCAGGCTGTGGTAATCCCTCTGCTTCAAGCATGGCCTTGGGCTGCTCCATGGGTTGGCCCTCTGGTTCCTGGATATCAAGCATCTTCTGTGAGTACGTAGTGACTTCTTGGGAGTCATTGGGGTTGCACCCTGAGTCGCAGGAGAACCAGGAGTCCACGGAAGCCAGTGAGATGTTTCTCGGGTGCTGTGTCTGTGGGAGGGGCTGGCATTTGTCTCCTTCGGTCCTGGGCTGGAGAGCCAGATAAAAAGAACCACTGGGCTGCAGGGTCACATTAGGCCCTGCTGCACCTGGCCCTTGGTCTGAGGCCTGGAACTCCAGGACCTTCTCCTGGCATGCTGTGGTGGAGGGGGACTTCTTCATTTGCCAAAAGGCTTCCACAGGCATCTCATCTGATGAGTGAGAAGAGGGCTCTTCCTTAGAATCGTCCCTAAAGGCCTCCTCTGTGTTGTTCAGGCTATCCAGAGAAAAGGTCCTCACCTTTTTCCAGGACTGGTCGCTGGCAGGGATAGGCAGGAAAGCCTTAGGAGAGGTCACTGGTCTAGTCTCACTTCTCTCAGGGGCTTGTGGGAAGGGAGAACAGGGCAAAAGCCTTCTTTGTGCTCTGTTCTTTTTTTCCACCAGTGAATCCTGAGACATCTGGCTGTCATCACTTTCTGAGTTCTCAGGCTCTGTGCAGCATGGCTTTGGCTCAGGGACCTCCTGCTTTTGTGGTCTGATCAGGGTTCTGGTATAGGCACAGCAGAGGGAATCCAGAGAATAGGTACTATCTGTGTCTGAGCAATCATTCTCATTGTCCTGTGGCTGGGCTCCCAGAGAGCTGGTGGAGGCCCGCAGGACAGTGGAGCTCCAGGTACCTTCATCATCCTCTGTCTTCCCAGTGTTCTGAAGGAACCTTTTGTCTCTGTCTTTCATGCCAAAAACATGACACCGTGGCCATGCTGAGGTTCTAGCTAATGATGCCGCCCTGGACTCCCACTGTTCTAAGGCCCAGGCAGCCAGACGCAGGCGAGCCATTTGAACCTTTCCACGTACGACCGATCTCTTGGTTCCCTGAGAGTGTGGGGAACTGCTGCCATTCACTCGGGAGGTCTGGTTTGTCAGGAGATCCCTTTCTCTTCTCCACCTCCGCCATGGTGGACCATGGTTTCTGGATGGCTTTTCCCTACCTATTCGGGTGCTGGGAAAGAGGGAATTGGGCTTCTCCCTCAACTTGAGCTGCTCTGCTGATCTGCTCACAGAGACCAGGTTTCGATGTAGCCGCACCAGCTGCTTGTTCCTGCCCATTTCCTGACTCTTTCTGTCTGTGGTAGAAGCAATCTTGGGGCTCCTGGTGGGACTAGTCCTTTGGGCTGAGGTATCTTCCCCAAAAGATGCTCTCCTTCCCTCACAGACCCAACAGAGGTTTGGGGAGCAAGAGTCATTTGACAGGATTGTACTTCCTCTAGGAACAGAAGCGGCAGGTTTCTCTGGTGTGTAGTGAACAGTCTCAGTCGATAACTTGGCAGGAATTTCATACTTCAGAACACTGAAAATACAAAGAAAACCAACTCAGGATATTTCAGAGACCCTTTACAAAACTATTCATCAGAGTGAAGGTGGTGGTCATTGTGGACCATAGCTCTGCACCTAGAACAAAGCCTAGGAGTCAAGGTAGAGAGGACAGTTTGATTTGTCCCACTGTGGTTAATACTAAACCAGCTCTCACTGCCTTCCTGTGCCTCCAAGTAGAGATCATATTTAGGAAAACTTTAGATAAATAACAGAGAAAAGTTCTCTGATTCTGTCTGAGAAAAGCATTCTCTGGGCCCCTCAACTTCCAGTTTTCTATGTGGGAAAAGGAATATGAAGGCCAGAAGACCCAGAGATCATGAAGGTCAGGGAAGCGGGAGGGTCATGATCATCCTTACCCATTAACATGAAACTAACTAGGAACAAGGTGCTGGGGAGCCAAAGAAGTATGAGAACATTTCTGTGCCCAGAAATATTAAAGAATTACAAAAATAACTGAAAGCACTGTTTTTAATGGTGAAC
The DNA here is from genome assembly GCA_023548195.1 of Bettongia penicillata ogilbyi. Lineage (NCBI taxonomy): Eukaryota > Metazoa > Chordata > Mammalia > Diprotodontia > Potoroidae > Bettongia > Bettongia penicillata. The sequence goes on along the minus strand of JAJHZJ010000447.1, from coordinate 4,560,545 downwards.
AAGTGGCAGAGATAGCAAATGCTAAAGGAACTCAAAAGGAAAGTGAGAATATGATCAGCTGGATCATTTGGGAAAGGCTGAAAGGAAGGGTTGGCTCTTAGAAGAAGGGCAGTACTCAGGTAACTCGATGGGAGGGAAGAAGGTAATTCTAGCCAGAAGACAATCTGTAGAAAGGTGTAGTAGACGGCAGGAATGTACATGAGCACATTCTAGGGGCAATGAGTAGACCGTTCAGTTTGAAGACAGTCAAAAAGTAGAGAGCAAGGATGGAGAAATCGGCAGGGACAAGTTGAGGGAGGTCCTGTTAATAAATGCTAAAGAACTCAAAAGGAAGGTGAGAACCATGATAGGTTAGATCATTTGGCTGAAAGGAGGGGCTGAGTCCTGAAAGATTGGCAGTGTAAAGAAGGTTGAGTGATTTAGTTTTGAAGTAGAGAGAAGGGGATGTGTGCAAAGGGATGTCTTGGGAAGTTTAATCTGACCACTGAGCAGACAGAACAGATTTAAGGAAGGAAAGATAGGGGGCAGGGGATGAGTTAGGAGATCACTGCTATTAATATAACTGGTAATAAGGAGGGTCTGGACTTAGGTGATAAATAGTGTCAAGAGACACATGCAAAAGACATCATGGCAGAAAACCAGTAGAATTGGACTATGAAGATAAACAGGTAACATTATGATTTGTAAGCAGAGGAGTCATCTATAGCAAAGAGGACTTGAGATCCATCTAGAAGTGGTTTATACATGATGGTGTGGAAACAGACTGAAGGATAGAGAAGTCCACCTAGGAAGTCTTCACAATAATCCAGGCATGGGACGACGGGAGGTCTGGATTGGGTTTGCAGCAGTGGAAGTATGAAGAAAGGGATCAACTCTCAAGAAACTAATTGAAAAAGAATTGTCTGGCTCAAAGGGTAAGGAGAAGATGATAATCAAGACTGTAACCCTAGGGTGCTTGGCAAACTAGTTTGAAGAAGGAAGACATTGAATTTTGTTTCAGACATGTTGAATTTGAGGCAACTGAAGATCATCCAAGCAGAAATTCCCAATAAGGAAGAGAAAATACAGGATGGGAGACAGGAGCTGGGATGCTAGAAACGATTGTAATAGACTGAGAAGGGGCAATGAGGGACAGAACTATGATGGGGACAGTAGGCATGGAAAAGTATTGTAAAGATGAGAGCAGAATCACCAGGACTTGACAAGTGATGAAATGATGGAAGAGTGGCAGTGATGGTTTGTAGGTTTCAAGCCTGGAAGAAGGGGATGCCAACACCACACAATGAATAAGGCAGCTTTGCACAGAAAACAATGAATTCCATTTGGCTAGGTTGAAGTCTGTAGGACACCCAAGAGGAGAAGTTTGACAAATAGTTGGAAATGGCTAATACGGAAATATGTTCTGTTTGATTTCACATGTCTACCTGATATTCTGCTTGCCTTCTCAGTGGAGGGAGGTAGAAAATTCAGAACTCAAAAAAACTTTTAAATTAATGTTAAAAATAATAGTTTTTTAAAGAAAGAAATTTTGAGGTTGGAACTCAAAAGCCAAGGGGAAAAGTATGAATAGAAGAGAAAAGAGAAAACCTTGGGAATATCTATATTCAGGAAGTAGAGGAGAGAAGATGGGGAGAGCCCAGGGAGGACAGTGTCATGGAACCCAAGAGGAGAGAGTTTTTAAAAAGGAAGGAGGTGACTAATAGTACTAAATGGGGGGGTAGAAGAAAGGGAAGGGATAGCAGGGGGAAAAGGGGAAGAGGTAAGGGAAAGAAGAATGGAAGGGAAGGAAATATGTATTCATATAACACCTACTATGTGCCAGGGACCGTTCTTTTTACATATATCTCATTTGATCCTCACAACATCGTTGCAAGGTAGATGCTGTTATTAGCTTCATTTTACAGCAAACAAGAGATAGAGTAACTTGCCCAGGATCACACAGCTAATACATGTCTGAGGTCAGATCTGAACTCAGATCTTTCAGACTCTAGGACCAGTGCTTTCTCCACTGCTCCACTAGTAGCCTCAGATGAGAACTGAGTAAAGGTCACAGGGTTTAGTGGTTAACAAGTCACAGCACAGTGACCTTGAAGAGACAGGCTCCAGTAGAGTGATGGTGGACAAAAGACAGTACAAGATGATAATGAGAGAAGCAGAAAATAATGGCATTCGGGGTCACCTACTTTCCTTGGAAATTTGATAGTGAAGGCGAAAAGATATAACGGGATAGTTTTAGGGAGTAATAAGATGGAGGAAACAATTTGTTTAGTTTCTCTTAGGGTTAGAACATCTGCCTATGTTTGTATGCAGGAGGAAGGAATCAAGAGGGAGAGACGAAAGGTGAAAGGTGAGTAAGGGATGATTGATACAGCCTTGGCCCTAGAAGTGACAGAATCAAGGGTGCAGGTAAACTGGTTGTCCTTTCAGAGAGGACAAAAATGGCATCTCTGTGTTGGGCCCAATGTACAAGGTGTCTGATCAGACAATTCCAGAAGGCTCTACCACAGGTCAGGCACAAATAGTCCATCTGAACATCTGGAATACAGATGTCTCTGAATTTGTGCATCTCATGTTTCTTTGAAGCTACTGCAATTCTGCTTTGCTCACAGAGCACAGTGCCTCCTTTGAAGTGGGCTAAACAGGCTAGCCTCAACAAAAAAGGTTGACTCATCCTTTTAGAGGAGACTGAGAGAAGGAAAGAAAGAGTGGAGGCATGGAGACTTTGAGGGAAGGAGGAGATGGGTAGTGGGGGGAGCTCGTAATGAACGACCTCAAGGTTGAAAGAAAGGTAACCTATGGAAGTAAGAGGGTAGCAAAAGAGTTAGTGATTTAAGGAGGTGATCTGGTATTGAAAACAGGTGACATAGTGAATAGAAAACCAGTCCTGGAGACAGGAAGACTCATCTTCCCAAGTTCAAATCTGGCCTCAGACACTTATTAGCAGTGTGACCCTGGACAAGTCACTTAACCTAGTTTGCCTCAGTCTCCTCATCTAGAAAATGAACTGGAGAAGGACATGGCAAGCCACTCAAATATCTCTTCCAAGAAAACCCTAAGTGGGGTCAAGAAGAGTCAGACATGACTGAACCGCAAAGACAGCAACAGCCCCACTGAAATGTAATGAGGAGTCAGTAAAAGGAATGCCTCTTGGGCTCAGTTCAGTTTAGATTGTATAAATATACAGCAGACTTGGTCATCAAGGTTTTGTGAATTCCATTAGGAGCACTGAATGGCTTGGGAGTAGACGTGGAGAAGTTACCAACTGAGAGTCATCCAGGCTTAGGAAGAGGACACCTCGAAAAGGATGCAGAAGGAAGAAAGCAGAGACAGAGAAGAGTAGGTTACTCAAACGGATTACTAGAAGGAGGTCAGGGCTGTGAAGGTTGGTAAGAGAATTAAATAAGAGGGATGGATTGGGAGAGACCAAGGAACCAAAAGTCACAATGAGAATGAAGGATAGTCTTGGGAGAAGTGAGGTTGTGAGAAACGTGAAAAGACAGGAAGCGCAATCAGAAAGGGAAACTTCAAAGTTCAGGATCTTGCGAGTGAGTAGAGCAGTCTCCAGTGATGGCAGGGAATATGTCAGCAATTCACCACATTTTTGGACCCCAAAGAACTTTTGTTTGTATGGGTTCTATCTACCAATATCTACCATATTCAAAATTAAAACATCTTAAAATTATTATAAAAATTAATAAAATTATAATATTATTATAAAAAGTTTTGACCTTATAGACTCCCTCAAAGAATCTGAGTCCCCAGACTACACTTTGAGAACCAGCAATCTAAGGTATGACTATCACAGGGAGTAAGTGAAGGCAGAATGGAGGAGGAATATATTGGAACTGAGGAGGCTTGAAAAGAGCAGGAAGGGTGTTAGTAAGGTCACAAATATGAATATTGAAGTCCCTAATGATGATGGCATGGGGGGGGTCATTCAGTTGTTTTTCAGTCCTGGGTCCAATTCTTGGTGACCCCATTTGGGGTTTTCTGGGCAAAGATACTAGAGTTGTTTGCCATTTCCTTTTCCATCTCATTTTACAGATGAGGAAACTGAGGCACACAGGGTTAAGAGACTTGCCCAGGGTCACACAATTAGTAAGTGTCCAAGGCCAGATTTCAACTCAGAAAGGTGAGTCTTCCTGACTCCAGGTCTGGCACTCTATCCACTGTGCCACCTAGCTGCCCAAGGAATAAGAGGAAGATTAAAAGTCTTAAGTGCTGAAATCACAGAGAGGACTGGAGGCTGGGTGGGTGGCAGGACAAAGACTGGGAGAGGGAAACATGATGAGAAATGATCAACTTCAGAAGAAGAGAGACTGGTTATTGAGTAATGGGAACAGTGTGTGGGGAGTAAGGAAAGGAGCATGTAGAATTCTTCCTCCTGACTCTGTGGGGTCTAGGGTCAGAAGGAGGAACAGCCAGCACTAGAGAAGGTGACAAGGGAGGGTGTCCGATCAGAAGAATCAGGCTTCAGTTAGCGCTAGAAAGAGGAAGAAATGAAAAAACACCAAGGCTAAATGGGAACTGATAACCAAATTAGGAATTTCATAGGACACAGTGGGAGAGACAGACAGCAGAAAGGAACTGGGAGAGAGGAAGGGGAAATGGAGCAGGACTGAGATGAAACGGGGAGGAGGACAGAGAGAAAAAGTAGCAAGTGACAACGAATTTCTAAATAAGCAAAAGCTCTTTGAAAGAGCAAAAGCAATAATTTTCCAAACTATAAAAGGATCTGGAGATCAAGTTGGAAAACTGCTGCCTTTGAAGGGATAGGGATCAGGACAGTAGGGGATTTGCCAGTGATAAGACAGAGGATATATAACAAACAGACATGTCAGGAGAACTGGGGCTCAGGAAAGGGAGACTCAGAAAGAGGGAAGCATTAACCAAGAACCCCAATTTCCAGTTGCTAGCATCCATTCTAGGCCTTGCCAGGTTTGCCTGTTGCTCTTTTACCTTTGTGATGGGGACAGAGAGAGGCCGCAGAGTCTGTGGTTCCCCAAGGAACTGCTGCTGGAAGATCTGCTCTTTTTTGGAAAAGCTGAAAAGGTGGCGTCTAGACCGGGGTTCAATTCCATAGGCTGGCTCAGCTTATCTTTCCAGCAGAGGTTTTCAAGCTGTTCCAGCTTTCTCTGGGCTTCCAGGAGTTTCTGCTTTTTGACAATCCTTTCCAGCTGAAACTTGACTTTCTTGCGCCTAACTTTCCGCTCTGCTGCCGAGAGGGCATTCCTCCAGAGGACCTGCAGCTGGGCCAGCCTTTTGTGGCCCCCATCCAGAGAAGCTGATGAAGTCTCTGACCTAGTCTGAGACTCAAGTCCATGGAGGATCTCAGAGTCTGTCTCAGCCAAGACATCATCCTCTTGCTTCTGCTGCTGCAAGCTGGCCAATAGGCTTTCCTCTCTGAGCAGCCATCGCTGGTCTAAGAACCAAGAAAACCCAGAAAGAAAGTCAGAGTGTGTCCCTCTACCTGTCTCTGAGCCAGTCACCTGGGCCTGTATGGAGAGACATTGCTGTGCCCATGGAGGGAGGAGAGGAGGGAGATTTCTGGCTTCCTAGCCAAACTCTGGGGTTAGTCCTCGGAGCAGAGAGACCAATGAGGCAGAAGAAGGGATCTTACCCAGGACATGGATGCTACATGGATAAATAAGCATGTGTATGATAGGGAAGGACGAAGAGGGAGATCAATGCTTCTAAGGGGGAAATAAGCCTCTTAGTTTCCTTATTCATCTTTCATGGGAACCTTTTTCCAATTTTTTCCCCCTCATAATGTTTCCCTGCAACTCCATGAGACTATAAACAAAAAAAGGGAGTAAGCAATAGAGCTGAACACATGCATAACCCTTATTGATTGCTTGCCTTCTCAGTGATGGTGGGTGGGGAGGGAAGAAGGGAGAGAATTTGGACTTCAAAGTTTTAAAAATAAATGTTAAAAACTGTTTTTACATGCAACTGGGAAATAAGATATACTGGCAATGGAGTGTAGAAATCTATCTTGCTTTTCAAGAAAGTAAAGGGGAGGGAGTGTAATGTCAATGTAAGGTTAATGATGGGGGTGGGGGAAGAGTTAAAGATCTTCCATACCCATTAATAGGACTCAATACCTTTTGTTAATTTTTATTGAGACAATGGGTCTGAGGGTCACGCCCTCTGTGTCCTCCCTCTGTGTATAAATACTCTGAGGTGAGGTTTTTCTTTAGGGTTTACTCATTGGAAGTGTTTGTTTGATGAGGTGAGACTCTGGGAAGCTTCTAAGGACCCCACCCCCAGCTTTGAAAACCCAGATGTTGGTGCTCCTCTCTCTAGGAACTATGTATGTATGTCATGGTCAGACAGTTGGATCTATCTGTTAATCTGTGATGTATGCATTGCTTATGGTCAGACACTTGGAAGTCCTGTCTGTCAGTCTTTATTTCTCTGTTTGTATTTTCCCTGAAGTTGAGATGCTGGTGCTTCCCCCTGAACTAAGTGAATGATAACATGTGTTTGATTAAAGTTGCTTTCCTTTTAGAAAAGTAGATCTGAGAAAGCCGGCCCTTCTGTGTATGCTGGAGTCCTTGCTGTTACAGGGGGATACAAGGGAGGGCAGACTGGGGGAAGGGGCAATCAGAAGGCATGCCATCTCAGGGTGGAGGAGAGAGGAGATGTGGAGAGAAAACTTGGGAGTCAAAATCTTGTGGAAATGAAGGTTAAAAACTAAAAACAAATACATTAATTTTTAAAAACAGAATTGAGCTGAGCATAAGGGAGGAAAAAAGAAAAGAGGTGAGAGAGACACCTTAAATGACGGTCACCTACTGTCTTTAATCTGCTGGTTGATGAGGGCCTGGTCAAACTTTAGTTCCTGCTCAGCTCTGATCTGCCCAACTAGAATATCCTGCTTTAAATCCTCGACAAGGCGCTTCTGTAGGCGAATCTGTGTTCTGCGGGACACAGCTTGGTCCAGCTGCTTCTCGTGGCATGTTTCAAGAACAACATCCCGCACTCTCCTGCCACAGAAAGGGAGAGAAATTTCCATGAGGAAAGAAAGAAACCATCTTGAGAAAGAGCTACCTGTATTTCAGGGGGCAGCCTTCCTGGGCTCTGACTCTAGTTTCTGGTCTTCCATTTGGTCAAGCTAGTGACCACCTGACTCTCTGGGCTAAGAGATCATCACGAGCCAGGGTGCTCTTAGGCATTCACTTTCTTTCAGAAGATTCTCCTTACTAAGTCTCCCCTTTGGGGGGGTCCTTGGGTCCAATATAGCAGAGAATTTGGACCAAAGGTCGTGCTACCTGCAGGAGAAGAACAAAGAGAAGGTGAGTTGGGTCACAAATAGCAGTGAGGTCACAGAGCCAGCAGGTAGAATTTTAGTCAAACCTGACTTCTTCTGAATTTATTAGAGGAGAAGATTCAGGAAAAACAAGAAGTCATTTCAGTTCATAAGAATAACCAGGTAAGAAGAAAAGAGGCAAAACGTTATTTTTTTGGCAAAAATAAAGAGCTCTGGATTTCTGTCTCTTTCTTCTCTCTGCTATTTCTCCTTCTCTTCTCTTCTCCTCTCCTCTCCTCTCCTCTCTCTCCCCCCTCTCTCTGTGTGTCTCCCTATCTTGCCCAGGTGAGAAAAGGGGCTACCCTTTGACCTGCTGCTTCATTTCTGGCTTGGGCAGCTTTGCCCCTCCTTCGGCAACGTCCCTTGCTTCTAGGAGCTCATCATATTAAAGCCAAACTTAATGCAGACACCCCTAAACTTGGAATTTCCAAACTCAAAAGATCCACCAGCCTCCCCAATAGTTGGAATTATAGGCATGACCACCAAGCCCAGTGTTTGGCTTTATTTAAAAAATGGTCAAGTTTCATAAAGGTTATGCTACTTTTTGAAAATCAGATTGGAAATGAAACAAAATGATTTTGCAAAAACCTTGCAGGTAATTCTTTCCTGCCATTCTAAGGGGCTATACCTTTGGGAAAATAAACTCTGTGGAGTGTTCATTACTGCTGGAACCTCATTCCCTGAAACAAAAAGCATATCTGTGACCTAGCTGAAAGAGACAGACAGACAGAGATACTGAAAAAAGAGATGAAGAGGGGAAGGGAAGGAAGGAAAGGAGGAAAGAGAAGAGATGACAGAGGGAAGAGGGGAGAGAAGAAAGAAGGGAGTGGTGATTAAGGGGAGAAAAGGAAAAGGAAGAGAGGAGAGAGATTGCAGTGAAATATCAGCATGCAGGCAAACATGTTGGAGGAGTCTTGGAAATCTGACCTACAGGAAAGAGCTCTGGGTTGAAATTTGAGAGGATGGGTTCTTTAATGTCACTAATTAGCCATAATTCATTTAAGTTTCTTCTGAGAAACTGACAATCACTATCTGAACCTTCTGCATCCATAAGGGTGGCGTGCTCTGGAGCATCTCCAAAGCATTTCAGTCCATTTTCTATCAGATAGTACCTTTCTTCCCCCATGCAGAGACAGCACTAGCACAGGAGAACCCTGCAGACAGAGATAGGGAAAGAGGGAAGCTCAAGGTGGTCAGCAGGGAAGGAAAAGAAGGCTATAAACAAGAAATACCTACTATGTGCCATGCACTGTGCTTTTTTTAAAAATAAATATCTCATTTGATCCTTACTACAACCCTACAAAGTGGATGCTATTATTATTCTTATTTTACAGTTAAAGAAACTAAGGCAAATAGGAGGTAAGTGACTTGCCCAGGGTCACATAGCTAGTAAGCTGTCTGAGGCTGGATTTGAATTCTGACCCAGTGTTCTATTCACTATGCCACCTCGCTACTGCTAAGAGATGAACAGAGCAGGAGCTAGCATTGGGCAGTCTCATGAAGGCACCAATCTAATGGGGAGGAAAAAGAAACATTTTCCCCTGCTCTGCCAGAACTGGCCTGGTCTGCATGCCTGAGCCTTCATAAGGCTCCTTCCAGAGTCAGCTTCCCACTAGAACACACTAATTTCCAGGTACTGCTTGACCTGGGGACACTCATGGGAGAAAATCAATAGCAAAGGAGCAGCCTCTACTCTCTCCCACCCCAACAGCTTCCAAGACTGGCGGCCCTTTCTCTTAGAACCCCTGATGAACACAGCAGGAGGAAACATTGGTATATTCTGGTCTATCCCCATTTCCACGTTCTGACCCTATCCCTAGCACCAACAGTTACCAATCCCTTGTCTTCTTCTGACACTCATTCCATTTAGTCCAGATTCTCACTGCTGTCTCCTACAATCCTTCAACTCATTCTTGCTCCTTCCAAATTAGGAACACAGCCTTCTGTTCATCCAAGATACTGCTTCCTTTGGACGCCCTGACATCCCAGCTCCTCACCCTCCTCAACTCCCATGACTTTCTGATTCCAACCTACTTCAATACCCGTACTCTGTTTCTAGGACAGTTTCGCACTTGCTACCTTGATCCTATTTTCATCCCTGAGAGTCAGAGACTACTTAATTGAAGCTCTGGCTGACACAGCATGGCTAGTGTGCTTTGACTCATTCACCTTTCCTCTAGGCAGCATCGGGTCTAAGCTGCTTTCAGGGTTCTCAAAGAAATGCCAAGATGCCAGAATGGCAAGGAACAGATGAGCACTGGAAGCAACTGCTCTTCTTCTAATGTATCATTAGGACACCACAAGTACATAACTATGAGGGAGTCCAAGGCTAAGACTCTGGTGTTAGATTTGTTCCCTGACACCCAGGAAAAATCCCCTGTGATCATCTGTTTCTAGGCGAAAAGTCTAAATGAACTGAATCAAAGTGATGAGCATCTTATGTTGAACGGTGATGCCTGCAGGAAAGGGATGATCTAGGTTACACTGAGACCTAGAGAAAGATGAGGAGTCAGTAGACAGCGTTTTGTATGGTGTCTGGGCTGTCACTCCCCAACTTTGTCTAACTAAGTGGTTTACATGAAATTATTTAAAAGAATTCATCAGAGCAAAAAAGGGCTCTCTGAATATCGCTGTACACTTTGGGCTTACTCTCCCTCCTTCCCACTCAAGTTTTCCCCTCTGTGAAACACTCTCCTCCTTCTCCTCCTCCTCCTTCTCCTCCTCTTCCTCTTCTCAGTCCCACAGAAAAGCCAAAGGTTAGCCAGACACACTCCTTATGGTGCAAATCACCATCTTCAAAGGAAAGAAATGGGAGGAGAATGAAGGAGGGCTGTCTGGGGATGTCTGGGAAGGCTGACAAATGATCAGGGCTGCCGAGACAACTGACATCTCACACACACACACACACACACACACACACACACACACACACACACGCTGGAAACAAAACTAGCTCTCAACTAAATAGATCTGTTAAATATTAAGCAAGCACATTAAAAAAATACATTTTTACCAAGCTTCCACTAAATATCTGGACAAATTTCAGGGGAAAACCTCAGCTGACCATCAACGTTTGGGGCTATCCTTCCACCAAGACGGTGGCAGGCATGGTCACTGATCATTTTCACTTTGTAAGTGTCAGGTTTTCCCAGCCTACCTGGGCATCTGCTCCCAAAGGCTGCAAGGGGCCCCCCCCCAACCCTCCTCTCTTCTTGACTCCCCTCCTATCTCTTCCCTGACGCTTCGGAAGCTGGCAGTTCCCACAGCATAATGCAGAGGTTCCTAGTCACTATGGCAGCAGTGGAAGGAGACCAACCAGACTGTGTGCCGGGCTCCAGACACTCAAGGCTGAGCCCCAAAGATTCCAAATTGGGCAATGCTGATAATAGCAAACAAATTATCCTCTGTTCCAGCAGATGGCTTCTACAGAGAAATGAGTCAGACTGGTCAGCTTTCCCTATACCCAGAGTCATTTCCATGTTTTCTGGCATTTCTACAGATTCACCTCTGCCTAAATAAATAAGGTTAAGTCTCAGAGCAGGTAGAAACCTTGCCCAAGGCATGGAGCAAGAGGATCTCCCCAACACAGACCCAATTCCAGACTGGGAGCTCATCTGCTGATCTGGATTTTCTCTACTCCTGCAGGAGTCCCTCCCCAGTACCTCTGTCCCATCAGGTTCAGGCTCCCACACCACATCACCACTGCCACCAGGCTGGCACACAGCTGTATCAGCTATAACAACTGGGTAGGATTAAGCCCATTAGGACTGACTCCACGACCCTAAGCTAGACCCTGGAAAGGTGGTGGTGCTAGTGTCTTTACTTTGACATCTTTTCCTGACTTTTTTGAAAGAAGGGGAATATTTAGGATTTGACTGACCAATCTTGTCAGTGACTCTGGATTACAGAGTTCAAAGAGATCTCATTCCATGAAAACAAGGGGGTCAAAGTTCCCATATGGACAAAAAAAATATTTATTATATTAGCACTTTTTTGTAGTAGCAAAAAGCAAGAATGAATGAAAAATCATTAAGTGTTCACTATGTGCCAAGCACATGTGCTAAGTGCCAGGGACACAGATAAAATAAAATAAAAAAAGAAGGGAATATGGTAGGTTCCCATCAACGGAAAAACTATACATACGCAATGGAATATTACTACACCATAAGAAATGAAAAATGTAAATAATACAGAAAAACTCAGGAAGATTTGTATGAATTGCTATAAAGTACATTAACAGGATGACCAGAATAATATAAAGGAAAAAAACAAGGGAATTCTCATCAAAGCAGCGACTAATCCCAGTGCAGAAGACCAATGCTGAGACAGAACACCACCACCACCGCAGCCGCAGTAGAGACACGGAATGAGGCACATGTGGCCAACCTACTGCTAAGTCTTGTATAGTTTTACTTTGTCATGAGAGAGTTCGATGGGAAAGTAGGAGGGGGGTCTATATGGAAAATGACAGTGATGAAAAAAATCAATTATACTTAAAAAAAAAGAAATTCAAAACAGAAGCAAGAAAGACAAACTACCACAGAAGAATATTAAATTAATATTAAAAAAGAATATTAAATGTTAACATTAAAGAATATTGCCAGAAGCAAACACAGGCAGGCAGGACAGCTTTGAAAGCTGCTTGTTGAATTTATTATAGACTTAAAAGGGAAAGTAGTGGTGGATTCAGTTTCATACACAATCCTCTTTTCTGTTCTACTTTATATATGAAAATCCTCGTTTTATTTGATGACAAGTTCATTTTTTTTAATTTAAAAAAAACAGAGCTTGCATCCTACGGGGATGAGAAAGTAGGAAACATGAAAAGCTAAATTAAGATGACAGAACAGAGGAAACAAGGATATGAACCACCTGGGGGTCTTCAAAAGGAAATCACTCAGCCATGTTCACTTCTCTCCATGCTGCTGCGTTCCTCTCTATACCCCTCTATCCAGCCGACCATCTGAAGAGCTTAGGGATTTTCTATTCCCTTCCCCCAAACCATGACCCCCTAATGTGGAGCTGGGCCTCCCTTCATACTCCTCCCTACTTTGCACAAATCACTGTCTTTGCTGCGGGGGGAACAAAAGATGTCCCTCTCCTTTTCCCCACATAAAGGTCATCAACAAAGAAGAAAGCTTTGGCCCATTTTTGACCCACACACCATAGCATCGTCCCCAAGGACACACACAACACGTTGCTCTAGGAATTGTTTTTTCATATAATTATACCTACTAGTGTAAGCGGGTTTCAGATACTCCCCATAGTTCTAGGACTCCTACTGTTCAAGGAAAGGGCACCAAACCACACTTCGGTAATACATCCTGAGAACTCTAAGTCAGACATCCAATCAGAGCTCCGACAAAGCACTAACTATGAGAGAATCATGATCTCCTGAAAAATGACAGCATCACTGATTCAGAGTTGGAAGGACCTCAGAAGCCATATGACTCAGCTTTTCCATTTTAGGAAATTGAGGCCCGTGGAGATGCTCTCATTCAGTGTTCTGGGGGAGATCCAAAGAAGAAAGGAATTGGTTCATAACCATCTTCTTAGGTGCGTGCTTAGGAAACATGTTGATGTTTCCATTAGGAAATTGTTCATGTATCAAAAACTGCCTGGCCTCCCCCAAATGATGGCAGGCCAAATGGTACAAGGCAAGTCTTGTTTGACAGAAGGTGGCCAGACGGAAAACCACCAAGAGCGGCACCCTTTGGAGGATGAAGGAAAGCAAGCTAAGAGACAGGAGGATAAAACAAGCTCTTGTTCTGCCAACAGTGAGCTAAGCTCCATGAGTCCTGGAAACTCAAAGGCTGATGCTCTGGACCAGCCAAGGCCTATGCTTTTACCTTGGCCTTTCTCCTTCCAAGGATAATTACAAAACACTGGATTATAACTGCTAAGTCTCAAAATGGCCCCACGGTGGAAGGGCCCATTGATCTCACCTACCTGTCCTCCTCAAGCGCAGAGGGAATCCCCAACCGGGGAGTGGCGACATCACCATCCAAATCCAGCCACCCCAGAGAGCAATTGCTGTTCCCAGCAGAGACCTCTCCCAGCTGGGGACAAGAAGAGGAAACAGAATGAATAAGCCATCACGCCTTAGCCTCTGACCATCATCACAGGGTGCATCTGACAGGCTGAACTTATGCAGGTGGATTCCCACAGGGCTGGAGGCCTCAGTGGAAAAAGACACCTTCCTGACGCTTCTCACACGGCAAGAAGTGTAATACAGCTAGCAGCAACCTAAGAAAGAGGCCATACTTACCAATCTCCTCTGCCTTAGCGCAGCAGCTTCCGCCGGGTGAATGAAACGGAATTTCTGCGTTTGCCCCAGAATAATAATAGCTCCTTTGGGAAAAAGAAAGAAAAGGATTTAATATGGAGCCCTTCCTGTGTGCCAGGTAGTATGCTAAGGGCTGGGCATGCGCTCGCACACTCATACACACACACGCACACACACACACACACGCACACACCTAACAATTCAATTTTCTACCAACTGGCTGGTAGTAAAAGTAATTCAGGGAAGACAAAGGGAAAGATGACATCATGGGGCCAGCCTGGCAAGGGAAGGCTTCCTTTGCTAAAATGATGATAATAGCTGGCACACACACAGCACTAAGGTTTGCAAAAGCAATTTACGATTGTCATCTCATTTTACCCTCACAACAAATATAGTAATAATGAACATTTACGATAGCACTTCCTATGTGGCTGACACTGGGCTAAGTGCCTTAAAGTTATTATGTCATTTGATCCTACAGGTTGGAGCTACTATCTATCCCCATTTGACAGATGAGGAAACTGAGGCTGAGGGGTTAAAAAGGACTTGCCCCGGATCACAAAACTAGTATATATCTGAGGCAAGATTGGAACTCAGACCTTCCTGACTCCATGCCCAGCACTCTATACATCAGGCCCCCTCAATTCCTGAGCAAGTAGGACAAAATTTTCTCTCCATTCTGGGCCTCTGCCACAGGGATTCCCTATCCTACAGGCAAGGGGAAAATCTTCAAATCCAGACGAATCGCAAAAAAACCACACAAAACCCCCCACACGAGACCAACGTTCCACTGTTACTTTTTTCCCTTAAAAATTTTCTTTATCATGAATTAACAACCATCAAAAAACAATTTGAAAATATACAGGAGGCCAAAAGAGAGGTTTACATATTTATCCATGGATTTTCATTACATACAGTTTGGTTTTTTTAAAGCAAACTTAACAAGGTAGTAATAAAACTGCCCTGCTTCTGTGCCCTTCTGAACTTTTTCTTTTTGCATTTTTTAATACTTCATCCGGCTCTCTTTGTTTTCTCATCTTTTTTTACTATCCAAGCCCTCTCAAGTACATTTAAGCCTAGTAATATCAAATTCAACTAGAACAGATCCCTGCAGACCACAGATTGCCTTATCTAAATTGTAATATATTTTCATTTATTTTGTTAAACACTTCCCAATGATATTGCAAACAGGTTCCTTGTTTTGTGGGCAACATTTGCAGGTGGAGAGTTTGACATGTCTTGTCTAGCCAAACACATCATCTAGCCTTAGTTACACTTGGCTTTTTTGGATCAGGTTTATAAAAAGAGAGCCTCCCACTATTCCTGGGAAGCTTAGAAGGCCATATTCCAAAACCCTTCGCATTCCCCAAAATGGTAATTTTCAACTAAGAATTGCTGACAATTTATAGCAGCTCAAAGCCCCCAAATTTCCCTGTTTTCAGCATGCAAAGAGAAGACACAGAGAGGGAGGGTCCGATCAGCCTACCTTGTGTCAGGCGACAAGAATCAGTGACCTCTTGGCCATTGACAATGCAGCGGGCTCCCAGGGCAGGCTGAAGCGTGACCACACCACATGCACTGGTGATGGTACAGTGGTCTCTCTCTATCCACTGACCCTGAAGGACTGGGAAAAATGCTAGTCACGATGGAGCACAGGGTTACTTTATAGGACAACTTCACTCTTTCCATGAGAAAACCCAAGTCCGAACCTGGAAAACCTCAAAGCAAGAGCCTCACAGGCAGAAGACAGAAACCATTCCTTCTTCTTGGTCTAGAAGTTATTTCTCCTTTGAGTCCACTCCCAACCATGTTGACCCAAAACCAATAAGCAAGTGCTTTCTTACATCCCTGACACTTTCCCATCATTACTCTTTCTCTTCTCCCCTGCCAATAGAAACTTCTCTTGAAACAAAGGAAAAAACTAAACAGAAGATGCCAACACAACGGCCACAGAGGTTGAGTATGCCAAAAAGGTCCCTTCCCTCAGAGAATCCTCAGGTTCCCCATGGAGGAATGGGACAGACACAGGCATCGAGACCCTTGTACCTCGTTGAGGGGACACAAGATTCCACCGATGTCCTCACTCACTTACCAATATCTTGCTCTTGGTCAGAGTCAATCCTTCCTATCTTTGTTGTCCCTTCCTACAAGAATAGAATAAAAGTTATTTTAAAGGTAGAAAAAAAGATACAGACAGCTCTGCCTCTGCAAAGTCTATGTGGCTTAGAATCACCTGTATCTTGTCATGAACATCTCTTCCCTTCTGACAGCTCTACCTTCTTTTGGTACCAGGCTCTTTCTCCCTTACGTCTTACTTCCTTTTTCAGGAATTGAAAAGAACCCCTCAAGTCAAATCAATCTTAAAAGAGCATCCTGGCTATTTCTAAATGCCCAGGATATATCAGCCTTGACAGATGACAGATGGTGGTAATCTTCTTACCATGCCTGTGCTGCAAGCCTGTAGAAGAGAAATTTTCATTTTCTAGTGGGAGGCTTGGAGAGGGCTCTGTTTGCCTTTTTTGGAAAACTCAACAGAGTCATGCAATGTGATCATCTCATGTAAGAGGGGCCCCAGTCATCACTATCAGTCAGCAAACCTCCAGCCCCAAAGAGAAGTAGAAAGAAGCCCCACTCTCCCTGAGAGGTGGGGCACTGAAGATGCCCTGGTCCTGCTTCAGTCTAGGCAATGTTTAGAGAAAAGCATTTCACAGAAACAGAAGAAATCACTGGATTATTACCTTTTCGTTGCTCAGATGAAGAGGCTTAACAGACCTCACATTCTGAAAAGAGGTCAAGAAAAGAGAAAAGAAAAAGCACCATCTAGAATTAGAGACAGGCAAAAAGAGAAGAGGGAGAGGGAGGGAAATGGAGAAGGCAGGGAGGGAGAGAGAGGGAGAGAGAGGGAGAGAGAGAGGGAGAGAGAGAGAGAGAGAGAGAGAGAGAGAGAGAGAGAGAGAGAGAGAGAGAGAGAGAGAGAGAGAGAGAGGAGTTAGTATGAACCACGTACCGTATTAGTGGAAGGTGAGAGCACACAAAATCCCTAGCTGCCATTCACTTGTTTTTTGCTTGAATTTTTAAAAATTACTTTGTGAACCCTGTAATTATAATGACCAGGTCTGGGTTCAAAAAAACAAATGAAAAAACTCTACCTGCTTTCTTTCACTGCAGAGGTGCCTGTGGAATACGGCAGTCAATACGTGTTAAGCTGACCTGCGTCTTGCCCTCTTCCTTTTTGAAACCCTTGTTTCGAGGGATGTTTCACTGGACTGGGAGGGGGAGGGGGAGGAGTCAGGGATGGAAAAATGAACTTGATCTTTTGAAAAAAAGTATCAATAAAAATAATACTTTAAGTAAAAAAAAAAAATTCGTTTTGAGACCACTCCACCTTTTTTCTAGAATGCAAAAGAAACTGAATTTGGCCCTTGATTGCTCTCTCCCAGGTATCACCGTTGGGTTTTGGTGTCATCAGACATACTGTCTGGGAGAGGAAAAAAAAGGAGAAAAATTTGCATGCTAAGTTTATTATATATTTAAAAGGAATAACAAGGTGCACAGAATAAACTTGCCATTTCACGGGCAATCATCTTTTTATTATACTATATTATGGAAATGCTTGTTTTATTCCATAAACTAAAATTAAAATTTTTAAATTTTTCTAAAAAAGAATAAGGGGAAACTCAAAGTAGAATGAGGTCTGGTTCCAGGGGAAGGTCTCTGCATCCATAATCACACAGGTGGCCCTTCGGACGTATTCAGAGACATAGAACGTGTTAAACCAAAGGCAGATGGTCCGAGGTGGGACAAGGCAGCGGGATAGCCTCCTGTACAGGGTTTGTAGAGCATACCTCAGGGGGACAAAGGGATGCTGCCTGTTTGATCTCGGTGTTCCTTCAAGCTAAAATGTGGATCTGCCCCCCGCGCCCAAAATAGCCAAAATAAGAATCAGTTCCTGGGGCACTATCAGAACAAGAAGCCAACCATCCAGTAAGGAAATGAAATGAGACTGGGAATTGAGTTAGCTGCACCAGCCCAATACATTAGGATGCTGGTCCCAAATGGGGAACATGGATAACCATCACAGCTTAACATTTAAGGTTATAGATTGCTTCCAAAGGCATTCACTGGAAATGATCGCAGCTCATTTCATCAGATCTGCACCTCAAGACTGCCCTGAGAGATAGTGTAAGTATTAACACCTCCATTTTACAGACACATGGAGGTTAAGTGATTTGCCTAGAGCCACAAGGATAATGGGGTAGAGCAAGACCTAAAACCCATGCACCAAGCCTAATGTGACTTCAATTCCACAAGGAAAGAAAAATATATATACAGCATATAAATATAAAGCTTAAGAAAAACTCAGCCCCCTCAGTTCTCCAGCAAACCCCTGAGAGGTCCATGAACTAACTGGCTATATTCAGAAGAGGCCATCCTCCTCCTCTTTAAAGCTTCCAGGTACTTTTTCATCATCCTCTACATTCCGCCTAGAGCCAGACAGTTAATATTCTGCTTCCTAACTTCTCAGGGATAACAGTAATCTAAGGAACAAAACAGTATGGAAGACAGAACGATCCTGCCTCAAACACCTGGAAGATTCCTCAATTCAATATCTATCCCACCACATCTGTAGAAGACCTTTCTTCATGATCCTGGCTGAGTGGGGAGGGACTAGGGCTGGACCAGGGATTGCACTGATATGGGAAACTCCTCCTTCCAGTGCATGGAATGGTACCCAACTCACCCCGGCACTCTGACTGTGGGCTCTAAGAGCAGAGGCATCATCCTTTTGAACAACAAAGTACTAGACAAAACCTACTTCATTAACGTGCATGACTATACACATATAACATATCAAATTGCTTACCATCTTAGGGAGGGGGAGGGGAAGGAAGGTGAAAATTTGGGCCTCAAAATTTTATTTAAAAAGAAAAAATTATCTTCATGTGTAATAGGAAAAAAAAAATAAAATACCATTAAAAAAATGTATAATCTGGGGCAGCTAGGTGGCACAGTGAGTAGAGAAGCAGCCCTGGAGTTCAAATCTGGCCTCAGACACTTGACACACTTAGTAGCTGTGTGACCTTGGTAAGTCTTTTAACTCCAATTGCCTTGCCTTCCCCACCTCCAAAAAAAATGTATAGTCTTAGAGTTACCTAGCACTGAGTGGGTGAGGCATCTGCCCAAGGTTGCACAGCAAACACTAGAGGGGTAACATGAACCTAAGTCTCCTTGATGCTGTGAACAACTCTATCCACTTCACCTCCAACAGAATGGGGGAAGGGGAGGAATTACATGTTTATTGTACATCAGACCTAAGTTCAGGGAAAGTACAAAGTTAGAGCTGCCTGAGAGAATACAGAAGTAGACAGCCAGATTCCCATGCGCCAGAAGACACGCTTCCTCAATCCTCTGGCTGTGATGACATGTCCCTGAGCTCCTATTCAGTTCCCTGCACACGCCAACACAGAGAACATGATTTTTCTAAGGACAACAGAAGTATTAGAAATTCATTAATGGGCTGACCTTGCTGCCCCTGCTGCCCCTTTTAAACACAACGACGAAACCATCATGAAAGTAAATGCTGGAATTGTGGTGAAGCAGGAAAGGCTGGCTGTATGAAAGAGGAAGGCAAAGGAATCAGCATATTTATTAAGCACCTACAGTGTACCAGGTGCTGTGCTAAGTGCTTTACAAATACTGCCTCATTTATCCATGATAGGATGAAACCCAGACTAAGAGCGGACAGAGGTGATCCTGTACACTGGAATGGATTCTTCTGGCCCCCAACAAACAAGAGCAAGTAACCTGCAGAGAACTCCCTCTGGGGCTTGTTTTCTTTCTCTATAAAATGATGGGAATTTGACTTAGCCTCCAAATCTCTTTATTTTATTATTGAATAAATGATGAATAAATGAAATATTATTAAATATTCCATATTCTATAGTGTGTATATGTATTATAAATTATTTATGAAATAATCTCTAGAAATGAAGAACTGGGGGAGGGCACTGAATGGCAAAATTAGAACCCAAAATATCTTGTCAGGGTGGATAAAGGGGTACATTTGCTAATGTGGCAAAATTTAATAGGGACAAACTTCAATGCTATAGCTTTTATATTAAATATATTTACATATTTATAATATTTAATATGACATTAAAATATAATAAATTTATATTTATATATTTATAATAATATTAAATATGATAGCATACGGGGAGGTGGTGAGAGGAAACAGAGAAGGCTGTAAATACTTGAATAGATTATAGATTCAACAGATTACTGAAACGTCTACTCTTCATCTAATTATCTGCCTGCTTTTAACTCCACAAAACAAGATGCCCCCTGGTCTTCTGCCTTTTTTCTACCCTCATTCTCCCCTCTTTCCCACCTCTTTCTGTGTGTTGTCTCCCTCCCACCCCCTCCTTGAGGACTTTCTTTTTATTAATTGTATATCCAGCATTTAGCACTGTACCTGGCACACAGGAGGCACTAAATAAATGTTTATTAGATTGGATTACAATATACAGTGCAATAAAGTAGCTAAAAAACAAATAAAACTACTATGATTTTTATACTACTATAGATGTATAGGGTATCACAAAAGTCTTAGTAAATATTTAAGCTATTAAAATATAAATCTTTAATAGTTTAAAACTGCACTAAGACTTTTGGGACAGCCAGCATCATATTTCACCTTTGGGATACAATAGTCCTACTGAACTCTGCCTTGCTCAGATCCTCGTGTCTGGTCTTTGGTGTCACATTTTATAAGGAACATCGGTATGTCAGGAGACTGTCTGAAAGTATCATGACCAGCATAACTCCCCCCAACATGTGCGTACACACACATACCCCCCCAGGAGTGGACCTACAAGAATGCCATCCTAAAAGACGCATGATCAAGAAGCTCAAGACATTTAACCTGGAGAAGATGGGATTTAGAGGGAACAGGTAGCGTCAGGACACTAGTCGGTTCAGTCATTTTTCAGGCATGTCTGACTTCATGACCCCATTTGAGATTTTCTTGTCAAAGACACTGGAGCGGTTGCCACTTCCTTCTCCACTCATTTTACAAACGAGGAAACTGAGACAAGGTTCAGTGATTTGCCCAGGGTCACACAGCTAGTAAGCATATGAGGCTGGATTTGAACTCACAAAGATAAGTCCCTGGTGCTCTATCCAGCTGCCCAGGACACAGGAGCAACCCTGAAATATCTCAAGTACTGTCACGTGTTTTTAAAAAAGGATTGAATTTTTACTGCATGCAGAACAAGGACCAACTGACAAATGTTACAAGTACTACAGGAAGGTTGAGCCCCTTAGGATCTAAAGTCTACAATTGTACAATGGTCACACTAGCCTCTATTTCTTTAAGACCTGGGGCAGCGAGATGGTACAATGGACAGAGCACTGACCCTGGAGGCAGAAGGACCTGAATTCAAATCCAGCCTCATACCCTTGACACTTACCAGCTGTGTAACCCTAGGCAAGTAACTTAATCTCAGTTGCCTTGGGGGGAAAAAGAAAGACTGAGCTCTGTGGAGCTGACAGTGGTTTGAAGATAGAATTTCACAGGTCTTCATAACTCCTTTCTCATGTCTCAGCATTTAGCAGAAAGAGTACAAGACATATTTTCTGCATCCTAGAGATAAAGAAGCCAAGGCAAAGGGAAGAAAGGCGGCTTGTCTAAGTCACATAATGGTGCACGCTGGGAAATAACGAAGGTACCGCTACTCCCAACTTTGGGTACTGACCCACTGAAGTTCACTACTCTTGAGACAAAAGAAAGAAGATCCTTCACAAATAGTCCTAGAAGTTACCACCACCAAGGTCGATGAGCCCAATGGGTTTTCTCACCATCAAATGGTTGAAGAAAACACCCTAAGCAAACACCCTATCTAGGAATCATAGCGCCTGCCCCTTGCTTCACTGTGACTGCCTGCTGGCCCCAACAGGGAAGGAGAAGTGGGAGGATACAAGCCTTTTCCCCCAAAACCCTGAGCGCACCCCAAACCCCTTACCCTGAGGTGATACAGCACAACCCCGGTGCTCAGAACATCATCATCCAGGACCATCAGGTGTGGCAGGCTGGAATCAATCGTCACCCCCGCTTTCTTCTTGTTGATATCAACGTTGTACTGCTCCATGAGAGCCTTCCAGGCGTCCCACTTCTGGGTCCAGTCTTTGGGCAGCTGGTCTCTCTGGGGAAGAAAGTCACAGGAGCTGCTCCTAGAAACTTGGCACGCAGCTATCAGTTTAAGGGCAGAGGAGAACCTGGCTTGAGGCTCTCACTGCCCTAAACACCTTTCCTCCTTTACTCACTATCACTGCTGAGCAAATTAACATTAAACTGAGCAGTAATTTTCCAATGAATTGGGAAAGAAATGGCCAGAAAGGCAGACAGCTAGTAACTCTAACTTTCCTTCCTACCATCTGTTGGATCAATCCATGGACATCCTCTGCTTCCCCATCTCCCCCTCATGGGGCAAGGCTCAGGGAGGCAGCCAGCAACCAACCTCCTAACATGGTACAGTGAGCTCATTGGTACCACAGTGAAGGGGATCGTCCAATTAGCACAATGGGACCCCCTGTGGATTCAGAATGACAGGCCTGAAAGCACCCCAGCCTCTGCTCTCCTGGCTCTTCTCATCACTGGCCAGCTTCCAAGAATGTCTTGACCATTCCTAGGATCCCCTACTCAAAACAGAGATGACTACAGCCTATATTTTGTTGATCAGTGGAAACAGGACCCTCACAGGCTGAGTAGGAACATCCCCTTCTCTCTCTGAAGGAGGCTTAAGGTGGTCCTGTCCTAAGAAAGCAACTTTGGGAAGGATGGAGGTAACAAGAAGAGATAGCAAAAGAGCACTAACTCTTCTCATCCACTCGCCAGATGGTGTTACATTTTCAGATCTTTTTTCCTCTGTTCACACTAGCCTCTAGCTCTATCCCTACCTGTCTCCAAATTAAGACACCAGCTCTTAGACTAAAGCTATGAGCTACCTTAAAATCCTGGCCCTTTGAGCCCTGACCCCAGTGGACAGGAAGTAGAATTAAAGTCAGAAAGTTGGAACTCTTATTCCTGACCTCCCCCTACCCCACTCTGCCAACAGAGAATATGATGGTTGTCAACGGCAACCAGTCAACTGCATTCCTCGCTTTCCCTAAACTCCCAAGAGAAGGGTACAGCCTTCATTAAGGACAGCAGCCTGAGGACAACACCATTAATGGCATTCTCTTCAAAACTGGGGGGGACAATTCAATCAAACAGTTATCAAAGGCTTACTCTGGGCCTGGCACCGTGCCACCCGGTGGAGATAAGAGACAAAAATGCAACCAGTCCTTCGCCCCAAGAAGCATATACTGTGCTTGGGGGGAGAAGATGAGGAAAGATAAATGAGAATTAAACTTAAAACACTTCTAGACTCATATTTGGGGATTTTATTTTCCCCAGAGAAATAACTGCCTTTACCTATTCAATCACTGACAGATCTTAAATGAGCCAGTATACCCTACATCTTGTGTTTTGGTTGTATGTTGTTGTTTGGGGGTGGGGGAGCCCAGAGTATAATAGCGTACACAAGTAGGGGTTATGAGACATGAGATATGCTGGCTCATTTAGGATCCGTCAGTGACGGAACAGAATAGGTAAAGGCAGTTATTTCTCTGGGGAAAGATTAATCTGTCTTCCCAGGGAACTGAAGATTGGACAGCTAAGACCTGAGTCAGAGAAGGGGAGAAGGGAGCTTCCCACACATGCAACTAAGTGAACACCTCAGTTCTAAAGGTACCAGTACTCGTAGTGGTATTTTCTACAAGAAAAAAGGATCCAATCAGAGGCAAAATCTGCCCTAAAGGAATAGTTCCAATATAACAGTCACTAGGCTGAGGTCTCCCTCAGAAACTCTGATCTATGACTAGACGCTCTAACACAAGTCAAAGGATGGTCCACTTGGGTTCAGAGTTCAACTGTCACCTCTACCACTGACATTGTGGAAGCCACACTATTTCCCTTGTTCCCACAGCTCCTGGCTGGAATTCCCTTTTTTTCCTTCTTCCTGGAAAGTAACGGTATTTGAGGCAAAACTTCTGCCACCACCAAAAACCTGCCTTCTCCCCTCCTAACCCATCCTTTACCTCCCCAGTGGTCATCCAGCCTCTGCTTGGAGACCTTCAAGGAGGAGGAATCCATCACCTCTGAAGACAGTCCATTATACTTCCGGACAGTTCTAAATGTTAAACTTTTCCTGACGTCAAGTCTAACCTTGCTTCTCTACAATTTCTACCCATTGGTCTTCTGAAACTGAACAGAAAAAGTCTAATCCCTCCAAAACACAACATCCCTTCAAATATTTGACTCAGTTATCCTGTCTCCTCCCCTCCCTTTTCTCCCCTCCCCAGTCTTCTCTTCTCCAGGCTAAACACACTTAGTCTTCAACAAATCATTATGACATGAACCCAAGGCACTTAAGCATCCTAGCTGCCCTCCTATGGACACTCTCCAGCTCATCAATATCCTTCTTAAACCATGGCACCCAGAAGGGAACACAACACCCCAGATAAGGCAGAACGTGTGGTACCTGAACACTATTTCTTGTTTCTGGAAGCTGGGACTCTCTTAAGGCAACCCAAGATCACATTAGCTTTTTTTGGTGGCTGTATCACACTGCTGACCTCTACTGATTCTGCAGTCCACTAAAACTCTGAGGTGGTTTTGTTTTGATGCCTACTCTCTAACCACCCCCTCTTATACTATGTTCCTAGGATCATAAACTTAGAGCTGTATAGGATCTGGGAGGTCATCTGATTAAGTGGTTTGCCCAAGGTCAAATTGGTAGCAAGCATCAAAGTGGGCATCTGACCCTAGGTCCTTGGCCTCTGAAGCCAAGGTTCTTTTCAGTGGGCCATGCCGCATCCACGAGTAAGGCTTTAACTATACCATTACTAGATTTCATTGGCTCGATTGTTTAGCCTGTCAAGATCAAGCCATCCCTCATTCTTTGGATCTATCTACACGTTTGCCCAAGACTTTGATAAAAATGTTCAGCAGCAACAACAGCACACATTATAGATTTCTGGGATACTCCTAGGGAACTCCTTTCATGATGATACTGAACCATAAACTACTATTCCTTGGGTCAGAACGTTCAACCAGTTCTGAGTCCACCAAATAACTGCATTATCATCTAGAACGAAGGTACTTTTGGTGCCATGGACCCTTTTGATGGTCTAGTGAAGTCTTTGGACCCCTTCTCAGAATACTATTTAAAATAAAATAAAATACAAAAATAAATAAATTGATTTTAAGTGCATGAAATAAGATGCAAAAGATTATAAAGGAAACCAATTATATTTAAATACAATTATCAAAATATTTTTAAAAAGAAGTTCACAGACCCCTAATTAAGAACCCCTGTTCTAGATCAGAGCAGACTGTACTGTAGCACCAAGACTCCGAAGTGTGACCCAAAGCAGATTAAAATATAACTGGGAAATATTTAACAAAAAAGTAAAAATACAGTAAAACAGAGATAATGTTAATATGTGGTTTTCTAAGTCAATATCTTTATGTATGGTTTAGAGACTTGTGTTTCCATTTGAGTTTGATATACCCAGTCTTGATCATATCTTTCCATGACAATAATATGAGATACATTATCGAAAATCTTGCTAAAACCTAGGTATTCCAGATCTATAATATTCTCCTCCTCTCCTAGTCTAATAATCTTATTAAAAAAATGGAAATGCGGTAAGCCTGGCATGACCTATTCTTGATAAAGTCATGGTGGTTCTTTGCAATGACTGCTTTCCTTTTGAGATGTTCACCAACATTTAATAATAACAATAACATATTAATAACTTTTACATAACATATTCCAGACGCTATATACCAAGCACTTTACAGATAGTATCTCATTTGTCCTCAAAACAGTCCTGGGTGCTATTATTAACTCCATTTTACAAACGAGGACACTGAAGCAAGGAGAGGTTAGCTAGTAAATATCTAAGACTGAATTTGAACTCAGGTCTTCCTGGCTCCTACTCTGGTGTTCTATCCACCATACCACTGGCTGCCCTTTTCTCTAATTTTTTTGAAATAATTTTTATCTATTTCATTAATTTAATTAATATTTTAAATTTTTTTTGCCCATTTCTTTTTTTCCCAGGAAATGAAGACAAAATCACTGGCCCATTGCCTGCAATTTTTCTCTTCCCTTTTAAAATAAATCAGGACATTTACCTTTCTCCTATCTCAAGATTCAAGTACCATTTTCATGAAGCCTTCCGACTATTTCAACCTCAGTGACTTCTTCATTTGCTCAACTATTCTTATACATAAAAGAAATTTTTATCGTCATTCCCTTTTGTATTTTTTAAGAATAAGTTTTATTGACATCTTTTGCTTTTTTAACATAATAGTTGTTTCCAGATATATTCTTCCCCTTTAAAAAAAAGCCTTTTATCTTCTTAACAAAGAAAAAAATATTTAAGAAAGCCAACATAACACCGATAATCTGACAGTGTAAACATTTCACACCTGTGGTCCCCCAGTTCTCCAGCAAAAAGAGGAATCTATTTCTTCATCCCTTCTCTGGAGTTAAGGTTGATCATTACAATTACTACGGTTAATTCATTTTAATTTTAGTATTTTTTTACATTATTGTAGCAATTGTGTATATTACACTCCTCATTCTGCTTATTTCGCTCTCCATTAGCTCATACAAGTTTTCTAATTTTCTTTTGTATTCCCCATATTTGTTATTTTTATGGGGCACTAACACTCACAAGCTGCAATTTCTTTGGCATTCTCCAATCAATGGTCACTCAGCTTGTTTCCAGTATTTTTGCAATCGCAAAAAAAGTGCTATTAGGGATATTTTTGTAAAAATAGTACCTTATTATTACACTTCATATCTGTAGTTTATCATTTAGCTGTTTTCAGTGTTTCCTAAGCTAGACCACATGGTCTTTGAGGGCAAGAGACCAAGTCCTAGAGCACAGTGTTCAGCTGAATGATTGTTTGATTTAAATGAAAATAACGCCCTCCTCTGTGCTTGTGTGTGGTGGTCCCCAAAAGGAGCCCTCACAATTCCCTTGAAGGAGCATCACACAGGAATACATCACTGCCATGAAGGACAATGGAGGCAGAAATCTCCACCCAAACTAAAAAGAGCCCCATCCCAGAACTGGTGGACAATCCAGGGCCCACCCCTTTCTGCTCCAAATTCTGCCACTTATCCCAACCAAAAACACTCACCTTCATCTCATTATGGAGAACCAGCTCCTTCAGGTTTCCATTCCTTCCATCTGAGAAGGGACTCAAGTTCCCCTGGGCAAACAAAAGGAGCAGAGGTGGCCACTGTGCAGAAGGAGCTTTCAAACATTCTTGGAAGGGAAGACGCAGAAAGGAAGGAGAATTTCTCTCCAAAATCAGAAATAAGAGGGAAGCTAATAGAGGTGCATACGATCAGCTGAAGGGAAAGGATTTCAAGAAAGAGGGCGTTTTTCTCCTTACACAATTCCTACCAACCTCAGAGAAACATACCCCACACCTTCCACAGCTACCCACATGTGCATGCATGCAATGCCTCCTCTTCACCCTAGAGGCCAAGGTGGCCCCAGTTATGATGCCAAAGGAGTGGCTACACTGGATCACCTAGCCCTCTCACACCACCAGCAGCATGGAAGATTGGAGAACGCAGCTGGAGCTCTCTCATGAGGAATTCCCTGCTTGTGTAGGGGAAGTTTCTGGGTATCCCACATACCAGTTCAAAGCTCAGGAGCATGCCTTTCAACCTTTCAATTTCTTCCCGAAGTTCTCGGATTAGTTTTATATTTGCATCCTAAAACAGAGAGGATGGGGCATGATTAGTGGGCAGTATCAGGCTCCCAGGTCCATGCAGCCAACCAGCAATCACAATTTCAACCAGCCAGTGAGTAAATACTTTCTGCCACATAATTCTGCCACTAGAAATTTTCACTAAAATGATCAAAGAGACCTTTAGAAATCTGAAATTTTTAATTTGAGATTATCTAAATAACCTAATCATCCTTAATCTCCCCTTCTAGGTCATAATATACAAAGAAATAGCAAAAGAGTTTGCAAATGAAGGGGAGGAAGTCCAAAACACATAAAAAAAAAACAAATTCTGAGTGAATTTCTGCAGCACCTAGACATCTGCAGCATTCTTTCCTGAAATGAAAGTACATTGGGGATTTTCAAAAGAATGGTCCTAAAAAAAAAAATAAATGCCATGTTAGCAGGGTCAAGGGGGAGAGGTCAAAGAAGTCTTGCCACCCTGGTAGAAAATATTTAAGTCCTTCATCTTCTGGTGCCAAGGCTGTGATCTGGGAATCACTGCCTAGCCACTCATAGGAACTTGAGATGTGAACAAGGTAGAAATAAAAAAGGGGACAGGATACAGAAGTGTAGAAATGAGACCTGAGGCCAGCGTCGGAGAGCAGTACCATCAGTGGCACCTACCACTCCCATCCAGGGTTTCAGATGATAAGCTCACCTCATTCACACGTGGTTTGTTTATGATGTTTTTGGCACTGGATGCATATCTCAGTGTGCTCATGGTCTCACTGTAACAGGAATTTGCAGGAGACACAGCTGAAATAGGGAGGAGAAAGTTAAAAGAATTACCAACCCCTCCGAATCTCATGTATCCTACCAATTCCAACCTACCTACTGGAGATCTTGCCCAACAATTGATAGCCCAACATGTGAATTTTTAAAAACTAGGAAAATGGACATGTCCTGGACAGACATGACCCATCTCTCTGGGACAGAACATGGCCCTTACACATGGAACTAACCCCAGTGTCACACTCACTGGCCACCATGATGGTCTTGGAATTGCCTCCTAGACTATCTTTCAGCAGCCAGGTCAGCACAGAGTCCCGATAGGGGATATACGATTGCTTTCGAGGGACTCCACCAATACTGCCAGCCACCAAGGGAGAGCTGAGGCTCCCACTGTCTCCACCCTCACTGGATGTGATATTCGGGCTCTGGTAACTGATGAACATCTGGGAGTTTTGTGCTTCAAAAAAAGGGGGAAAAAAGAAAATTAAAAAGCAGATCACAACCAATAAATAAGGTTCTTAAAGAATAAAAACAAAGAAGCATTTCATTTCTTAGCCATCTCAAGGACTTTTTGACTCCTGTCCTACAGGAAGTAAGCTGTATTAATTGTTTGCATAATTCCTATACCAATGAAAATACAGTGCTGTGGAGATGGTCCTAACTATAATCCAGTATATTACCTGAGTGTCAAAATGAATGAAGAATTTTTTTATATCTGAAACCAATAAGCATTGGTGCCTACACTGTACCAGGCACTGCAATACACAGGCAAAAACTGGAACACTCCTTGTCCTCAAGAAGCTTATATTCTACTAGGAAAACAACATGTACATGGAAAAAAGAATACAAAGTTGGGGTGTTGAGGGAGAGCAAGGAAAGACTAAGAGCTGAGGGAATCTGGAAAAATCTCTTGCTAGAGGAGAGACTGGGGCTGAGCCTTGAAGAAAATCAGAGATTTCAAAAAGCCAAAAGAAAAAATCCCAGGTACAGAGAGAGCATCAGGTGGGCCTGCTCGGCTGGGACACAGAGACTGTTTGGTTTACCCATCTTTGGAAAAGAATCCCTTAAAAGAAACTGAGGCTTTCCTAATCAATAGCTATTTCCATTGCCCTCAACCTCATTGACAAGTGACAGAAAGAACCTCTGGGGACTCTCCGAAGGCTCCCTCTTCCCCTACTTAGTGATCCAGGTCTTTGGAACATTACCTAAGGTGGAGATGACAATGCCCAGAGTCACCAGGGACTTGTTAATGCTGGCACCTTCAGTGATTCGGTCTTTACAATAGCTGGGGTCTGCCCTTTCGCTGAAACACAAGCCAGGAAGAATGCAAGATTAGGAGGGGATACCTCAATTATTCCCAACCTCTGAATGTCCCATAAAGTCTCTCTTAGGTACAATGGAAGAGGGCTAGCTCTTGGGCTGGGGTCCTGGATTTAAATACCACCTCTGCGACTTACTACTAGTGTGACCTGGGACAAGTCATTTAGTTTCTCCATGCTACAAAATCCTCATTGCAAAATGGGTAGAGTTGGACAACAGGATTTATGAGGTCCTGTGATCCCCCAAAGAAGTCCTGGTTGCATGAATTATTAAGCAGTTTAAAAAAAAACACTTTTGCCTCATTTAATCTCCCAGTAGTTAAGGAGCCAGTTCCACAGAAGAGATAGAAAATTTGGTAACCCTGTGACCTCCATCCACCCAGAGGGAATCTCAGCAACAACTATATTAAGTTTCCAAGTAATTTCTTTTATATTTTTCTCAGAATGTCTGCAAGGTACATGAGGCTAAAAACTCTGCCAAAGCTGCAGGTAATTTAATGGGAATGTGAACATGGCAGTTGCCTCAGCTACTTACCACCAGGAAGTGACACCTGGGACCCTACAGGGGATCCATGATTACCTGCCTGCTAGATCCACCAGGTTGATTTTGCTGGCAGTTTCAGAAGAGAGGTTGTTCTCCAGGACAGCCTAAAGAAGGAAACACTTTTAAATGTCATCAGGTAAAAATGGATTAAGGCAGCTAGGTATCTCAGTGAGAGCACTGGGTCTGGAGTCAGGAAGACCTGACTGTGTCCAGATCTGGCCTCAGATACTTACCAGTTGTGTGACCCTGAGCAAGTCACTTAACCTGCCTTGATCCACTAGAGAAGGAAATGGCAAATCACTCCAGTATGTTTGCCAAGAAAACCCCATGGATAGTGCTACAGCCCATGGGGTCATAGAGAGTGGGACACAACTGAATGATTGAATAATATGAGAAACAGATTAGGTTTTGGGGCAGCTTTCCAGTTTTACCTTGGTTTGTTTTACTCAGCTGCATGGCAAAGAAGAAAGAATGCTGGATTTGCTCAGCAGCGAGCATCTCTGATAAAGGTGTCTTTATCAAGATATACAAGGGACTATTAGGAGCAGCTAGGTGGTGCAGTGGATAGAGCACCGGTGCAGGAGTCAGGAGGACCTGAGTTCAAATCTCACCTTAGACACTTGACACTCACTAGCTGTGTGACCTTGGGCAAGTCACTTAACCCCAACTGCCTCATCCTGGGACATCTCCAGGCATCCTGATGTGTATCTGGCCACTGCACCTAGATGGCTCTAGAGGAGAAAGTGAGGCTATTGACTTTGCACAGCCCTCCCTCATTTAAATCCAATTCACCTGCAAGTCATTGCATCACCTCCCTGATGTCATGGTCCTCTTCGAGAATGAAGTACAAGAAACAATCCCTGTGAGTAGTATTAGGAGTCACCCCATTGGCTTTCTTTCTTTTTTCTTTTCTTTCCTTCCTTCTTTTTCTTCCTTCTTTCCTTCTTTCTCTTTCATTTCTCTCTCCTTCCTTCCTTCCTCCCTCCCTCTTTCCTTTCTTTCCCTTCCTTCCTTTCTTTCTTTCTTTCTTTCTTTCTTTCTTTCTTTCTTTCTTTCTTTCTTTCTTTCTTTCTTTCTTTCTTTCTTTCTTTCTTTCTTATGGTTTGGGCTGCTGGGATCCTCAAAACATAAAGGTATAGGTAAGTCTGCCTTGAAAGAATTCAACCACTCAAGTCTTCCAGTCAAAGTGGCGAGTTTATTGTGACATCAGCAGAAGCAGGGGAGATTCTAAGTGAATCTGCACATTTGATGAGGATGGAACTGATACTTTTAAAGAGAAAAAGACTGTGAAAAGATCTGGATGGGACTGAAGAGTGGCAAGCAGCCTGGGGTGGACCAGGTGCACAAAAGGAAAGGAGTGAAGTGGTCTGGGCTGGGTCAGACAGCTGGCAAGGCCACAGCTAAAGGACAGTTAAAAGATTATTGAGAATTTAAGTAGAAATATGTGGGAAAGTCCAGGGGCAAAGACATGGTCTTTTTCTTTTAGAGGTCCAGTGTAAATCCCATAACCCCATTCCCTCCCCTTCCTCCCTTCCTTCCATACACATAGGTATCATTCCCTTATACTGCCCAAAGAAATATAAATTTTGATCACTGAAACCTTGCAAGACATGGGGTTTAAGGGCTAGATTTCTTTTTTAAAGACCATGCCTCAAACCTAAATCACTCTGGTTCTCATTGATTGTTCGGCAGTAGGTACCACTCGATCATTGTTTGGGTCCAGACTGGCTCAGAGTGAACGTAAATAAGAATTGTTTCTGTTTTGTCCAGAATCCCTGAGGGTCTTCCCCTCCCAGATTGATTTTTTTTTAAATTAGGTAAAAGAGGCCATTCTCTGTCTCACTTCTTACCTAGCCTTAATCATTGATTTGTAATAATTGGGTGTTGCCTCAGTCATATTGACACCTGTCAAATATTTACTTTTATCTCTTCCACTAATTCTAAACCCCAAGGGGAAAAAAAAGAAAACCAAACCTTTGTAACGATTGGGTGTTGCCTCAGTCTACTGAGAACTGTTAAAGGCCTTAGCTTAGAAAGGCTAAGGTCTCTCACTGTATCTGGCTGTCTCTAATCATCCTGATCTATATCTCGTCACTGGATGCAGATGGCTCTAGAGGAGATGAGGCCGGTGACTTTGCACAGTCCTGCCTCACTTAAATCCAATTCACTTGCACGTCATGGTATCGCCTCCCTGGTGTCATGGTCCTCTTCGAGAATGAAAGACACACAACCATAGAGCATCAGCTATAAGCACAGGGTTCCTAAAAAGCTGGGGTGCTTTTCCTTTAAAATTTTTATTATCTCTCCCTAAAATGGAAGATAAACATTGAAAATGCTCTGAAAAATAAAAGGTGCTCTATAACATGAACTGCTATTATCAAAATAGCAATAACAAAGATGAGTTATTTATCAATATAACCCATTAAGATTTGCAAAGTACTTTACAAATATATCATTTTATCCTCACAAAAGCCCTGGGAGAGAGGCACTATTACCATCCCCATTTTATAGAAAGGGCAACTGAGGAGGAGAGCAGCAAAATCACTTGCCCAAGGTCATATAAGTAATACGCATGTGAGCCAGGATTTGAGCTCAGATCTTTCCAACTCCAGATTCAGCACTTTACCCAGTACACCACCTAGCTATACCCTTTGTATGCATGTGGCTTATTTAGAGTGTTTACAAATCAACTCTCTACTGAATAAAAACAAATTAATACATGAGAAAGGAGAGGAAAAGAAAGGGAAGAGAAAGGAGATGGAGGAATATAAGAGAGAGAAAAGTCACTCAGACTTAAGAAAAAATAACTAACCTGTGTATAGTAGATGGTGAATATGGCATGAGATCTACTGCTGGCTTCGTGAACATGGGTAGCTGCTGTGATTCTGTGTATACAAGGAAGACAATAGGACAATGATAATGTATACATGCTGAAACCTTTGGAAAGCCAGAGAAAGAACTGAAATGTTACAGCTAAGAACAAAATATGAGACTATCAAGGGTTGCATCTTTTGGTATAGAATCATAAGGGAAGAAATCCCAAAACAGATGCACACTTCCACTTTTGTGATACTACACTGAAGCAAGATGG
Organism: Bettongia penicillata ogilbyi; assembly: GCA_023548195.1. Lineage (NCBI taxonomy): Eukaryota > Metazoa > Chordata > Mammalia > Diprotodontia > Potoroidae > Bettongia > Bettongia penicillata. The sequence goes on along the minus strand of JAJHZJ010000447.1, from coordinate 4,527,397 downwards.
TGGTCAAGTTGATTATCCAAAGTTCTTTCTCTGTTCTACAGCATAATATGCTCTAACTTGTCCTCTTTGTCTTTGAAATTTCTAGCAAGGTTTCAGCATCATGGTCCAACCCTAAGTTAAGAGTAAAAATATTCTGAAAAGTGATGGGCACAAAACTTCCCAATATAATTCTAGAAAAAGAACAAATAGGAAGATAGGACTTGCTCAACATTTCAAAGACAGAGATGACAAACTAGGACATATCATAGAAGCTAAAACAAAGAAAGGACTTGGGAAAATCAACTAAGCCACCCACCTTGTTTTCTAGGTTCTGGGAGGGTAAAGTCAAGGCCAAGACTCACCATTGAACAGATTTACATTTTGAGACAGTGGGAAAAGATCCTGATTTATCCTCAAAGAATCTATGTTTGAATCTTAGCTTTCTAGCTATATAATCTTGGCCACATCCTAATTCCCTCAGGACCTCATTTTTCTCTTCTATCAAATGATGGGGTTTGTATTAATGACCTTATATAAGATCATTTCTAGCTCTAAATTCTATGATTTTAAAACGAACTCTGGTCTCAAGAGCAGCAAGAAAAGTTTTTAAACACAGATCATCAACCCTGACAACGGATCTGTACTCACAAGGGGCAGATAAGCCAAGACCAGGCAGGGAAAGACATGACAAAGAAAACCATTACCTGTTTGCTACGCCTTCTTCCAAGAGACCAATTATCTGCCTGGAGTTGGTAACCACGTGCTGAGATAAGCCTGTTCAGTTTGTAAAAGGAACAAGAAAAGGGAAACAGTATTATTTTTTTTTTAAGTTCAACTTACTCCATCCCTTGGCAGACAAGATCAGTTGAGCTCATATTCAATGCATTTATTTGACAAGCATTTATAAGTGCCTACAATGTATCTACCAACAATGTATGAAATGGGTTACAAAGAAGAAAAACTGGGACCCTGTCCTTTAAGGAGTTTAGAGTCATGAAGTACAAACCACCACACAGGTAACAAAATGGGATATTAAGTATATCACTAAATATCAAATGAGTTGTTACTTTTCTTCCTTCTCAAAGAGGACCATGGCATAGTGGTGATGGACAGGCAAGTAAATTGGATCTAAGTAAGTGTGAAGTCTGTGCAAAGTTGTGCAGTCCTCAGCCTCAGCCTCTCCTCCAGAACCATCTGGGTCCAGTGGCGAGATACAGATCAGGATAACTAGAGATGGCCCTGGATGCGGTGGGCTTTTTTAAGCTAAGGTCTTTAACCAGTCTGGGACTGAGGCAACGCCCAATCAGTAATTAAAGCTAGGTGAGGAATGAGACAGAGGATGGCCTCTTTTACTTAGAAAAAAACAAAATCAATGTGGAAGGGGAAGACCCTCAGGGTTTCTGGCAAAAGCTAAAACAACTGATATTGACATTCACTTTGAGCCTATCAGGGTCCAAACAACGGCCAAGTAGGTTTGGCCTCGGACCTACTGTGGAACAACCAATGAGAAACAAAGTGATTTGGGTTTAAGGTTGGTTCTTAAGAAAGAAATCTAGCCTGTAAACCCCAAGATATCTTGTGAGATTTCAACCATCAAATTTGACATTCCCTTAGGCAGAATACTCAAAAGTAAGGGCATAATATCCTACTTAGACAGAGAGAAGAGGAAAGGAGGAGAGGGAAAGGGAGGGGATGGAGGAAAACAAACTAGACAGATTCCACAGATGAATCAGGATTTCTCTAGTTCATTCAGAATCAGGGCTCTTATACTGGTGATTGTAGGGGACAAATCGTCAGGATGAAAACGTCTGCAAACATACAGAAGCCTGCAGGCTTATGTTTGTCTCTCCTTCAAGGTCTCAGCTGGTATGACATAGCTATCTAAATTCCCACCAACTCACAGTCTTAAAACTAGAGCTACCAACATAGAGACCAAACTATTAATTAGCTTAAGTAATAAGATCATAGATTTTTACTTTTTTTTTTTTTTTTTTTGGTGAGGCAATCAGGGTTAAGTGAATTGCCTAGGGTCACATGGTAAGTAAGTGTCAAGTGTCTTAGGTCATGTTTGAACTCAGGTCCTCCTCCTGACTCCGGGGTCAGTTCTCTACTGCACCACCTAGCTGCCCCAAGATCATAGATTTAAACCTAGAAGGGGCCATTGATTCAAATGCCCTCATTTTTCAAATAAGGAACCTTATTTGAAACTTAACTGAGGTTAAGTCCCCAAGGTCAGTCACGTAGGAGGGCTAAGATTTAAAGCTAGGTCCTGTGACTTCAACTTCATGACTCTTTCTGCACTCCCACACTTTAAGTCTCTACCTTCAGTTCACTTGCCACAGTCTCTGACCAGTATCAAGTGCTGTCACATGAAGCCATAATCCAGAACACCATGTTCCGTGGGTCTCTTTTTAAGCTTCCATTTCTCTTTTTTGAAAACAGAACAAAGTATTCAACAACCCTAAAATAAAACCTGTGAAATTCCTCCCCCAATGAAACTTGAAGTAGCTCGTTAAATGGCCAAATAAAATAAATGAGAAAATATCCATCCCATTAACTCTTGTACCCCATCCTACACTCCACTGCACTGTCATTTAATTATTTCACACGAATGTGACATTTTTCATCTCCCCTGACTAATCCCACAAATTTTTTAAGGAAAAGAATATTATTTTATTCTTGTTTTTGTGACTCCTAGAAGGTACCCATAGGTGCTCAAGAAATGCCTGCTGAACTAAACTGAATTGATTTCAAATAGGAAATAACATGGCTTGAGATATTTGAAACACAGTTTACAAAAATAAAAGCCACCAGGGGGCAGCATTACAAATAACAGCGATAGAAAGCTGCTTCAGTATTTTTCACAGGTTCTTATTCACCTGAATGAACCCTGCCTGTATTACCTGGTGAACTCCTAATCCACCCCACCTCTACCCCTATATTCCTTTGCTTACACCTTTCCTGTGCCATGGAATGAATCCTCACTCCCTACACTGCTGCTTGCCATGATTTCCCCCAATCTGAATCTATTTATCCTACAAGGCTTTATTCGTAGAAGCCATGAAGTCTTCCACCATCCCAATCCAAGATGGTTCTATCACTTCTGATTTCATAGAGCTCTTCTTGTCTGGACCACCCATTTGGCATTTATTATCATGTATCCTTTCACGTGAATATTTCTTACTACCCCAAATGAAGTGCAATCTCTTTTAGGGAAGGGACTATGCCTTTTTTTTTTTTTTCCTATTTACTCAATCTACTCTTCTAAGGCCCTACTCACCAGCCCTGTACAAAGAGCCCTTTCTTGGTCACCATTCCCCTTTATGTATTCTCTCTTTCAATAGAATGGAAGCTTCTTGAGGGAAGGCACTGTCTTTATGTTTGCATTTATCTTATATGTAATGATTCAACTATGTTGTTTCTCCCATTAAGCTCCTTGAGGGCAAGGATGTTTTCTTTAAGTCTCTAAAGCTTAGCCCAAGTTAGTGGCACACAGTAAGCACTTATAAACCCTTGATGATTGTTGGATCGATTGTATTTGTACCCTCCGTATTTAGCATAATGCTTGGCACACAGTGTTCAAGAAATTATTTTTTCATTCATTCATCTATTAATTTATTCTTTCATTCACTGCATCCCCTAAATTCCCTTGAGTAAATGCCTTTCACACAGCAAATATTTTTTTTTTATTAGCGGACTGCTCTTTTCACTTTCAAAATACCTGTCTTGCAGAGGGCCAAAATTTGTTCAGGAAAGGGTGCAGAGCTGCTTATAATATACTGGAACCAATCCAAAAAAGGGAAAGCAGCCTGTGCCAGAGATATTTGTGGAGAGTTTAAAAAAGGAATGAGTGTATTCTCATATAGTTTTGTATAGAAAAATCAAACTAATGTCCAGGAAAAAAATCCAACAAATAGCAATGCTTTACACTCCCACATTTCCATTTATTTCAATCCATAAGGGAATGAAAAACTGGAAAAACATTACTGTCTATGAGGACTGTAAAAAAAAAAAATTATAGCCCAGGCTTCCATCACTGACTCAGTTGTTCGATCGCTGAGCTAATGACTGACCTTGTGTGCATGGTCAATTTAATGGGATCAGTAACTGCCGAGATCTGGTCAGATGGACAGATGCTGACCTCGCCAAGAGTCCAGCATTTAGCCACTATGGTGACCGAATCCTGCTCCTGTCATCCACCTCAGCTTACCAAATAAATAAAGCTGAAGAAGTACTTCTCCAATCTATCCAGAGTATGGCTGCTCTAAGCCTGTATGTATATGTGCTGAAAGGCCCTAAATACCCAACTCATCAATGGCTTATCCCTAGGCACCTAAGGGTGCTCACTTTCCTCCCCAGAGAGAAGAAAGTAAAGGAGCCCAGCCCTCCCTGGTGGGTAACAGAACCTGACCCAGTAAGAGCTGATAATCTGCAAAGCATTACACAAAACTCCTGCAAATACACCTCTTCTACTTTCCAACTTCTGAAACTGACAGTGAGTGATGGGCAGAGGAGGCATATAACATGTCAGACTACTGCCCGGTTTTTATTTTGGTCTCCGACCTCGGGGCTTATGGAGTTTATCTGGATTTTGGTTCACACTCTCTCCTTGCCATTTCTCTCTGTCCCAGGCCTTGGCTACAGATTTGGAGATGTGCATTAACAAAGTCTTACCTTGTACATAAGGGCCTGTCTCTGGGTGTTCCCTGACCCGCAGGGTGTAAGGCTTTTTCTGATCAGACTGTTTCAGCAGATCCCGTACCTTCTCATTGTAAATTTCTAGGAAACTAGAGGAAAAAAGGAAAAAGATGGCAATGTTCATTCTTGGTCTAACAGGGAAAGAGATGGGCAGGCTTTGAATAGAGGTCCAGTTCTGCTTCTGAATATGACTACATGACCTTGGACAAATCAGCTCCTTATTTTATTTATCTGTAAAATGACTTCAGCCTAAAGTGTGAAAAGAACAACAGATTTATAATCAGGAGACACGTGATAAAGGGCAACTGTTTAACTTTTGGGGCCCTCACTCCTCTCAAAAATAAAATGAAGATGTTGTACCAAATCAGGGGTCCTTAAATAGATTTCAGGGAGCTCATAAATTTGGATGGGAAAAATTACATCTTTATTTTCACTAACCTTTAACTGAAATTTAGCATTTTCTTTTATTATGATTTTTAAAAAAATATATTATTTTGAGAAGGGGTCCATAGGCTTCACTTGACTGCTGACAGGGGGTGGGGTGGGGGTGGGGGTCCATGACACAAATGAAGGTGATTTGTTTGTCTTTTAGGGACAAGGCTTCCCTAGCTCTGACCTACTCCAGGTCCTACTTTGACTTACTGACTCTGAGGACCCATTCCAGCTTTACATCAATGGCCCTAAGACTTTGCTGGAGTCATAAACTCAATTTGACAATGAATCAAGAAAATGAAAGAGACGAGGGTTTTTTCTCTTTGAAGTTAGGAGGGAAGAAACAGGGAAGTACTAGGAAATCATAAGGTGGCGCAGCTGGGCCTGAAATCAGGAAGATTCATCTTCCTGAGTTCAAATCCAGTCTCAGTCACTTACTAATTATGTGACCCCAGGCAAGTCACTTAATTCTGTTTGCCTCAGTTTCCTCATCTGTAAAATGAGTTGGAGAAGGAATTGGCAAACCACTCTAGTACCTTTGCCAAGAAAACCCCAAAGGGGGTCACCAAGAATTGGACATGACTGAAAACGACTGAACAACAGGAATTGTAAAGTTAGGGTCAGAATGGTACCTACCAGTTTAAAGAAAATGCTACCGATTTAAAGAAAATAACTGAAAATCTATTTTTCTGTAATATACATTATACATACATCTATATACATATATTATGTTATTTATCTATATGTATATATTCTATTTATAGATGTAGATTATATATATATATATATATATATATATACATACATACATACACATACTACCATATAGAGCTCTACTGTGAGGAAATCATTTAAGCTTCACATCATTGAGATGTACTTTTATTACTGGGATGCCACACTGGCCAGGGATATTTGTCGCTATGGAGTTAACAGTTCAAAAATTGAGTCACATTCACGCCTTTCCTCATCAGCTTTCCCTCACCTTTTCACACTCTAATACAAGGTTTCTGGCTGCCTTCCTGAGAACAAACCTGGAGGAAAGCCAGCCCTGAAGAGATAGGCCAAGAGTGAACACTTGACCACAAGGGTAAAATAAAGATAAATCACATGGGCTGGATCGGTCCACAGGAGATCTGCTCACACCCTATAGAGGGATGAGGAAGGAGTCATAAGTGTTATGTAGCCCTCAGCATTTGAGTGACTAGAAACAGGAGAGAATGGTTGCAGGTGCCTACATTTTGGGATAAAATGGAAATCGAGGCTCTAGGTCTCAAATCATAACTGGTTCCTACCTTACTCGTATCCTGCAGGATGAAGGTGAGTTGGAATAGCCATTCTCCTTTGAGAAGAGCCCCTATACAAACCAGAAGATTAGGTGTTTCCCATGTGATTGCAATAGAGAATTAGAAAATGAAGCCTACTTTGACAAAAGGTTCAAATTGAGAAGAGATTTCTATACCTCACATATCCGTGGTGTTAACCCCAAAGCAGCCTAGGGAAAAGGAGAAAAAAAAACCCATAAAAAACCATGACTTTGTATTCTCTTCTGAGATCATCCTGCTTGTCATTTCCTATAGCACAATAATATTTCATTACGCTCATATACAACAACTTGTTTAGCCATTCCCCAATTGATGAATATCCTTTCAATTTCCAATTCTTACTCACAACAAAAAAAGCTGCTATAAATAGGTCATTTTTCTTTTTGGGGGGATGTCTTTGGGACACAGACCTAGCAGAGGTATGGGTGTATCAAAAGGTAAGATTTTATAGCCCGTTGGGCATATAGTTCCAAATTGCCCCAGAATGGCTGGATCAGTTCACAACTCTACCAACAGTCCCAGTTTTGCCCCTCCAGCATTGTCCTTTTTTGTCATATTTGCCACTCTGAGAGGTAAGAAGTGGTACCTCAGAGTTGTTTTAATTTGCTGATTAAAGGGGATTTAGAGCATTTTTTCATGACTATAAATAGTTTTGATTTCTTTGTCTGAAAAAACTGCCTGTTCATATCCTTTGACCATTTATCAACTGGAGAATGAATTCCATTTTTATAAATTTGATCCAGTCATATTTGGGAAATGAGGCCATTATCAGAGATACTAGTTGTAAAAAATGTTCCCCAGTTTTCTACTTTCTTTATAATTTTGGTTATATTGGTTTTGTTTGTGCAAAAATATTTTAATTTTATGTAATCAAAATTATCTATTTTATATTTTGTAACGCTCACAGCAGGATATTCTTAAGGACCTCACCTATTTGTTTTACTTAAGTAATAAGGGATGGCCTAGAGCTAAATCTCAAGTTCTACCTCCCATCCTACTCCACCCCCCCCTCAAAAAACCTCCACAGATCTCTCATATGGACAGCTTAGAATTTAGAACATGGCATTGCCCATGATAACACCAAGGATACTGCTGGATTTTATCATAAAATCAAAGCTGTATAGAGGTCCTGACCATCATGTGACAGGTTTAAATCGTAGCAGGAATTCAGGCTACCCATACATATGGGCTATCAAAGAAAGTTATAAAACAGTCCTGCATGTTATAAGGTTCATTAAATCCAAGTGCCAGCTAGTCTCATTTTTTATAGGAACTCTTTCCTAATCTCCCTTAATGCTAGTGCCTTCCCTCAGTGGTAATCTCCAATCTAGCCTGAATAAAGTCTTACTTGTACATAGTAATTTACACATTGTCTCACTCATTAGACTATGAAATTCTTGAGAGCAGAGGCTGGGCTTTTTCCCACTGCTTTTCTTTGCACACCCAACACTCAGCTGATATACTGTAGATGATTAATAAATGCTCTCCAACTTGAATAAATTTTATTGTACATTCTAAGCGTTACAACTGACAAGCTGTCATCTGGTGACAAAGACAGACTCCTAGCCACATAATGTGAAAGGAAGGCACTAAATAGTCATGACATATAATGTCTTTCATTCATTCCACAAACATGACTAATGTCTGTGCTAGGTTCTATGGGAAATAAAAAATAGCCCATAATGCCTGTAGACTATTCTCTGCCAGAAGAGAGGAGGTATGTTTGCCCATATAACTGTGGTACATAACAGATCAAGGAAGGCATCATGGCATGGGGGCCATCTGAATTGCATCTTAATGGGTGGGTAAAAATTCATTAATTGACATGAGGAAGGAGAACATGACAAGAAAAGAACGGTAACAAAGGGACCGAGGTAAGAGAGATCACCCAACGTGCTTGGAGATCAGTGTGTTTGGAGACCACAATGTGCTAAGTACATGGAGGGAAATCACATGAGACAAGACTAGAAAGGGGGAGCTGCACCAAATTGTGGGGGGTCTTGAATGCCACGTAAAAGAATTTGAAATTTTAAAATATGTATGTAACAGTTCTGATTGGCTTTTCAAGTTGAGGCACTTTTGAAATGTTTATTTTTTATAGAGTGAACCTATATAAAATTCTTCATTGAATTCTGAAATAAAACCTTGCTCACAGAAGAAAAACAAGTGTGTGCCTGTGCACACCAATCCACAAGCATTTATTTACTGCTTACTGTGTTCCAAGTACTGTGCTAGGTTCAGGAGCTACAAAGCCAAAAGTGATATAATTCTGGCCCTTAATCAGGTGAAATTCTTTAAGGGAAAAGAATACTATGCACCCTGTTAGACATTTCAGTTAAGTGAATATGACCTAAATTATCTGTACTGAGTCTTCCTTCTTTTTCCCAGGTCTGCATGTGCATGTGTGTGCATGCTTAAATCATGAGTTGTCCCCAAATACCAATTCTTACTTTCTACTTACTTTAAAACCCTATTCAAAATTCACCCTCCTCCCCAGGAAGACCAAGGTCACTCACCGGGGTCCCTATCATCGTGTATGTCTTTCCCGAACCTGTTTGCCCATAAGCAAAGAGGCAGATGTTGTAGCCTTTGGCCGCTCCAGAGAGCACCTCTGTCCCCAGATCCTGGAACACCTGCAATTATAAAACAGAAAACTCCGAGTGACTGCAATCTTTCCACTAGGGGGACGTTTTTTTTTTTCTTTCAATTAATCGAGAATATCAAGAATGCTCATTTCACTAGAATTATTAACTCTGCCATCTGAAAAAAGACAACTGAAGGCAATCCATATAAATTAGATGGGGAATCACTTAGTACTACAGATGAACACTCATGTGAACATATACACACACATACATACACTGAGTACAAATTAATCTATATATATTATTCACATCCATGTTCTACTTGAGACACATACATGAATAAGCACAAATGCCACCTAGCACAGTAGGTGCTAACACAGTAGTAGCTCCTACACAGGGCAGGAGCACAATAAATATTTGTTCATTTGAGTCTCTTTCGTGCCAGGGGCTGGGCATTCATATTTCAAATATGAAATCGTCCTTGCTCTCAAGACTATTTCATGAGAAGTAAGATGTTCCCCAGTAAAAAAATTCCAGGAACTTGGACTCAGGCAGTAACATCTGCATCTGCCCTATGAATCCTCTCTACCCATTCATTCCCTACTTTGACTGGCTTTGCCAACCGAGATTATTCACCAGGAGGTATTCAGTATTGGAGAAATAGCTCTGGGTCACCAAAAATGTGCAATCGGAAGTATTTTTATCCATATAATCATAGATTTGTAGAACCAGACCAAAGTGAAACTCCTCTACAAAATCTGTGACTTGTCCAAAGACCATATAGTGAGTTCTCAGGATCTATGGATGTGCTGGTAAATGTTTAACAAAATCAGTTCTCTAAAGGGGGAGAAAATGTAATCATGATACATCTCTAGGTCTATTAACATTTTTTCCATCACTTTCTTAAGTCTAGAGCAGACAATCAACAAGTCAGTAAATGGAAGGCCTGATTTGTGTTGTTGAGAGGTTTTTCAATTACGTCTGACTCTGCATGACTCCATTTGAGATTTTCTTGGCAAAGATACTAGAGTCGTTTGCCATTTCCTTCTCCAGTTCATTTTACAGATGAGGAAACTGAGGCAAACAGGATTAAGTGACTTGCCCCAGGGTCACACAGCTAGCAAGTGTCTGAGTCTGGATTTGAAAACAGGAAGATGAGTCTTCCTGATTCCAAGCTCAGTGCTCTATCCACCACGCCACTCATCTGCCCTAGTGTTTGCTTATTTCCTAGATGTAAATTCACAGCAAAAATTTAACAATGGGTTCTCTAGGGCTCTAGCACAACCCTGGCCAGCATCCTGTAATAAGTGTATTATATTCTCAGACCATCAGGGAAAACAGTAGCCCAGTTCATAGCAAAACCTTGGCTTTCATCAAACGGCCATGGTCATCAGCTGGACAGCCAGCCAGATGGAGACCCTATGTCATGAGGAACTCACAAGTTTCCCTCTGGTTCTGCTTAGAGGAGGTAGAGACGTTCGGTCCTTAGGAAGGGCTCTGGAGAAGAATGAAGTGGTTCTGCTTCTGGTTAAGTCTGTAGAATATTCTGTTGTTTTGGTTTTTGCTCTAGTTCAATCGTATCAGAAAATAAGTAGTTTTGTTTCCAGTTTGAAGTGGAACCTAGGCAAGTGGGCCATGTAGTAGACAGGGCACTAGGGGCTGGGAAGACCTGAATTCATGAGCTACCTCAGACACTCACTGTGTGACCCTGAACAAGTCACCTAAACTTTCTCAGCCTCAGTTTCCTCATCTGCAAAATGAGGGTGATGATTAATAACACCTACTTGCCAGGGCTGTTGTAAGACTCATAGGAGGTAATACACAGAAAACACTTTGTAAACTTTGAAACATTCTATAAATGGGAGGGGAGAGAATAAGCACCTATTATACGCCCAATTCTATCACTTTATTAATATTATCTCATTTGATCTTCATAATAACCCTGGGAAGTTGCTGCTATTATTATCCCCATTTAATAATTGAGAAAACTGAAGCAAAAAGTGGCTAGCCCAGAGTCACACAGCTTGTAAGTGTCTGAGGTCAGATTTGAACTCAGGAAGATGAGTCTTTCTGACTCCAGGCCCAGCACTCTATCCAATGCAACACCTATCTATCTATCTATCTATCTATCTATCTATCTATCTATCTATCTATCTATTATTAAATTTTGGTGAGGTTCATCAAAATTTCTGAAAATTCTACTCCTAGTATGAAGGTCAATTTGTGTTCTTGGAGACTATAAATTCTTTGACCACTACAACCTGCAAAACAAAGAGTCCTGTAAGTCTCTCTGTGACTTGTGCAGTGTCAGAGGCAAAGTAGTAGGAAAAGGAACTCACTTTCCTCTTTTCACAGTTTTTTAAACTTTCCATAAACATTAATTTAGCTTTTGGTACGCTAAGTGTCAGAGTCTTTTCTATTACAAGAGAGAATTGACTCAAACTAGAAAATATTAGCCCCAGGGCTGCCCTGGCGGCGGCCCCAGAGAAGCTGATCCGAGCAGGCTTCAGGGACGGAAGCTCCGGCGGCCTGGAAGGTCCCTCAGTCCACAGAAGCTACAGGTCAGTGAGAGACGGCTGGGCTGGCGGAGAGGGGAGCAGGGTGTCTCCGTGGCTCAGGCCCCCTCGGGAGGAAGCGGTGGAGGCAGAGGCGGCGGAGGCAGCGGTGGCGGCGGCCCGGGACTCCCCCAGCAGCAGGCAGGATCTTCATTACTGAAAGTCTCTGCATAAACCACCTGAAGGAGCTGAGCCTGGGAGACAGCCCTGCCCCACCCCACTCCACTACTGAAGGTCTCTGCATAAAGCCCCTGAGGGAACTGAGCCTGGGAGGTGGCCCTGCCCCCACCCCAGCACCAGAACTAAAGCTCACATTGAATAGCAGCCGTGCCTGCCGCGGAAAACACATTTGAATCTCAGACTCCAAGCACTAGCAGGGCGGATCTAGGTGGGGGTGGAGAGGAATCTCAGAAGTCAAGTAACTGGCTGGGAAAATGCCTAGAAAAGGGAAGAAAAATAAGACTATAGAGAGTTTTTTTGAACAGATGCAAATGATCCCGACTTTCAGATCTGATGACGAGGACATATTCTTGCCATCAGGGAAAGATGTGGAGGGCGGGGCCTCAGTACCCCAGCATCCCAGGGGGATGTCAGGTGGGCTCAGGCCTTGGAAGAGCTCAAAAAGGATTTTGAAAAGCAAGTTAGACAGGTGGAGGAAAAACTGGGAAGAGAAATGAGAGAGATGCAAGAAAAGTATGAAAAACGGGTCAATCCCTTGGTAAAGGAGACCCAAAAAAATGCTGAAGAAAATAACACCTTGAAAAATAGGCTCACTCAATTGGCAAAAGAGGTTCAAAAAGCCAATGAGGAGAAGAATGCTTTCAAAAGCAGAATTAGCCAAATGGTAAAAGAGGTTCAAAAGCTCACTGAAGAAAATAGTTCTCTCAAAATTAGAATGGAACAGATGGAGTCTAATGACTTTATGAGAAACCAAGAAATCACCAAACAAAACCAAAAGAATGAAAAAATGGAAGAGAATGTGAAATATCTCATGGGAGAAACAACTGACCTGGAAAATAGATCCAGGAGAGACAATTTAAAAATTATGGGACTACCTGAAACTCATGATCAAAAAAAGAGCCTAGATATCATCTTCCATGAAATTATCAAGGAAAACTGCCCTGACATTCTAGAACCAGAGGGCAAAATAAGTATTGAAAGAATCCATCGATCACCACCTGAAAGAGATCCAAAAAGAGAAACTCCTAGGAACATTGTGGCCAAATTCCAGAACTCCCAGGTCAAGGAGAAAATCTTACAAGCAGCTAGAAAGAAACAATTCCAGTATTGTGGAAATACAATCAGGATAACTCAAGATCTAGCAGCTTCTACATTAAGGGATCGAAGGGCATGGAATAGGATATTCCAGAAGTCAAAGGAACTAGGACTCAAACCAAGAATCACCTACCCAGCTAAACTGAGTATAATACTTCAGGGGAAAATATGGTCTTTCAATGAAGCAGAGGACTTTCAATCATTCTTGATGAAAAGACCAGAGCTGAAAAGAAAATTTGACTTTCAAACACAAGAATGAGAAGAAGCATGAAAAAGTAAACAGCAAAGAGAAGTCTTAAGGGACTCACCAGAAGTGAACTGTTTACATTCCTACATGGAAAGACAATATTTGTAACTCTTAAAACTTTTCAGTATCTGGGTAGTTGGTGGGACCACACACACACATGTACACGCATGCACGCACACACACATACACACATGCACACACATACAGAGACAGAGAGCACAGAGTGAATTGAATAGGATGAGACCATATCTTAAAAGAAATTAAGGTAAATGGTGAGAGAGAAATGTATTGGGAGGAAAGAGGGTGAAATGGAATGGGGTAATTATATGTCATTTAAGAGGCAAGTAGGAGACTTTTTAGTGGAGGGAAAAAGAGGAGAGCTGAGAAAAAAAAACGAACAAGAAGTTTACCCTCATCACATTTGACTAAAGGAAGGAATAAAATGCACACTCATTTTGGTATGAAAACCTATCTTACAGTATAGGAAAGTGGGGGAGAAGGAGATAAGCAAGGGGGGGAGGATGATGGAAGGGAGGGCAAAGGGAGGAGGGAGCAATTTGAAGTCAACACTCGGGGAGGGACAGGATCAAAAGACAGAAGAGAAACAATGAGGGGCAGGATAGGATGGAGGGTAATTCAGTCAGTCTCACACAACACGACTATCAGGGAAGTCATTTGCAAAACTACACAGATATGGCCTATATTGAATTGCCTGCCTTCCCAAAGGGAATGGGTGGGGAGGGAGGGATGGGGAGAATGTGGAACTCAAAGTTTTAGGAACAACTGTTTAGTATTGTTGTTGCTACTAGGAAAGAAGACATACAGTTAATGAGGAAAAGAAAGTCATCTGGCCCTACAGAAGAAAAGAGAAGATGGAGACAAGAGAAGGGAGGGATGACAGAAGAGAGATTGGAGATAGGGAAAATTAGATTGCTTGGTGTATTGGGGTGGGGGGAGACGATAAAAGGGGAGAAAATTTGGAACCCAAAATTTTGTGAAAATGAATGTAAAAAGTTAAATAAATAAATAAATATTTGAAAAAAAAAATTAGGTAAGTTTGCAGTTCAGTCTGGAAGGTGAGTTCTCTTTAAAGAAGATATTACTTCATTATGCACTCAAAGGAAATATGAACCAACACTTCCTGGAATGGGGTATCATTTTACCTTGTAGAGCTGAAGATATAAGCTTAAGTAAAAGGGCTACCAAGAATATGTAACTATACCTTATGTTCCAAAATCTGTTGTAGAAGTCAAAGTAATAGACAAGTTATATATGAAGAAACAAGAAAGATTTTCCAAACCAAGTCAAAAGGGGGTCAAGATTAAGAAACAAAAGAGTCCAAAAGTTTATAGGCTACTCAGAAGCCTCAAATATAAATATACATACATGTGTACATACATACATGTGCACACCATGTATATGCATGAATACATATGAACATATATAAATAAAATTAATAACAACCCCAAAAATCATCCAAAAAATTAAATTGTCTATAGTTTACTAGAGGGCTGGGAAAACTAGAAAACAATAGGGCACAAAGTAGGTACAGACCAACATTTCATACCATACACCAAGATAAGTTTAAAATGGGTACATGATTTAGACGTATAGGATGATAACATGAGCAAATTAGGACAGCTAGGAATACTTTACCTGTCATATCTGTGAAGAAGGGAAGAATTTATGACAAAATAAGAGACATAGAACATTACAAAATGCAAAATGGATAATTTTGATTACATTAAATTGAAAAAGTTTTGCACAAATCATCAAAACTAGTTGGTACTGGCTTAGAAATAGTGGGGTAGATTAGTGGAATAGGTTAGGTATACAAGACACAGTAGTCAATGACTATAGCAATCTACTGTTTGATAAACCCAAGGACTCCAGTTTCTGGGATAAGAATTCACTGACAAAAACCGCTGGAAAGACTGGAAAATAGTGTGGTAGAAACTGTTCACAGACCAATGCCTGACACCATATGCTAGAATAAAGTCCAAATAGGTACACGATCTAGGTATGAAGGCTCATGCCATAAACAAACTAGTAGAGAAAGGAATAGTTTATTTGTCAGATTTATGGAGAATGCAGGCAGTTATGACAAGAGATAGAGAACATTATGAAATGAAAAATGTATAACTTAAATTACATTAAATTGAAAAGGTTTTGCACAAACAAAACCAATGCAACCAAGATTAGGAGGGAAGCAGAAAAATGGGAAACAATTTTTTTAAATTAGTGTCTGTGATAAAGGTCTCATTTCTAAAATATATAGAGAACTGAGACAAATTTACAGGAATACAAGCCATTTCCCAATTGACAAACAGTTAGAGGATATGAACAGGCAATTTTCAGAGCAAGAAATTAAAGCTATGTCATATGAAAAAATGCTCTAAATCACTATTGATTAGAAAGATGCAAATCAAAACAACTCTGAGGTATTACATCACACTTATCAGATTGACCAACATGACAAAACAGGAAGATGATAAATGTTGGAGAAGATGTGGGAGAGTTAGAACACTAATTCATTGTTGGTGAAGCTGTGAGCTGATTCAACCATTCTGGGAGAGCAATTTGGAACTATGCCCAAAGGGCTATAAAAATGTGCATACCCTTTGACCCAGCAATATTGCTTCTAGGGCTGTATACTCCAAAGAGATCATAAAAATTGGAAAAGGACCCTAATGTACAAAAATATTTAGAGCACCTCTTTTTGTGGTGGCAGAGAACTGGAAATTGAGGGGATGCCCATCAATTGGGGAATGGCTGAACAAGTTGTGGTATATGATTGTAATGGAATACTATTGTGCTACAAGAAATAATGAACATGTGGATTTCAGAAAAACCTGGAAAGACTTACATCAATTGATGCTGAATGAAGTGAAGAAACAGCCACAGTGCGTGAGGGCTGTTTTTGATAGACTTAGCCCTTCACAGCAATGTAGGACCTAAAACATTTCCAACGGACTCATGATGCAAAATGCCATCCACATCCAGAGTAGAAATTATGAAGTCAGAATGCAGAATGAATCAGACTAATTTCTCATTTGTTACATTTTTTTTGTTTTTCTCAAGGTTTCTTACATTCATTTTAATCCTTCTATGCAACATGACTAATGTGAAAATATGTTTAATAGGAATGCATGTGTAGAATCCACATTAGATTGCATGTCATCTTGGGGAGGGCAGGGAGGAAGGAGAAAATTTGGAATTTATGGAAGTGATTATTGAAAACTGAAAACAAATAAATTAATAAATCTGGAGAAAAAAAGGTAAAAAAGGTTTTGCACAAACAAAACCAATGCAATCAAGATTAGAAGGAAAGCAGAAAGCTGGGAAACGATCTTTACCGCAAGTGTCTCTGATAAAGGACCCATTTCTCAACTATATAGAGAAATGAGTCAAGCTTATAAGAACACAAATCATTTCCCAATTGATAAATGGTCAAAGGATGTGAACAGGCAGTTTTTAGATAAAGAAATCAAAAGTTATCTATAGTCATATGAAAAAATGCTCTAAATCACTATTGATAAGAGAAATACAAACTAAAGCAATTCAAAGGTATCACTTCATACCTATCAGATTGGCTAACATGACAGAAATGGAAAAGGACAAATGTTGGAGGGGTGTGGAGAAATTGGGACACACATGCCCTGTTACTGGAGTTACAAATTGACTCAACTGTACTGGAGAACAATTTGGAACTATGTCCAAAAGGCTACAAAACTGCATATTCTTTGATCCACCAATACTAGATTTGTACCCCAAAGATATTTTTTTAAAAAAGAAAAGATATTTATATGTAGGAAGACATTTATAGCACCTCTTTTTTGTGGTGGCCAAGAATTAGAAACTGAGTATACATCCAGCAAATGGACAAGTTGTTGTCTGAACAAGTTGTTGTATATAATTGTGACAGAATACTGTTGTGCTGTAAGAAATGATGAACAGGATGCTTTCAGAAAAACCTGGAAAGACTTCCATGAACTGATCCAAAGTGAAGTGAGCAGCAGCAGGAGATCATTGTACAGAGTAGCAGCAATATTATATGATGATTTACTGTGAATGACTTAGCTATTCTCAGCAATGCAATGATTTAAGATAATCCCAAATGACTTATGATGAAAAATGCTATCCACCCCCAAAGAAAAAACTGATGAAATATGAATACGGATTTAAGCATACTTTATTTTAACTTTATTTTTCTTGGGGATTTTTCAAGGGGTTCTGTGTTTTCTTTCACAACATGACTAATATGGAAATGTTTTGCTTAACTCCACATGTATAACCTGCATCAAATTATTTGCCTTCTTAATGAGGGAGTCAAGAAAGGAGGGAGGGAGAGAATTTGGAACTCAAAATTTAAAAAAAATATTAATGATTGCATATATATTATCTATATCAGATTGTTTGTTGTCTTGGAAAGGAGGGCGGGAGAAAAATTTGGAAATCAAAATCTTAGAAAAGACAACTGTTGAAAGCTATCTTTAAGTGTAACTGAAAATGGCAAAAATACTATTTACGTTTTAAAGAGAATGTTGAAAATATTTTTATATATAATTGGGAAAAATAAAATAATAGTACCCCAGGTTAAAAACCTATGATCCTACAGAAAGAGACCAAATGTAGAACTTCAAGAAGCAAGAGATGAAAGTACACAAGAGAAAGTCCAGTCCCTGGGTATATTAACCCAGCAGGACTGCTGCTTGTACTTGTACTCCCTGATCTGGGGACAATTTATGTTTGATTTAGAAAAATCCCTTCAGCAGCAAGACACGATACCAAGAGAAGCCAAAGAAAAATGTTTTAACTTTGGCCTTAATCCTTCACCCCAACTTGATTTGTCTTCCTCCTTCCCCATTCACCACTCCATAGCTGCTAGGCAGAAACTGTGCTAAGTTCTCTTTGTCCCCCTGAAGCTGACTGGCCCAAACTCTCCAAGTCTGAGGAAAAGAGAGGCTGTAACCTTCTTTGTCAAATTTCTGATATCTGTTCCCTGTTTAGAAAGCCTTCGACAGTATTCCATGTTTCTTTCCAGTGCTCTAGTGGGAAGTCAGAACAGAAAGGCTCTCAAGGAAGAGAATTCTAGGTATATGCAGATATATGCATGCTATTTCTGCCCATCCCTCACAGAAAACTAAGCACAATGAGCTTGGATAATTAAGCAGGAAAACTAAAGCGAAATGCCACTTTATACCTGCCTCTTCTCCAAGCTAAGACATTCCCCAATAAATTTTATAAAATATAACTTGAAGATCACATTTTAGCTCCAACATCAACCAGTGTTTGTTATAGAAATTAAGAAGATCAAATCTGAGACCTTTAGAGATTCTGTAGAGGACTAGATGACAAGTGGGCAGCTAGGTGACGCAGTGGATAGGGTCCTGGAGTCAGGAAGTCAAATATGACCTCAGATACTTACTAGTTGTGTGACCCTGGGCAAGTCACTTAACTTTTGTCACCTCAGTTTCCTCAACTGTAAAATGAGGATAACAGCATCTACCTCACAGACTTGTTGTTAAGGATCAGATAATATTTTTAAAGTGCTCAGCACATAGTAGACACTCTTATTCCCTTTCCTAAAGCAAAGGTCATGGGCCACCTTGAAAAAGGAAAAGGAGACACATTGCAAAGGGAGGGGCAACAGTCAGTGGTACCACTGGTATATATGAAGGCTGACTGATCATATGTAAGCATCGCAGATCTCTTCATTTTAACACTAGGTGGAGCTCAGTCCTCAGCACAGCCATTTGGCCACGGAAGCCCCAGGGACCTCCTGCAGAGCTCAGAGCTAATTCCCCACATTAGGGAGAGCTCAGTATAAGTGTCAAGAATTTGGTACTATCAAACCCAGCAAAGAGAGCACAAGCCCATTATTGAAAAAATTCTATAAATTTTATCACACCCATGTTGCTCTCAAAACAAACAAAATAGCATTGACCAGAATTTATAAAAACAGTAAGAGAATTGATAAAGCTTATTAATTATCCAGTAATTACAGAAGGAATTTTTCACAAAGCTTTTATTGTTGCTTTTACAATAAACCATCATCTCCACATGAATCTAACAAGACCTCTCCCCAAAAGCATTTGATTTGGAAAAAGAAAAGCTCAGTAAAATGAAATAAATGTTGATTGTAAATATAATCTTTATACATTATACATTCAGGCAGCTATAAGAGAGACATTTCATGGAACCAGGTAGAATTTAAGGATGAAAAATCGGATTACCAAACCTATCCACTAGCAGAAACCTGTGTTTGAGTGGAAAACATCTGGAAAAGGATTCTGGGTAGGTGTTGGAAGTCATTCAAACATCTGTTTTCACTAATATTGTTAGTTACATGGAAAAAATGAGTTTTCTTTTTTAAAGGAAACTTACCACCCAAATCCAAAGTTTATGTTTCCATATGTATGTGGTTCTATGACTTGCAGTTATTCTCCATTAGGTTTCATTTTATTTGATTTGACCCATGATTCAAGCCTTAGAGCTTTTTTGGAACCTGATTCTGTCCTCTGAATTGTATCTCCTCTCCTGCTGTTTTGTGTCATCTGCAAATATGATGAAGACCCCATCTTCACCTTGATTCGAATCACTCATAAAAATGGTGAACACCAAAGGACAATGGGCAGATCTCTGGGGAACCACACTAAATACCTCTTTCCAGCCCAACATCTATCCATTAATGACCACATCATTCAATCAATGCTACATCTACCTAACTGTACTATAATCTGGCCACCATATTTCCATTTTTTCCATGAGGACAGCATGAATGATTCTTTCAAATGTTATGTTAACGTCAAAGTAAAATTATGATATTCTCTTGATCTACTGAAATAAGGTTAGTTTGGTCTGACATGCTCTTAATCAAGTCAAGCTGATGTTTTTTGAGCACTTTTTCTTTTTTCTACATATTCACAGACCATTCTTTTGGTATAGAGGTTTGCCAGGAATCAAGGTTCTGGTTTTGAAGACTTTACCCTAATCCTATTTTTGAAAATCAAGATATGTCTTTTTCCAGCTGGCACCTCTCTCCTGTTACAAAATCCTTTGGAGGGAATTAAAAGGCTCAATACTCACACCATTCAACCAATTCTTTCAGTACCCTGGGTTGTAGTTCCTCTGGGCTTGGTGATTTGAACTCATCAATTAACTTGGGTTTCAACTCCCCATTAACCATTTGTATTCTGTCTTTTCCATGGCAATGAAAATAGAAGCAAAATGAGGGTTGAGTAGTTCTGCCTTCTCTTATCATCTGTTAATACTATCCCATCCACATCTTGATCTGGAGTCCTATTCCTTCATTGATACTGCTTCTTTCCTCCAAATGACTTTAAAAATGAGATTTTTTTTGGTCCTTAGAACCTATAAGAGAGGGGTATCCCCATGCCAATCCCACAAAAGGCACAGAATGTAACCACAAGGGTTAATGAGGTGATAATCTGACTGTAGAAATATATACTCCTGCACCTCTCTGACTGACTCAAGAAGGGAAAAATGAAAACTGCTTGAGTAAACAAATCAACCCTCTCTAAGGGGCTTTAAATAGCTCATCTCTGGAAAACTTTCAAAGGACTTTGTACGCAAGAAAAATTACTAAGCTATTCATACTCTTTGACCCAAAGATCCCATTACTGGGACTACTTTATATCCCAAGGAAATGATCAAAATGGAAAAAAAACCCTTGTACAAAAATGTTCATTTTGGCATAACAGAAAACTAGAAAAAATATGTGTTCAACAACTTAGGGCAAGGCAAAAAAAAATATGGTCTATGAATGTAATGAAATATTTTTTATTCTTCAATCATTTTCTTTTTTAAAATTTATTCATTTTTAGTTTTCAACATTCATTTTCACAAGATTTTGAGTTCCAAATTTTCTCCCCATCTTTCCCCTCCCCCAACCCAAAGCACTGTGCATTCTGATTACTCCTTCCCCTAATATGCCCTCCCTTCTATCACACCCCTCCCTTCCCTTATCCCCTTCTCTCTTTTCTTGTAGAGCAAGATAGATTTCTATATCCCATTAACTGTATTTCTTATTTCCCAGCTGTATGCAAAAACAATTCTCAACATTCGTTCCTAAAACTGAGTTCCAACTTTTCTCCCTTCCTCCCTCCCCACCCATCCGCACTGAGAAGGCAAGCAATTCAATATAGGCTATATATGTATAGCTTTTCAGAAGACTTCCATAACAGTCATGTTGTAACTATATTTCCCTCCTGCCTCCTATCCTGCCCCCCATTAATTCTATTCTCTCTTTTGACCCTGTCTGTTCAGTTATTTTCAATCATGTCTGACTCTTTGTAATCCTATTTGGGGTTTTCATGGCAAAGATACTAGAGTGGTTTTCCATTTCCTTCTTCACCTCATTCTGCAGATGAGAACATTAAGGCAAACAGGGTCAAGCGACTTGCCCAGGGTCACACAGCTAGAAAGGGTCTGAAGCCAGATTTGACACCAAGCCCAAAGCTCTATCTATTATGCCACCTAGCTGCCCACAGAAGGAACCATGGTCAAAAGGTTAATTCAGTCTCAGCCTGGGGTTTGCTGCAGAAATGCTCTTGGTGATCTTGGTGACTTTTCTGGTCACAGTGTCCAGCGAGAGACCATATTTTAAGGAGAGAGGTCTTGAGACCTTCTCCCCTGAGGCCAGAGTCTCTTGAAAGGACCTCAGTCATTAGCCTTTGTTTTCATTCTTAGTCTCTGATCTTGTGAATTGTGCAGGGTCAGGTAGGTGTTCAGAGGATCCCCATACTACAAAACCCAATATGAGTTTTGAAACTAACAAAGCATCAATGTCCAGGGAGACTTTTGAGGGTGACCTTCAGCATCTAGCCTAGCAGCAGCTGAGAAAAGGACTCATTCAGAAGTCACGTCACATCTGGATGTGAACTTAGTAACACCAACATTATATAGGACTTGAAAGTGTGTCCCTGAGGTATTGGGAGCAAATGTACATACTATATTCTTGCTCCATCTTTAAAGAAGACTTTGTAAAAAGTGTAAAAACTTACTGATGTTAAGTAACTAAATGAAACTGGGGCAATAGTCACTAGTACTCAACAATGGGGGTGGGAGTTGGGGTGACAAAGCTGTTGGGTGCTTCAATCTAATACAGTAGAGAAGAGAACCCTCCCCTCAAATGAAACCTAAGAAGAAGAAGCAGCTTGGATTTAAATGAATAGGAGAAAGGTTACTCACTACATGTATTTTAATATAATTGGTTTTCTTTGTAATTTTATGTATTTTGTTTTATGCATTTAAAAAACTTTATTCTGAGGATTCCACAGATTTCACCAGATGGACAAAAGGGTTTGTGACACCAAAAAATTTAAGAACTCCTGATACGGAGGGTAAGATCTTCCAGATGATATTGTCTGTCGATGATGTACTAATTATATCTTCAAAACTTCTGATATGAAACCTAAAATCACTCAAAAGAGTTCAATCCAACTACAAAAACCAATGCTTGTTGTACAGGGAAGGAAGAAAGGAGAAGGAAGGGCGGGAGGGAGGAAAGGAGGGAAGAAGGAAGGAAGAAAAATAGCTCTTTTTATAAATTTAATTCAATTCCCTCTATATCTTAGAATTTATACCTTTATTAGAGAAAATTGATGTAAAGATCTTTTTCGCAGTTTCCTGCTCTTCTTCTAATTTTACCCACATTGGTTTTGTTTATATAAAACTTTTAAATTCCATGTAATCAAAATTATTCAGTTTACCTTTTGTGAACCTCTCTATCTCTTGTTTGGTCATGAACTCTTCCCCTATCCCTAGATCTAATGTCATTTCTTTCATTTTCCACTAATAATTTGTTTATGATGTTACCTATTACATCTAAATCGCATACCCATTTTGAGCTTATCTTGTTATGTGCTGTGACACACTAACACTGTTCGTAAAATCCTAAACTGGTCTGACCATTCTGGAAAACAGCTTACAATTATGCAAGAAAAATCACCAAACCATTCATATCCTTGGACTCAGAGATCCCACTACTGAGTAAATATCCCATGGGGGATTAAAAAAAAAAAACAGGGGTAAGGTACTACATATACAAAAACATTTATAAGGATTCTTTTGTGGTAGTAAAAATCTGGGAAACACAATGGGAACACTCACTAATTAAGACTGAACAAATTTCAGATTCTAATATAAAAGAATATTAGTACATTACAAAGGAATATTATTTCACTATGAGACAATTAACATGAATACAGCAATTGGAGTAAGAGACGAGACTACTATGTATTATTAGGTAATGTCGTTAAGGTAGCTAGAAGAGCTGATGAAGGAGACATAAGCACAATATCCCTAGTGGCCTTTGTACAGGTGACCTTGAAAAGGGTCAAAGCTGATGATCAGTTGGGATGGAAAGCAGCACGTGAAAGGAAGCAGCAGACATCAGCACCTGGTGGAGAACAGCACCCAGCAAGGGAATGAGCACAGAAGAAGGCAACAGGATGATATCAACAGAACACAGGAGAAGCAGTGCAGCATCACAGGCATCAAATGTTATGCCTAACAGGCTCCCTGGTCACATGTATACCCTATATGTGCATCCCTTCACACACAGATGGCCATCTGTTCTTCACATACGGCTAACCCACACATAATTTCTATAAAGAGCACAGATTCTTCCTACTGACTGTGTATTTATTTAAGAAAAAGTGGGCTCAGGGTTTATTGCAGAAGGGAGAGAGATAGTCTATTATGACTTAACTTACATTACTATTTAATTAAAATGCCTTTTCTATGAACTATCACCTGAATGACTGGTAAAATATAAAACCCATGTGTGAAACCTGATGAGCTATAGTTTAGAAAGGTTTTACTAAATGGGGTCACAGAGTCAGGAAAAGAGTGTAATTTGCTGCATGAAAAATTAAAAGAAACATGAGGAGACTCTCATAAACTGATAAAAAAGGAAGGGAAGAGAAGCATTTCTGTAGTGCCTATTACAAATACATAACAATTGACAATAATATAAATTAAAACAACACTAAAAGGCATATGAATTCTAATTATAATAAGCAATCAAACAGTGATAAAATACACCTTTCTCCTCTCAACAGAGAAATGAGAGACTACTGGTGTGTAAAGTGATATAACTGATTGGCTTACATTTTTTTTTTTTTTTTTGCAAAGGGATAGGGATGAAGAGAGGGCATTACGAGAAAACTGACTGTGGTGTGAAAACAAAGGGCAATAACAGACCTTGAAAAAGAAAAAGATCACCACTAAGGTCCCAAAACCCAAATCTCAAAAACCATGAGACAAAATGGGGGCGCAGCCCTCCCATTCGCATTACTTTTATTCTAAAAACAATTTAGTCAAATAAGAATATATCATTTACTAAATATAAACTCCTCTGGTTAGCTTTTAAAGCCTTCCACAACCTAGCTGCAATTTATCTTTCCAGCGTCATTGGACATTATTACCTCCCCTCCCTTTCCCCCCAAAAACTGTGTTACAACCAAACTGGTCTTCTCTATTCCTCACATACAACAGTTCATTTCCCGTCTTTGGGAATGGATGGCTTTTGCACTGGCCATCCAACATACCTGGAATGAACTCCCTCTTTATTTCTACCTCACAAAGTCTTCCTTTCAGGAACAACCTAAACATCATCTGCTGTATGAAGCTTTTTCTGATCCTTCTAAATGTTATTGCCCTTCCTCCAAAACTACCCTGTATTTTTGAATATATTTGTATTAAATCAGTTTATACTTATGGTGGATATATTTATGTCCTTATTGTCTCCCATTAGAATATAAACTCCTTACAAGTAGGGAGTGTTCCATTCCTTGTAACTGCATCCCCAGAGTCTGGCTTAGAGTAGGTTCATAATAAATACATGTTGATTGACTCTCTGATAGAACAATAGATCTGGAACTTTGAAGTCTAAGGACCTCAGAGATCACCTACGCTCCATACATGAAATCAACTCTGACAAATAAGTTGAAGGAGAGAACCAAGGTATGAGAAGCTTGGGGAACAGGCACCAGATTCAGTTGTTCTAACCCAGCTGATGAGGAGTAGAAACCTTGTTTCCTTTCCAAAAACATGGATCCAGTGTCCCTCTGGCAAAAGAAAATGGATGACAGAGAGCCACTGGAGTTTCCTGAAGGTAAGAGGGAGGATGAGAGGGTCAGATCTGCACTTTAGCAAGATCAATTTGACAACTCAGTGGAGGATGGACGGCATAAGAAAAGATCAATAGCCAGCAATACCAATAACCATTGCAATAGTCCAGGAGTGAGATGATGAGAATCTGGACCAGAGGGGTGGCAGTGTCAAAGAAGTCATATACAAGAGATGTTACGAAGGTGGAAACAATAGAATTTGGCAATAGATTGGATGTGGGGGGAGAAAGAGAGCAAAGAAAAGTCTAGGATGACACCTAGATTGTGAATCTGGGTGGCTGAATGGATGGTGGGTAAGTATACTCAATAGCATTATGGTAAGACACATACATATATTCTGTCTGCTATATATTTATATTTATATATAATCTATGTATATAGATTATATATAAATATGTGTATATAAACATATGATATGCATATACACATATATGATATATGATGTGTGTGCATTTGTATATATGTATACACACATACATGATAGGGTGGCACAGTGGATAGACTGCTGACCCTGGAGTCAATAAGTCATCTTTCTGAGTTCAAATCTGGTCTCAGGTACTTACTGTGTGACTTTGGGCAAGTCATTTAACCTTATTTAACCTCAGTTTCCTCATCTGTAAAATGAGGTGGAGAAGGAAATGGTAAACCACTCCATTATCTTTGCCAAGAAAATCCCAAATGGGATCACTAAGAGTCTGACATGACTAAAACAACTGAACAACAATAAATATCTTTAAAAAGATAGCTTATTTTAGTATTGTGTACATATATATTGTTTGTTATATGTGTTTAAGTATAAATATGTATATAGATGCATAGTATATGCATACATACAAATGACATGTAGTATGTATTCTATGAGCCTTGGGATATATGGCATGTGCATGTGTTATATATGTGATGTGTGTAGATGTTATATGCGTAAATGTGTGGTATAGGACAGATACGTGCTATGTATCACATACATATATATCATATATATTACATACATACACAAGGGACTGGACCAGCAATTTCATTTGCATAGGGATAAGATGAGAAAAATCCCTCTACCAGTTTGGGTTTGCCAGTTGGACCCTATCTGCAACTTTAAACATCGTAAAGTCACTCGTCCAGCATCATACAGCCAGTTGTGTGTAGGTTCATGGAGTCAGCCAGAAGGAATGTCAGATGCCATCCAATTTAATCTCTTCATTTTACAGATAAGGAAACTGAGGCCAAGGGTGGCAAAGTGACTTGCCCAGGGCAGTAACAACCATCAGAGCTGAAACCTGAACCCAGGTCCCCTGACTCAGAGCTGTGCCCTTTCTACTGTATGAAGGTGTATCAGAAGCCAGACTTGAATCCCAGTCTTCCTGGCTCAGAGGCACCTTCCCACATACAGGATGCCTCCTTGAGACACTTGAAGCCAGGTAGCTTTTGTCCAATCCCCAGGGTCTCCCTGGTGACTTGCTAAGGTTCCAAGTGGTCTTAACACACTCATCAAATCAGAGGAAAATGAGAAACTAGACTAAGTATTCACTTCTCCTATAATCTCATTTTATGCTAAAGCAAGACCAGTGAAACTCAAATATGCCCAAGAAGGAAGTCAGGGTAAAAGGATCAGATAGCAACTAACGTCTAAAACACGATACCCAAGGTGAGTGATTCTCAGAGCAGTGTGTATGCATTTGCCCAGTTAATTAGAAATACTGAAAAACTAAAGACCAAATAAAAATATATTATCTGGTGGTTGTTTACCTCAGTTTCTTCATCTGTAAAATGAGGTGGAGTACCCCAGAAGTACCTGTGCCCAAAGCAAACCTTAAGAAAAACAATAAAGGGAATCGACCCTGTCCTCATGTTTGCTTCCTCTTTCCTCAAGTCGACATCATTCATTCACACTAAGATGTAAATAAATGGTAAGCAAATATCTCTGACACAAGTTCAAGCTACGCCATCTAGCTGTCGTCCTGCCCAAAAGACCCATACTTGTTTACCAAATGTGGAATTAGGAAAGTTAGTTAATATAATTCAAGAAAACCACCAAACATTATTAAATACCTCCTACAGGCAGAATGCTATGGTAATGTTGGTAATAAGTGGGCTACAAAAATAAATTAGCCAAGGTCATTATTGTCATGGAGTTTAAAATCCAAGCAGGAAGATGATACTGTGTGTACACATACAAAATATAATACATATTAAAATGACACATATGGATAGGAGATATTGAACCTCATGGAGCATGAGTACACCTGAATTCCCTAGGTAATTTCTGAGTACATTATGGCTCAGCACTGAAGGTTTTGCTTTGATATAATGCAACAGATCCCAAGTGGTCTTTTAATGCTCTTTCCTTTTTCCTGATTACCTCAGAGGGATGGGGTGCCAGCAAGGTGGAGTGCTGCATCAATTAAAAAAGAGACAGCTTTCAGGTCCTTTGACTCTCCCTCAGCAGACCTTCCATGAACGGTGGGGTGGGAAAGGGAAACACCTCTTCTCCAACCTCAGCAACATGGTGACTTCAGACCATGTGTCTGCAAGAGCGAGGCAAAGGCTGGACCTGGGCCCCTGGTTGGATCTTCTCCTTTATATTTCTTTTACCAATCATAGGTGACAAAATGACGGTCTCAAGATGTGTCCACCCTTGAAGGCAACCTTGGGAGTTCAAAATGTCTGGAGGTCCTGAGTTTGCTAGGCTGGAACCAACTTGTGGCAGGGGGAGTTTCAGCCCTCGAGAGAATAACCATGAACAGGGAAACAAGCCCAATCCCTATCTTGGATTGTCAAAAGACAGACCTGGAAGGAGGGTTTGAGTGTGGAATAAAGGTGAAATGTAAAATATCTCTAGGATCAAGGCTGAACTCCATTGATTGACATTCAAAGCTCTTTACAATCTGACCGCAACTTACCACATTACCCATGAGCCCCCTTTGTGCACTTCACATTCAACCAAACCAGAGTCCTCATTGTTCTTCAGGCACAACATCTCATCTTCCAGCTCCATAACTTTATACTGGCCACCCTCCAAACATAGTCTTTCCTGACCTCTACCTCTCAGAAGTTCTATTTTCCTTCAAGACTTAGTCCAAATACCACTTTCTACACGAAGTATTTCCTGTTCCCTCTAGCCTCCACAGAAGGAAATATATTTCCCTCTAATATTATTATTTAGTATAATTAAACAGTAGGATTCTATCATCTATATACAACTATATAATATATATTTGCTTCCCTCAAATTATCTTGCATTTATTTTATGTATATGTATATGTGTATATACATATGTATAAACACACAGACGGAACACAATTTCCTTGAGGACAGGGCCTGTTTTCTTTTTGTCTCTGTATACCTAGCACTAGCATACTTCCTGGAACATAGTGGAAACCTAATAAATGTTTATTGATCAGGGAAAGCTTAACAAGGGCATTTGGCATTTGACCTTGACTTTGAAGGAGTAGTAGGATGTAAATAAGAAAAGATGGAAACAGGTTAGCACAGGCATAAGGAATAGGCTACGTTTCTGTAAGACAGTTTTAAGTGCGGATGTTGGGGTGGATCCCCTCCACGTTTTACAGCTTACTACAGGTTGAAATTTAGAGAGTAATGGGGTTTAGGAACAAGGGATACTTTTTAAAAAAATTAAATTATTTTGTTTTCAATGTTCAACAATCACTTCAGTATATCTTTGATTTTTTTCCCCTCCCTCCCCCTCATTCCCCTCTCCCTTCCTGAGATGGTGTACAATCTTATATAGGTTCTACACATATTAAATACATGTTGCATAAAAGAATTAAAAGGAATGGGAGAAGCCATAAAACGAAACAAAACATAACACAAAAGAAACTGGTCTGTTTCTATCTGCGATCCAATCCCATAATTCTTTCTCTGGATGTGGAAGGTATTCTGCCTCAAGAGTCCATTGGGATTTTTTAAGTCCTTGCATTGCAATGAAGTATTAAGTCTACCAAAAAAATTCCTCACTCACTGTGGTTGTTGCTGTGTACAAAGTTCTCCTGGTTCTGCTCCTTTCACTTACCATCAGTTCATATAAGTCTTTCCAGGCCTCTCTGACATCTTCCTGTTCATCATTTCTCATAGCACAGTAGTATTCCATTACATTCATATACCACAACTTGTTCAGTCATTCTCCAATTGATGGGCATCCCCTTGATTTCCAGTTTTTGGCCACCACAAAGAGAGCCACTATAAATATTATTGTACATATGGGACTCATTCTCATTTCTATTATCTCTTTGGGATAGAATTCCAGAAGTGATATTGCTGGGTCAAAGGCTATTCACGCTTTTGTAGCCCTCTGGGCATAGTTCCAAATTGCTCTCCAAAGTGGTTGGATCAGCTCACGGTTCCACCAACAATGAATTAGTGTTCCAACTCTCCCACATCTTCTCCAACATTTATCATCTTCCTGTTTTGTCATGTTAGCCAATCTGATAGGTGTGATGTGGTACCTCAGAGTTGTTTTGATTTGCATCTCTCTAATCAATAGTCATTTAGAGCATTTTTTCATATGATTAGACACAGCTTTAATTTCTTCCTGTGATATATCCTTTGACAATTTATCAATTGGAGAAAGACTTGTATTTTTGTACATTTGACTCACTTCTCTATATATTTTAGAAAGGAGGCCTTTATCACAAACACTAGTTGCAAAAATTCTTTCCCAGTTTTCTGCTTCCCTCCTAATCTTGGTTGCACTGGGTTTGTTTGTGCAAAAACTTTTCAATTTAATGTAATCAAAATTACCCATTTTGCACTTCATAATGTTCTCTATCTCTTGCTTGGTCAAAAATTTCTCCATTCTCCACAAATCTGACAAATACACTATTTATTATAGTATCAGTCTTTATACCTAGATCATGTATCCCTTTGAACTTTACTCTTGTGTAGAGTATCAGGCATTGTCTAAGCCTGGTTTCTACCACATCCAGTTTTCCTGGCAATTTTTGTGAAACAGTGAGTTCTTATCCCAGAAGCTGGGGTCCTTCGGTTTATCAAACAGTAGATTGCTATATTCACTGACTACTGTGTCTTGAGTACCTAGCATATTTCACTTGTCTGCCCCTCTGTTTCTTAGCCAGTACCAAGTGGTTTTGATGATTGTTGCTTTATAATACAATATGAGATCTGGCTAGGCCACCTTCCCTAGCATTTCTTTTCATTAATTCCACAAGGGGATACTTTGTGAGGATGTGTGTTCAAACAGGCTGGACAAATCACAGATGTACCAGAAGAAGTTTCCACCTCCCCTGAGGGTTTGGATTAGATGGGCTTAGATTACTTCTGAGTTGTCTCCTCCTGCCTTAGAATGTTCTCCCGTAGAGTGGAGGGGCAAGGTGCTATGGGTGCTAACATGCAATTGTGGTCCAAACACAACTACCATGGACAAATTCTTTCTGTTCCCATCAGCTCACGATTATCACTACTCTACCAGTAGAACTGAACTGTCCAAATTGCTATTCTAGGAAGACTCTAACAATGGACACAATTCCTCCCCTCCTTTTTGTCCATTTCTACAGAAGAGCAGGTGGGCAGCTGGAAATGGGTATTTGTTTTCATTGTACATGCTCAGCAGATCTGGAGTTCTCGGCTATATTTAAGTGGTTGAGATACAGCAAAACTATTTAAAGTTATCCAACTTCCTCAGTCCAACGCTAAGCAACAAATCTATGCCAAATAAATGAATACTTCTCATTCAAGGATTTCCCATTTCCTTGTTTTTTTCTGTCTTACAACACCATCCTTCTACATTTCTAAATATCGGCTTCCCTATCACTCTTCAATGGCCTATGGCCAAAAGCAACAAAATCTAGTCTGGATTCCTTCCCTAGACCTCTCTCCCATCAACTGCAAGCAACCTTATTCCTCTTTTACACCTGAAGCGAAACACTGAAAGATACTCAAAATCCACGGAGTCAGAAGATCTGAGTTCAAGTCTTACCTCTGTTGCTTCCTAGATATGTTCATTTGTTGTTTAGTTGTTTCAATCATGCCCAGTTTTCCAAGACCCACTTGTGGTTTTTTTCGCAGAGATACTAGAGTGCTTTGCCATTTTCTTCTCCAGCTCATTTTACAGATGAGGAAACTGAGGCAAATAGGGTTAAGTGACTTGCCCAAGGTCATACAGCTAGGAAGTGTCTAAGGCCAGATTTGAACTCAGAAAGATGAGTCTTTCTGACTCCATTCTAGCCACTGAGTCACACAGCCGCCAGATATGTTCCCAGGATCACAGATTTTGAAGTTGAGACCTTGGAGGACCTCTAGTCTAAACCCCTCAATTTAGAGGTGACAAAGCTGAAGTCACAAAGGCTAAGTGGTTTGCCCAGTGTCACAGAGATAGTAGCAGGGGCACAGTTGGATTAAGGTCTCTGACTCCAGAGCCAATTGGTCTTTCCCCTGCCCTGTGATGCTTGTTGGTGACTTTGGGCAAATCACTACCTCTCAGAGGCTCAGTTTCTTCCTCTGTAAAATGGAGACAAGAATTGTAACACTACAGACCCTCACAGAGTTGTTTCCAAGCATACCTTGTG
Source organism: Bettongia penicillata ogilbyi (assembly GCA_023548195.1). Lineage (NCBI taxonomy): Eukaryota > Metazoa > Chordata > Mammalia > Diprotodontia > Potoroidae > Bettongia > Bettongia penicillata. The sequence goes on along the minus strand of JAJHZJ010000447.1, from coordinate 4,495,610 downwards.
TCAGCCTTAAAAGCACCGTGATAATATTCTCCATTAACATGAGCTATTTCGTTTAATCAGCTGGCTGTCCCTTTGGATGGGTGACCTAAGAAAATATAGGACACAGTTTTTGATGGAGAAAGTGAGATGCCTGATAGGGGAAAAGATGAAGACAGTGTGTAATCTTTATCAGGGGAAGAACTACTACCCTGTTTCCCAACTTCCCACCCCTCATGAAATCACAGATTCAGGCTTGGCTCAAAGTTAGGCTGCCAAACCAGCTGCATATGAAAGGGAGATATTTTAAGTTCCAAGTAAAGCACTGTTAATTCATTCTACTGAAACAGTTTAAAAAAAATCACCAACAAAAAAGCAACCTTAAGTTAACTGGAAAGCTTAGGGACCAAACTGGGTGAAGTTCTTTCTGACTTAAGAATAATTTAAAGCACATTTTCTTACTGTCAGTACACAAATTCAAACTAAGGACCCCCTGAGGAGGTGTGCAGACCTATTTACAAAGTTAGAGTCCATCAAAAACCAGTCTTGGGCTAGAGGGAAAGAGGAGTGGGTTAACAGGATGGATATTGCATTCAGCTCAATCTCTGGAGACTCCAATGTAAAGTAAACAAGCCAAACTCCAAACAGAAATAAAATACACAAAGAGGAAAGGCATTGACGTCTTGGACTTCAGGCACGAAACAAAGCTAAGGAACAACCACATGTAGACAGCTAAGTCGGGAGGGGAAAACTGTGATTATTGCTATCCTTACAGAAGAAATTTTCCAGCTTATCTCAGGTTAGACACAGAGATCAGGAGGACCCAGGCTCAACTTCAATCTCTTGACACTTAATGACCTGAGCCTCAGTTTTCCTCATCTGAAAAAATGAGGTGATAACAGTACTACTCCACAGGCTTGTTCTACCAAATAAGATAATATTTGTAAAGCACCTTGCAAACCTTAGAAGCATTAGTTATAATATATTCTAGAATGCTATAATATATACTATAAAATATTCTAGAATGCTGTAATATATTCTAGAATGTTATAATATATTCCAGAATGCTATAATATATACTAGAATGTATTCTAGAATGCTAAAATATATACTATAATATATTCTAGAATGCTATAATATATACTAGAATGTATTCTAGAATGCTAAAATATATACTATAATATATTCTAGAATGCTATAATATATACTATAATATATTCCAGAATGCTATAATAAATACTATAATATATTCCAGAATGCTATAATATATACTATAATGTATTCTAGAATGCTATAACATATTCTAGAATGCCATAATATATACTATAATATATTCTAGAATGTTATAATATATACTATAATGCTATAATTCCATCACGCAAGAAGTTATTATTGATGTTGTTTCTCACAACAACCATGTGTACTAGAAGCTATTATCATCTCCATTTTTCAAACCTCAAAGAGGTTAAAGTGACTTGACCAGAGTCACACAGCTACTAAGCATCCGTGATGGGAATCAAGCTCAAATCTTACTTATTCCAAGCCCATCCTGCCATCACACCGCACTGAGGCTCTCCCTCAGGGCCTTATCCCTAATTTGCTTGGCCTCAGACACTTACTAGCTATGTGACCCTGAGCAAGTCACTTAACCTCTGTCTGCCTCAGTTTCCTCATCTGTAAAATGTGAAAAATAACAGCACTACCTCACAGGGTTGATGTGAGGAGCAAATGAGATATTTGTAAAGTACTTTGCAAAACTTCAAGTGCTCTATAAACACTAGCTATCACTGTTATGAACAGAAGCTAAGTATTCCAAGAAGAGAAGGTAAAACACATTTTAGACGGGGCAGACAGCTTGTATACAGACAAAAGGTGGGAGATGGAGTGTCACATTTAGAGATCGGCAAATCAACCAGTTCAGCTGGCATCCTGAGCATGCTGAGGTCGGTAATGAGAAATAAGTCATAAGAAAGCAGATTCAGTAATGCCCAAACTGCTGCAACCACACAGGTTCCTCTCCCGTGAACATCCTCACTGAATAAGAAATGCGAGCTGACTGAGGAACTCTTGAGACTGAAGCCAGGCAGGCGATTCAGCTGGAATCCTCCAACAAGTCTCCCCCAGCACAAGTCTATTTAGACAGCATGATATCACTTTAAAGGGGGAAGACAAGGGCAGCTGTTCACAGGACACTTCCTCTGCTTCTCCTGTCCTTCCCCCACCCCCTTCCTTGTGTGCTGCCCCTTGGTCCCTTGTCAGGACATTCCCCTTCCTTTTCCACTGTTCTCAACAGGAAATAGGGGGACAGAGACAGAGGGGCTGGGGGGGGGGTCAGAAGAGAAGGGCCAGCTCTGGCCTTGAGCTTTGACTTTTGCTTTTTAAAAGAGACGTAATCCCGGTGCTTTGACGTCCTCATACCTTCAGGTGTCTGAGGTCTTAAGAAAGGGATAAACTGATTTTCCGACTGGAACGACAGTACATAAAAAGGCAGTGAATATTTCAATTCAAGCCTACAAACTTCTGTTAAACATCCCTCAGGACACTGTGCAAGGCACATGAGAAGATTGGTCATCAGTAGACAAGGACAATATCTACTCCATATTTTATAATTTTTCATATATTTAAAGTCCCTAAGTCTCAACTCTTACCTTCAAATATTTTACTTTTTTGCAGCTAGGTGGCACAGTGGATAGAGTTGGACTTGAAATCACCAAGGCCAAGAATCAAGTGACTTAATATCTGTAAAGTGCTTAAAACAGTATCTAACACTGTTTTAATGTATAATAATAGGTACTGATAATACATATTTAATATATAATAGGTACTATAGAAATGTTTACGCCCTTTCAAGTCTTGAGTTCAAATCTGACCTCTGACTTTACCTGTGTGATCCCAGCAAGTCACTTAACCTTTGTCTGACTCAGTTTCTTCATCTGTAAAATGAGGATCAAAATTGCACCACCTACCATCCAGGATCAAATGAGCTATCTGTAACGCACTTTGCAAACCTTAACGCACCAAATAAATGCTGGCTATTATTTTTTTCATAATTTTTATTGATACCTTTTGTTTTAACATAACAATCATTTCCAAATATCCCCCACTTTCCCCTGCAACTGCTTTCTAAAGGCCAATGACACTGCAAAGATAGGGATTTGAAAGAGCAAATCTGATCATTACAAGCCTGCTATCCCACCTGTGTATGCTATTAAGATTTTATGTGAAATGAAAAAAAAAATAAAGTCCAAGGGGATAGGATGTCTGCTTTGCTCAGTGTTGAAGTTAAATTCCTGCTGGTGCAGTCTGGAAGAAATTTTGTTGCATCGATGCAGCACAGAGTGAGTTTCCTGTATGTAGTGTTGTTTAGTCTGGGCAGGCCTTTGTAGGTCTGCCCCTAGCCCAGGAAGCAACAGAGCTGAACTCCAGGGATACATCTGTTTCAAACTCAGCTGCAGATGGCCCAGTGAGAGTCCAAGTCATTCATAGCAACCTGAGGTCAAGTGATGAGAGTTCACCTTTCTATAGCACATTATGGGTTTAAAAATGCTTTTTCCTTAAGTAATTTGGAATTATATAAACAAAGTGGCCAAAATATCCATTCTATTTGACCCAGAGGTTCTACTCCTAAGGTATTCACCCCTGGAAGGTCATTAATAAAAAGAAAGTCCCCATATACACCAAAATATTTATAACAGCACTTTTTGTGGTGGCAAGAATTGCACATAACTTCAATGTTCATCAACTGGATAGCAGGTAAATCAACTGTGGCACATGAACGTAAAGAGAATACTGCTGTGCTATAAGAAATGATGACTATGGTGGGGCAGAGCCAAGATGGCAGAGTAAAAGCAGGGACTTGTTAGAGCTCTCTCCCCAAACCCAGTCAAATACCTGTAAAAATGACTCTAAACAAATTCTGGAGCTGCAGAACCCACAGAATGACAGAGTGAAGCAAATCTCCTGCCCAAGACAGCCTGGAAAGTCAACAGGAAGCATCTATCCTGTTATGCTGAGAGTGGAGCACAGCCCAGCATGGGCCACACCAGCACAGACAGGACCTGAGCAGGCCTAGGGGGGACTGAATCTCTGGCACCTGTGATGGCTTCCAGGCTTCACAAACCCCAAAATCCCAAGGACAAATTGGAAGATCAGTGGAAAAATCCTGTAGGACCTGTTTGAGAGAGTAGAAGGGTCTGCCCCTCCAGCCCCAGGGCAGCAGAGGGAGAGGAGGAGCACACAGCAGCCACAGCAGCAACAGCAGCGGTATGTGGAGCCCTATATCCACAAACTGTGGGAGGATTGAGGGGCTGATAATACAACCCCACCTCCATTGGAAACAGAGAAATACCTTGACAAAGAACTCAAACGTCAACTAAATGGCTGGGGAAATGAGCAAAAACAAGAAAAAGAATCCTTGGTGGCAAGGAAGACCAAAGCATACAAACAGAAGAAGACAACAAATTCAAAGGTCCTCCATCCAAAGTCTCCAAGAAAAACATGAACTGGTCTTCAGCCATGGAAGAGCTCAAAAAGGATTCTGAAAATCGAGTAAGAGAGGTGGAGAAAAAAATTGGGAAATGAGAGTGATGCAAGAAAATCATGAAAAACAAGTCAACTGCTTGCTAAAGGGGACCCCAAGATGCTGAAGAAAATAACACTTTAAAAAAACAGACTGGGTGGGGCATGTGGAGCCAAGATGGTGGAGTAACAGCATGGACTTTCTTGTGATCTCCCCACAAACCCAGTCAAATACCAGTAAAAAAAAATGACTCTAAACAAATTCTGGGGATGCAGAACCCACAGAATGATGGAGTGAAGCAAATCTCCAGCCCAAGACAGCCTGAAAGGTCTCCAGGAAGTGTCTATCACACAGCACTGGAAGCAGAGCACAGTATAGAATGGGCCACTCTGGGCACAGACAGGATCTGAGCAGGCCTTGGGGGGAAAGAATCTTGGGCACCTGTGGCAGATTCCAGACTTCATGAGCTCAAAACACCGAGGACAAATTGGAAAATCAGTGGAAAAAACCTGTGGAACATGTAACGAGAGAGTAAAGTGGTGTGGCCCTAGTCTTAAGGCAGCTGAGAGAGTGGAAGTGGAAGAGTTTGCAGAGGCAAAGCCTGAGGCAGTAGCAGCAGCACTGACTGTTTCTGGAGCTCTAGGCCACAGATTGTGGGGGGATCAAGAAGCTGACAGTATACCCTCCACCTCCACCAGAAGCAGAGAACTACCTTGACAAAGAGCTCAAAAGTCAAGTAAATAGCTGGGGAAAATGAGCATAAACCAGAAAAAGAATCAGACTATATAATCTTACTTTGGTGACAAGGAAGAACAAAGTATACAAACATAAGACAAAAAATAGACTAAGCCAAATGGCAAAAGAGATCCAAAAAGCCAATGCTTTAAACAGCAGAATTAGCCAGATGGAAAAGGAGGTCCAACAGCTCACTGAAGAAAATAATTCCTTAAAGATTAGTATGGAGCAGATGGAAGTTAATGACTTTATGAAAAATCAAGAAATTATAAAACAAAACCAAAGGAATGAAAAAATAGCAGACAATATGCAATATCTCTTCATAAAAACAACTGACGTGGAAAACAGGAGTGACAATTTAAAAATTATTGGTCTACCTGAAAACTATGATCAAAAAACAAGCGTAGACATCATTTTTCAAGAAATTATCAAGGAAAACTGCCCTGATATTCTAGAACCAGAAGGTAAAATAGATATTGAAAGAAACCACCAATTACCTCCTGAAAGAGATCCCAAAAGGAAAACTAGGAATATTGTAGTCAAATTTCAGGGTTCCCAAGTCAAGGAGAAAATATTGCAAGCAGCTAGAAAGAAACAATTCAAGTATTGTGGAAACACAATCAGGATAACACAAGATCTAGCAGCTTCTACATTAAGGGATCAAAGGGCTTGTAATATGATATTCCAGAGGTTAAAGAAACTAATATTAAAACCAAGAATCACCTACCCAACAAAATTGTATAATACTTCGGGGGAAAAAGTGGTCATTCAATGAAATAGACAACTTTCAAGCATTCTTGATGAAAAGACCAGAGCTCAATAGAAAATCTGACTTTCAAACAAAAGCATCAAGAGAAGCATGAAAAGGTAAACAGGGAAGAGAAATCTTAAGGGACTTATTAAACCTAACCCTAACCCTAAACTACTTACATTCCTACATGAAAAGATAATATTTGTAACTCTTAAGACTTTTCTCAATATTAGGGTAGTTGGAGGGATTACATATATATAGACAGAGGACACAGGATGAGTTGAATATGAAGGGATGATATCTAAAAAAACAAAATTAAAGAGTGAGAGAGGAATATATTGCAAGAAAGAGAAAGTGAGAATGGGGTAAGTTATCTCACATAAAAGAGGCAAGAAAAAATTTTTTCAATGGAGGGGAAGAAAGGGATGTAAGAAGGAAAGAGTGAACCTTTCATCAAATTTGGTTTAAGAGGGAATAACATACACACTCAATTTAGTATGAAAATCTATTTCACACTACAGGAAAGTAGGGGGAAAGGAATAATTGAGGGCTAGGGAGGATGATAGAAGGAAGGGCAAACAGGAAGAGGGGGTAATTTAAAGTAAACACTTTTGAGGAGGGACAAGGTCAGAAGAGAGAATAAAATAAATGGGAGACAGGATAGGATGGAAGGAAGTATAATTAGTCTTTCACAACATGACTGTTAAGGAAGTTTGCAAGACTACATATGTATAACCTATATTAAATTGCTTGCTTTCTCAATGTGGGTGGGTGGGGAGGGAGGTAGAGAGAGAAGTTGGAACTCAAAGTTTTAAAAACAAATGTTAAAAATTGTTTTTACATGCAACTAGCAAATAAGACATACAGGCAATGGGATATAGAAATCTATCTTGCCCTATGAGAAAACAGAGGAGAAAAAGAGAAGAGAAGGGAGGGTTATGAGAGAAGGGAGAGCAGACTGGGGGAAGGAGTAATCGGAATGCACTCTGTCTTGGTGTGGGTGGAGGGGAGAGAGAGGGAGAAAATTTGGAACACAAAATCTTGTGGAAGTGCAAGTTGATAACAAAAAACAAAAAAATTTTAAAAAGAAATGAAGAAATGATGACTATGATGAATACGGAGAAGCACAGGAAGACTTAAAAGAACTGATGCAGAGTAAAGTAAGCAGAGACAAGAAAACAATATACACGGTGACTATGACAATGGAAATGGAAAGAACCACCACCACAAAACAATCAAAAATATGTTTTGAAAGTATAAAGAACAAGTATGATCCTAAAGAAGAGATATGAAAATATTTTTCCACCCCCAACTCCATCCCTGCTTTTTCTGGAGAGATAGGGAGGGGGGTTCACAGGTGTAGAATACTGTATATATTTTCAGATTTTTTATTTATTGATCACTTTTGATCATTTTTTTCTTCTTTTCCTTTTTTTTAAAAAAAATTCTTTATATACTGGATGCTTCTCTAGGAAAGATGAGATAAAAGGATACAAGAGGAAATTTAGATGACATAAAAACAAAAGATATCAATAAAACTTTTTTCAAAGTGCTTTCCTTACAATAACCCTAGGATTATAGATTGAGAACTGAAAAAAACCTTAGAGGATACTGAGTCAAACCCCAAAACTTTATAGATGAGGTGGTTGAGGTCCACTAGTTTAGTGAATGAGGCAGAACAGGAGCCAATGAATTTATCTAAGGTTCCATCATTGCTTGACTCACTCTTCATTGGCAAGGTAGTGCCCTGCCTCAAGGTACCTCTCAATCTGGAGGTCTGGGTTGACAAAGTCTAACAACAGTTCTATGACAGTTACAAAAGGGGTGTATTATACAATTCCAGCTCACAAGAAGCACATATGTGTCCATGTTTTTCATAACTAGATATAATCCCATGAGTTGAACAAGACATTGCCTTAGGACTTTGCAATAACAAGGAATCTCCTATACATGTGTATCAGAAGTTGAAACAGAGCTAACTTGGACAACCTTGATTAGTTCATAGGCAGTAAGGCATACAACAAGGATGTCCAATGTCATGTCTAAGTTGTTTGTGGATGATGAGACATAAGTCCCAGAAAACTGCAGCACTTATCATATGAAATCAATAACTGCTCAAAGGAGTCTGTCCCAAATGGTCACAAAGGAAAACCAAATAGGTAAAAAAGACCAACTGCCCAGATTATAATATACAGTTGAATGGACAAACCATGGAGCTTTACAAGTCCACATATCTTGCAGAAATATGGAAAACAGTGAACTGGACCCAGAATTAAACAGGAGGAAAGTAATGACCAGGGCTAGGCTTTATTAAGGCCAGTCCAGTGGTTCATTCTTGGGACTAGAATGAAGTAAGATCTTCATAGACCATATATAATAGTCAACAAAATCAGTTTTCACAAATACCATGGAAAATATACTCACTAAAGATATGGTGTTGGTTTGTTGGACTTAGCTCCCCTTACCCTCATGCCCCCAATTCTCTGTGAGGGTAATGCCTGGTGAGGAAAAAGACGAGTGAGAGGTCAGAAGGAAGAGCTTGACTGGCAGGGCTTTGTTAAGTCTATCAAGCCTAAGTAAGACTGACCAGTTTTTATACCATAGGAGCCAGAAAGTGATGTAAACAGTTTAAGACTTAAGCCCCTGGAAAGTTTACTTTCGTTGACTTCTAAGGAAGCTTAGGGTATCCTTAGTTGGGGACTTTTGACTGAGTCCAAGTTTTACAAAACAAATCCCTTTATTGATGGGATTTGTTGTATGAAGTTTGGATTCAGAAAAAGGGCTGCACTTGAGGACTTAGAGGGCCACAAGTGGCCTTCAGGCCAGCAGGCTCCCCAGCCCTGGTATATATGGTGAACTTCTAGCTATACTAGGGTCCTACTTTCATGGTTCCCAACCAGAGTAATATACATTTCCACTACATTCCACCCCTTGGTATCAAGATTCTAAAGGTTTTATAGAGGGCTTTCCCATCACTTAAATGTTCTTGTGGCTGCAGTTCATTTTTTTCAGTCATGTCTGACTCTTTGTGACTCCAACTGGGGTTTTCATGGCAAAGATACTGGAATGGTTTGTTATTTCCTTCTCTATTTAACACAAGAGGAAACTATGGCAAATAGGGTCAAATGACTTGCCCAGGGTTACACTGCTAGTAAGTATTTGAGGTCAGATTTGAAGCCAAGAAGATAAGTCTTCCCAGCTCCAGGTCTGGAACTCAATCTGGTCGGTTGTTGTCCTTCATTTTCAAAGTGGACCCAAATGACATCACCATGATAAAGTGAAATTTCAGTGTGTATGACTGTGGCTGATCAGACCAATATGAGCTCAGAATGCTCTACCACAGGTTGGGCACAGATAGTCTGTGTGAATATTTGGGGTGGATGTTCCAAATTTGTGCAACCTACGTTTACTTTGTGCAGTCCCAATTCTGCTTTGCTCAAAGAGCTGAGTACCCTTTCTGATGTGGGCACGCCATGCTGAGTGGTCCTGTGCCAGTGTCTCCCATGTTGCACAGTCAAATCCAAAGTTCTTGAGAGAGACTTTGAGAGTGTCCTTGTATCGGACCACCATGTGATCACCTGCCTAACTGCCCCCTAAATGACTTTAGGACCATGCTGTTACTGGACAGTGCTAAGACTAGGGAGACACAGTCTCCATGCATGCGCGCGTGTGTGTGTGTGTGTGTGTGTGTGTGTGTGTGTGTGTAGAGCTTTCTGAAGTCTAGTCAAGTTCAAGTATCCCTGACTACTATTATGCTGGGTTCTTAGGTGACCCAAAAGTTACATCAACAATTCAAACCTTACTTGAGCCCTTTAAGGAAGTTTAGGGAAGGTGAATTTCCAGCTGCAGAGATGGAGAGGAAGAGCATTCCAGACATGAGAGACAGAAAAAACAAAGGCAGGAGATAAAAGTTTTATGTATGAGGGAACAGAAAGTAGGTCAGTACAGATAGATAACAGAGTTCACAGAAGGGAATAAAGTGTAAATGTAGGCAGGGGTTAGGTTATGAAAATCTTTAAATATCAACTAGAGAAGATTTTATTTGATCAGGAGATAATACCCACACTGATGACATCACAAAGCTGTGTGTATGTAAATATAACATATAAAATACATACATGCAATATGAACACGTAGGTATGTGTTATATACACATACATGTAATACATGCGTGTATAATGCATGTGTACATGTGATGTCCACATGCATGTATATGTAATATATGCATGTGTTGTGTACACAAATGCATATGTTCATGCATAGTCTCCTTAAGACAGACAAAGACACTTGAAATTTAAAGTACAAGACGATATACAATTAAATCTTCAAATACACTGTACAAACACCAGATACTAAGGGGATCTGGAACAGGACAACATCAACATGAGTTAAAAGAACCTGTGAAAACTGCATGGAAGAGGAAGGACAAACAATTCAACAAACTCTTATTGCCCATTATATCCAAGGCAATATTTTGACAATTAGGATTTAGACAGGAAAACAGAGGGCATGGAAGAAGCTTCCTAGCCCCCAAGTGCTCATTTTCTATAATAGATTATCCCCCATTGGTTTCCAAGAATGAGAAACTACAGTACTGAAAGAATACTTCAAGAACAAGAAACAACCAAACTCAATAAACTAGTATTATATAAACCCAAGAGCATAAATTATCCAGGAAAGAACATGGTACTTGAAATGAACTGGTAGGAAAACTGGAACGCACTTTGTCAGAAATTAGGTTTAGACCAAGATTTAACACTGTTTATCACAGTAAGTTCAAAATGTGTATTCAATCTGAATATGAAAGGTCATGCCACAAAAAAAAAGTTTTGTTTTGTTTTTAAATAGAAAAGGACAAAACCAGATACTGAAAGTGATCCGAAAATAGAAACTCCTAGGGATATTATAGCCAAATTTCAGAGTTCCCAGGTCAAGGAGAAAATACTCCAAGTAGCTAGAAAGAAACAATTCAATTACTGTAGAAATACAATCAGGATAACACAAGATCTAGCAGCTTCTACATTAAGGGATCAAAGTGCTTGGAATATGATATTCCAGAGGTCAAAAGAACTAGGATTAAAATCAAGAATCACCTACCCAGCAAAACTCAGTATAATACTTCAGGGGAAATAATACTCATTCAATGAAATAGAGGATTTTCAAGCATTCTTGATGAAAAGACAAGAACTGAATAGAAAATTTGATTTTCAAACACAAGAATCAAGAGAAGCATGAAAAGGTAAATAGGAAAGAAAAATCATAAAGGACTTTCTAAAATTGAACTATTTACATTCCTACATGGAAAGATAATATTTGTAACTCTTGAGACTTTTCTCAGTATCTGGATAGGTGGAGGGATTGTACATAACACACACACACACACAGAGGGCACGTGGCAAGTTGAATAAGAAGGGATGACACCTAAATAAAATAAAATTAAGTGGTGAGAGAGGAATATATTTGGAGGAGAAAGGGAGAAAAGGAATGTGGCAAATTATCTCTCATAAAACAGGCAAGAAAAAGCTTTTTCAAGGGAGGAGAAAAGGAAGAGGTGAGAGGGAAAAAGTGAAGCTTATTCTCTTCACATTTGACCTAAGGAAGGAACAACATGAACACTCAATTTGGCATGAAAAGCTATCTTACACTACAGGAAAGTAGGGAAGAAGGGGACAAGTGGGGAGGGGGAAATGACAGAAGGGAGGGCAAATGAGAGGAGGGGGTAATTAGAAGTAAACACTCTTGGGGAGGGACAAAGTCAAAAGAGAGAATAGAATAAATGGGGACAGGATAGGATGGAGGGCAATATAGCTAGTCTTACACAACAGGACTATTGTGGAAGTCTTTTGCAAAACACCCATGTATAACCTATACTGAATTGCTTGCCTTCTCAGTGGGGATGGGTGGGGAGGGAGGAAGGGAGATGAGTTGGAACTCAAAGTTTTAGGAACAAATGTTGAGAATTGTTTGTGCATATAACTGGGAAATAAGATGGGATAAAGGAAGGGAGGGGAGGGTATATTGAGGGAAGGGGTAATGAGAATGCAAGGTGTTATGGGGTGGGGCAAGAGGAGAGATGGGGAGAAAATTTGGAACTCAAAATTTTGTGGAAATGAATGTTAAAAACTAAAAATAAATAAACATTTTTAAAAAACAACAAAAAAACCCAGATACCTTATATAGTTATGGCTAAAGGGAGAGCTCTTAACCCAACAAGGCAAAGATGATCACAAAAAATAAAACAATTCTGTTTCAATGAAATCAAAAAGCTTTCATACAAAGAAAAGCAAGTAAGCTGGGCCAAGGGATACTGCTAGTAAGATATAATTATGTATCAATTTTTTTAAAATAAAAGTCAGATATTCCAAATATATGGAGAATTAACAGAACTTTATGAAACCATAAACTATTCCCTCCAATGAATAAGTGGCCAAAGAATATGAGGAAATAGCTCTCATAAGAACTGAAAACTGTTAACAATCAGATGAAAGATTGTTCAAATAATTATTAAGAGAAACGCAGATCAAAACCCTAAGTTTTCACCTCATATGCAACAAAGATTCAAGGACCAGCTCAAATTATAAAGCTTTTGGGTATACAATGGAATCAGGAGCTGCAAGTGATTCTCCCACAAGCCCTACAAAAGATTAAGGATTTTCCTCTCCCCACCAATAATAAAGAGGGCCAAAAGGTCATAGGATTATCTGGATATTGGCAACATCTTATAACACACCCAGGACAAATTCTGAAACCCTTATATAAAATTACTAGGAAAAAATATGAATTTGATTGGGGACTTGAGTAGAGGAAAGCTTTTGAAGAAGCAAAGACCGCTATACAGTTGGCCCTAGATTTATAGCCTATGCAAAGGAGCCTGGTGGAATTACAAGTGATTGTACAAAATGAATATGCAAACTGGAGTTTATGGCAAAAACAACAAAGCCAAAATATACCCTTAGGATTTTGGTCTAGGAAACTCCCTTCATCTGGAGCTCAATATACCCCTTTTCAAAAGCAGTTGTTAGCTGCATATCAGGCTTTGAAGGAGACTGAACAGCTGACTTTAGGACATGAGGTAATATTAAGGCCTGGAATCCCAATTATGATCTGGATGATAAGTACCCCAGCTTCTCACAGAATTGGACATGCACAGGAAGCCAACATAATTAAATGGAAATAGTGTATTCGAAATAGATGTAAAACAGGCAAAAGTGGGGTCCATAATAAACACAGATATTGAGGGAAATAATATACTCTCTGAACCAAAACAACAGTTGTTACAGTCCTTGATAAAATGGAATGAGAGATATGATGGATTAACTGAAATACAAAAGAGGCATTCATGATTTACTGATAGAATAGCAAAATATCTGAACCACAAAAGCCATTGGAAAGTAGTAGCCTAAAACTCATGTACTAGGCAGACTTTGGAAAATACTGGGATAGGTGAAAGTAGTCAATATGCTGAATTTATGGCAGTACACCAAGCTATCAAAACAGAATAAGGAGGACAGTGTCATATATTCACTGATTCATGGGCGGTAGCTAATGGGTTAGCTACAGGGATGCCCATGTGGAAAAATCAAAATTGAGAAATTCATGGCAAACAAGTCTGGGCAAAGAATTATGGGAAGATATACAGGACATGTCTTTAATTACTAATTTGTCAGTTTTTCATGTACCACACCAGAACATGAGTGCAATGCACCAGCTGACTGAATAGCAAGGATTACTACTCAACATATTGTCCCTACTCTGACTCCCAGCTGATGATCTGGTACTAGCAAAATGGGTCCATCAAGTGGCTGGCCATTTAGGGGTCCAGGCCATACACTAGTGGGCACAAGACCAAGGTATTAGTATCTCTCATTCATTGTTAAAATAAGTAGCAGAGGAATGTTATATACGTCAGTTGGAAAATGAAGGAACTGTTTCTCAGGTAGAAACTGAAGAGATAGCAAGGGGAAAAGTAGCAGCAAATAGATTATATTGGACCCCTAACCCAAGATAAAAGATGTAAATTTATATGTACTTGTGTTGACACCTATTCAGGTATACTAGGGGCTTGTCCCTATAAGACTGCAACCCAGGAAAATACCTGTGAAACTTTAGATATCGTATCTAGATATCTATATCTATATCATGGAACCCCAATGCAGATTCAAAGAGATGTGGGCCACATTTCAAAGGTAATTAGATATTGTAAGTCTATATCATGGAACCCCAATGCAGATTCAAAGAGACGTGGGTCATATTTCAAAGGTAATGAAATGAAGAGATACTGCATATTAAACAACATAGAATGGATATATCATATCCCATGTTTTCCACAAGCATCTGTGTTAACTGAAAGAATGAATGGATTACTGAAAGAACAGTTAAGGAAGTTCTAATAATTCTTATCAACACTGGAAAGATAATTTGTTCATTGCTTTCCATAATCTGAATAACAGACCGTTGACAGGAAGTACACCTCTAGCCAGAATGATGACCCCAAATCTGCAAATCAGAAAACAACAAACACATAAGATCCCAAATATTGAGTATTGGACTGTGAGACCAGATGTCCCAGCACCGTATCCAGGGACAATCCAAATGATTTACATTGTTTAGAGGACTTTGAGTTGGATAGGAAAGAAATAGGAACAATCTCTACTGGAAAATATATGAGAATCCGTAAGAATCATTTTGGACGAATATTACCTAAATCAGGATTAGCAGCTCAAGGAATTCACGAATTGGCTGGAGTGATAGATTCTAATTATCAAGAAGAAATTATTGTGACATTCCAATTCAGGTGATGAACCCATACAGTTTTGTAAAAATGATAAAATAGTTCAAGTGATTATTATTTCTTGTGAAACAATACCACTTGTGAAAACTGATCCTCCTCCTGAAATAACTAGCAGAGGAATTGAAGGAATGGGTTCTATTGATAGAATAAAATTGGCAGCTAAAATGTGGGTAAAACAGAAGCCAGATGACATTCCAAGGGCTGTGGAAATTATAGCACGTGGGAAAGATAATACCGTAACTGTTGTTTATTCAGGAGAGGATTCAGGAGAGGTACCAAATTGTACCCTTAACTCCTAATTCTATCGTGAATGAGGCTATGACAGTGGGTTCATGGACTCCAGAAGCACGGCTGACCCTATATCTGCCCTGCTTCTACGTATTGTCTCCTTGTTTCTTTTAGGTTTATTGTCTGTTAAACTAGTTTGCTAGATTTGCTTCCTATAGGCTCAGTACCCTCCACCTGTAGATGCCTGATCACTTAAGCCAGATGTCACCCCCTATCCACGATGGTGATGTGTCATTTCTGAACCTGAAGTTGACCAAATTCCAGACGCCAGCTAAAGAAATGATCTCTCCAATGGGACCTCTTGGGGCAAGGACTACTCTGTGCCCAATTTCAGCAGGGAGTAGATATGGAAAAAGAGACCTTCGTCCCTTACCCCAAGATTTGAGGCCCCATTCCTTTGAGGGGGGAATGATGTGGTGCTTGTGCTCAAGCCCCACCCCAAGATAGTGTTTTATGTGCTCATTTTGTGTGATCCCTGTTATACTGTTGGAAAATTCTATTGATACCAGTTGCCTAAGATAATGTTTTATATGCTTATTTTCTGTTATCCCTGTTACAATTCGCTTGATACCCACTGCCCCACCAACCTATGTAATGAATATGAAAGATCTTGGGGCTGAATGTAATAGCAGTTTAAATGGAAAGATCTTGCTCATTCCTTAATAGGCCCATGTGACCTGCTTATATCATCTGGAAGCCTAAGTCACATGTGGTGGGAGAAGCTTGTTGAACAGGCAGAACAGGAAGGGTGGAAGAGAACTGGGAGGAAGTGAGTGAGCGAGGTCAGGGCAGAGGAGAGAGGATGCAGCAGGCAGACACAGCAGGGCTCAGACTCATGAGTGTTTGCTTTCAAGGAGGCCTAGGCAGAGGAGGAGAGGCTTGGGAATGGTTTTGCCCTCTTGTAGCGATCATGTTTATTAACTTCTTGGTTACCATGACAGATTTAGCTTTCTGGTTCTGGGATTTGGCTTTGTAGTGTTTAAATAAATGCTTTTCTTCTGTCTTCTATATGGAGAGTCTATTATACTTGAGAACTATGCTGGCATATTCATAGGCACCACCAGTGCTGTGAATATTGCCTTGGCGGTACAATCCCAAAGAGGTCAAAGATAGAAAGAAAGATCCACTATATACCATAATCATCGTAGTAGCACTTTTCAACATAGCAAAAAAAAACAAGGACAAAGTTGATTCCCATCAAAGAAGTAATGGTTACAGAAATTACAGTACATGAATATAAGGAAATATTACTGCACTGATTAATTTTAATAATTCAGAAATGCACAGGAAGACTACATGAACTGCATGAAATACAGTCAAGAAAATAATATGTGAAATATATTATAACCATGTATATTAAAAATATCAAAACTGAAATCTGTAATGATAACAACCAAGTTTGGTCCCAAAGGAGAAATGAGAAAATGTAATTCCCTCATTTCTTTGCAGAGGCAGAAGACTATACATAAGAAATATGCCACATATTGTTGATGAGTTGATTAGATTTGCTGAATTGATTATTTTTTCCTTCTCTTTAATTTTCATTTTTTGTTAGAAAGGGCAAGAGGTAAAGATATGTTTAGAAACAAAAGTAATATAAAAACAAAAGAAATCAATAAATATTTGTGGAAAGATTGATGCAAAGTGAAGTGAGCATCCAAAGAATCCAGAGAACAATTTCTACAATCACATCACTGAGGGCTCTGGACTAGATAACCTTTAAGGTCCCCCTGGCTCTGAATCTATGACCCTATCTTAAGGAGAAGCAATGAGGTACAGAGGGAAGAACACTAAATTTGAAGTTGGAGGGCCCTGGCTCTTGTTGGCAGGCTAGCTCTGCCAATCACTAGCTGGGTGGCCTTGGGCAAACTATTTTACTTCTATGAGTCTCAATTTCCTCATTTTTAAGGTCCACTTCTGACTTTAAATCCATACCCTAACTTCTTCAAGAACTTCCATTCCATCCTACAGTCATTCAATACTCATCTGTCTCTAGAAAAACAAGGGCCTTTGAAAACAGACACTGAGGTGGGAGAACCCATACATTATCCATAGTTAATGAGTCCTTTCCTTAGGACTAAACAGTCTCATCAGAACTTTGGTTATTGGGGGGAGTATATAATTCTTCTGGTCTCCCAGATTCGTAACCTGCCCATCATCCTCAAAATCTCCCTCTTCTTTCACCCCATCCAGTCAGTTGTCAAATCCCGTTGTTTTTATCACCCTAACATCTCTCTTATCTGATCTCTTCCTTCTTCTCAAGCGGCATTTTTCACACCCCTTTAGTCCTTGTCCATGTGCTCAAAACCTCACACCTAAATCATTGCAAAAGCCTTCTAACTGGCCTCCCTGCATCGAGCTTCTTTCCACCCAATCCATCCTCCAAAGAGCTGCCAGTCATTTTTCTTAGTCACTGATCTGACCAAAGAATTCCCATATACTCAATAAAGACAAGTGGTTTCCCATTGTCTCTAGGATCAAATATAAATTCCTCTATTTAGCTTTTAAAGCCCTACACAACTGGCTCCAAATGATCTTTCCAAACCCACTAGACTCTCCATTCTTAACTCTGATATAGGCAAACTGGTCACTCTCCTCTTCACACATGGCACTCCATCTCCTAGGTTCCCATGACTGCACTGGTCATTGCCTCCATGCCTGGAATGCACTCCCCCTTCACCTCAACCTCACAGAACCTTTCTCTTCCGTTAAGAGGCACCTTCCACATGAAGTCTTTCATAATGCCCCCTGACTATTAGTATCCTGTCCCTTAGTATTTATTCTCTTTATAGTAATTATGTGTATACTTGATTATCTCCAATTTATTCTGTTTGTGCATATGTTTGTGTGTTGTCCACATGACTAGATCGTGAGCTCTCTGAGGGTAGGGATCATCTTTTGCCCATCTTTGTATCTTCAAGGCTTAGCAAAGTAGGAACACAGTAGGCACTCAATAAATGTTTACTGACACACTCATCTCCTCATTAGAACACAAGCTACTTGAAAGTTGGGGTTATTTCACTCTTTGTATCTGTGTTCCCTGGCACACAGGAGGCACTTAATAATTGTTGACTGAGAGTGGAGCAAGCTCTGTCAATTGATCACGAATATATTTTCACTTTTTAAAAGCCCAAATCCTCCAGCACCTAACATTGAGCCTCAACCACTTGGGAAATTTTCCAGTCTTTGATGGAGAGAGGATGCTGTTGCTGCTGTTTTCTATGAAGTCTTGGCTTTGGAGGGGGAAAAGTGAAGCCAGCCAGAAGCTGCCATGAGCCTGCTTGTTAAACATTGCCACAAGCCCACCACATGTAATGGAGGGTTAGTCTGGTGGGTGAAAACAATAAAGGAAAACTAATTGAAGGTTTTCTTAGCTCTTAGTCTGATCTTTTCCTCATTTCAGACTAACCACACACAATCTTTATCAACCGCTGGCCTCCTTTATTGGCTCTCCCAACTGGGCAATTCAATGCAGATTGGAAAGAATGTATTTGCATCCTGTCCCAACAACCAGGTCCCACCTGTGTTGATAGGAAGCCACCCTGGGAGCAAAAAGACTCAGAAATGATCTGGTTATCCACAGGGGCCTCCATCCACAGAGGGTTCAATTCCTTAATAAAGGATGAGGGGGAAGAAGTAACAAATTAATCTATATAATCCCCTTGAAGAAAAAATCTGATTTTTCTCCTCCTATCTCTCATACTTCACCATTGTCACCAGGTAACTCACCTTCCAGCAAGAAGGAAATTAACTCTGAAATTCACTAGTCCTCAGAACTCACTGGCTCTGTGACCCTTCTCTCCTTCTCAGATGGAAAGAGGGTTCCTTCAAGATCCTCCATTTAAGGAGCCCTCTCCCCCCACCCACACCCATGATTTTTAGTTTCTGTCCATTCAACTGTCTTTTGCATTTGAGGGCAGGGACTATCTTTTGCCTTTCTTTGTAGTAGGGTCTAGCACACAGTAGGCACTTCATGTTCATTGAGTGACTGACTGACTTTAGGCTGTGAGGGTCCTAGAGGGTATCATCCTGGTCTGTTGACAAGGAAGAACTGAGGCCCAGAGAGGATATCTGATTTGCCCAAAGCCACACAGTCAGTAAGTAAACTGCAGGAGAGAGTGAATGAATCCCAGTGTCTCCAACTCCAGATCTAGGGCCCTTGTCACTACACTACAGTGGAACACAGAGGATGTTCTCATGTGGATGCTGATCTAGCCTCAAAAATTGGCCAGCCAGGAGATCAAATCCACAGAGATTACAGAATTATAAATTTAGAGGTAGGAAGGACCCCAGAATGACATCAAATCCAAACAAATCATTTTACACAGAAGAAAACTGAGGTACCAGGGTCACATAGCCAGCAAATATAACAGGGTGGGATTTGAACCCAAATCTTCCCAATTCCAAATTCAGTGTTCTTTTCTTGATACAATATGTATCAAGAGGAGTTTTTCAAGAAGGAAGGAAAGGAGAGCGGGAGGGAGGAAGGAAGGAAGGGAAGAGGAGAGGAAAAGAAAGGGAAAAGAAAATGGAAAGGGAAAGGGAAAAGGAAAGAAAAGAATAAGGAAGAAAACTGTTCATACCCTTTGATCCAGCAATAACACTACTAGGTCTATATCCTAGAGATCATAAAAAGGGGAAAAGGACCCACATGCACAAAAATATCTATAGCAGCTCTTTTTGTGGTGGCAAAGAATTGGAAATGGAGGGGATGCCCATCAACTGGGGAATGGCCGAACAAGGTGTGGTCTATGAATGTAATGGAATATTGTTGTTCTGTAAGAAATGATGAGCAAGCAGACCAGAAAAATCTGGGAAGACTTACATGAACTGATACTGAGTGAAGTGACCAGAGCCAGGAGAACACTGTACACAGTAACAGTAACATTGTGCACGACTGTTTTTTCTTTTGTTTTTTTTTTCTTAATTTGTTTTCAGTTTTCAACATTCATTTCTGTAAGTCCCTTCCCAAGATGGCATGTAGTCTTATATGCACTCTACACATACATTCCCATTAAACACATTTTCACATTAGTCATGTTGCAAAGAAGAATTATAACAAATGGGAGAAACCATGAGAGAAACAAAACATAACAAAAGAGAAAACAGTCTGTTTCATTCTGCATTCCTACTCCATAGTTCTTTCTCTGAATGGGGAAGGCATCCCTCATCATGAGTCTTTTGGAAAGGTTTTAGGTCGTTGCATTGTCGAGAAGGACAAAGTCCATCAAAATCAGTCTTGTGCGATGGACTTGGTAGACCTGATAGACCTAGCTCTTCTCAGCACTACAATGATCCAAGACAATTCAAAAAAGACTCATGATGGAAGATGCTAACCCCATCCCCAGAAAGAATTATGGAGTCTGAATACCGATCGAAGCAGACTACTATTTTCACTCTTTTGTTTTTTTTCTTTCTTGTAGCTTTTTCTTTTTGTTCTGATTTTTCTTTCACAACATGACTAATGTGGAAATATGTTTAACATGATTGTACATGTATATAACCTATATCAGATTGCTGGCTGTCTTGAGGAGGTGGAAGGGGAGGGAGGAAGGGAGAAAATCTGGAACTCAAAATTTTATAAATATGAATATTGAAAACTATCTTTACATGTAATTGGAAAAAAATAAAATGCTATTAAGGAAAAAGGGAGGGAAGGAGAAAGAAGGAATAGAAAAAAGAAAGGAAGGGAGGAAGAGAAGGAGGGAGGGAGAAGAAAAAGAAAAGAAAGAAAAAAACAGCTGTTCTATCTAGCCCACAGATGATCCTGCAGAAAGAGTCTCTCTCTGGCAGTTTCTAAGAACAGATCAGAAGACAAATACATCTGGTTTCTACTCAATTTAGTCCCTTTTTGTTTAGTGGGAGAGAGGAATCTATAAATAACCCAGAATTTTCTGCCATTACATGTGAAAAATGAGAAAGCTATCATCATCCAAACTTCCCTGTTGAAAAAAGAGTTTTCATAGAGTTTTGAATACAGTTGAACAAATACCCACAGTGACCTCCATTTAAAGAGAACAGGATGTCTGGTAAAGACACTCAGACATCCCACTGCACTGCTGACCTAAACCAAACTACAAGTGATCTATACTGACACTAGATAGAGAAAAACAGAATAGGGTGAGGGACTGGACATGTGGTTTCATTGGTATAGGAAGCGCCTACCGATTTAGATTAACACCTTCTCTAAAAATTAATCATTTTAGAGGGTTGCCTAGAGTACCCAGAAATTAAGGATCATACAGTCTATCTGTGTCAGAAGCAGGACTCAAAATCAGGTCTTCCTAGCTCTGAGCCCTGCTCTCTAAACAATAATGTCTCAGAGGAAAATGCTGCTGAGAATCCATTCCAGGCAGAATATCTGAACTAGAATTCATGAATCGTTTCCAAAATTATTTGGAAATTGCCTGTTTTGCTTATATTTACCAGGTGGTGTTGTTAAATTTTGATATCCAAAGCACTACCCTCAAAGGGCCAGAAGGTCCCTGATGTGGAAATGAAGCTATAATTTAAACAAATAAAGCTGAAAATAAAACTGAATAACCCTGGGGGGAAGAAAGCAAATATGGTGCTATACACCATGACCCCAAACTTTACTGTGAATCCATAAGCAATGACAAATAAATAAAAACAACAACAGAGAAACTTGGGAACATTTGTATGAACTGATATAGAATGAAAAAAACTGGAAAAATTTTTATAACAATCAAAATAGTGTAAAGAAAAGTCACACTGAAAGACTTCAGTAGTTTCTAACTGGGAAGATAGGGAAGCAAGTCCCATGAGAAAAAACACCATAGAACAGAGAGTAGCCTCAGATCCAAAAAAGACCCAGACACATCCTCCTCATTGGTACCTCCTGGCAATGGGACCTAAGGCAAGTCACTGGACCTCTAGGGGCTCCAAGCAATTCTCCAAAACTATATGTTGAAGTTGCTATTTTTGTGCAGTCATGTCCGGTATTTGTGACCCCACATGTTTTCCATTTCCTTCTCCAATTCATTTTTATGGATGAGGAAACTGAGGCAAATAGGGTTCAGTGACTTGCTCAGAATCACACAACTAGTAAGTGTATGAGGTCAGATTTAAACTCAGGTCTTCCTGACTCAAGATCCAGCACTGTGTTCACTGAGCCACCTGGCTGCCATGTGTTGAAGAGAAAGTGTCAATTTACACCGTTAGAGGAAGGTCTTTGTCAGGAGTTCCTACACCAACTAAATCATAGACCTAGTTGTAAATTTTTTAAAAAATGTTTAATGCCTCCATAATCTGAAGAGGCAGTAGGCTACAAGTGCAAGGTACATTAATAATATATACATTTTCAGACTAAATGGATGATTTCTTTTGCTTGATTAGGGGAGGGTTCTGCTATGGAATGAAAAAAAGGAATCATCGGAAAATTACAATTTTTTTTAAAAGCCAAAGGCTGAAGAAGTAAAATTCTTAAAAAGAAAAAAATCAGAGTAATAGAGCTCCCTGATTGATAGTCACTCTTTGGCTCATGCCCCCTCTCAGGGTTTCCCCTGAACATAGCAGAATTTAGTTATGGTACCTAGGATTACACACACACACAAACACACACATACACACACATACACAAAAGGAAAAGGACCCACAGCTCCCATACACTCAGGCTAAAAAAGTTTTTATTTAATACAACATACAACCCCCCCAAAAAATAAAGAACTCTCATCCAAGCCCAATGACCAGTCAAGACAACTTTCCTTAACTCTCTGTGCCTCTTCCTTCTCCATAGACCTATACAATTCTCCAGGCATTAACTCCAGATGCTAAGGTTAAGGCCCCACACCCCTCCCCTTTTCCCATTAACAAGAAAATTCTTTAAAAAAGAACCTCCTCTCTCCAGGGACCTCTCCAGTCACAATCAGTGAAACAAGACTCAAGTTTGGTCCTCCACGCTGTAACTCTCTTTGCGCTACTTATCAGACAGCCCCTGCCTGACTGGCGAACTCTTCTACTAGATCCAGCAGACCTTGGACAAGAATTCTTTGACTTGTTCAATGTTCCATCACTCTCACCTATAACACACCACTGATGCCAACTTGTTTTAAAGTAGTTCCTGGCTTGGTACAGGAATGCCTCAATACCCAGCTCTGATGCCATGTGATACCCTAAAGGGATCTCACAGATATACAGATGTTCCCTCCATGGAAATGAATGGGTATCTCTGTGAAACTTCTTTCATCTCTGAGTCCCTCTCTTTCCTGCTCTATGGGATACAGTGATGCGTGACTACTCACACTTTTATTATGAAGATTATTTCTGTAACATCACCAAACTTCAAACCCTGGCAAAGGGCTGATAAAGGACAAGACTTGGAACTTCTACCCCCAACAACTCTGCCACATGTTGAGAAAGACAGGAGTGAAGGATCTATTCTACAGTCATGAGCCCTGGAATTGAACTTACACCACTAATTAGTTGAGGCTAAAACCCAAATCTTGAGGGCACTCAGGCCAACACTCTATCTCCTAGACAAAAGTCAACAAGGTGTCTGGGTCCTGATTCCTAATGGAGGAAGCATTACGGAACAAGTAGCCAACAAAGGACTGTGCATGTGGGAGTGTGCAGAGGGAAATCTTTCAATGATGCTCATATATGCCAGTCACTGAAGAACCAACAGAACTGTCAAAAAGCCAGAGTCAAACAGAGAAGACTTTGGAAAGTCTTAGCTGAGGGGTAAGTAAATTAAGGTCCTGGATGATGGCAGGGTAGAATTTATCTCCTAGGTACAAGAATCTATACAGTCTACTGTCTCCTAGGAAAGGACACTCCCAGTGATCAGGGGTCAGGCTCTCTCCTCTTCTTGCAGTGGGTGTGATATCAAGCACAGAGTAAATACTTTGAAAGTTTAGCAGATAATAAGCCAGCGGGAAAAATGGTCATATACTCAAAGGAAGCAATTTTTAACCACAAGGCAGCAGCTTAGACTTTTAAAATCAGAAGATCTTGAATATCCAGAACAAAAGCAGAAATATTTTTGCAGAACCTGGGAACAGTATTCAGAGGCAGGCACTAGACTGAGAGACACACTAAGTCATAGGAGGAACGCATCTGCTGCTGATGGAGAGAGTTGCCACACAGAGAAGTCCTTAAAAATCAAAAGTATGAATAAGCCGCTTTTTACTGCCCATTTGATATCATTATCTCCCTGCCCAAAGGAAGCCAGCATGGAAGAGGTGAAAGACAGCTAGCACTGGACTCAGAGCCAGGAGGAGCTGAGGATATCACTGAATTTGTCTGAGGTCCAGGAAAGGCAGAACAGAGTATCTCTATGGCAGATCCCTCAATAATGGGGTATACACCCTAATCATGAAGTGAGGCTGGGGTGCCAGGCTAGATTCTAAGCAGCCCAAGTCCATGCACCACAACTTTTAGGCCATCTTCTAAAAACTATACACGAATTGCAGAGGAGATGCCAACCTGTATTGGTAGGAGTTTTCTCATTTGGGTGATGAAATCAGTGAAATCAAAGATCCAGTCTCTTGCCCTTTGCCTGAGGGGCCCCCACCTTCTCTCCATGCCATAGGTGTTAACGCCTGCTCCTACCTACTCTGACAATACACTCGGCCCAAGTACTCCCTCAACACCATTTAAATAGCTCTCTGTTCTGGGCAGCCAGACCAGCTGACCCACACAAAGGCCCTTCTTAGAGTCTCTCACTGGAAAGAGTTTGCAGAAAAGTTGCAGGCTGCTGCTTAGTCTCCAGCCTGGTCTTAGAGGACAGCTGGGAGTTGGTTTTTGTTTCCCACCAGTAGAGAGAAGTTACCAGTAACATTGGCAGAGTTTTCTAGAGTATCTTTATACGTGGGCTCATGTACTTGACATATATCCCTCTGGTCAAAGACTAGCTCTGGACTGTTTCCACTCACCCCATCTGTGTGACCCTGGGCAAGTCACATAACTTCCCTCTGCCTTGGGTTCCTCAACTGTAGATCAGGATGATATTAATAAGAGCACCTACCTCATAGAGCTGTTGTGAGGATAAAATGAGATAATATTGGTAAAGAGCTTTGTACAGTATCCAGCACCATAACAGGTGTTTAATAAATGCTTATTCCATCCACTCATCCACATTTGCCAAAAGTGAGAAATCCAGGGATATAGGGACAATGGCCCAGGGAAAAAGTCTTGCAGGGTTTTAAAAGTTAAACAAAATGAATTTTTCTTTTATCACAGAGGCCATAGGGAGCCAAAAGAATAGACACAGTAAATCACGAAGTCAGATCAGTCCTTAAGGAAAATTTCTTTGGCATCTGTGTGCTGGAAGGACTACAGTGGGAAGTGATGGGGCAAGGAAACATAAAAGGAGGTTGTTGTAATAATCTAGAGGAATATTACTTAAATCTATATAGGCTTATGAAAAAAAATATCTTCTATGTATAAAAATCTCCATAGGAGCTCTAGTAGGGGGAGTGGATAGAGTGTGGGGTCTAGAGTCAGGAAGCCTCATCTTTGTGAGTTCAGATCTGGCCTCAGATACTTACTAGCTGTGTGCCCGTATGCAAGTCACTTCCCCCTGTTTGTCTCATCTGTAAAAGGAGACGAAAAAGGAAAAAGGCAAACCACTCCAATATCTTTGCCAAGAAAACCCCAAATGGGGTCAAGTCAGACATGACTGAATAAAAACTCTTTGTGGTGACAAAGTCTTGGAAACTAAGCTTAACAACTGGGGAACAGCTAAACAAATTATGGTATACGAATATAAACAACAGAAGAGACTGTTTTAGAAAAACCTGGGAAGATTTGTGTGACTTGATGCAGGCTGGAAACTGACACCACAATATTAATGTTGCTGACATGAACAAATCTGAAAGACTGAAGAACACTTCTTAAAATAATGTACAATTTTAATTTGCGGTTGTTCAGTCGTTTTTCAGCCATATCCAACTCTTTGTGACCCAATTTTTGGCTTTTTCTTGGCAAAGATACTAGAGTGGTTTGACATTTACTTCTCCAGTTCATTGTACAGATGAGGAAACTGAGGCAAACAAGATTAAGTAACTTGCCCAGGATCACTCAGCAGTAAGTATATGAGGCCAGATTTGAACTAATGAAGAGAAGTCTTCCTGATTCCAAGTCCAACACTGTATTCACTGCTCCACCTAGTTGCCCTGAGTTTAAGATATGTTTTGAGACATCCAGTTCGAAATATACAATTAGTAATGTGGGGCTGAAGCTCAGAGGAGACACTAGGGCTAGAGATACATAGACAGAAAGACAGACAAAGAGACAACAGATTTCTGTGAATCGTTGGCAAAGAGATAATATACTCATGGGAGCTAATGAAGTTATCAAGAGAGTATATATACAAAGAGAAGAGGAATTAAGACAGAAACTTGGGGAAACTCAGCAACAGAAAGAAACCATGAAAATCCTCTAAATTCAGTACCTTTCATTTTACAGATGATGAAACTAAACCAAGAGACTAAGACAAGGCAACATATATAATGAGTACCCAACTTGATATTCAGACCATAGTCCTCTAAATCTAATGCTCTTTCCAGCACGCTACACTGACTTCATTATTGTATGCCTATGAAACCTGGAAAGTCTACCAGTGCCATGCCAGGAAACTGAACTGCTTCCATTTGAATTATCTTAGGAAGATTCTGAAGATTACCTGGCAAGATAAGGTACTAGATGCTGAGATCCTTTCTCAAGCTGAACTGTCAAGCATTCAAACTCTATTGCAGAGAGCACAACTCTGATGGGCTGGCCATGTTGCTCGAATGCCAAACATGTGTTTGCCTAAAAGACTATTTTACAGAGAACTCACACCAGGCAGGCACTAGCCCAGAGGCCAGAAGAAGCAATACAAACCCAAAGAGATTATAAAAAAAGGAAAAAGATCCATCTGTACAAAAATATTTATAGCAGCTCTTTTTGTGGTGGCCAAGAATTAGAAATTGAGGGGATGGACATCAACTGAACAAGTTGTGGTATATGAATATAAGTAGATACTACTGTTCTATAAGAAATGATGAGCAGGCAGATTTCAGAAAAACCTGGAAAGACTTACAAGAACTAATGCTGAGTGAAGTTAGCAGGACCAAGAGAACACTCCACACAGAAACAGCAACGCTGCATGATGACCAACTCTGCCAGACTTAGCTCTTCTCAGCAACACATCTATTTAAGACAATTCCAAAAGACTTAATGACAGAAAATGTTATCCACATCCACGGAAAGAATATGGAGTCTGAAGGCAGATTAAAGCAGACTATTTTCTTTTTTTTCTTTCTCATGGTTTTTCCCTTTTCTTTTCATTTTTCCTTCACAACATGACTAATGTGAAAATATATCTAACACGACTGTATATGTATAATTTATATCAGATTGCATGCCATTTTGGGGAGGGGAGAAGGGAGGAAGGGAGAAAAAAATTTCAGACTCAAAAATCTTATAAAACTGAATGTTGAAAACTATCTTTACATGTAATTAGAAAAAAATAAAATACTATTAAACATTGCACGGGGGTAGAGAGAAGTGATACAAAGACACCCTCAAGGTCTCTCTGAATAACTGCAATCAATCGTGAGACATGGGAGACAATGGCATAGGATCGCCCAGCATAGTGCACCTGTATCGAAGAACGTACTGTACTCTACAAGCAAAGTAAAATTGTAGTAGCTCAAAAGAAAGGTGAGATGTGCAAATCTAGAGACATCTCTCCTTCCAAAGGTCCATATGGACTATTTGTGTTCAACCTGTAGTAGAACCTTCAGTTCTCTTATAGGTCACATCAGCCACAACTGGACACACTGTACCTTGACCCCAATATAGTGATGTACTTTTTGAGCATTAAGTACAACAACCAACCAATCATCCCTTTTAATTAAGGCCACGTCTTAATTATTTTTGTATCTTCCCCAGTACATAGCCCAGAGCTTTGCATACAGTAAGTGATGAATCAATGGTTGCTGACTGAATGAACCTCTGAAATAGGCTGAAATAAATCCCACTCCTTTATAAAAATGTACACAAAACCCTCTTTTCTCATCCCTCCAACTGTTTTCCAAAGTTTAAGCCTGTGGGGAAGAGTTCTTGGCTACACAAAGCGATTTAAAATGGGCCCAGGAAAGAGACATAGGCGAGAGGGAAAGGTAGGGAAGGCCAGGCAAGGCTTTGACACTTGTTCAGCAGTTCCCCCAAGAGGGAAGATGAGACACACCCACATATGCACACACAAACATAGTAGAGTTGAGCTAAGGGGGAGCAGAGGTGCCAGGAAGGGAATTTATAAAATCATCTCAAGTCTATCGATCCCTTTTTATTTGTGTACTCAGAGTGCCCTGGTCCTTGAGTGATTATCAAATGTGTACCCCTCCCCTACAGATAAACTCTCCCTCAAACCAGGACTCCCAAGGATGATATTCTTATCCCACAGATGCATCATCATCACACACACGCACACACACACACACATGCGTACACATACATGCACACACGCGCACACATACATGCGCACACATGCATGCACACACGCGCACATACACATGCATGCACACATACATGCACGCACACATACGTGCGCGCACACATACATGCACACACACACAGACTCACCAACCCTCAAACCAGTTTTTGCACTGTCAAAGTTAGTGCTGGATTTTACACTTTGCCTTGTGGCCTCAGAGAAGCATTCCACACCAAGGCACATAAAATGACAAGGCCCCCTCTGTCTTTCACAGCTTTCTCTGCATCTAAAAGTCATTCTTTAAAGACACACAATTGAGCAGGGGAGGGGCTGTGAGAGTCTAATGTAGCCAAAATAATGACCTTATTCCTCTAAAATTCAGCCCATGGCCATGCTTATGGGAGTGCAGCAGCTGCGCTTCTGGCACAGGAAACACAGATGAAATGAAACACTCATGGTTCTCCCTTCCCCCCACTCAAGCCTGCAAAGAGCCATCCAATCATGACACAAAAAGGCTTTCTCTTAAGAAACTTCTCTCCCTTTTCCTTCTGCTGCCTCCATTCTGGTTGGGAAGAAACAGCATAAACTAAGGAATGCACACAGCTTTGCAAATATTCATGAGAAAATGCTTCTGACACCCACACTTGGTCCTCATTCCCATCTCAAACCCCCTCCCCCCGCCCCCAACACATCTATACACTAAGAAAAGGGGAAAGATGGAAGAACAGTGGATGACGGCCTTCTACAGTTCTTTGATCCTTGAGGAATTCAGTATTTATTAAGCACCCACTGTGTGTGTGGCACGTGAATAAATACTGAGGCTCTCACCGAGCAGGGGCCCAGAGAATCTTCATCTTTCCTTATCTTGCTTTCTGGAAAGACTCTTTTAATGGTGGGCACATTCTTCCCTAGGGATTTTGATGATAAAAAGGAGACTTTGGGAAGGAAAGGAAGGCCAGACTTTAGACATGTGATAGCACCCAAATAGAGCCCCCTTCTTCCATACCCTCTGAAATTCTCCCTCTCCTAAAAGTCTGTCTTCACATCTCCATCACTGGTTCCCTGCCTCTTCTCTAAAGTTCCTTCTTGTTTAGGTCTTTTTGAGAGGTCGCTTCTCTATCTTCTTCATTTTTTCTCTTGAAAAATTAAAAAATATTCATTAAATGACTCCCATGTGCACATCATTGTGTTGGATACAAGAAGAAATAAATAAGTAAAATGAGGTTCCCCACCTCACAGAGCTCTGTAATCTAGAGTGTTGGGGGAGAGAGGGAAGAGAAAATGTTATCTACACAAAGATAACACAACACAAAACACTGCTAAGTGCACAGAGTTGTAAAGCTCTATGGGGTCCTAGCAATTAAATCACAAAAGGCTTTATGGAAGGGCATCCGAGCTATCTCAAAGGATGGAGAGAATTTCAACATAAGAGAATTATTTTTATATTTTTATTTTAGAATTTTAAATTACTTTTATATATAATTTTTATATCCTAATAGATGTAATATAATATAATATACATCATTATAACTCATTATCTCAACAATCTTGGTTGTATTATTATCCCCATTTAACAGATGAAGGAACTAAGGCTTAGCCTAGGGGTGGGGAACCTGAGGCTTTGAGGCCACATGTGACCCTCTGTGTCCTCAAGTGCAGCCCTTTGACCAAATCCAAGGCCTTGAGGACACATGTAGCCCTCCAGGTCTTCAAGTGTGGCCTTTTGATTGAATCCCAATCATATCAAGGACAGGATCTGAACCCAGGTCTGTCTCCAAGTCTAGCACTCTGATTCACCAGGCCACACAAGCTGGAGGACATTTCAGGTACAGGAAACATTATGGAAAAAAGCCACAAGGGTAAGAATGCACAGATTTATAAGAGGGACAGAACATAGCCCAGTCTGCTGTGGTGAATAGTGTATGCTAAGGTTGGAAACTCACAGTGGTGTCAGATTATGTTTGAAATTTAT
This sequence comes from Bettongia penicillata ogilbyi, assembly GCA_023548195.1. Lineage (NCBI taxonomy): Eukaryota > Metazoa > Chordata > Mammalia > Diprotodontia > Potoroidae > Bettongia > Bettongia penicillata. The sequence continues at coordinate 4,465,137 of JAJHZJ010000447.1, read as the reverse complement.
TTGGTGTGCAAAAGCAAACAGGGGAATGACATGATGAAATCTGTGTGGCTCTCAAGAAGAGCCATCTTGCCAGAGCACAGAGAATGGCTTTGGAGTAGGAAAAGCCGGAAGAATAAGAGCTCAATGAAAGGGCTACTGCAATAGTTTAGGTGAGAGATAACCAGATGGTGGCACCAGGAACACAAGGAAGGGGATGAGTTCAGGTGATATCAAAGAGATGATGTATTAGAGAGAGCTCTAGGCCTAAAGTCAATAAGTCCTGAGTTCAAATCTGGATTCGGACACTTTTACTGAGCAAGTTATTTAGCCTCCCTTTGCCTCAGTTTCCTGAACTGTCAAGCAGAGGTAATAACAGCACCTACCTAATAGAGCTGTTGTGAAAATCAAATCAGATATTTGTAAAGTGCTTAGCAACAGTGTCTGGAAAACAGATATTTGTAAAATACCAGGCAAACATGTTTATAAATTGTTCAGCAATAGTCCCTAGATGACAGTAGGTGTTTAATAAATGGAATGCTCATTCCCTTCCCTAGAATTGATAGGACTTAGTAACTAATTGGATGTGGTAACTGAAGGACAGGGAAGATTTAGAGAAGGCACTGAGTGACTGGGTGAACCGGGGAGCTACTGAAGGAAATGAGGAAGTCGGTTGGGAAAGAAAATAATCATTTTGGTCTATCAGTGATAGGACTCCAAGCTCATCAAAGGCCATCCCTAGTAGATGCCTCCATTTTCTCTCACTCTCTAACCCCTTTACTATCTGGCTTCTAACCTTATCATTCCACCAAAACTACTCTCTCCAAAGTTACTAATGATCTCTTAGTGGATAAATCCAATGGTTTATCCATGGTTTTCTCAATCCTCATTGTCCTTAACTTCTCTGAATCCTCTGACACTGTTGACCACTCTCTCCTCTTTGACACTGTCTTCTCTTTAGGTTTTTGGGACACCACTCTCTCCAGGTTCTCTTTGAACCTATTGTAACAGTAAGTATCCCAATATACACAGGAGAGCCTGCTGTCACAGGTTCTTTGATCTACTTTTCTAAAAGGAAGGCAACTTTAGGGAGGTCAACAATCACTTTAATCAAGCATATATATCATTCACTTGATTCAGGGGAAAAAGTCAGCACCCTGACCTTCAGAGATATCAAAATCAACAGACAGTGCTCCCAGCTGTCTGATGGATCAACAGACAGATTCAACTGTCTAACCATACATACATAGTTACCAGAGACAGAAATACCAACATCTGGGTTTTCAAAGGGTAGTGGGGGAGGTCCTTAGCAGCTGCTCAGAATCTTGCCTGGCCAAACAAACACCCCAAAGTAAAACCTCACCTCAGATTATTTCTAATTTTTCAGAACCAGAGGGTATACAACACCTGAGAACCTCATTAACAAAAGGTATGGACCTTCCTACAAATCTTCCCTAATCAAACTCCCCTTAATGAGTGGGGAAGATCTTCCCATTACAAAGCAAAATTATATTAATAATAAGCAAAAAGGCTTTATTAATATACCTATCTTAGTCTCATTTGATGGATCCTCTTCCAGATCACATCTTCTAACCATAGGTATCCCTCAGGGTTCTCTTCTGGACCCTCTTTTCTTCTCCCTCCATACTACTTCACTTAGTAATCTCATCATCTCCCATAGATTTAACTGTTATGTCTCTGCTGATAATTCTCAGATCTACCAGTTGTGCTCCAATCTCTATGCTGACCTCTGATCTTGCATCTCCAAGATGCCTTTTAGGAAGTCCAATAGACATCTTAAACTCAGTACGTCCAAAACAGAACTCATTATCTTTCCGTCTAAACTCTCCCTTATCCCACCTCGTCTTCCCTATTACTATAAAGCAGAACACCATCCTTCCAGTATTCAGGCTCAAAACTTTGAACTCATCACTGTTTCTCACTCCCAAATTCAATCAACTGCCAAGATTAGCCAATTTCACCTTTGTCACAATGAATACACTTCTTCTCTCCTCCAACAGTGCCCCCCCCCCCCCCCACTACAGCAGGGCCACATCACCTCGTGCCTGGATCACCGCAATAGCCTGCTGGGGGTCTGCCTGCCTCAAGTCTATCCCTATTCCAGTCCACCTTCCATTCAAGCACTAAAATAATTTTCCCAAAGCACAGGGAGGGGTATGATCATGTTACATATACCCCTACTACTCAATAAACTCCAGTGGTTCCCTATCGCCTCCAGAAACAAAGACAAAATGCTCAACTAGGCATTTAAAGTCCTTCCTAATGTAGCCCCTGCCTACCTTTCTTAAACCTTACTCCCCACCATGTACTCTTCAATCCAGTGACACTGGCTTCCTGGCTGTTCCATGAACGAGACATTTCATTTCTCAATTCTGAGCATTTTCTCATGTTGTCCCCCATGCTGCTTCCTTTTCTGCTCTGACTACTGACCTCCCTGGCTTCCTTTAAGTCTCAACTAAAATCCCACCTTCTACAGGAAATCTTCCCCAAACCCTCTGAATTCCAGTGCTTTCCCTCTGTTAACTATAATCCTGCATGTATTTTATTTTACATACATTTCTTTACATGCTGTCTCTCCCATTAGATTGTAAGCTACTTGGGCAGGGACTATCTTTTGCCTCTCCATATCCCCAGTACTTGGCACAGCACCTGGCACATAAAAGGAGCTCAATAAATGTTTATCGATTGACTGATCACGATGAATGAAAAAAGGCCACAAAGTCCCCCAGAAGTAAGTTTGAGGCTCTTCTCTTTCAATAACCATTCAAGTATCCTCATCCAGAAATGGGGCGGGGAATTAAGAGGATCCCATAAGGAAATGTCTCAGAGACGGAAGTACCTAAATAAATCCAGCCAGGCTCAGGGGACCTTGAAGAAGACAAACCGAGTCACAAGTGACTGAATCGTCCAGTAATTGAGGCAGATGTGTACAATGAGGCAAAGCAAGGCAAGGAAGGCAAATCTCTGTCCTCTCCCCATTCCCACCATTGTCCTTTAGTGATAGTATGACTTTTTCCATCTCTATTAAGTACCATGAAAGGCAGCAGGGAATAATGACATCATCTTGACTACTTAAAGTTAAAAAGACTTGGATTTAAGCCATTCCTCTAACACATGGTTAGCTGTGAGACCAGTCAATGAAGCCTCTCAGTCCTTGGCTTCCCCTGCACCCCAGATTAAGTGACTTGCCCAAAGTTCCACAGCTAATAAATGTCTGGGGCCAAATTGGAATTCAGGGCCTCCTGACTCCAGACCCAACATTCTATCCACTGCATCATCTAGTTATCTCAGAGGAAGGAGGTACGGAGGAAAGAGCATTCCTTTTGGAGATACACCTAGGATCAAATCCTACCTTTTATACTTAACCACCTGTGTGACCCTGGGCAAATCACTTCATCTCCCTAGATTTATGTTTCTTCCTCTGTAAAATAAGAGGGTTGAACTCCATGACCTCTGAGGTCCCTCCAAACTCTAGATAAGTGTCATGTATCTTATGTGAGTAGAAAAAAAAGGCAGCAAACGGGAAAGGCATCGGAAAATAGACAACAAAAGAGGCAGCTAGCTTGCTCAGTGGTTAGAGCACTGAACCTTGAGTCAGGAAGACATGAGTTCAAATCCAGCCTCAGATATTTAACAGCTGTATGATTCTAGACAAGTCAATTGACCTCTTTCTGCCTCAGTTTTCTCATCTGCAAAGTGGGAATGATAGCACCTATCTCCCAGGGTTGTTATGAGGATAAAAATGAGATAGTATTTATAAGGTCCTTTGCAAATATAAAAGCACTATAGAAATGCTAGCTACTAAATGGCAACTATTTGGATACACAGTACGTGGGAGAATGAGAAATATAACATGCAGAGAGTGAGAAGTGAAGGACAAAGCCACGCTTTCATAACTAGATGACTGAAAGGATGGTGGTACCTTCCGGCAAAAGAGGGACATACAGAAAATGTTTGGGGAAATAGGGGAAGATGAATTGTTTGGTTAATCTGAAATGTCTATGGGACATCAAGTTTGAAATGTTCAAGAGAAAGCTACAGAAGCATGACTGTAGTTCAAAAGAGACTATATATTGATATATTAGATATATTAATTTGTAAGTCATCTACATGGAGGTAATAATTAAATCTGATGTGGTCGAAAATTAAGAGAGAGAAGAGCCCAGGACAGAGACTCCGGTCCAGCTGGGTGGGGAGGGTATGCTTTGAATGATGAACCAACAAAGGGGATTAAGAAGAACGGGTATGAAAGGTAAGAGGAGAACCCAGAAAAAGAAATGTCAAGGAAATCTAGAGAGGAGAATGGTTAACTATGTCACATGCTACAGGGAGAGTGAGAAAAATGAGGACTGAGAAAAGGCCATGAGATCTGGCAGTCAAATGATCATCAGTGACTTTGAAGAAGCAAAAGGTTTAAAAATGAGAGGAAAGGAAACAGAGACAACTTTTCCTAGAAGTTTGGTTGTAGAAGGGGGGAGGGATCAAGAGGATGATAGCAAGGGATTTTTAAGGGCTCAAATTATAGAACCCTTTAAACTCTGCAATTTATTTCATAGAGCCTGGTTTGTGGTTTCTGTGATTCTTACATGGATAAAATGTTTGCATTTAAGAACTCTGTAACATGTTAAATTTATTAAATATTTTAAAAGCAAAGGTAAGCTATACATAATAAATATTCATAGCTTCATGTACAATCCTTCCTCTGTTCTACTATGTATATAGAACTACTCATTTTGTTATTAAATTCCAAATTAAAAAAACATTTATTCTAAGAGTAAATATTCTTTCTTTGGGATTGATAATGATTATTAGAAAACATGTGCATACACACAATAATATATAGCTATATTAATAATACAAACCATTGCTAGGATCTTTGTGTACTGGAAGTTAATTCCCCTCACCTCTATAGAATCTGTGTAAGAAACTCTATGCACAATCCTGATGGAAAAAGTCATAAGAACCTCAATAAGGCAACTCTGGTGATCATTTAAGAACAACCTGAGACAATCTTCCTAGGACTATCCAGGCAAAAGGCTTCAGAACTACCAAGTAAGATGTGTGCTTATATAATCAGCTACTATCCCCTATAATTATGCAATTTCAATTGCTTATTGCATTATCCCCTGAAACTAGCCAGAAGGTCTTCTCCTGTTTTCCTATTTTTAACTTCACAGATAAGTGTCCATCTGGGTTCAAACGGTCCGCAGCACTTAGGATCATAGATAAATCAGTCACATTAAAGTTCTTGGCAAATGTTGACTAAAATGGGAAATATTCTAGTTCTATGTTCTCATGGCCTTGAACCGATTACTGCTCTCAAAGATTTCAGCACACAAAAAAAACAAATTTGGAAACAAATTGCCTGAAAAGGAAGCATCTCAAACAGGTGTCAGAGATGAGACTTTCCTCAGTTGTCTAGAGGCAGCTATATGGCTCATGGATACAGCACTGGGCCTAGGGTCAGGAAGACCAAAGTTCAAATTCAGCCTTGGATACAGATTAGCTATGTGACCCTGGGCAAGTCACTTAAGCTCTATTTGCCTCAGGTTCCTCAATAATAAAATGAGGATAACAATAGAACCCACCTCCTAGGGTTGAAATAATGAAATAATATTTGTAAAGTGCTTAACACAGTGCTTTACAAATAGTAGGTGCTTAAGAAATGTTTTGTTCTTCTTTCCTTCCTGTTGTTGCCATCTGTCCTTCATTCTTGAAGAGGACCCATGACATGAAGAGGGTTATGTCTTGACTTGCACATGAGCTGCACTTAAGTGAGGCAGAGCTACACAAAGTCTTCAGGTTCTCTTTCTCCTCCAAAGTCATCAAAGTCCAGCGCAAGACAAAAAACATTAAGACTGGCCACAGGATATGGATAATCATATATAAATTGGAAAAATCTGGGAAGCAATTTCTGAGGAAGCAACCATACCATAACCCCAATAGGAACACAGATCTGGAGGACTCCAACAAGCCTCTCCCAATCGCCTAATAAATCTCTTTTGCACGCATGATCTTGAATATTGCCTTTCTCCTTTTCCTCTTGATATTGAAGACACTGGGTCACCTATAGTAGTCCATTTAGAGAAGCATATGCTATTGGATGTAAGAACTGAAATGATCAGCTCCCTCTACTCTCAGAACTCTTCCAATTCACACAGAGAGCCCTCATTCTAACTGCTGTAGGGAAGGGACATAATTCTCTGGATTGCTAGGCAGTAAGGAAGGAATCAATAATATTTACACAGCACTCCCTTAGTAGCCTCAGTTACCTTACCCATAAAGAAAAAAAAACAGGATTAAAAACATTTGCATGAGCTACTTCACAGGATTACTGCAAAGAAAGCTTGAGAATCAAGTACTACATAACTATGGGTAATTCCTACTCATAATTATGCTGCATGCTGCCCAAGACAGTTTCATCCTGTTTCTTCCATAACTGTCCTCAACTGAAGAGTTGGAGAGACTAAGAAAATCAAAGAGTGTAGGCACAATCTGTTGCAGAAGGCATGAGGAAATGGGATCAAGGGTACAATGTAGAGAGTCTTGGTTGGAAGCATCACCTCTTCATCAGAGACTGGAGCAAAGAAAGAAAGAATCTCTACTTCTCTTTTCCTCACTAGTTCCTACAGGTCTTCTCTAAATTCCATCTAATATGTCCTATCATGGGGTCACAATACTCCCTTATATTTCCATTCCATGATTTGTCCAGCCATCCTCCAGGCAAGTGCACCTACTTTGTTTCTAGGTCTTTGCTACCACAAAGTCTGCTGCTCTGAATATTTTGGTATTTATGGAATCTATAATTCTATCACTGACCTTTCTGGGGTATTTGCCTCATGGTTGATGTCCTTCTCTGGCTTGCAGAGTTCAACACTAGAGAGAATATTCCAGTGATGGTCTCTAAAGGAGGAAGGGAAGGGAGAGAACAAGGCAGGCATGCACATGCGTGTGTGCGCGCACGCACACACACACAAACACTCTATTCTTTGAGTTTAGGATGTGGCACATTCAGTGAACGTTCAATGTACTGTATAAGCTAATACAAAGTTAAAACAGCAACCAGCATAAACACTTTATCAATATCATTTCAGTTTTGGATGAGGTGATGTGGAGGAGGAAAACTCCCTCCCACAGATTTTTATCTAGAACAACTACAAATTATGTAGGTGCTGTGTTTTTGCCAAAAGACTGACTGTCTTTTCAATAAAAAAGAGCCCCTAGAGAATAGTACTGACCAGCTTACACAAAGGGCCAGGCAGGTTTTTGTTCCGGGATACGGTCTGTGTTGACTCAGTCTGCCCTTGTTTTGAGCTGCTGCTTAATAGTCCTATGGGCGTAGAACTGGGGCTAGTCCTTCTCATGGAAAGTTTTACAAACACATAATCACCCTAACACAATGAACTTGAGCAGAAGGCTCCCTCACCAACAGATGCTCCTGACTGGGAGGAAGGGAGGGAGGTTGGCTTTCCAAGTACCATGTGCTGGGCTGAGAAGGAAGTACAACCAGATACAAAAGAGAGATTTTTCCAGTCAAGCCCAGTACATATACACATATGTGTGGGTGTATTTATGTACGTATATGCTTTGTCTCTACCCAAGCTGTGATTACAACAGTCATAGCCATAGCAGGGACCCAAGTAATGTCTATTGCACAGTTTTCCCTTTCTCTTCAATTAAAGGAGTCACATAGGTAAACATAGTCCCAAAGTCTGAAATAAACTTGTCCAGATCTTTAATTAAGTAGGAAGTTACATAGAGGCATACAGACACAGAAGAGGCCCAAAGATCAGTCATAAGTTAAAACTATCAATCAATAAGGAATTATGAATAGCCTATGTGCTAGGCACTGTGCTAGGCACCAGGGACTCAGACAAAAGTGGCACAGCCCCTGCTTACAAGAAATCTACATTATACTGGAGGGATACAACATGTTCATAGATTAGTAAATATAGACAATAGAGAAAGTAAATATATAATCATACTCATCAAAACTTGGGTGAAGGGTGATATCAGATACACATAAATCTTCAACACCTTTTAAGCTTTTCACTGGAAGAAATGATTTAATCTCGAATCGTTACTGGGATTGTGGGTTAGGGGAAGAATCAACATTTGGGAGATTCAGGAAAGCAGATCCCTTGAAAGAGATGGGGCAACTCAGTAGCACAGTGGGTAGTGCACCAGCCTGGAGTCAGGACCTGAATTCAAATTTGTCCTTAGACACTTACTAGCTGTGTGACCCTAGGCAAGTCACTTATTCTCAATAAAAGGAAGGAAGGAAGGATGGGAGGGAGGGAGGGAGAGAGGAAGGAGCAAGCAGCATTTTAAAGCTGAACTTTGAAGGGAGAAGGGAGGTGGTAGGATATACAAGAGTGGAGTAGAAGAAGGCATGCATTTCAGGTTTGCAGGTGACAGATGAAATGTTGTACATGACAAATAATAAGAAGAATTTGAAATGAGAGTGTGTGAAGTGGAGCTACATATAATAAACTAGGAAAAGAAGGCTGGAGACAGATGGCAAAGGGCATGACACAGAAGAGTCTGTATTTTATTCTGCAGTCAATATTCAGCCACTGGCATTTTTGAGTCGAGGAGTAATATGGTCATGTCAGTCTTTTAGGAATATCCCTTTGGAAGCTATGTGGCACTGAGATGGGAGAGGGAAGAGAAATGAAGAAGGGAAAACATAGAAGCTTACTGCAGCAGGTCAGAAAAGTGTTGAGATCCTGCAATAGACAGAGTAGAGAAGAGGGGACAGATCCAAGAGATGTGATGTTAAGCCAAGATATGGTAGCTGACTGGATGGGGGTGAGGAAAAGGGAAGAACTAGGGATGACCCTTCAGTGTGGGCAACCAGAAAGACAGTGATACAATGGAAATAAGTTTAGAAGTACAGCTGATTTTACAGAAAAGATGAGGTTCATTTTGGACATGTTGAGTTTGAGATGCCTATGGGACGTCCAGTTGGAAATACTCAATAGAGATAGCTCAAGTTAGGAAGAAGTTGGATATGTCAACCTGAGTGGAAGCATCTACATGGAGATGAAAACTGAACCCAGGGGAGCTGATGAGATGAGAAGGCAGATGGAGAAAAAATATAAGCATAACATTTTTAAGTTTAATCTTCACCATTAACATTTTGTCCATCACTTTCTTAAGTCTGGACAATCAAAAAATCAATAAACCAAGCCCTAGCAGCATTTGCTGATTTCTGAGGTGTAAATGCTTACAACACAAATTTAATAATCAGCTCTCAAGAACTGGTTGCAGCACACCACTAAGTCTTCTGTTCTGACTCTGGAGATGCATCACCCCAGAGCACAGTTAAATATCCGAAAGAAAATAATTTTGAACCTCACAAAACAAAAAATACATCAACAGATAATTCCGCAAACAACCTGAGACTCTCAAAATTATAATACAAAATTCTCTCGCTCCCCCCAGGGTCAAAGAGAAAATTCTTTCCATGTCTTCGATACTATAGTTCAATGTTCTACCTGTTTTGTAATTATTTACTGATGCTTTTATAACATCATTTTCTCTTTCCAATTACTTCCACGACCAAGAAAATCTTCCCTAGTAACAAAAAGTACATTTAAACAAACAAAAAAACAAAACAAAACAAAACAAAAAAACCCCAGCAAACTGAAAGAAGAGAATGATGACCTAGAATAGTGGTCTACTTTAGGAGGCAATCTATAGCACTGATGTCTCTGGAAACCGCAGGAGCTTGTTGGTAATCTAGCCACCTCTCTGCCTTAGAGGCAAGGAGGCACAATAACATATTACCTCAGGCAATATCGCATAGCTCTTCTCATATCGCGAATAATTCCAGTGGTGATGAAGAGCTAAGACAAAGAGGGTTCTGGACTTGGAACAGAATTGGGGGGGTTCATACTTAGGCCTAAAAACTAGAGAGCTTGAAATTTCCTACTGTTCTTAGGGAGTTGTAAAGTTAACTGTGTGATGCTGGGGCTACCTGTACATGAGGGGATATGGGATGAAATCTAAGACATCCATCTTCTCCCTCTGGCTTCAGGAAAAGAGCCCCAGCAATCACTCAAGTCAGAAACATCACCTATGTCATGAAAATGCTTTTCTCCACTGAAAAGGAGCTGCCTTGTGACCCCATCTAATTTATTGTGATTTATAATTATATATTTATCATTGTAATTTATTATGATTCAGTCCTATTTTACTTTTCTGCAGTACCCAGTTCTCATCCAGTGGGATTTGAGGGAAAGTACTACCAAGATCTACATTCTGGGATCCCAGCTTCCATTCCACCTTCTGCATGGAGAGGTAATGTTTCCAACACTAAGGACAACTAGGAGATTTTCCTTAGGGGAAAAGCACATTCAAATTCTGCCCCTCTTAAAGCATCAGGACTTCAGGTACAAAATCCAGACCATATTCCCACAGAATAAGAGCAGGGTGGAGTCTACTTGACATCGGACAAAGAGGTTACAGCTCTATTACAATCAGGTAATCCCTGATATACACCCCCCACTCCCAGGGGGTTAATGGGGGTTCCTTTCCTTCCTAGGTTCTTGCCTTAACTCCCCTTACTCATTAAAAGTAATATGGATTCTCTAGTTGAATGAGGGGAAGTTTCTGACTGTTAATTGAATCAGCTGAAATAAACCTCAAGAGATCTTGGTTTTATCTCTCAGAACAGATTTCCTGCCTAGATCCTATTTGATCTTTCCATAAAATATCAAATTAGGGACAATCCTGTTTATAAATTTCCCCTCCCCATGGCCTCAGAAGCCACTATTAGATTCTCTATTTTTTTCCTCCAGTCGTTTCCTCTGAGATGTCCCAGTTGGCACGTACACAGTAATTCCACTTATACATGAGGCAACCCTTGGAGCAGCATCCTTTTTCTGTGGGTCTAGACGCCTTCTAACTGTCTGCCTTATTTCTGTTAAAGCCAGGGAACTTTAAAGTGGTCTTGGCTACGTTGATCAGCATGCTCTTCCTTCTCATTCCCAAACAAACTTAAAGGCAGCCTCATAGGGCTGAACTACAGTTCCATCACCCTAGAGGCAACCTCTCCCCAGCTTCACTCCCCCCCAAGATGGCAGCCAAATGGCAACAAACTCAAATAACCTCACACCTCATTCACATGTGGAGCCACTACACAAGCCTGAACTTTCCTGGACTTCCCAAAAGGTCAGAGAAGAGATCTTTGGTGAGGACCGAAGTACATTCACCCTTATACAGTTATCCCTTCCACCCTACAGGATAGGGGGTGGGATTTAGGGACAATATCCCCACAATCTAGAAAATTTGTCTAAAATTCTTTGGCCCTCTCTTGAAACCAGAGAAAAAGTCTGAATTATTATGGCATTAAGGTAAAATATGTTGATAATATATAATACTATATATATATATATATATATATATATATATATATATATATATATTTTATGCATTTCCAAGTTTCTAAACTTTTTCTGTGTTTGCAACTTCCACAAAACTCCCCAAAAATTCTCATTTAATTTCTTATGCCAATCAGTGATATATCAAAACCACAATGGGGAAAATCCCGATGTAGAAGGGATAACTAAGCAAGAGTAGCCTCCCAAGTACATCACACCTCTGCAGACAAAAGATGGCTATAAGCAGAAAGCTTCACTTTATAAAAGAAAGGGAACAGACAGACTTTAACCTTTAAACTGGTCTAGAGACTGCTCATCTATCTATTTTACCACCTACAAGGCAAAACAGTGGAGGAAAGGCAAGAGGATCACAACAAAGAGAGGGAGGGGAAAAGGCCCTGAGAACTGAATCTGAATCCTAGCGCTAACGCTCACTGTATGAGGATGAGCCTTGGGTAGTGAGTTAACATGTCTGGGACTTGGTCTCCTCATCTACAAAGTGAAGGATTCTGTGTAGATGACCTCTAAGGTTTGTACTAGCTCTAGAAGAAGGGAGGAAGGGAGGACGTGAAGAAGGGAGGGACTTATTACTATACACTAAGCACTATGCTAACAAGAGTTTCCCAAACTTATTTGGCTTAGTGCCCCCTTTAAAAAAATTTATCAGGACCTGCTGGAAATCTACTTTCTTTAACCCTTCAACATTTTTTAAAATTTGCATCAATTCAAAAAAATATATTAAATATATTTTTAAATGATGCATCTTAAATTTAATAATTTATTGTAAATTTGTATGTTTTTTCCTGCACTGAAATAAGTCATTACATGCACATATTCCTGCCAGTGCATGCTGGACTTCTGGATGATATGAGATCCTGGCCTGCCAACACTTGCTTGTTAAGACCTGTGCCTTTTATGTGTTTATTTAGAAAATTATATAATCGCTAACACTTTAACTCTGTTATGTCACAGATGAAACGTATGATTTTTCAAAATTTTCTTCTCTTCTTTCCTTATGCTTTCCACCAGCCTCTTATTTTTATTCAGTGCCCTCTAATTGCAAACAATGCTACTACTGCCCCCCCCACCATCAGTCCAGTATTCCCCAGGGAATGGTATTGTCCACTTTGGGAACCTCTGGCGCTAGCAAAGAGATGCAAATACAAACAAAAAGAAAACTCCCTGCCCTCAAGAAGCTTACTTTCTAAGGAGGAAAAACTACACACAAAAGGGAACTGAAAAGAGGAAGGGGGTGGGGACATGGGGTGCAGCACTGGTGCATTGTTTTGAAGTCCAGAGCAAGTCTGGAACTGGGCCCAGAGGAGAATGAATGAAGTCAGGTCGCTTAGCCACTCCACTTAGAGGCTCCTAGAAGAACTCAGCAACAGGAGAAAGTGGAGTGGACGCTGCAGAAAGATATTCTAGGAGGGCCACAGCTAAAGTGGGCTACAATGCCCCCAGATGCTGAGGGAAATTCTAGGATGTGCTAGTCACAGATGAATATAACCCCAAGACCTTCAGGGTCCAGAGTTTTTCAAAAGTTCATATCATATCTATAATTGTTCATAATACCTAAAAATCCTCAAGAAAGAGTTAACAATTTCACTTAAAGACAGACAGGTTCATAGAATAGTATAATATTTAAAATTATTATTATAACAATATGTACAACAGATCATACATACACATATACTGTCCTACACATCACACTTCTATAAATGTTACCTAAAATTATATTAATATTCTTGCTTCCCCCTCACATGATTTAGTTTATGTTGAGTTTGCCAATCAGTAAAACTCTGAGATCTTTTTTAGATAAACTGTTGCCTTGCCATCCCTCCTACATAAAGTCTATTTCTTAATATATAATTTATTTTCAGTTTACAACATTCACTGCCACAAGATTTGGAATTCCAAATTTTCTCTCTATCTCTCCACCTGAAACCCCAGGACAGCATGCACCCCATCCACTCTCTCCCCCAATCTGTCCTCCCTTCTATCATCCCCCTTCTCCCACCCCTTCCCCTCTATTTTCCTGTAGAGCAAGATAGACTTTTCTACCCCAGTGCCTGTGCATCTTATTACTCAGTTGCATACAAGAACAATTTTTAACATTCATTTTTAAAACTTTGAGTTCCACATTCTCTCCCTTCCTCCCTCCCCACACACCCTCACTGAGAAAGCAAGCAATTCAATGTAGGTCATACATGTGTAGCCATGCAAAACACTTCCATAACAGTCATGTTGTGAAAGGCTAATCACATTTCCCTCTATCCTATCCTGCTCTCCATTTATTTCATTATCTTCCTTGACCTGTCCCCCCACAATAGTGTTTGCTTCTGAATACCCCTTCACTCAATCTGCTGGCCCTTCTATTATCCTCCCTCTCCTATCCCCTTCCTCCCTGACTTTCAGCAATAATATTTAAATATTTAATTAAATATTTCCATACCCAATTGAGTGTGTGTTATTCCTTCCTTAAGTCAAATCTGAGGAGAATAAGGCTCACTTATTCCCTTTGATGATCTCCCCCCTCTTCCCTTTTATTGTAAAAGCTCTTTCTTGCCTCTTCTATTTGAGATGATTTGCTACATTATACCTCTCTCTCCCTTTTTCTCTCTCCCAGTACATTCCTCTCAATAGCTAATTTTATTTTTCAGGTATTCTCCCTTCATATTCAGCTCACCCTGTGCCCTCTGTCTATACATACTTAAATACATATACATATATATATATATATATATATATATGTATTCCCTCTGACTACCCTAATACTGAGAAAGGTCTCATGAGTTACAAATATCATCTTTCCTTGTAGGAATGTAAACTGTTCAACTTTAATGAGTCTCTTATGGTTTCTTTTTCTGTTTTACCTTTTCATGTTTCACTTGATTCTTGTATTTGGGAAAGTCAAATTTTCTATTCAGCTCTGGTCTTTTCAACAAGAATGCTTGGAAGTTCTCTATTTCATTGAAATTCCATTTTTTTCCCCTGAAGTATTATTATATTCAGTTTTGCTGGGGAGGTGATTCTTGGTTTTAATCCTAGCTCCTTTTAACTCTGGAATATCAAATTCCAAGCCCTTCAATCCCATAGTGTAGAAACTGCTAAATTCTGTATTATCCTGACTGTATTTGCACAATACTTGAATTATTTCTTTCTGGTTGCTTGTAATATTTTCTCCTTGACCTTGGAACTCTGGGATTTGGCTACAATATTCCTAGGAATTTTCCCTGTGGGAAAAGTGATCAGTGAATTTCAGGAGGCGATTGGTGAATTCTTTCCATTCCTATTTTGCCCTCTATTTTTAGAGTATCAGGGCAGTTTTCCTTGATAATTTCATGAAAGATGATGTCTAGTCTCTTCTTTTCATCATGGTTTTCAGGTAGTCCCATAATTTTTAAATTGTCTCCCCTGGATCTATTTTCCAAGTCAGTTGTTTTTCCAGTAAGATATTTCACATTGTCTTCTGTTTTTTCATGCTTTGGGTTTTATAATTTCTTTGATTTCTCAAAAAGTCATTAGCTTCCATTTGCTCCATTCTAATTTTTAAAGTATTATTTTCTTCAATGGGCTTTTGGACTCCTTTTCCATTTGGCCAATTCTGCTTTTTAAGGCATTCTTCTCCTCACTCTTTTTTGGACTTCCTTTTCCATTTGGGTTAGTCTATTTTTAAAGATGTTATTTTCTTCAGCATTTTGGGGGAGTCTCCTTTAGCAAGCTGTTGACTCATTTTTCATGATTTTCTTGCATCCCTCTCATTTCTCTTCCCAATTTTTCTTCTACTTCTCTTACTTGATTTTCAAAATTCTTTTTGAGCTCATCCATGACCTGAGACCATTTCATTTTTTTTTGGAGGCTCTGGATGTAGAAGCCTTGACTTTGCTGTCTTCCTCCAGTTGTATGCTTTGATCTTCCTCATTCAAAAGGATGGAAGAAAATACCTTGTCACTAAGAAAGTAATCTTCTCTACTCTTACTTTTTTCCCTGTTTCTGGACATTTTCCCAGCCACTTCCTTGACTTTTGAGTTAGGTAAAGTGTGTACTACACCAGGTTTCAGAGGTTTTGTGCAGTTGTTTTTAGAGAAATCTCTAGGGACCTGTAACTTCTTCATTCCTCCAAAGTGGTATAATCAAGAGAGAAGTGTATACTCCTCTCCTGGCCTGCCTTCTGGTCTATGAGCAACCACAAGTACTCTTTTCTGTGGTGGAACCCCAAGTAGGATTCCCTCTCCATAGCCACCACCAGCTCCACCACACCAGCACTCCTCCTCACCCCAGGACCACCACTCAGGACGGTGACCCAGTTCAACCACTCTATTCCTCCACTATCTGTAGAGGTTTCTCACTGACCTTTGAAGCTGTCTTTGGCCTTTGTGGGTTGAAAAGTCTGGAAACCAGAGCAGCTGCCAGCAATTCAGTGCCATGAGGCCTGCTCCAGCCCCATCTGTGCAGGTACAGCATGGGACACACTTCATTCTGAGCCCAGTGCAACATACCCTTCCTGTTGGTCTTCCAGATTGTCTTGGGATGGAAATCTGTTTCACTCTGTCATTTTGTGGATTCTGCTGTCCTAGAATTTGTTTAGAGTCATTTTTTACAGGTATTTTGAGGGGTTTGGGGGTGGAATTCAAGCAGGTCCCTGCTTCTACTCTGCCATCTTGACTACACACACACACACACACACACACACACACACACACACCCCACATAAAGTCTTATCACAGTGAGAGGAACACTGTTTAGTCAGTTATTTTGGATACATTTGGTGGGGTTTTTTTTTCCAGGCATGTCCAGTTCTTTATGACCCCATTTATGGATTTCTTGGCAGAAATAATGGAATGGCTTGCCATTTCCTTCTCTAGTTCATTTTGCAGATGAGGAAACTGAGACAAATAGGGTTAAATGAATTGCCCAGGATCACACAGCTATCTGAGGCCAGATTTGAACTCAGGAAGATGAGTCTTCCTGACTTCAGGCCCAGCTCTCTATCTGCTGCATCATCTATTTACCCTGCTTTTATTCAACTACAAAAACCCATTATTTTATCCACTTGGCCAACAGTCTATAAAACATTAAATACAAAATAATGATAAATGGATAGTGATTTGTCCCAGGACCATTTCTATCTAAACATCATTGAAAAAAGATGAGGAGATTCTATGAACAACAACTTCAAGGCAATCATAGAAAGATGAACACATCCTTGTTAAAAAGAAGCAAGATGATCAATAGAATTCACAGAGAAGATGATGAATTTAAATTTCAAATTTAGAGAAATACTTCTGGAATAAAACAGATGTCTGAACTTCACAAAACAATATGAAAGGTATATGCTACTGGATGTATTGGAGCAGCTAGGTGACACAGTGGATAGAGTGCCTGGAATCAGGAAGACTCATCTTCATGAGTTCAAATTCAGTCTCAGACACTTCCTAGCTGTGTGACCCTGCACAAGTAACCTAACTCTGTTTGTTTCAGTTTCCTTATCTGTAAAATGAGCTGTAGAAGGAAATGGCAAACCACTTCAGCATTTCTGCTGAGAAAACACCGAACACAGAGTCAGACACGACTGAAATGACTGAAGTAGCCAAACAACAACTGAATGTGCTAAATATAATCTGACATGGCTTACCAACTCTGGGTGCAATCTAGGAAATGGTTAAGATTCAAGAGTGAGCTCCAAACAGCCTCCACGGGTTACATTTACAGGAATTCAAGCAACAATATGTTGACAAAGGACTAATGGCTGAGTCACAAAGATATATTTACAGAAACAAGAAAGGTTTATGGTAGCAATTCAAGACCAGGTCATTGCCACTTGAAATTATAGAAAGATGATCCTTAAGGAGTCTGGATTTATTCATCAATGCCAATTATAGAAGGAAACAGAAACTGTGCAGCTTATCACTTACAGGTTTGCTAAAATTTAGGACCCACGGGATGACTAGCACACACACAACCTGGTAGCTGGAATGATGTCTCAGAATCTCATCTTTCATAAGATAAAATACAACAGATCCCAATACAACAAACACAGAGCTCAAGATTCCCTTAAAGAATTAAGAAAAAAAGGAGTCATAATGGAAAATGCTATCCTAGTGCACAGAATGAACTATGGAGCCTAAATGCACGCTATTTTCTATTTTTTGTTTTTCTTTCTCATGGTTTTTCCCTTTTGTTTTTCTGATTCTTCTTTCTCAACATGACTACTGTGGAAATATGTTCAGTATGATTGTACATGTATAGCCTGTACCAGATTGTGGGAAGTGGAAGGGGGTGGAAATTAAGAACTTAAAATCTTATAAAAGTAAATGTTGAAAACTAAAAATAAATTAATTAATTTTTTAAAAAATTCTCTGGAAACAAAGAATTTTCACTGACAAAACTGTAACCATAATCTCCTGGAAACAACGTTGATAAGAAACAAAAACAAAACAAGACACTACCCTTGAGAACAATGTTTTTAGTGATGTCACTATACTCAAATATTCAGAATCTCCAACCTTGGAATGAAAAACTTTAAAAATACAGTGACTCACTGAAGCCAGACTATAGAGTAAAAGGGAAAGAAGTGAAAGCATTGATTATAGATAGCTTTCTCAAGAAGTTAAGCCACAAAAGAGAGAAGAGACAAGATCTAATAGCTAGTGGGGATAGATGGGGCAAGTGAAGAAGGCTTCAGAGGATGAAACGCAGGCATGTTTTCTAACTATCTATCTACTTATCTATCTGTCTGCCTTCCTTTCCTTATCAGTCTACTTACCAAACTACTACTATTCGATTGGATGCTATCCTATTGTATTCAACATGCAAGGAGATACAAAGTGTATTAAAATTTCCTTCTGGACCCAGCTTAATGTCCGTTTGCAGAAGCTGTCCAACCTATCCGCATATTTAGGGATGAACTCTGCAGATTGCCCATACTGCAGAATGTGTGTTTCGACAGTGACTGAGACGAAGTATATATCATCCCTAATCATCCAGTCTGCTACTCAAGTCTTTCCAAAGCAGATTTTCTGTGAGCTCACAAGAGCTAAGATTATATTCCAATATTTTTATTCAGTTACAAAAAGCAGTCATTTTTATACACTTGTGCAATAGGCCACAGAACACTGAATGACAGCAGGAAACTGATTTGTCCCAGGACCATTTCTATCAATTAAACGATACAAATAACAGCCAGTATTTATATATCACTTTAAGCTTTCCAAAATGTTTTACATGTTATCACACTGAGTCCTCATAACAACCCTGGGAGCCTGGACTTACTAAAAAATAGTCAAGGTGCCTTTATTATCCCTGTTTCACAGATGAAGAAACTGAAGGTGAGAAATTAAGTGGCTTGCCCATGGTCATACAGCTACTAGGATCTCAGGTAGCACTGGAATCTGAATGGTCCTGACTCCAAGTACAATATTCTCTCTATCTGCCGTGCCTCCTACCTCTCTGAACAATACAAGAAGAAATGAGTTATTATAATAGTATGTATTATATTATATTATAATAATAGCTGACATTCATAAATCATGTTAAGGTTTATAAAGCTGTTTACATACATAATCTAGTTTGATCCTTAAACCAAACCTGTAGAGTAGTTTTTATAAGTGTTAACCTCATTTTACTGATGAGAAAACTAGTGTTTGAAAAAGGTAAGGTGACTTGCCCAGGATCACATATGGTGTGTGTGGGGAGAAGGGATTTGAACCATTTCTTTCCTAATTCCAACATCTGTCTATTGTGCTATATATCTGGGACATGTAGAGTATGAGAGGCTGGCAAGATATTCAACTGGAAATGTCCAGGAGGCAGAGGCTTCTAGAAATATGGGACTGTAGATCGAGGAAGACAGGATACTTAAAAATAGTCTCAGAAGCCAATGGAGGAGAGAGTATCCAAAAAGAGGGGCTGGTAAATCACATCTGCAGCAGCTGAAAAAGTCATCAGATCCAGCAATGAAGAAATCATTGGCAGTCTTTAGGAAGGCAGTTTTCAGAGTGGTGGAGTAAAATTCCAGATTGCAAGGGGTCGAAGAGTGAAGGGGAGGGTCGAAAAGTAGAGGCTGCAAACTAGACCACTCTTTGTAATTTAGTAGTGAAAGGGAGGGGTCAAAGCTTGAGAGGAGATCAAGGTAAAGGCAAAGGTTATTTTTCAAAGGAAGGGTGAGACTTAATCATGTTTGTAGATAGTGAAGAAAAAGCTAACCTAGAGGAAATTAATGAAAACAGAGAAATGGAGAAGGGCTGATGAACAAACCATTTGCTGAGATCCCACCACTAGAGCACCAGACAAGGGAGCTGACCATATGAGACACAGAAGCCTTACCCTTAAAAACCCCAGCCCAGAGACATGCATGACTGGATCCTGCCAGACCAGCATAAGCACTGCCATCATTCTTGCAATGGTACCCTAAAGACCCCCGGGGTCCTCTGCAACCCCCCAGAGACTGAATTCTCCTATATCTGTGGTCTCCAGCAATTAAAATGGGATATCTCTACGAACAGAGACAAATATAATGCTAGGTAGCAAAATGGATAGAACACTGGACTTAGAATCAGGAAGACTCCTCTTCATGAGTTCAAATCTGACCTCAGACACATAATAGTTGTGGGATCCTGGGTAAGTCACTTAACCCTGTTTGCCTCAGTTTTCTCATCTGTTAAATGAGCTGGAGAAGGAAATGGCAAATCATTCCAGTATCTTTGCCAAGAAAACCCCAAAATGGGGCACAAGGAGTCGAACATGACTGAAAAACGACTGAACAAGTGATTATATTACATACAACTTTATTATTTTTTATACAACTTCATTATTACTATGCTTTAAAAAAACAGCAAATATGAGAAATTCAGAGAAACTCTGGCATCTTTGTATTAAGTGTTGCAAAGTAGAGGATTAAGGAACCTAGAGAGTTATGTATACAATGACTCCAGCAACATACTCTGTAACAACATTGAAGTGCCCAAGATCTCTGTCTCCATCCTGAGGAACTGACAGCAAAACCTATCAGCCTGCTCTGGGTAGACCATGGATGAGATATACAGTGTCAGAAGGAGTTGCTGTGTGTTTCCCTTAATGTTTTCTTTGTAACAAAAAAGGGTTCAGTACAGGGAGGTTTAAAGGGAAATGACTAAAAAAGTGGGCAGTGCAATAGAGACCACTCCCAAAGGAAAGGGGAGAGGATTCAACTCAATACACATTTATTCAGCTCTCACTATGGGCAAGGCATTGTGCCAGGCAAAGGAAGTACCAAGATAGAAACCAAATAATCCTTCCCTTAAGGAGCTTATATTCTAATTAAGGCTGTACAACATATACAAAGATAAAAGGCATAGTGCTTGACACATGGCACGCATTTAATAAAGGGGGAGGGGATGAAGAAGAAAGAGGAGAGGGTCAGAACATTACATCTATCTCTCCCTATTTCTTCCTCCATTTCCACCTCTATTCCATGATGTGAGAGATCATGTCTTATTCAGTCTGTCTCATCCCCCAGCAAGTGCGCTGCACTAATAAGTTTGTTTAATTTAATAAGGCATTTAATAAGTTTGTTAATGCTGGTGGTGAGCCCAAATTGATATTTAACAAATAAATATATGTGCAAGATATTGTGCTAAGCACTATAAGTGGACACAAAGTTGGAAAGCATGTTATAAGTTGAAGGAAAGCTGGCTCTGGGGTCCAAACACTTGAGTTTAAATCCTACCCCTAAAACCTACCTGTATGATAGATCACAGGATCTTAGAGCATGAAAGGGACTTAGAGGCCATCATAAGCCTACCCTTTCACTTTACAGATAAAGAAACTGAGATTGAGAGAGATTAAATGACTTGCTCAGAAATACACAACTATTTAGGGTCTGAGGCAGGATGTTAATTCATGTTGCCTCTGTCACTTGTGGTAAATCACTTGACCTCTCTGTTCCTTTGGAATTATAATTGGTCATTTGGGATCACCAAACATTTATTAAATACCAAGTACTCTGCTATGCACTGGAGATAGCAAAAACCAAAGCAAGAGAGTGCCTGTCCTCAGGGAGCTTAGCTTCTATCAGGTGAAACAACATAAGAATGGGTCTGCATACTTCTATCACACTCTCTCACATGGTCCAGTTTGACAGAGGTGAAATTTGTGGCTACCAAAGAGAATGGAACCAGTTGCCCACAATGGTACTAGACATGTGATTTTGGCAGTGACATGCTGATAAATGTTTAACAACCGGCTCCCCAACGGGATAAAAAATGTATGCCCCATGTCTTAAATTTAATTTTTATTATTAGCATCTTCTCCACTTTCTTAAATCGAGACAATCACCCAAACAATAAATTATTATTTATACCATTTACTGATTTCTGAGGTGTAAATGCTCACCCTTAAAATTTAATAATCAGCTCTCATGAGTCAGTACAGGCTGGCTACAGCACACCACTGGATTGTGGCATTATTCATCAGTTATTCTAAGAAACTACTGTGGGCCTAGAAAATAATATAGCTCCTAAATCTCAGAGTACTTCAATGACCTATGTATCACAATGAACCCATCCGCTGCCTTTATCAGGTTCTTGGAGACACCCTGAGAGATCTCACTTATTAAGCACCTACTACGTGCGAAGCGCTGTCCTTGGAGCCAGAAACTCAAGAACAGAAATGAAACAATTCTCGCCTTCAAGAATTCTACATAGGGAAAACAACATGTACAAGATGCCACCTACTCTAACATGTATTCATATGGACTTTGCCCTAGCTGGAGAATTAAACTAATAACAGCCATGTTCCTAAATCTTGCTTCTTTCCTAGGTCAAGGATCCTCTTTTCATCATCTCAATGGGTCACTCTGTGAGCCCTTCCCCCACCTCTACTTCCACATCTGCTGAAATGTTATCAGTACATTAGGGGCAGCTAGGTGGTGCAATGGATAGAGCACCAGGGCAGGAGTCAGGAGGACCTGAGTTCAAATCTCACCTCAGATACTTGACACTCACTAGCTGTGGGACCTTGGGCAAGTCACTTAACCCCTATTGCCTCATCCTGAGTCATCTCCAGTCATCCTGAGGAATATCTGGTCACTGGATTCAGATGGCTCTGGAGGAGAAGTGAGGCTGGTGACCTGCACAGCCCTCCCTCACTCAAAACAAAGTCAAGTGCAAGTCATGTCATCATTTCTCTGATGGCATGCTCTTCTTTGGCAACGAAGGACAAACACACACATCTGTACATTATCATAGAAAGAATCTCAACATTTCCCAATAAGCAACAGTCAAAGGATGAGAAATGAGGATAAGAGAAGGAAAGTAGGAGAACTGATACTCACCACATCCTGGGATGCATACTGGGGGTCCTCTGGGTTGACTGACCAGTAGCAGTAATCAAAACCAAATGCCACAACCTTCTCCCTGGAGCCTCCAGGGCCATCTGGCCGGCTGTCCACCTATAGGCAATACAAGGACGTAGTGGGCAGTCATCACCATCAACGTTCCTGCTAATAGTCAACAGGACCCCTTGCTATGGTCAAGGGGCCCTGAACTGGACTTTAACTATGCTTATGACATATGCCAACAGAACTGATCCCGCCCCCATATGTCAAAAGTAGCTACTTATGTGTACCACCCCCAATCCACTCCCCATGACAATTTGCCCATTTTCTTTTCAGGAAAAGAAAGAGTTGGAAGGACTCCCATCCTGAACACTTACAAACCCAATGTTTTTCCCAATAACACAAGCTGCAGATCTCTGAGTGACTTAGCTGTCCTGCTACCGGGGACTCCTCACTATGTAACAATTTCATCATGCTTTTTTGAATGTTCCAAGGAGGAGTCTTCCAACCCAAGGGAATTAAAAGCCAAGATCAGACTGCAAGAGTCAGAACCAATTCAACCACCCAGAAGGTAAACTAGAACCTGTGCTTTTGGAGTCCGGAACTCACTCAACCCTCCAAACCTGCCCTAGTCCAGACTCAATCTCCTAGGACAGGGGAAGGACTGAATTGGCCTCCAGCAGGAACTGGGGAGTGAGATTTCATACATAGCAGAATTATTAATCAGTAAGGATTTATTAAGCACCTATTGCGTATCAGGCATTGGTACCAAAAAAAACAATGACAAAAATTAAACACCTACATGGTACAGAGTATAGAACATGGAACTTAGAATCAGGAAGCCATGAATTTGAATCCTACCTCAAACATTTAATAGCTGTGTGTGGGTTAGATTCGATGGTCTCTAAGGTGTCTTCCAATCCTAAATCTATGATCCTATTATACTCGTTGCCCTCAAGTAACTTAGGTTGTGGCTCTAGGCAAACACTTTGTCTCTGGCACCAGGCGCTATGTACTTACAAGCAATTAGACATCAGTTATGAACAATGGGGTCTATAGGAACAGAATCTGTCTGGCCTCAGCCAAGCACCCAGCTAGGGAGCTGGTGAAGGGGATAAGGTTCTGATCTTGGCCAAGATTCATCCTTAGGAACTAAAAATATGAGCTCTTTGAACAAAACAGCTGAAGTAATCAGGTAACTCGAGCTACAAACAAAGACACAGCAGGGAATAAATGGTGACTCTGTCCCAGGGAGCTCCCCTGGAGAGAGTCTGGCAAGCTCACAGGCCATTTATCTCTTAGTAGAGAAGTCCAGGCCAATAGGAAATAGATCCCATCGCAGGCTTCACTAGGGAGCTAATGTATCTGTGGGGCTCCTAAGCAGGTACCGATGGCAATCAGCTTCTTTGGCCCCCAGGGACACAGAGTACCAGCCAGGGGATGGACACCCAGGTCATCCAGTCACAAGATCAATTTCAAATATGGCCCATCCGTGGTTTCTTGGACTCCTCCCCACCCCTTACCATCCTCTCTTACCCTCCCCCTTCTCCTCTCCCCTGAATAATCTGAGGGAAAAAGGCTGGGGAAGGGGAGAAAGGAAACCAGCCAAAGGGAGAGGAAGGAAGTATCCCAGTGCTTGTCCCTACTGTGACTCAAAGCCTGGAAAAAGGATGTGCCAAGACTCAGGCTAATAACTTTCTTCTGGGCCCTGAAGTCCCCCATACTGATGCTCTCAAATGAGGAGATAACAATTCAGAAATCCCATCCCTTCCCCAAGACTATCCACACTAATGGACTGTAAGATCGTGACATGGGACAATTACTGAGCTGAAATCTTGATCCTGGTCAAAGAATTAACACAGGAACTGGTCCCCTGGGAGTGAAGTAGATGGGGGGGAAGTGGGATGTCTTCATGTTTATCTTCCGGGGAGCTGCACTCCACATATTCAAAACAGCTGCCTATTTTGAGGCACTAGTGCCAGTCTGTCCTTCCTGTTTCATTTTTATATTTGCTATATTGTTGACTCAAGGTCTTCCCGGATATACCAAGCTACTGGACCAACTCCAACCCTCCCGGACGTCCCCAGAACACACCCTCCCCCAGCTCAAAAGATCCTGAAACAACACAAATTTTAACCGTGATGAGAAAAAGAGAACAAGAAAAAAATCCTAAGCTTACCTTCAAATTCTTTATTCTGGCCACTTTGTCATCAATTTCTATAATGATTCTTCCCCCGTTTGCAATCTCTCTGGAAATAAGATAACAAAATGACATGGGGCCATAGTGTTAGTGATTTTTCTCAAGGGTACAGAAGCCGGACAAGCCCCTGAATGTTCCTCTCCAAGTCTCCAAGGTTCTCTGAGAGGCTGTGACCACCAGACCACCCACTAGAATGGATTACGACTAGACTCTTACCAGTCACAAGATTGTTGCATTAAGACCAGGAGAAAAGGAATGGCATGGAAACATGGGATGGTCATAGACTGAATGCTAGAGGAGGTCTCTGGAGTCATCTAGTCCAACCCTCCCATTTTACAGGTGAGGAAATTGAGGCCAAGGCAGTAAAGTGACCTGCCCAAAGTCACAATGGTAGTAAACAGAACCTGAACCCGGATCTTTAGACTACATTATATCACGTGGCCTCGCTACTGGCTAGCTAACAGGCTATCACAGTAATTCACAGTTATCTAAGGCCATAGTCACTGCTGGTAGTAAAAAGGTTACCTCCCCAACAGGACATACTTTCCAAATCCACCTCCTTGTGCCTACTCAAACCAGAGCTAAAACCAAGATACTCACAATCTGTCCTGCTTTTTTAGGATCTTGGCCAGATAACACTGAGTTTTGTCCTAACATGCCAGTACTAGACCTGCTCCCAAATTGGCCTCGAGGTGACTATATTCAGCTGACCCAAGCACACAGCGGCTCCCCATGTGGAGCTTGGTTTCGCTGTTGTCAGTGAGTCATTTTAGTCAAGTCTGACTCTTCATGCCCCACTTTGAGGTTTCCTTGGCAAAGATACTAGAGTAGTTTGCCATTCCTTCTCCAGCTCATTTTACAGATGAGGAAACTGAGGCAAATGGGGTAAAGTGACTTGCTGGGGTCACATAGCAAGTAAGTATCTGATGCTGAATTTGAGCTCAGGTCTTCCTGATTGCAGCTGCAGTACTCTATCCACTGCCCAAGTGAAGCTTGGCTTGGTAGAATCTACAATGACAGAGTGCCAGGCCCAGAGTCAGGAAGACTCATCTTCCTGAGTTCAAATCTGGCCTCAGACACTTACTAGCTGCGTGACTCTAGGCAAGTCACTTAAACCTGTTTGCCTCAGTTTCCCCATCTGTAAAATGAGCTGGCAACCCACTCCACTATCTTTGCCAAAAAAAACCCAAATGGGGTCATGAAGAATCACACACAACTGAAATTACAAAGCAACAACAATAGAATCCAAAGACTAGACTCTTCTTTTGGTCACATGTACACTTGGAACTAGAGTGAAAGTGGGGAAAGTCTAATATTTTAAATACCTTCTCCTCACTTGTGTGATCTTACTCTTTCTCCCTTGGCCCATTCCACCTCTTCCTCTGCAGTTCTCATCCATATCTTCCCAAAGACCCAGGCAGACAACTTACCCAATGCACTGAAGGCCTTTCTCTTGGGGTCCTTATTATATTTCATGGATACTAATGAAACACGCAGGATGTCCAGGTATTATTACCCTCTTTCCATAGAAGCAACATATTTCCTTTTCTACAAATACACTTCCTAGATAATATCCTTACAATATATTTTTTGTGTACAGGTCATCTTAGGAAACATGTTACTACAGCCTTCTTCCACCCACTGTGCGCCATTTCACTGCCCTTTGGGGTCACCTACAACTTTGAGTCTGCAGACATCCTCATGGTCTAAAATAATCAGTCACAAGTATTAGTGGGAAAATATCTGTGTTCAAAAAAAAAAGACAGGTGTGTGTGTGTGTGTGTGTGTGTCCGATATCCCCCGTCAAAGTGCCATGCACTTGGTAGGACAATATATAGGACCCTAGGCCTGAAGTTAGAAAGACCTAAGCTCAATTCTGGTCTCAGGCACTTATTGGCTATGTGACCCTGAGCAAGTCCCATGACCTGTCTGCCTCAGTTTCCTCATCTGTAAAATGGGGAATATAATAGCCCCTACCTCCTAGGGTTGTTGGAAGGATCAAATGAGATAATTATTGTAAAGTACTTAGCAGAATACCTGACATGTAGTAGGCACTTAATAACTGCTTGTTTTCCTTCCTTCCATG
This sequence comes from Bettongia penicillata ogilbyi, assembly GCA_023548195.1. Taxonomy (NCBI): domain Eukaryota; kingdom Metazoa; phylum Chordata; class Mammalia; order Diprotodontia; family Potoroidae; genus Bettongia; species Bettongia penicillata. Next base: position 4,438,153 of record JAJHZJ010000447.1, on the reverse strand, counting down.
CAAATCATACCAGACCTGGAACCCAAGGCTATTGGACTACACTAAAGAAAGTAGACTGTGAAGAAGTTACAAGTTTTACTGCAAATCAAAACATAACTCTGGATCTAACTTCAAGCTCTTACTGTCTAACCCCAGAGAAGCTGGGGAAAATAAAAGGAAATTTTTTGCCACATGGTAGATTTTAACCTGTTTATGTAAGGCTAGAATTAAGGCTTGGGGTATAACTCTTCCTCCTTCTGAGTAATGGCATTTGCAAGTCCCCTAGAGCTTCCCCATTTATCTCACACTAAGAGTTTCCTCATGACCACAGGGTAATCATTATCCTGATCAGAACCTGAAACTCCTTTAGCAGTGGCTGATGTTCCAGAGTAACTTCTCAGCTTTAAAAAAAAAAAAAGTCTATTAACTAAATAAACCTGAGAACTACTCCCACTGGGAATCATACCGCCAGACACATCCCAGCCTCTCTAAAACTAAGCAGCAAAGGTGACATTAATCACAGATGTGCATAAAATTGAAAGACTATAGGAGGGCAATAAACATGCCACCGTGCTGTCTACACAGAGACAACACCATGATAACCCACTGACTACCCTTGGAATGCGAGCAGTTCTGAACTCAGTATGTCCAAAACCAAATTCTTTGTCTTTCCTCCCCAAGTCTACCCCTCTTAAAAACTTCTGAATTTCTGCAGAAGGCACTAGCATTTTCTAATAGTAGTAGTAGTAGTAGTAGTAGTAGCAGTAGTAGTAGTAGTAAGAGGAGCAGAAGGAGTAACAATCCTAGCTAGCATTTCTATAGCACCTACTATGTGCCAGGCACCATGATAAGCACTTTACAAATATCTCACTTGCTGTTCCCCTGAAGGTCGGGTTCTCCTCGGCGTTCACCTGGCCTCCTCACTCTCCCTCATTCCACATATCCAATCAGTTGCCAAGCTCTGCCACTTCTGACTTCACAGTCTCTCTGACCTCTCCTCTCTACTTACCCAGCCCTCATCACTCCATTACCTAGATTACTGCAACAAGCCTCCTCACCAGTCTCGCCGCCCTGAGGCTCTTCCAACTTCAGTTTATCTTCCGCATTTCTACCAGAATGACGTTTCTTAGGTGCAGACAACGCCATTCTATAAACGAGAAGTAGCAATGACACAGTGGCTAGAGAATTGAGCCTGGAATCATAAAGACCTGACTTCAAGTCCAGCCACAGACACTTCCTAGCTGCATGAATTTGAGTAGGTTACCATCTGCCTCAGTTTCCTTACCTATAAAGTAGCAATAATAATGGCAACTTTCCAGGATTGCTGAGAATTAAATGAGATAATATCTGTAAGATGCTTAGCACAGTGCCCCCCACATAGTGCCATATAAATGTTAACCATTATAAAAATAATAATTATTACTAGCTGTGTGACCTAGGGCAAGTCACTTAACCTTCGTTTGCCTCAGTTTCCTCAACTGTAAAATGGGGATAATGATAGTAAGATTGTCGTGGGGATCAAATAAGATATCTGTAAAGCATTTAGCATCATGCCTGGCACACTGTAGGCACCATATCAATTCTATTATATAATCACTATTACGACTGATCATTAACTCCAGCAGCCTTCCTATTGCATCTAGAATCAAGTATAAAGCTGTCTGTTTAGCTCAGGGGTGGAAAACCTGCAGCCTTGAGGTCATGTTTGGTCCTCCAGGTCCTCAAATGTGGCTCTGACTGAATCCAAACCTCATAGAACAAATCCCCTTAGTAAAAAGATTTGTTCTGTAAAACTTGGACTCAGTCAAAACTTGAACTCAAAACCTTGGCCTCAAGGCCACAGGTTCCCCACCCCTGATTAGCTTGCAGAATTCTATGTGACCTGATCCCAACCTACCTTTCCAATCTCTTGGAACATTCCTCATCTCCTGCAATTCTGATGTGAGCAAAGTGGCCTTCTCTCAGTTTCTCACACAGGACACTCCATCTTCCCTCTTTGCCTTTGTACAGGAGGCTCTGAGCCCCATGCCTAGAACGTGTTCCCTCCTCACCTTGGCCCCATACAATTTCTCTCTTCCCTTAAGTCTGAGCTCAAGTATGACCCTCTTACATGAGGCTTTGGCTGATCCCTTCACCTATTAGTGTCCTTCCTCTCAAACTACCCTGAACTGAACAATTTTGTTACTTGTACATATCCTCTTTATATGTATCTTGCATATGTATTCAGATAGCTATATATCATGCGTATATATGCATACCACATACATGTGTACACATCTGCAATGCATCTACATGCAGGTACGAATAAATTCTGTATGTGTATGTATACAAATATCTTCTTGCTGATGTGCCTATTAGAATATAAGCTTCTTAGGAACAGGGACCATTTCATTTTGTGCCTAATGCAGGGCCCGCCATACTTAATAAATACTTAATTGATGGAAAAATATCCTTGAGATCATTCTAGGCTAATTTAAGTCAAGCAGTGTAGAGATATAGGAAACTAATAAAACCCAGGGAATTCCATAGCAGCCCAACCTCCCTAGGAAAGCTGAAGCAGCTTTGCTTCCAATAGCCCCCTTAAGGAAATGCCTTATTCCCTACCTAAGCAAAATAAGCCACAGCCCTATGGAGCTCCTCAAACATAGGGACTGTCTTTTCTCTTTCCTTGGAACCCCAGCATTTTGCACAGTGCCAGGCACATAGTAGGTACTTAATAGATGTTTATTGGCTGCCAGGCTGATGCTGGGAAAGCCTCTCTATACCTTCTACCTGCCTGCTATTAGTATCTGAAATTTACCTCAAAGGCAAACCTCTGAGCAAGGTTGAATCTTTCACATGTTAGTGTGAATTGGTTTACAATATTGCTCTTCTGTTAAACAGACTTTCTGAGTACAAGTCCCTACAGAAATGGGACCAAGTCTGGACTTAGAATTTCAAATTAGGGTAAATTTTGGAAATTCTGAATAGGGTGAAGTGGAGGGTACCACAAAACAGAATGTGGTACACAGCCTTGAGAGATAATACGAAATGAGAGGACTTTTGGGACACCTAGTGAAAGGGGAAGGATGTTTGATGAGAGGAAACGTCCAAAAATTGGTCTGTCATTCATTTTTTCTGGGGACCAGTTCAAATAAGCAGTTTGCAGGGTGGGGGTGGGGACAGCTGTTTCCACTTAATGCCTCTACTTCTTTCAAACCCCCTACAATCTGGATCCCAGTTCACTGTTCTATTTAGATCTAGAGGTCACTCATCGTCTCTTCACAAATCCAATAACCCTATTTTTTTTGGTAAGTTTTTATTCTCCCTTGACCTCTTTACAGTATTTGACCCTACAGACCAGCTCTTCCTTCTACTCTCTGTCTACGTCTCCCACTCTCTGTCTCTCCCGCCCCTTGCCACACGACACATCTTGTGTGTTTTTTTCCTCTCTAACACTCCTCTGTCTCCTTTGCTTACTTCTTGTCCTTGGCATCCTTGTCTTGTCTCTCCATGTTTACTCCCTTGGTAATGTCATTCACTCCCACATGTCTGGGCAGATGATTCTCCTAAATCTTTATCACCAAGCAGGGGCCTCTCTCTTGAGCTCCAGACCCACATCTCCAAATAATTAAAGCACATATCTACTAAAAGAAATAATCTGAATTTCGAGGTTGACATGTCCAAAACTGAACTTATTGTCATTCCCTCGAAATCTCCGTCTTCTAACTTCACCATATCTTTCTGAAGCACAACCATTCCACCAGTTTCCCATGATCAAAAACCTTAATTATCTTTGGCTCTTTCCTTTCTTCTTACCTCTTGGTGATGGCAATCAAAATATGATCTTTTGTTGTTTTTGTTTTAGTATAATCAAGTATCTCTGATTGAATCTTGCCTTTATCAATCAAGAGTCTTTATAAGGGGTAAAGTACAGAAACCAGAGTTTCTTTAATTAGAAACAGTGTATGTATTTTTATTGTTAATTATTTTAATGTGATTAAAGATCTTTCCCGTGCACTAATGGGTCTGCCCATGGTGGGAAGCTTGATTAGGGGAGTTGTTTTGTAGAAAGGTCCCAAGTACCTTTTGTTTTTTCTATTGAGGCACTAGGTCAAAGGGTTGTGATGCCCTCTGAAGGTATAAAAAAGGTATAAATACTCTGAGTTGAGGTTTTACTTTGGGGCTTAATTTTTGATAAGAAGGTTCAAGTGCCAGATGAAGACTCTGGGAAGCTGCTAAGGAGACCCACAGTTTTGAGAACCCAGATGTCATGCTTCCTGCTCTGGTAACTATGGTCAGACAGTTGAAGTTCAATTGTTTGTTGAATTCAGGCAGAGGAAGCCATGTCTGTTGATCTTTTGATTTCTCTGTATTTTCTTTGAAATTCAGGGTGCTGACTCACGGACGTAACTGAATGGTATATGTACTTGGTTAAAAGAATGATATATGTGCTTGATTAAAGTGATTGAAAGTTATTTTCCTTTTATAAATGCAGATCTAAGAACCTGTGATAGCAGGCCCCTGGTGCATGTTGGGGTACTTTCTGATACACCTTCATATCTGATCAAGTGCCATATTTCCTACTCACTAATCTCCTACCCTATCCTTCCAGTTTGCCATCAAATTAGAAACATGTCCAAGTCACAGTGGCTCAGCCTTCAGATTAGCATGTGAGGGGTGGGGGACACCTAACATCCTTGATGATGTGGCTTTAGACTGATTCTTTACATTCAGCAAATGTCAGTTAAAGCTTTAGGGCTCTTGCCTCTGTGGTTCTCCTCACCCTGCTCCGTGTGGACCCTGTTCATTTAGCTCCCTAACTCAGACAATATTTTCCTTCCTAGTCCCCAGATCTGTTATAATAATAGCAATAGTAAATAAAGGGCCTTCTGGTTAAGATTGTGACATGAAAAGTCATCCATGTCTCACACATATACACCAGCAAATAACTAAAAAGGGCACAAGACAGAGCACTGACCTAGAAAATTGAAGAGAACCCTAAGTAATTCTTCACACACAGCCCAGGCCAGCACAGTCTCAGGCACTGGACGAAAGGTCATGGAAGCCAGCATGAACTTTGGTTAAAGAGATCTAAGCCTGAAAGATGGTCTGAATGAAGATGTCAAGGGGTGGAGAATGAGGGTCAGATGCCAAAGAAAGCTCCACAGAAAAATGAGTGGGATCTTGACTGATCCATCCAAAATGGCGCAGGGAACACAACCAGTTGTCATGAGTCATCATATTTGGGGACAACTACATATTATCAGAGTTCCAGAAGCCACAGTAGGAAATAGTCAAATCAGAGACTAGCACCTTGAAAGAGGCCTGAAACAAGTACAATCACCAACATCTCACTAGGGCCTGGCAGGGCCATATAGAAGGGAAGGAACCAACTCCTGAATGAAGACTGTAGATGGAAAAGGAGGCAAAGATCAGAAGCCAGTACCTCCAACAGATCACTACAACGTGGAGACAGAAGCCAGGAATTGAGGCCAAGGGTAGGCCTTGTCTAAGGTACTAAAGCTAGAGAAGCAGGGGCAGCAGCATCCAGACTATAGAAAGGAAAGGACCAAACAAAGCCTACCCTACTACCAAAGAGTACCAGAGGGGCAGAGTGTGGCCCCTGGCACAAAGTTCTAATAAATAAATAACCAAGGCTAGAAATATGAGTCAACAAAAGAGAACATTGTTCACAATAAAAAAAAATTATGGGGTTGATGAAAAATGCTATTTACCTCCAGAGAGAACTGATACAACCTGAATATAGATTGAAGGATGTTTTTTTACCTTCTTTTTCTTGGTTTTTTTTTGTCTGTTTTCTTTTGCAACATGACTAACATGAAAATGTTTCTCATGACTTCAAATGTATAATAAATATCAAGATTTCTTGCCTTCTCAAGGAGGAAGAATGAAATAAAAAGAGATTTTGGAACTCAAAATTTTAAAAATGAATGTTTAAAAAGTAATTGGGAAGTATTTAATGAAATAAAAAATATTTTAAGAAATATTATAGGTTAAGAAAACCCCTAGAGATCAACCCAGAAAAAGAAAGTAAATTCCACAAGTACAAACAGAACATCAGAGGGAATAATAATGACTTGTCCACATGGATAACAAGAGTGTCTGGAGGAAATGAAGCCAGAGATGAATGAAGAAATAATAAAATGAGAATTCAGAAAGAAAAAATTGAAATGATAATAAAGAGGTTAGAAAAGAAAGTGGAAGACCTTACCCAATGAACTACCTCAAAAATAGAACGTAGTGAACAAAATTCATCTACTCTGAGATAATTAGAAACATTAAACTCAGATAGAAAGATTGAAAAAATAAAAGAAAATGTAAAGTTATTTGCAGTCTAAAGCAACTGGCAGGAAAACAAATTGGGGAGAAATAATTTAAGAATCAGACTTCCTAAAAATCATTGATAAAACAAAAACCAAGAAAGATTGGGTGTCCTATAAAAAAAAAAATCAGGTCTATCAGACCCAGAGGTCAAAGTGAAAACAGAATCTACCAATCACCTACTGAAAGAAACTCCATCTGAACACCCCAAAATTATAGCCAGCACCTGGAATTTTCAAGTCAAAGAAAAAATATCACTAGCATCAAGAAAGACAGAGTTCAAACTACTAAAGAATCAGATCACAAAAAAACTATGCTGCAACTACTACAAAGAAAGAAAAATCTTAGACTATGACAGCCCAAGGGGCGCAAGATAAAGAAGATATTATCTTGCAAAACTGAATATAATCCTCTGAGGGAAAATGGATCTTTAATAGAATAGACACAAGAATGTGGAACCAGTAGCCTCGAGGCCTTCTACGTCCTTGGGTGTAGCCCTTTGACTGAGTCCAGGTTTTACAAAACAAATCCTTTTACTAAGGGGATTTATTCTGTGAAGTTTGGATTCAATCAAAGGGCCACACTTGAAGACCTAGAGGACCACATGTGGCCTCAATGTCCCATGTGGAGTATTCAAGTATTCCTGATGAAAAGACCATAGGGGAGTAGAAACTTTGAAATGCAAACACAGGAGTTAAAAGAAACCTAGAAAGGTATACCTTTGAGTAATTAGAAGAGGATAAAAGATAACTAGAAGATATGTATCCCTGCATTATTTCAGTGTCTTCAAGAGTCACAGAGGGAGTTAAAACAAACATGGGTCACAGGTGGTATTTTGTTCTATTTTATTGGTTTTAAGAGAGGGAAAAAAAGGAATGTACTAGGGAAGAAATGAGGATGAAAGGGAAGGACCTTAGCATTTATCATAATTGAGATACATGAGAGGAGCAGGAAAGAGAAGATGAACAAGCAAGAATCAAGTCTTAATCTTAATTTGACAAAGTAAAATGCATACACATGTGTACATGCACATGCATGCACATACACAGAAAGAATCTAGTGTAGAAATATACAGGGATGAAACCAAGAAATCACTAAACAAAACCAAAAGAACGAAAAAATGGAAGAGAATGTGAAATATCTCATGGGAAAAACAACTGACCTGGAAAATAGATCCAGGAGAGACAATTTAAAAATTATGGGGCTACCTGAAAGTCATGGTCAAAAAAAGAGCCTAGACATCATCTTCCATGAAATTATCGAGGAAAACTGCCCTGACCTTCTACAACCAGAGGGCAAAATAAATATTGGAAGAATCCATCAATCACCACCTGAAAGAGATCCAAAAAGAGAAACTCCTAGGAACATTGTGGCCAAATTCCAGAACTCCCAGCTCAAGGAAAAAATCTTGCAAGCAGCTAGAAAGAAACAATTCCAGTACTGTGGAAATACAATCAGGATAACTCAAGATCTAGCAGCTTCTACATTAAGGGATCGAAGCGCGTGGAATAGGATATTCCAGAAGGCAAAGGAACTAGGACTCAAACCAAGAATCACCTACCCTATAATACTTCAAGGGAAAATATGGTCTTTCAATGAAACAGAGGACTTTCACTCATTCTTGATGAAAAGACCAGAGCTGAAAAGAAAATTTGACTTTCAAACACAAGAATGAGAAGAAGCATGAAAAAGGAAACAGCAAAGAGAAGTATTAAGGGACTTACCAGAAGTGAACTGTTCACATTCCTACAGGGAAAGACAATATTTCTAACCCTTAAAACTTTTCAGTATCTGGGTAGTTGGTGGGACCACACATACACAAGTACACGCATGCACACACATACACACATGCACACACATAGAGACAGAGAGCACAGAGTGAACTGAATAGGATGGGACCATACCTTAAAAGAAATTAAGGTAAATGGTGAGAGAGAAATGTAGTGGGAGGAAAGAGGGGGTAACTATATGTCATTTAAGAGGCAAGTAGGAGATTTTTTTAGTGGAGGGAAAAAGAGGAGAGCTGAGAAAGAAAAAAAAAAACAAGAAGCTTTACCCTCATCACATTTGACTAAACGAAGGAGTGAAATGCACACTCATTTTGGTATGAAAACCTATCTTACAGTATAAGAAAGTGGGGGAGAAAGAGATATTGCAAGGGGGGGGGATGATGGAAGGGAGGGCAAAGGGAGGAGGGAGCAATTGGTAGTCAACACTTGGGGAGGGATAGGATCAAAAGACAGAAGAGAAACAACGAGGGGCAGGTTAGGAGGGTTACACAACACGACTATCAGGGAGGTCATTTGCAAAACTACACAGATATGGTCTATATTGAATTGCCTGCCTTCCCAAAGGGAATGGGTGGGGAGGGAGGGATGGGGAGAATTTGGAACTCAAAGTTTTAGGAACAACTGTTTAATATTGTTGTTGTAACTAGGAAAGAAGACATACAGTTAATGAGGAATAGAAAGTCACCTGGCCCTACAGGAGATGGAGACAAGAAAAGGGAGGGATGACAGAAGAGAGGGCAGATTGGAGATAGGGAAAATTAGATTGCTTGGGGTATTGGGGTGGGGGGAGGGGATAAAAGGGAAGAAAATTTGGAACCCAAAAATTTGTGAAAATGAATGTAAAAAGTTAATTAAATAAATAATTAAAAAAAAAAAAAAGAAATATACAGGGAGCATGCCGGAGCCAGTTCAAACCAGCTCAGGAGAGCCAATTATTAAATTTTCAGTGTGAGCATTTAGAACTTGGATGACACTACAAATCCAGGTTGAATTTGTTTTTTTTTAATTGCCAAGCATTAAAAAAAAGTGATGCAGATTTCACTTGAAAGTGTGTCATGTGTACTTCTCCCTCCTCCCAAAGAATCAGTTGTTAAACATTTATCAGCATATCATTGAAAATACATTACACTCAACAGGGAAATAATCACAGTCAGAGACTGAAAAATGAGAACAGAAGACCAGAGTCTGGCCTAGGTAAAGAGGGAAGCATAAGAGTAGGAGTACAGCACTTCAATTATAGATCATTTTTATGTTTTTTCCTCCTTCTTTGCAAAAATGGCAGATCGTTCTCAACTGGAAGAAGTGAGAGAAGGGAAGGAGGGATTTCTGTTGATCGAAGAGAATTTTCATTTTAAAAATTAAGGTCCCAGCTTTTAAGAGTCACTTGTAGTTTTGGAGTTAGACTTAATGGCCACGAATAGAAAACATAAAAATTCCAGTGGTTGATCAAAGTAATTGTCATTGTAACTACTCATTTGAAACAATTACAAAAAAAGATAAATTCCAATGCTAAAAAACAAACAACAGAAGGAAAAAGGGAGGAAATATTATAAGGATGTGATGGAGGAAAATGCATAATTAATAACAACCAAGAATGTAAATAGATTAAACTCACCTGGGGCAGAATTGATCAAAAAGCAGAATCTAATGACATACGTCAAAAAAGAAGTAAACTTAAAACAAAGATTTACAAAGGAACTCAACTACCTCACTTGTAAAATAAATTGCACTAGATGACCTAGAAGTCCTTTCCAGCTCTAGCTCAATCTATGATCATCTTTCCGTCCCTTCTCCTACCTGTTAAATTCCTATCCATCCTGTAAAACCCAACTCAAATACTACCTCTTCCATAGACTTCACTTATCCCCCAACGTAATTACCCTTATGCCCTTCTATAAATATATGATTTTGTTACCTTTATAATTATTGGTATACATAACATATTCTCCTATTAGATGATAAGACAAATGAGGAGTTCACATAAACTGTCTTATGTATAGTTTTTCTGACTCTCAGTTCTTAAAACAGTGTTATGCATGCAGCAGGAACTTCAAACATGTTTGCTAAGCTACAGTGATCTATTTCTTACTTTGGCTACCAGCTAGCTACTCAGGCACGTTTCTTGAATCTAACTATTCATGGGTAGGTCTAACTTCTGTTTTCCAGGAATTAGAAAATCATTAGTTCAAGGAAACAATCTAGACCAACATAGACAATTTTAGTTGGGCCACACTAAGGAAGTAGCTTTACAACAAAATGGACCTCTAGGAGAGAGTCATGCTGCAGGTAGCGAAATCATCTGTGAATGAGTTCCAGCGCTAAGACATCCCTCACCTCCCCTGTCCCATCCAGCCATATAAAAGACAGCTCTCCAAAACTATAAACTGAAGCAATGCAAAAATTAAATTATCCCTTTTTCTTTCCTCCAGTGTCCCACTGCTAAACAGAATAAAAGTAACTCAAACACAATATGTGCACATTTAGAGACGTCTCCAGCCCAAAATGTTCATCCAAACTTTTTGTCTACTGACCCCTCCTTATTCTAACTGGTATGATCAGCCACAGCCGGACACATCACACCTTGACCCCAAGAAACAACAATTGTGACTGCTCTTCTACCAGTTTTTTCTTTTCCTTTCTCTCTACTTTTCCCTTATTCTTTCTCTCTTCTTCTTTTACTAGTTCTCTCCTTACCCTCTTTATTACTTTAGACTATTTTTCAAAGTCCTACCCAACACTCAAGCAGAAAAAAGTCAATCCCTACCACCACCGAATCATGTCAGTAAGAGTTTATTAGTCTGTGCCAGAAACTGTGCTAATCCCTGGGACTGCAACCGAAGGAGGAAAAGGAAATAAACAAAAAACAAACCTACCATGGTCCCTGCCCTCATGAGCTTATATTCTAATACAACATACAAGGCATGATGTACATGCCAGATACATACAGAGTATACGGAAAATAATCTCAGAGGAGAAGGCACTAGCAGCTGAAGGGACCAGGAAAAAAGCTTCTGAAAGAAGGTGGGATTACAAGCTGAGTCCTGAAGAAGGAAGGGAAAGCAGGAGGCCAAGGTGAGGAGAGCATTTCTCCTGGACTGGGCACAGCCAGCACTAAAGCATGAATGTGGAAGATATGGCATGCTGTGAGAACAGCGAGATCAGTACAGCTAGACTGTATGGAGGGGAGGCCAGTATATGAAACCTGAAGAGAAAAGGGCTCTCACTCCTACTTACACAAAACGTAACTACCACCGTCTAGATCAGAGGTAGGCAACCTGCCTGAGGCCTCAAGACCACATGTGGCCTTCTAGGTCCTCAAGTGTGGCCCTTTGACTGAGAAATGTGGATTCAATCAAAGGGCCATACTTGAGGACCTAGAGGACCACATATGGCTTTGAGGTCAAAGGTTCCCCACCCCTGGTCTAGGACATCTCAGAAAACATGGAGGGGGAGGTGTATATAGTTTTAAAAGTTTAGGAAAACCTGGCCTCACTAGTCTCAAGACAAAAGGACCACAGACTCAGGGATAAAACGGATCTCATCAGTAATCTTGTTCAGAAGTGTCAAACTCAAAGGCAGGCCTGCACAACTCTGAGTAAGGTTGGCACTCTATTTAAACAGAATTAGGAAATTAGGAATTAGGAAATATTTAACAAAATAAATGCATAGTATTTTATGTATAATATATAATGGGGCAACTAGGTGGCTCAGTGGATAGAGTGCTGGGTTTAAAGTCAGAAAGACTCATCTTCCCAAGTTCAGATCTGGCCTCAGACACTAGATATGTCACTTAACCCTGTTTGCCTCAGGGTTTGCCTGAGGTTTACCTCATTTGTAAAACAAGCTGGAGAAGGAAATGGCAAACCACTCCAGTATCTCTGCCAAGAAAATCCCAAATAGGGTCACAAAGAGTCAGACACAACTGAAAATAAATGAAAATATTTTATAGGTATATACATACATACAACAACAATGATAATGTTAATTTGTGATTTTCTAAGCCAATGTGCAGCCCTACAGAGCTCAGATTCTATTCGAGTTGGGCACCACTAGTCTCAGTTGAACCCTCTAGTTTTACAAAAGAAGAAAATGCAGTTGAGAGGTACCACCTTGTAACATCTCTGAGCGCATCACTGCTGAGATCTAGAAGGCTCAGGTAGAAGGGGCAAAGCAGCAATCCCTAGGTCTGTGACCAGAAGAGCTAGGTTCAAATCCTATCTCAGCCCCTTACTAGTCGTACGTCCTTGACATTGGTTTACCCGATATTCCTGAACTCAGTGGTGTCCTCGGAGAGAAAAAAAAAGGGATAATCATGTATTACGAAAATGTATGTATGTGTACAAGTATGTATGTGTATATATATGTATATGTATATATACATATGTATGTATATATATATATATACATGTACATATGACTACGATGTATAAATCATCGCCCAGGGTTGTTATAGGATTAAATGAGATAATCTTGCACAAAGCGCTTGGTAAACCACCAAGTGACATTTAAATGCCTGATGATTACGTTCATGGCTGCAGGGTCTCATCATCCTGTTCAACTATGAAAATTATTGAGACGTCACATGGACTGCTGAGGTAAAAGGAGAAGAGAAGGGAAGAGAATCAGCACTTATGTAGCACCTACTTGAGAAGCCATTTATTTATGACTGAATTTAAATCTCTCTATACAATATTATTTTATTTAAACTTGATGTCATTTAAGATTGATGGGGAAGAGCAGCTGAATGGGAAAGTAGACAGAGCATCAGACCTGGAGTCATGAAGATCTAAATTCAAATCCAGCCTCAGACACTTACTAGCTGTGTGACCCTGGGCAAGTCACTTCACCCTGTCTGCCTCAGTTTCCTCATGTATTAAATGAGCTGGAGAAGGAAAAAGCAAACTGCTCCAGTGTCTTTGCCAGGAAAACCCCAAATGGGGTCACCAAGAGTTGGACACAATTAAATGGCAATAAAAGCACCTACTACATGGTATACACTGAGCTAAGTGCTTTTTACAAATACTATGTCAGTTAAATACTATGTAGTTCATGTTCCCATTTTACAGTTGAGGAAACTCAGGCAAATCAAAGTTAAGTGACTTGCCCAGGGTCACACAGCGAGTAATTGAGGCTACATTTGAATGCAGGCTGAAAATAAGAGGTAATGTGGTTAGAGTATTAGGTTGACAGGAAAAAACAGGCTAAAATTCCATGTTTAACACTTACTAGTTATGAGACCATGGGCAAGTCCCTTCGCCTATGGGCCTCACTTTCCTCACCTGTAAAATGGGAACAATGCCCTACTGAACCTACATTATAAGACTGCTATGGGGCACAAATGAGACAGTGTACGTAAAGTACCTAACAAATCTTAAAGAGATAGATACATGACTGCTGACTCTTCTATTAATTCTGTGTGTTCTGTGTGGGAACAAGGAGCTGCTCTACTTTTCATGACTGATTTCTGGTGAAAGAAAACAGCACTTGGAAAAGTCCCCCTTTCCAAAGAATGACTCCCTCATGAGGAGGTAATAGAGTCAGATGACAGATGATGATGATGATGATATAAAATACAGCCAGGTCCCAGATAGTGCGAATAGTGAAAACTGTGCGGGGGATACACTATTCAAAGTCATAATACGGTAAAATATGGTCACTGGTTCCATCTCAATGGAAATATGCAATGAAAAACCAAATAATGCCAACACTTCGGGGATTCATTATTCCCACTAATCAGGACTGGAATGTAGACTATCACTCACAATGAACTAACATTTAATGTTTACAAGGTACTTTCATCACAACAATCCTATGAGGCAGAGGGAGCAAGAGCATCATTCTCCAATTTTAAGGAGGTTTAGACTTCCAACACTGACAAAGTTGCTTTCTCTGACTACTTCAACATTTTGCCCCAGCAACAGTAGGAGTGCATAGGTCTAGAACTGAGCAGCGCCAGTTTGATATACACTAGACCCAGGTCACTCTGAGGCCCTCCAATGACACTTGAGATGGACTTAAAGCCGCTTTAGAGTAAAACTCATTCTGAACCACATTTTCAGGCCTGCCCTTAAAATAATAACTTACACAGAATTTGGAAACAGCTTCGATTATTAGGATCTAGAAATGGTCCAAAGCGGGGTTCCCCAGGATTCTTAAGGTCCAAAAAAGAAACTAGTCCAAGAGATACCAGGGACTAGACCTGCTTCCCAAAGTACAGCCCATTTTGCAGAAATGAAGGAAGACGTAGTTCATGAAAACATTCAACGTTCATTACCAGACATGGCCCAAATGACTCCACAGACTTGTTGTTATGTCTGACTCTCTGTGATCTTGACAAAAACACCGCAGGGTTTGCCATTCCTTCTCCAGCTCATTTTACAAATGTAGAAACTGAGACAAACCGGATTACATGATTTGCCCAGAGTCACAGAGTTAATAAGTATCTGAGGTCAAATTTGAACTCAAGTCTTCCCAGCTCTAGGCTCTAGGCACCATTTCTTTTATCAAGTTATCAAGAAAATATTTTATGAATATGATTGCATGCCGTCTTGGGGAGGGAAGGGAAAGGAAAGGGGAGAAAACTTAAAACTTGGGGAAGCAATTGTTGAAAATTGAAAACAAATAAATAAATAAATTTGGAGAAAAAGTAAAAAGGGGAAGAAAGAAAATATTTTATGGAATTAGACAAAATAATAACAAAATTCATATGGGCAACAATAGTTCAAGAATATCGAGGGAAAGAACCAAAAAAAAAGTAGGAAGGAAAGGGACTTGGCAAGACCAGATGCCAAACTATACAACAAAGGTATAATAAAATTTCTCTGGGAATGGATAAGAAATTAAAAAGTAGATCAATGGGACAGATTAGATAAGCAAGATTCAGAAGTACAAGTGCAGAACCAACTAGTGTTTGCTGGGGAAAATCTGGCAGAAAATAGGTTTAGACCAAAGCTAGGCCAGAACTGTGTTCACCAACAATAGTGAGAAAAAACTGAACAAAGTAATGGCCTTGTCAGTATCACTTTCCTTGTACAAACACTGTAATTTCTAAACCATAGAATGCTGATCTACTCTTCAACATTCAAGTGACATGCATGGAGGAAAGGTTTGAAATACTTTTTTTTTAAAAAAATCATTTTATGACATATGGGGAAATATGTTTTACATGATTGAGGAGAGGAAGGGAAGGGGAGAATTTAGAACTCAAAACTTTAAAAAACCCAAATGTTAAAAATTGTTTTTACATGTAATTGAGAAAGAAATTTAAAAAAATAAATCATTTTATGTCTCCAAACTCCTAAAAAAAATTTTTTTTCCCAATATTAGGGGTAGGAATCTGCCTCTTAATGTCTTTTTTTTTTCTGATGAGGCAACCAAAGTTAAGTGACTTGCCCAGGGTCTGGATTTGAAGGATTTGAGGCTAGATTTGAACTCAGGTCCTTTTGACTCCAGGACTGGTGCTTTATCCACTGTGCCACCAAGTTGTCCCCCCCCCCAAAGTCTTAAATGACATCAAATTTAAATAAAATAATATTATAGAGAGATTTAAATTCAGTCCCCAAGATACCTAGAACCCCAGCCTTGTTAAGAGATGCCAGTCTGGCCACAAGAATAAGTGAAATTCTCAGCTGATTACAATTCTACAGGTTAGGTTAACCAATAGTTTCTCCAAGGTGAGTAACACATCTCTATACCAAAAAAATTAAAAAGGAAAGAGAAAGTAGTAGAGAGGGGCACAGAAAGTAGAGACATAGGAGTCCCAGGATGGGAAAAGGAGATTAAATGAACCACGTGTCTCTCTACTGTCTTGTTAATAGAACAACCCTAAGAGAGGTGACCAACCTACAGCAGGGTGAGCCTTCATGACATTTCGGCCCCCAAAGGGCAACTGTCTGCTGTGCTTCTCTCTTAGAGAGCTGTAGGGTCAAAGGAGTCCCAAGGCACAGTTAGATTCCTGATTTTTTTCCTAATGACCAGGAAAGACCATTTGACCCAGTGATCCCAGGCCTAGATTTCTCAATTGCTTCAAGAACCTTCTTGAAACCTTTCTCCTTCTGTCCCTACAACTCCAGTGGGGTTGAGTTTGGTAGCCCCAAAGGAGCTGACCTTCACTGAGGTTTTCCCCTCTGCAGAACACAGTTAAGTTTTCAGGGTCTCTGCATCCTTGAACCCTATTCTAAGGTTAACTAAAGATACTGTGATGTGACTCAGTCCCTGAATCCCTGCTCCTAGACTCTGCCAACAGCAGAAAATTATTAAGAGGTTCCTATTAAAAGTTTCTAGACACTTTCTGAATGATGCTGGAAAATTGGTCACCTTTAATAGTAGGTCTCCTTCAAAACAAGGCTAACAAGGACTGGTCCAGAGAGTTGGAAAAGATCATTGATTTCCAATTATACCCCTCCCTCCTTTCAGGCGATGTAAATTTAGCATTAATGTCAAGGATCTGAGATTTCATCCATGCAAAAATTTCCTCCACAGATAAAATCCAGGATGCTGTTCGATCTCAGGAGGTTCTGTGTTACTGTGTAGAAAATAATTTGTCACCTTGTGGCCAGCTGTTTGGGGACGATCTCCAAATTTATCTGAGCTGGACTTCATAAAGGACACACACAAAGCATGTCTCCATCTTCCTTCTTCTCTCTCTCCCCACGCCCTTCTCTCCTCCCTTTCTCTCTCTCTGAGTGCCATAAACTCCCCTTTGAGAACGTTATTCTTTTATTTTAAAATCTAATTGAAACTTGCATCATCCCAGAAAGCATAACACCTTAAATAAACTAGCACAAGCTTCGGCTCTTTCCTTAATACAGGTTTTGAAAGGGGAGAGAAGAAAAGAAACCGAAAAAGAAGGAACTTGGAGAATAGGAAGGAGCCAGCACCACTTGTTAGGGGAGCACTGGAGAACCGCCCATGGGCGCTCACTTCCCAGACTTCATGATTTTGCCCCCAACGGGATGAACTACTTTGTCTCCCAGACTCGGGGATCCCTCCACAATCCCTCCAAGTACTTGCCTCTGCCCAGGGTTAGAACACAGTTACACATGTGCGCAAGGGAAAACAAACACTCCTCACTCAGAACTTCCACGCATACTTCGACTACCAATAAAGGAAAATGAAATGACTAAAAATAAAAATGATCAAAACCGAGGGACTTAAAAAGTGTTTTGCAAACATGAAAGTGCTATCTATATAAAAGCGAGCTCTGATTAACTACAGATGCCAGTTCTCCCGAGCTGGGGATAAGTTGTCCTTCCTTCTCATGCTCAACAAAAAAGGGGCATTAAAACCCCCTGGGATCCAACCCCCCCATTCCCTCTCCACATCCCCAACAACCTGTTAACTTCGATTCAACCTTGCAGAAAGCCTAAGGAGGTGGTCAGATCCAAGGAGAGGAGAAGGGCACACCCTACTCTGGGGACTTGGGCTTAACAGCGGATCGGTTAAGCAGCATTTATTAAGCGCCTACTAGGGGCCAAGCATTGTGCTAAGAGCTGGAGATCCAAAGAAAGGGTCCCTCTAGGGCAGGACTTCGGGAGCTACAGCGGAGCAGGGACCCTCGAGTCACGCACAAGTGCCACTCTACCTGCGCCCCACTCCCGGGCTGGGAGGGCAGAGCCCGCTGGCCGGGCAGCCCTAGGCTGAGACCACCCCGCCCGTGCCCGTGCCCGGGTAGAGGGCAGGCAGCCCCGCGCCGCTGGGGTTCGGCCCTGCCGGGGCCCCGCCGCACACTCCGGCCCCAACCTCACCTCTTGCTAAGCGGCCGCACGCGAACGGCCACCCGCACGTTCGCCATCCGCCGGCTCCGGCCCCCCGAACCCCACGCCCAAACGAGCCTGCCGCAGCATCCCCCGGACCCAGCCTCGGCCCGCCCCGACCCTCGAGCCTCCGCAGGCAGCCCCGCCCAGCCCCAGAGTGGGGCGGGACCTCCCGAGCCTCGGCCAATCCCGGGCATTGCCTTCTCCCACTCCCCACTTTTCTCAGCTCCCTTTCTAGGGTTGTCTTCCCGGCTTTAGACTGTAAGCTCCCACAGGGCAAGGCACTCTTCCTTGGTGCCGGCGTCTGTGTCCCCAGCGCTTACCACGGTGCCTGGCTCATAGCGCTGAAAAAATGCTTCCTGCCTAAGCACTCCAGGCACTGAGCTGGTATTCGTGGTTGGCAGAGCCTGCCCGCTTCTGCCTGCATTCACCTGGGCTGCCCTGACTTTCCTGCCCACCCATCCCCCAGACATCGAGAAACAGCCATAGCAGAAATCTAGAGTTCAATTTTTCTTGGCCTGCTATAGAGGGTCCTAGTCTGGACCCCCTGGAACCCTAGTGATCTTGATAAGAGTGCCCGCATGGGTTTCTCAGAGAGGAGAGATTGGGTGCTCCCCCAGTTAGTGATATAACCCCACTGACACTATCAACTTGTTCAGTTGGATTCAACAAACATTTAAGAGCCTATGTATCCCAAAGAGATCATCAAAATGGAAAAAAAGGACCCACACGTACAAAAATATCGATAGCAGCTCTTTCTGTGGTGGCAAAGAATTGGAAATTGAGGGCATGCCCATCCATTGGGGAATGACTGAACATATGAATGTAATGAAATATTATTGTGCTATATGAAATGATGAGCAGGTGGACTTCAGAAAAACCTGGGAAGACTTATATGAAACTGATGCTGAGTGAAGTGAGCAGAACCAGGAGAACATTGTACACAGTAATAGCAACTTCCTGCAATGACTAACTTTGATAGATTTAGCTCTTCTCAGCAATGCAAGGACCTAAGACAACTTCAAAAGACTTATGGTGGAAAATGCTATCCACACCCAGAAAAAGAACCATGGAGTCTGAATGCAGATCGAAACATACTATTTGCCCTCTTTCTTTCTTTTTCTTTTTGTTTCTTCTTTCTCCTGGTTCCTCTCATTAGTTTTAATTCTTCTTTACAACATGAGTAATGTGAAAATATGTTTAATATGAATGTATATGTAGAGCCTGTATCAGATTGCACACAGTCTTAGGGAGGGGGAGAAAATTTAAAACTCAAAATCTTCTGGCAGTGTATGTTGAAAACTAAAAATTAATTTTAAAAAAATTGTGGGGAAAAAAGAGCCTATGTAAAATTGCTTTCTTTCTCAATAGGTGGAGGAAGGGCAAAGGAGAGAATTTAGGACTCAAAATTTTTTTTTAAAAGAATGTCAAATACATACACACATATATTTAATAGTTTATGTAAAGCAAATTGAGACCATGGTGAGCAGCTAGAGATATGTTCTCTGATTCAGTAAAGTATGAGTTCTGTTTGTGCTTGTGACGCATTACCCTCCCAAAATTGTCTTGTATTAATTTTGCATATATTATGCATATATGTAGATATGCTCTCCTCTCCCCCACTAGAATGGAAGCTCTTTGAGGGCAAAGACTATTTTTGACTTTTGCTTAACATAGTGCTCGACACATAGTAAGTACTTGAAATAAATACTTGCTTTCCTTGATACATATAGTATTATGACCTTGGAATAATTTAACCTCATTTCCTCAGGTATCTCTATGAGGTTATCCAGAAGATACATAATTACATTGGTAAAGGGAGTTTCCTGTTTCAATGAAATCAAGGTCGGAAAAATAACATAAATTAAAGAAGATATTGTGCTTTGCAATAGGGAATAAATAGAAGAGACAGCTAGATGGCAAAGTGGTTAGAATGCCAAGCCTGAAGTCAGGAAGACTCATCTGGCTGGTGCTCTTCAGTCATGGCCAACTCTTCATGGCCCCATGGGCCATAGTATGCCAGGCCCTTCTGTCCTTTCTGTCCAAGTTCATATTTGTTGTTTCCTTGATACTCTCTCCACTCACCCTCTGCCATCCCCTTTCCCTTTTGCCTTCAACCTTTTCCAACATCAAGGTCTTTCCCAAGGAGTCCCATCTTCTCATTATGTGGTCAGAGTATCTCGTCTTCATAATTTGACCCTCCAGTGAATAGTCTGAATTAATTTCTTTAAGTATTGACTGATCTGACCTCCTTGTTGTCCAAGGGACTCTCAAACATCTTCTCCAGGATCACAATTCAAAAGCATCAGTTCTGTGCCTCTCAGCTTTGCATATAGTCCAATTCTCACAATCATACATTGTTAAGAGGGAAAAAAAATCATAATTTTGACTATAAAGATCTTTGTTGGGAATGCAATGTCTCTACGTTTTAGTATACTGTACAGATTTGCCTTAGCTCTCCTTCCAAGGAGCAAGAATCTTTTAACTTCATGGCTTCGGTCACTGTCTGCAGTGATCTTCATACTCAAGAACATAAAATCAGACATGGCTTCCATTTCTTCTCCTTCTTTATCCCAAGCAGTGATGAAACCAATTGTATCATCTTAGTTTTTTTTATATTAAGTTTCAAGCCAGTTTTTATACTTTCCTCTTTCACCCTCATCAAGGTTTCTCAATTCTTCTTCACTTTCTGCCATCAGAGTGGTACTATCTGCACATCTGAGATTGTTGATATTTCTCCCAGCAATCTTAATTCCTTTTGATTCAGCCAGACAGGCATTTCACATAATGTGCTCTGCATATAAATTAAATAAACAATGAGACAACATACAGCTTCGTCCTACTCTTTTCCCAATCTTAAACCAATCAATTGCTCCATGTTCAATTCTAATTGTTGCTTCTTGATCTGCACATAGGTTCCTCAGGAGACAAGTAAGATGATCTGGTACTCTCATCTCTTTGAGGACTTGTCACATCGTTGTGATTCATACAATCAAAGGCTTTAGTATAATCAATGAAGAAAAAGGAGATGTTTTTCTGGAACTCCTTTGCTTTTTCTATAATACAGTGAATGTTGGGCATTTGGTTTCTAGTTGCTCTTTTTGAAAACTAGCCTGCTCTTCTGGTAATTTTTGGTTCACATGTTACTGAAGTCTACCTTATAGAATCTGAAGCATAACCTTGGTGGCGTATGAAATGAAAGCAATTGTTCAGTAACTTGAACATTCCTTGGCATTGCCCTTCTTTAAAATTAAAACATAAACTACTCTTTTCCAATCTAGTGACCACTGTTGTGTTCTCCAAATGTGTTGGCATATTGAGTGCAGTATCTTTTAGGGTTTTAAATAGCTCAGCTGGAATTCCGTCACCTCCACTAGCATTACAGTTAGCAGTGCTTCCTAATGCCCACTTGACGTCATTCTCTAGAATGATCAATGACCATACCATCTTGATTATTGGTGATGTTAAGATCTTTCTTTTATAGTTCTTTTGTGCATTCTTTGCACCTCTTCTTAATCTCTTCTGCTTCTATTAAATCCCTATCATTTTTTTCTTTCATCATGCCCATTTCTGCATGAAATGATCCCTTGACATCTCTAGTTTTTTTTTGAAGAGTTCCTGTCTTTCCTATTCTATTGTTTTCTTTTATTTCTTTGTTATTCATTTGGAAAAAAAAAACCTTATCTCTCCTTGCTATTCTCTAGAATTCTGCATTCAGTTGGATATATCTTTCCTTTTTTCCTTTCCCTTTCCCTTTCCTTCTTTCCTCAGCTTTTGTAAAGCCTCATCAGTGTAAGTGTCTGAAATTGGGTTTCAACTCAGGAAGATAAGTCTTTAAAAAAAAGAGATGACATCGGAAGATGAGCCGCTTGGGTCAGTAGGCATCCAATATGCTACTAGGGAAAGGCAAAAGATGACTTCAGGTAGTTCCAGTATTAATGAAGCTGCTGGTCCAAAGCTGAAAGGAAGTTCAGCTGTGGATGCATCTGGTGCAGAAAAGAACATCCAGTGCTGTAAACATCATATTGCAATTGATTAGAGGGATGCAAATCAAAACAACTCTGAGATACCACATCACACCTATCACATTGGTTAATATGACAAAACAGGAAGATGATAAAAGTTGGAGAAGATGTGGGAGATTTGGAACACTAATTCATTGTTGGTGGAGCTGTGAGCTGATACAACCATTCTGGAGAGCAATTTGGAACTGTGCTCAAAGGGCTACAAAAATGTGCATAACCTTTGACCCAACAACATTGCTTCTAAGACTGTATCCCCAAGAGATCATAAAAATGGGAAAGGGTCCCATATGTACAAAAATATTTATAGCAGCACTCTTTGTGGTGGCCAAAAACTGGAACTCAAGGGGACACCCATCAATTGGGGAATGGCTGAATAAACTGTGGGGTATAAATGTAATGGAATACTATTGTGCTATAGGAAATGATGAATAGGAAGACTTCAGAGAGGCCAGAAAAGACTTATATGATCTGATGCTGAGTGAAAGGAACAGAACCAGGAGAACTTTGTACACAGTAACAACCACAGTGTGTGAGGAATTTTTCTGGTAGACTTAGTACTTAGTTGCAATAGATGAACTTAAAAAAATTTCCAAGGGACTCGAGGCAAAATGCCTTCCACATCCAGAGTGGATGTGGAATTAGATCGTAGATAGAAACAGACCATTTTCTTTTGTATTGTTTTGTTTTATGGTTTCTCTCATTCATTTTAATTTTCCTATGCAACATGTATTTAATAGGAATATATGTGTAGAATCTATATAAGATTGTAAGCCATCTCAGGGAGGGAGAAGGGAGGGGGGGAATAAGGGGGAGAGAGGGGAAAAAAAATCTAAGATATATGGAAGTGATTGTTGAACACTGAAAACAAAATAAAGAAAGTAGATCTCCAGAGAGACGCTGAATAATTTTTTTTTTATAATGGACAGTATACCAAATAATTTTGGGAACCTCTGGTATAGAACTTCTCACCTTTGGCTACAAAGTATATTATCAATCTGATTTCTATGTTGATCATTTGGTCTATGTATAGAGATGTCTTTTGTTGAAAAGAAATGGTTGTTAGGACCAGCGAGTTATTTTGACAAAATTCTATCAGTCCCTGCCCTGCTTCATTTGTACTTCAAGGCCAAATTTGTCTGTTATGCCAGTTATGTTTTGATTTCCTACTTTAGCATTCCAATCTCGTACGATGAATGTGACATCTTTTTTGTTATTTTAAGATGTTGTACGTCTTCACAGAACTTTGACCTCTTTGGCATCAGTGGTTGGAGCATAGATTTGTATTACTGTAATGTTGAACAGTTTGCCTTGGATTCAGACAGATATCATTCTGTCATTTTTTAGATTATATCCTAGTACTACTTTTCTCACCCTTTTATTAACTATGAGGGCTATTCCATTTCTTCTAAGGGAGTCTAACCTACAGTAGTATATATAGTGATCATATGAATTAAATTCATCCATTCCCTTCCATTTACGTTTACTGACATCCAAGATGTCAATGTTTAATCATCCCATCTCCTGTTTGACCACATCCAGCTTACTTTGATTTATAGATTTCCCAGTTCCTATGCAATCTTTACCGCATCAGACTTTCATCACCAGATATATCCACAGCTGAACTTCCTTTCAGCTTTGACCCAGCAGTTTCACTAGTACCGGAGCTATATGTAGTGGTCTTCTGCCCTTCCCCAATAGCATATCGGACACCTTCTGATCCAAGGGGTTCATCTTCTGATGTCATCTCTTTCATAGATTTGTCTTTCTGAGTTCAAACCCAGCCTCAGACACTTATTAGCCATGTGACGTTAGACAAGTCACTTAACTCTGTTGGCCTCAATTTCCTCATTGGTAAAATGAGATGGAGAAGGAAATGGCAATCCAAGCCAGTATCTTTGCCAAAAAGAAATGGGGTCACAAAGTCAGACGTGACCGAAACAATTAAACAACAAAAATGCTCATTTGGTGCCACCTTGAGGTAACAGTTGGTTTTCAAAAAGTAATCCATTCCACAGTTCAAGTTAGGAAAGTATTTCCTTGCAGGGGAAAGAGAAATTTTTTCCTTTCAGGGAATTAAATTTTTAATCTTCCTTTGGTGATGAGTCTCCATCTTTTCTCTATGGTAAACCAGTTTGTCTTTAAAAATTAAACTGCTGAGTGAAGTGAGCAGAACCAGGAGAACATTGTACATAGTAATAGTCACAGTGTTGGAGGGATGTTTATAATAGATTTAGCCCTTCGCAGCAATGCAAGGACCTAAAACATTTCTAAAGGACTCCATGAAAAATGCCATCCACATCCAGAGAAAGAACTAGAATTGGAACTCAGAATGAAGCAGACTATTTTCTATTTTGTTATGTTTTGTTTTTACTCATGCTTTCTCCCATTTGTTTTAATTCTTCTATGCAACTAATGTGACTAATGTGAAAATACGTTTAATAAGAATGTATGTGTAGAACCCATATAAGATTGCATGCTGTTGTGGGAAGGAAGGGGGGAGGGAGGAGGAGAAAATTTTAAAACTTAGGAAAGTGATTGTTGAAAACTGAAAACAAGTTAATTAACAAAAAAAAAAAAAAATGAAACTCTCGGGGAAGCTAGGTAGTGGATAAAGCCCATAGGACCATGAGTTTGAATTCAGTGTCAGCCACTCAACACTCAGTAGCTGTGTTACCCTAGGGCAAGCCACCTTTAACTTGGATTGCCTTCAAAAAGAAAAAAAAAATAGTTAAGTTCTGGTTGAGATGCAGTAGTGTCACATTTTGCATAGAGTTAAGGTTCTAAAGTGAGTTCAAAAGGCAAAAATCCCAAATGACAATTAGAGATAAAAAAAAAAAGGACTTGTGATTATATTGCCATAGGGAAACTCTCAGAAGAGCAATCTCTCCTCCTAATACAAGCAAACTAGCTATCAACAGGCTGTGGTTTAAATTTTTTCAAGTTTTGGTCCTCATAATTTGCTAGAAATGCCATTACTTTCTTTTTCAGAAAAAAAAACCCTTAAATTTAAGGGAAAATTCCTTCCCCAACACCTGGTGGTTGCAATGGAAATCATGAAGAGCTGGGCAAGGGAATTAAGCTGGGAAAGACTTTATTTCCAAAGTGGCATTCAAAATGCAGCCCCCTTCTCCGGCTTTTATTCGTGTGGCTACCTCCAGGAAGTAAGCAGCCTGACTACCGTTGCCATTTCATGAGGAGGACCTGGTCTGCCATTTTTTCCTCACAAAAGCTCCAGCCAAGACTGAGGTTAACAAGAGGCACCCATAATGTCCTTCCTCTCAAAAAGCAAACAGGTGTGCCCTCTCTTTGGGGGTACAACTAACTTAGAGATTGGAGGCTAACAAAAAGTTGAGGGACTGTGGCACAAGAAGCCCCAGGAACTTTCGGACGGCCAAGGTTCCAGGACAGGGGCTTTGTCACCCAGGGTTGTTCTCAGTTTGGCTTAGCTGCTTGGCCTGACAGGGAGAGGCGAAGGAAGGAAAGAAAGGATGGAGGTACTGTCCATTAATCAGGGCAGCTACCTTACCAAGAAAATTCCTTTAGTCAATTTCACCTAAGTCAAATGATCATATGATACTGATGCAAACGTACAGTATTTGGTTTATAATAATTGTTTCAGTTGTATCTGACTCTCTGTGACCCCATTTGGGATTGTCTTGGCAGAGATAATGGAGGGGTTTGCCAATTCCCTCTCCAGTTTATTTTAGAAAAAAGGAAACAGAGGCCAACAGGGTTAAAAGACTTGCCCAGGGTCACACAGCTAGGAAGTATCTGAACTCAGGAAGATGAGTCTTCCTGACTACAGGCCCTGCACTTCGCCATCCCACTGCTCTTCTATTCAGAAGCACTCAGCAAACAGAAGAGGCACCTATATTTGCTAAGCCATACAAGCTTCTTTAGCAACTTATCTGAACACACCTGAACCAAAGCATTCTCATATCCGAGATAGCTGTATCAAAGATGATGGATGGGTCCTTGACGTTCATTAGTTGACAAATCCTGCCCTTATGTTTTAAGCACTTCCTAATGTAACTTAACTCCTTCCTATAAGCAAACAGATAAAATAAGGAGCCACTGCCATAAAAAGGAAGGAAAACTCTTAGAATTAGGATAACTTGGAGTAGGAAAGAGAAAAAAAAAAAACTTGTAATTTGTTGCATTATATTCAAGTCACCTTAACCATCCTGGGTCTCAATTTCCTAATGTGGGAAATGAAAATGTTGGATTAGACAGTTTATAGTCATGGTCCCTTTCAGATGAAAAAAATTTTATTTTTAGTGTGTGGTTCATCCAAATTGTGGGTTGAACGAATCATATTTTTATGTTGAAAGCACTTAAGTGTTCTGATGCTGGTTCAAATGACATCTGATTCCACGTCCTTAATTGTGACTTTTATTCAAGGGGGCACAGAGAGTGAGGTAGAAAGAACCCTGGTTTCGGTATCAGAGGTTTTGTTAGAAATTACCTGCTATATCCTAAGTCCTTCCTTAAGTATAGTAATAGACACCAGAGTCAAATCATTTTGGGATCATTCATTTTTCTGCTCAATTATTTTATCAAGTGTTTACTAAGTGCAGTGGAAGGTTGTGTACCAGACACTAAGGATACAAAGCCAAAAATGAAACAGACCCTGTCCTCAAAAAGCTTATATACTCCACTGACAATATTCTTCAGTTTAAGCAGTTCAACCTGAATCCAGCCGAGAGGCAAAAAAAACTCCAACTCTCCTTTCTTCTACCACTTCCCCAACCACGTTCCACCTCTCCCTTCAAAAAAACAAAGTCCAACTGCCATACCAAACTGAATGAACCCCAAAGCGGATGTGATGGCAGACAATTTTCTGTTGACTTTTGTGGGAATGGGAGAAACCTTCTTGATATTACCCAAAACTAAATGAGGTAACAGCAGGAGATGGAGCAAGTATAAAGCTCCATAAGAGCAATAAAGTTAGAGAGTGACTTAAATGCCTTGAATGGCAAAGGATTAAGGTTTACTTTCCTTCAGCAGAAATCAAGTATCAATTAAATTTTTAAACTTTGAAAGAGATAGACATCAAGAGTGACATATCCAGAAATATTTACATTTACATTCTATATAAACGCATTTATGGAATAGAGATTGGACCTGTGATTTCACTGACATTATTTTTGTCTTTGTTTGACCTAAGATATCACAGCGCGATGTCTTGACTCGAGTGAATTGGATTTAAGTAAGGCAGAACTGCACAAAGTAACCACCCTCGCTGTCTCTTCCACCGACAAGGCAAAAATCAAGACAACTGGCAATGACCCAGGATGCAGGGGACGACCCTGGTGACGTCCATCTCTGACCAAGCTCTAGGTGCTCCAGGGCACTGCTTCAACTGTCTTCATGGTCACAGAAACAAACTGTTCTCCTCTGCGGAGTCTTCGAATGCTTAGGACAGCCATCCCCCTAACTCACCAATGGGTGTGAGGCCTGGTATAGCTTGTCTACGGAAACAGTTTTACTTGGGTGCAGCTACTGTACATGCTACAGCTTCCTGGAGCCACAGGTGGAAGCTAAGTGCCAGGTGGATGAGCAGCACTGAAGGAGGCTCAGCAAGCCCTCACACCATAAGTGCTAGTCCTCCTTGAACAGCCCACAGACTCTTTTCAGTGACATAGGGAACTCCTGGGTAAGAAAACTCCCTTTACCAGTGCAAGCCAGCACCTCTCTGAGAGTCTCTTAAGACTCAAGAGTCTCTGAGAGCTGCCCAGGGCATTGAGAGGTTAAATGAGCAATCCAGAGTTTACAAAGCCATTCAGTGTCGAAACTCAGGCTTCTTAGCTTCCAGGCAAGGTCTTTTTTGAATATGCCATGCTATTTCTCCTCAAACTTGTTTTTAATAAACATACTGATATATCCACAAATATATTAATTTACATTTAACATATCTGTATTTCAGTTTTCTATTGTACTCCTCCTCTTTAGTGACTCATCAAAGGGTGACCATACCGAACACAACTGACTAAAGAGGCCCAAACAAACGACCAGTTGGCTCCTTTTGAGCAGCTGCAAATATACTTCAATGCCCCAGCACTCACCTCATGCCTTGAGTCAGACAAGCAAGGCATCACTAAGCTGAAGGTACCTATTAATACAGCTTTCAGAGGCATTCTACATATCTTTAAAGTTTGTTTTTGCCTCAGTGATTTCAGAATATGTGATTTCAACAGAATGGGCACTGAAAATAATTACGACCCTTCTATCATCTCATTCACAGCCCTACGGAGCCTGAAAAAGCCATCACTTAGGTAACCAGTCTGGTGAAGAGTCACTTCAACCCTAGGCAGAGCCTCAAAAAACATTCATTCTATGACCATGTCCAAACTCAAAGCCTTTTCAGTTTGACAGGACTTATCCAAACTGGCATAATCATCTAGAGCAGGACTTTTTTAAGCTTTCTGTAGTTCGGCAGCAGTTTGGTGGGGTTGTATGGCTTGAGGGTAGGTACAATCCAAAGTGTGTAAGCTTTGTGTTAAGAAGCAAGTGAAGCTGTATGTGGGCCTTCACTGCCAGAAGTACCTCGGATTCATTATGCCTACATGTTTGATTGTGAATTAATTTCTGGTTGTTGCACGTTCAGAAACCTTTTGCCAAATTTTTCCTGACTCCATATGAAATCTCAACCTACAGTTTAAGTAGTGATGATCTAGAGCCCAGGATCACCTCCATACAGTAGGAACAAAAAGACACTAAATACAGAACAAAAATAAATTAACCAATTGGATTGTTAATCCCAACCCACAAATTGTACAGTCACGTCGAGCAGCATTTATTAGGCACTTGCTATATGACAGGTACAGCGCTAAACGTGGAGGATACAAAGAAAGGCAAAAATAAATCCCTGCCCTAAAGGAGATGACAATCTAATGGAAGAGAGCCCACAATAACCGTACAGAGTAGAGATTTACAATTTTACATGCCTTCCTCTTTTTTTATCCTTCTTTGTATAGAGAAATATTCATGTTAATAGTAACAAAAAAAATTAAAAACAAATGAACAGGCATATAGAAACTGATACGCAAAGGGTAGACATAAAAATCAGCTTTAAATCTCAATCACATGGAGAAAAATCCTGATAGTATGATAGTTAGAGACAAAAACTGATGTTAGAGTATTTCTGGAAATAACGGGTTTGGTTTTGTCCAGATACTAGGGGACACCCTGTTTTCCAGAGCTAAGGCCCAGCAAGCAGGCTGTGTGCTGAGCTTGGCATAGCAACAATCCTTTGTACTCACCCTCTGGAGAAATCACATAAATGGTGTATTACTTTGACCAGCACCAGGTATTCTCTAAGCTTGGACAAGCACCCATGTTCCAGTCGTGAAGACCTTCTATAAATGAAACTTGTCTCACTGTTGCTGTTACCTCTCACTGTCAGGGCTATAGCTCACTACATAGCCATAGGTATAACACTGAGATCTCCCCTCACTGCCTGGGGTCCCCCACTTGGGATGGGGCCTCAGCACATCTGTCTAAATCTCCTCCTTGCTTGCAAGCCATTTCCCTCACTGAGAAATTAAGCTTCTTTCTGATTCCTGACTCTCCTGTCTCTAGCATGCTCTGTTTGGTTCCGGCCACCCGCAGGTCAGATGCCAGTTCTGTCCCACTGACAGTTTTAAGATGACTAACAACAGAAATAATTATGATCAAAACCATTAGATTTCAACATGTGACTGCTTACTAATTTACCAGGAAAACTTTTCAAAAAAGTAACTGGGTTCAACTGCTAATTACTTCATACTTACATTGTGCAGTAAAGTCATATGCTACAAGGAGGTGTTATGAGCCTACACAAAGTTACCATATTTATAAATAAATAAATCTGCACACATGGGTAAGTGGGTGCTGAGATAAAAAGGCAGACATCAGAACTGCAGAAGCATATCAATTCCTTTTTATTTAATAAAAAAGAAAACCCAAAACATGAGAGGACAGTTATGGCACTGGTAGGACTGCATGTAGTCTACAATATCTCTGTGCCACTTCCCATCACCTTCACCTCTTTCTTGTCCCTTTTCTCTTAGTCACACTTGTTTCCAGCTCCTTTCTTCCTTGGTCACTATCCCTTTAGACCTACCAGGGTCAAATGCCAACCTATTCAGCCTTTCTCCTCACTCGGGGACTAAGAGGTCGCTGATGACCCATGAGAGAGATCCAAAAGCAATACAGGTAATGTCAGATTCAAGGAGCTTTCCGAATTTTGGAGCTTTTTGTTCGTAAAGATTTTTACTATTTTGGATGGCCTGTTGCGAGTATGGTAATTTGTATATAAACGTGTATGTAAGTGCTTGCGGTCTTGCCATGTCCAGAATGAAATGCTCTCTTCTTCATGTTAATAACTCTTATTCCATTCCAATGGAAAAAAAGAGGTAAAATTAGTGTTGGTCACGATCAACCTCAAATAAAACTAAGAAAAAGAGGTTTCATGAATACAACTGTCAAGAAAGCCTGTGAATTCTCTCATTATGGTCAACTATGAAGGACACCAGTCATACACATGAGTGAACAAAAATAAAAGTCAGGGGTCACTTGATATCAAGAACCAGCTGGCCTGAGCTCCGTTTCTGGACTGGAAAGGTAGGTGAGGGATTACAGTCTCATGCTTTTTTTGAAGAGATCTCCAGAAAATATTTTGGTGATAGAAGAAGAAATTTCCTTTTGTTGCTCTTTCCATTTCAGTATATTTTCTATCAGTTCTTCTGTCTCTCCCTCCAAGACACTCATTTTTGTCAAAGCTCTATCCTAAAATATTTGAAAAGAAAAGTGAGAAAATACATAAAACTGAATATGCAGGTTATACAAGTTTAATGTATGAAAATTAAACACTAGTGTTCAAAACTTCAAAGTTATTTGCAGCTTATTATATGAATAAAAACTCTAACTTCTGAAAAAGCATGATTTAAAGAGAATAAGTATGTCAACTTCAAAAAGTAAACAAGACACTTACTGAACAAAAGAGTAGTAGTTTATATAACTAAACTAAAGCTGAGCAAAAAGAATAAGAAAATACGGTGCCAAAGTATACTTACCATATTTTTCACGCTAGAGTTTAAACAAGGAATGTTTCGTATGGCCTCAATATGGGCCTCTAGTTTCTCAATGAAAGTCACTGCCAGCTCCAGCAACTGTACCACATACCTAGGGAAGAGTCAAAAATCATGACGGAGGAGAGGGGATATCAACTATAGCTTTAAGCAAAATTGTTTTCTGAGTTTGGTTTTAATTTTTCCCCCTGCCAGAACTTGTGATATCCTACAGTTTAACAATAGACTTGGCTTTTAAAGAAACATATGGATCAAAAGATTCAGCAATTATCTAGTTGCTCCCCCATCTTTCAAGGGAGCCACATGCTATCATTCCATATAAATAAATGTCCATTCACCTAGTTCTTTACAGATCCAAAAGGAAAGAGACCAAATAATCATATTTGGAACTTAGCCCAATGCCCACCAATCTTCAAATCTACAATTTTGTGCACACTCATGTAAATTAAAACTCTCCTACAATTTCAACCCATTTTAAACCACACAATTGTTGGTGGAGTAGAGTAATACCTTCCATTTAAAAACCATTCTGAGATGTCTGTAATCAAACACTTTAAAATAATTATTTCTTCTTAGAGGTGGCGCTCTGTGGTGTTTATTAATTCCTATGTACCTCTAAACTAATATTCATGCATTATTTTACTGCTAGGTTAGAAAAACTTCAGTATCGAAGAGTGGTAGTGATTTGCTCAGGGCTAAGCTAGGAGTCACTAGCAGAGAAAATATTAGGAAATAGATTTTCAAATTTTTGTTCTTTTACTTAACACCTTATATTTGAATAACTTTTTTTTTCCAAACAGCCCCACACATACTATTGCATCTGATCCTCATAAAACCCCTTGAAGGCAGGTAAGCAATGCTGGTATTTTCTCATCCCCATTCAGAAGATAACAAAAGTAAACCATGAAGTATCTCACCCATTGTTTTATAACCATTAAATGAGAAAGGCTCATTTAGAACTATGGTCTTCCAATTCCCAGCCTAGAAAAAGCACCTTGTCTACTACACACATTCTGCCGTTAGGTGTACAAAAAATTAAAAATGAGATGAAACTCATTTCTTTTCTAAAGCTAAAAACCAGAATTTAATTTCTAGGTTCTAAGGAATGCTTCTGCCCATTCAGTACTCTACCCCTAGAATTCCACCTCCAGCCTAGCCTTTAAAATTTCTGCTTGTAGAAATATTAACAGTTCATATTTCTATAGCATTTTAAAGTTCACAAAGCACTTATTTCACAATAGCCCTGTGAAGCTGTTGCTTGCCTACTTGTTGAGGCATGTCAGTCATGCAAGGCCTATATCCATTCTACAGATGAAGAAACAGATTTAGGAAGCTTAAGGGACTTTCCTAGGGTCACACGGAATCTAAAAGCTGGAAGAGACTTATGAAGTCACTCACTCTAATCCATACTGCAACAAGAATGCCCTCCACAAGAGGGTCCAATGAGTGCCCAACGAGTGGTCATCCAGCCTTTGCTCAAAGACCTCCACTGAGAGGGAATCTACTATTTTCCAAGGGAGCCCATTCCAATTTTGTACAGCTCTAATAATTGGGAAATTTCCCCTACATCAAGTTTAAATCTCACTTTTGCAACCTCCAAACATGACTCCTGATTGTGCCTTCAGGAGTCAAGCAGATTAAATGTGACCCTCCCCCTTCCATTTGATAGATCTTCAAACCCTTGAAGACAATCTCTCCTGTGGAAATGGAAAGTCAAAAGAGTTTGAATGATTCCTGACCTCTTTGGAGCTGGATGCAATCAACAACATCTGGAAAAAAGAGCATGTGAAGAGCCTGAGCATCCTTCATGACACAGCCCTGCCCAGGCCCTGCTTTGGCAAGCATATCCCCGTCTGATGGCTTGCGTGTCAGAGATTTATTTCAGAGGATCACAGAACAAAAGTTATTTCTGTTAACATCTTCCCAAGAGTCCAGAATGATCTTGGTGTAGAGACACTGATATAAAGGAGTCTGTAAGGAGGCCATCTGTTCTACTAAATCAAACTGATACATTTTGGTAATCAACAAACAGTAGGCAAAACAGGATCTCACTCTCTCTATTTCTCTTAATTATGAAATGGCAACAATGTAGTTCATTGTTGAAGAAAGATTTCTACAGTCTGCTTAGTCCTTACCTCACTGAAAAATGCCCTCCAGTTTTGTACAGATAACTCTCATAAAGATTTTGTACAGATAGAAGAAACAGCAGATGGGACAACATTTACCACCTCTTCTAGGATAAAACTCCAACTTCCATTCAGCCTTTGGGCCCTTCATTATCTGATTCCAGATTACGCTGCCTAATGCATTCTATGATTCAGCCAAATTGGATCACTGACTCCTATCCATAGACAATATTTAATCTCTTGCCTCCAGGCCTTTAACTTGAATGGGGGAAAAAAAATCACATCATTATTTTCAGTAACTTGTAACTGAAATTTAGCATTTTCTTCAATTATTTAAAAACATTCTTCTGAAAAGGGGCCTATAGGCTTCATTAGACTGCCAAAACAGTCTGTGATACAAACAAGCTTAAGAACCGTTGGATGAGAAGATCTTTTATCTCCTTTCTAGTTCTAACTCCTTTCACTATGACTCTAAAGGTAAAATGTCATAATGGGAAGAGTGCTGGTCTTATAACATGAAGGTCTTTGTTTAGACCCTGCGCATTGATCTTGATATGGACTTATCTAAGTTTCTTAACTTTTCTAAGCCTCAGTTTCCTTAAATACAAAATGGAGATAATACTATTAACACTGCTTACACTTCACAGGGTGACAATGAAGAAAATCCTTTGTGAACTTTCAAGTCCTATGTAAGTTTATTCCATGTCACTAAAGTTACTTTTTCTTTTTTTTTAATTTAATTTTTTTTTTAATGTTCTACAATCACTACCTTAAAACTAAGATTTTAACCCACCCCCGCACCTACCCCCACCACCCTCCTCCCTCCCCAAGATGGTATACAATTCTGTATAGGTTCTACATATACTTTCCTACTGAATATGTTTTCACTATAGTCATGCTATGTAGACGAACTAAAATAAATGGAAGAAATCATATAACAAGTCAAAACATAATATAAACACACACACACACACACACACACACACACACACACACACACATGATCTGCTACATTCTGCGAATGAATTCCATAGTTCTTTCTCTGAATGTGGAAGGCAATTTGACTTAGAAAACCACTGGGAATTTTTTTTTAAAGTTCTTGGAGTTATTACGAAGTTCCAAGTCTAGCGGGAAAAACTCTCGCACACTGTGGTCGTTGCTGTGCACAAAGTTCTCCTGGTTCTGCTTCTTTCGCTCAACATCAGGTCATATAAGTCCTTCCAGGCCTCCCTGAAGTCTTTTTGTTCATCATTTCTTATGGCATAATAGTATTCCATTACATTCATATACCATAATTTATTCAGCCATTCCCAATTGATGGGCATCCCCTTGACTTCCAGAAAAGTTACTTTTTCTAAGAGTTATTTGATTACATATCAGTAGACAGCAACTAACAAAATAATAGACACCCATAACTTGAATTTTCCAAATCCTAACCTGTGGTAAATGGCTTCTATAGGCAAGTTCTCCTGGCACAGGGGCTTCATCAGCCGTTGTCGTAGGGCCCTTTTCTCCTTCAGAACAGTCTCCAAGTGCTGATTCATGCTTTGCAGAGTCTCACACTTTTGAGCTTTATAAACCAAAAGCAGCGAATGCAAAGAGTAAGCAAGGTAAAGGATGTCAATTATGAAGTCACTAATCATTTCTTTTCACTTTATTGTTAGCGGTGATTTTAGGTAACTCTCAATCCTTCCCTACCCTTAATCCAAATCCTAATTATTTTCCTTTTCCCAAATCTACCCCTTTTCTGATTTTATAGCCAAAGCCCTAGTTCTCATATATGAATTCTGCCTTCACACATCAGTATTCTAACAGCGCACCAAGAATCAATTATCTTAAGTGCTGTTTCAATTCTCTCTACACTCTCAGAATCCTACTGTAGTTTACAATTGCTTATTACTTCACATGAAAATTGGTTACCATGCTCTCTTTTCCACTTTCACAATTCTTTGATAATTATAATCTACTTTGAAGCTGAAGTGTTCTGTTCTAGCCAGGCAAATACAACTACCATTATTCACTTATGCTTGATTTCCGGATCACTGGTTATATTATTTTTCCTAGGTGAAACACTTTCCCCATTCTTCAACATCAAAGCTTGTTCTAAATTTGCTCAGAATTATTTAGTATGTAGGTATACATATCTCCAGAGCAAGATGCTTACATGTATTTATTTCAACCATTAACACTCATGTATAGCTAACTATTCTATTTACCCTATCTCTGTAGTACTGACTTTCTAAAGACAGGATCTATATCTTGTACTTCCTTTATAACTCTAGTATCTTTTAAAAAACAGAAAATCACTTATCAGAATTGTGAACTTAAGGCATTTATAAAAAGAATTACTAATGCATTCTTAGACAGGGTTCTTAACCTGAGATCTGTGAATGCTTTTTGAAGTATACTGTGGTTCAAAACAATTTAAGTTCATGTTGAATTTCCCAGCTACACACGTTTATATTATTTATATTTAAATAGCTATAACAAACTGGAACTTGATTGCCCCACAGACCAGATGAACTTAAGCATAGGACTGAAAAGTTCTTCATAACTGATTTAAATAAACAAGTCATTAGACTTGGAACACAGTGTGTACAATTCATTTTTATCTTTTTCTTCATTATCAACAGATTTCTAAGAACTGCTCATATTCCTGTATTTTATATACCATTTTTCAAATTGATATCTTTTAATTTGGATTGTGTATAATTAACTTAGAAACATTAAAATAGCTTATGAAAAGAGAGTTACACCCTTTGTGTATCTCTTCACCATCTCCTATTGCCCAGCTTTTCATAATTTCATTTTTTTTTAAAGTTCTATCAGAATATAAGAGATGAGGGGTGAAGACTGTTAACTTTTTAGTCATACTTATAAAAGTTATGGGCAATGATGGGGTTGAAACTACCAACAAAGCAGGTTTTGCATTCATCAGTCATTTGTCCTTGTTTACTACCTGAAGTACTCAAGATGTCAGATAAGATACAGAACAATGACATTACAAGATCCCAGGCTTTACAAAAATGATATTATACAATGTTATGATCTGTCATTTGACAGTGTTACTTAAAGGTGCTTAGTCTCTCCTGTTAGCACAGATAATGAAAAAAAAAGAGGGTTGAAATGTCCAGCAAGTGTTTGTTTAACTAAAACCACTTACCTAGAAAGAAAGGATGAACGACATCTGCTGTATCCTTTTCTAGTGTTAAGAGGTCAATTTCTAAGGTCTTCTACAAAAGACAAAAATAATATTTGGCTCCTTCAGAAAATAGCTTGGGCAAAAAAGAATCACACATGAGCAAAAATATAGCACTTGGGCCATGTTGCTAAATAGATTTCATTGGAAAAAGGGGAAGGGGGAGGAGAGGGAAGGGAGGCTAAACAAATAGAAAGAAGATATTCTGGCCAAAGCCCTAGTAATTTAGTGACATGTTCCCCTGGGGTGGGGGTGAGTAATAAGGCAAGAAAGAAAGGAGGTCTGTTCATTTCAGAATCAGCAAGGTTTTTTTTCTGGAAAAACTGGATACTAACATGTGTCAAAAGTGAAGACTTTACCTGTCTGATTTCAGCTTGCAAATCTTTAATCTGCTTAATTCTGGAGAAGTTTACAAAAAATGGAGTAGGATCTTTACACGAATCTAGTGTCTCCTATTATGAGAGAACAGAAGACAGCACAAAATTAACGAAGTCGCAAATATCAGAAGAAATTTCTGTGTGGGACAACCAACTCTGCCTCTAGAGTTGTGTATAAATGAAGCACTATGTATTTCCTGTTTTTCAAAACATCCACTACTTATAAGAGTAATTACTCAATTACCTTTAAAATAAGACTAAAGAAACAACCAGCAGAATTTATGCACAGGAATGAATACACATGTATGTATGTATATGCCAATGATCATACATTCACAGTTGAGGATACCAACCCTGGAGTTACCAGAAAATCCCAGCTCTTCCACTCTCATCCCTGACTTCTTTGATCTCCTTGGGGTTACCACATGTATAGTTTCACAAGTGCATTTGACCTTTTAGGTTAAAGCAAATCTGACCACACTTTTCTCAAAAAGAAAAAGAGATACCAAGTACATGAAACAAGTTTCAGAGCACCCTCTTGTCCCAGGAGCCAGTAAAGGGTATGCTCTTCTCTCCTATCACCTTGTTACAGCTTCTCCTCTTAGAGGGAAGGCATCAGAAAAGGAGGGCACAGGGTATCAAAATGTACATCCTCATCCTTCCCATGCCTTAGGGCTAACAACTGAAAGTAAAATAACAGTAAAGGAAAAGAAATGAGAGGCACTCTTACTAATCACCTTTCTTTGCTTTTTGCTCCTATGTCCCACGTCAAGGGCTCCATCTCCTTTAAGCCTTGTGTAGCATAGAGTAGCCAGCACAAGATCACATCTTGGTCAAATTTACCAGTTTTTTCAATACTCTAAGGAGTTGTCATTTCACTGATGTAGGAGCTCAAAACCACTCTATAAATTAAAATGTGATATATGAGAATTTATCACTCTAAGGTGAATGTAACAACCTCCTCCAAATTTAGCTAGACTGATCCCTGCATAACAGACGTAACAGTCCATTGCTGGAGAATGATGTCCAAAGTGCAGTGAGAGCCCTGGCCTGACCCCAAGTGTTAGGAGAAGGCTTAACATTCTAACCTCCCAGAAACAAGCAATGATGAGGCTCATCTCCATTCTTAACCTCTTCTCTTCCACTATGTAAGCCCCTACCCTCTCCTTCCCTAGCTAGGTGGGACAGTGCACAGAATGCTAGTCCTGGAGCCATGACTGAGTTCTAACTGGGCCTCAGACCTTACTAAATTCTGTGACCCTGTGCAAGTCATTTAATCTCTGCCTCAAGTTTCCTCAACTATAAAATGGGGATGTGAGGATCAAATAAGTTAATATTTATAAAGAGCCTGACACAGGGCCAGGTACATATTAGGTACTTAATAAATGCTTGTTCTCTTTGCCATTTCTTGAGCTAAGATTCAGTCATTTATGGCAGGTATAACCTACAAGTGCCCCTGGAAAATTCCCACTGCTTTCCCCCTCCACAGTCACTGTCAGATAATCTCATGGCTGCAGCAGATGCCCCTATAAGAGTGGGCAGAGTTTACAGTGACTGGTAAGGAAGAATCCTTCCTCTCCTTTTTCTGTTTTGTATGGAACATCCTGAACCCCACAGGATGAGCAGGCACCAATGTACTGTCCTCTTCACTACAGATCTCACATAACAGCCTCAATTCCACAGCAACAACCATTATCTTCCTCCTGATACAGTAGCCAGCTGCACCTATAGAATTTATTAGTTTGAATCAGCTGTATACTGGCTGAACTGGCTGTGTACTGGGTCATAACAACATTTAATACTCACTGACCAATCATACGTATCCTAGACTTAGACATATGTATATTCCCTTACATTTATCTTGTCTAATAAGACAGCGATGAGAGCAGCCTAGTACTCCTTAGTCAGTCCTGTTAGTTGACTTAATGACATTTCAGGCCTAAAACCACACCTCCGTGAAGCCCCGACTTGGACTATTTCCCAATGAACTCTAGGTAAAATACCTGCACAAAAGATACTAAAAGTGCATGTTCCTTTAAGAACTAACCACTCCTTATTCCACTCTGAATCACCTAATTAACATATTTGGCACATGTTTTACTATAGAATATTCTATATAAACTTTATCTGAACCCTCCTAAGGTTACAGGTTTCCTAAAGAACTCTTACCTGCTGAAAAGTTAATAAATCTTTACCACCCTGACCTCAACGATGCTTGAATCCATGAATTGTTTTCCAGCCTGCCTACGTAGGATACTCCAGTTTTGGAGTTCCTGTACCACTATCTCTCCAACCCTCATCAGTTAAGGTTCTGTAAACAGTCACTAAGATACATTAGAGGCCTTTAGTAAGAAAATACCCTTCATACCAGGAATAATTCTCTTTCCTTCTCAATTTCTCTCTTTAGTTAAAAAAAAACAACAAACCTCAATAAGTAATGAAAAACCACATTTAAGTGGAACCTACTTACAAATTGTATATAATCTATCCCAATGTATTCAACACAACAACTCAGATGGACGAGTTCAAGTATTCAATCATAACTATAGTTTAAAATTTCTTTAAAGAGATCCTTCACCTTTTCTGCTCCAGGTTGATCTCTTTATGAATAGAGAGAAGTGGACAGATTAGAAACATGACATAGACGTACAACTGGCAAGACTTAGTAACTGACTGAATGTGGAGGCTGATCAAGAGGGCAGTTCCTGAACCTAACTGAGAAGATATAGTATCCTTGAGAGAAAGGGGTAATTATGAAGACAAAGCTTTTGGGGAAGAGGAGAGAAGGTATAATGAATTCTTTTTTGATCATATTTAGATGTTAAAAGGGCATACAAGTAGAGATCGCCAGCAGTCAGTTGGTGATATACAAGTGGCGTTCCATAGAAGGACAGGGACTTGATATGTAGATTTGGGCATCACCTGTAGAGATATGTAATTGAAGCCAATAAAATTTATGTAATTGCTATACGAAAGGGTATTGTGAAAGAAGAGTAGTAGGACAGAATCTCATGGGTCACCTATGAAAAAAGGGTAGGAATAGATGATAAAGCAATAAAGGAGACTGAAAAGAAATGGTCAGAAAGGTAGAAAGAGAACAATACCAGAACAAGGAAGAATCAGAAACAAGGATCTCAATGACCCAAAGTGAATAAACTGGAAAACAAATTACTTAAAAACTGCTGGGAAAACTGGCAAGAAATAAGGCAGAAATTAGATTCAGACCAACACATTACAACACATTCTGCAATAAATTCTACAAAGATATATGACCTTAATATTAAAGATTATGCTATTAAAAAAGTCAGAGGATAGAAGCAGATTACATGCCTCTCACAGACAAAAGTAGATGTAATCATAAACAAGTAAGAGACAATTATGGAAGATGACACAGATAATGTTGACCACATGAAATGCTTCAGCACTAACAAAATTAATGCACACAGGATAAGAAGGGGAGTAGTCAAATGGGGAAAAAAATCTTTACGTCAAATTTTTCTGATAAGGGTATGGAATCAAAGGATATATAATCAATATATACAGGGTATCCCCAAGTTCAGCCCTAACTCTTACCTATCAAAGCAAAAGATTGCATTAAGACTTTTGGGATCCCTTCTATAAGGCCAGAAACCATTCCCCAAAAGATAAGTAGTCAAAGGATATAAACAAAGAATTATTTACAACCTATATTTTTAGGTTGTTAGAGGAATTATTAACAACCTATATAAAAACCTATACAAACTATTAATCATATGAGAGAATACCTCAAATCACTAATAAAAGAAATGTAAATCAAAACAACTTTGAGGTTTCACCTCACACCCCCCAAACTGGCGAAGATGACAAAAGATGGGAATGGTCGTCTGGAAGGGTTTCGGGAAGACAGGCGCATTAGTGCGAAGCTGTGAATCACTACAAACATTTTGGAAAATAATTTGGAATTATGCAAGACCTAGAGATTTCATTATTAGAGTTATATAGCAAGGAGGCCATACATGAGAAAAGAGTCACGTACGCATCAGAGTATTTATAGCAGCACTTTTAGTGATAGCAAAGAATTAGAAGCAAAGCAAATGATTATTGATGGTTAAAGAAATTGTAATTCATGAAGGCAACAGAATCTTACTCTATTGGAAGAAGTGATGAGTGTGATGAATACAGAAACATGCAAATATATGTACAAACTAATGCAGAGTAAAGTAAGCAAAGCCAAGGAAACAGTATATACAATAACAATGTAATAGGAAAGATTCATCAAAAAAAAATAAAAAGTGAATTTTGGATAATTATAAAAAACTAGCATGGCTTTAAAGAGATATAAGAAGATACTTCCAATTTAACTTTCAGCAGAAGCAAGTCCACAGTTTCTTTTAACACTGCACAGATTTTCACTTTTTTGAGGTAAGCTTATTTTTTCCTCTTCTTTTTCCCTTTTTGGTCTTTAAAATATACTATTTATTATATGGGATAGTTCTTTAGGAAGGGAGAGAGATAAAGGAGAAATTATGGTAACATAAAACACTTATATTTGAAAAAGTAAAGAGGTTAACCTTAAGAAGAAGGACTAGCTGTTCCTCTAAAACAAAACCAAGAAAACCCCTTAGAACAAAGGAAGAGAAACCAGATGAAGATGTAGAAGGGCTCTGAGGTATGAAGGGAAAAAGATGGAATTTAGAACAGGTGACTCTGTCCTTAATTCCTTTAATGGGGCAGCAAGGAACAGGCAAGAAAGGTATTTTTTTTTGCAAGCAAGGAGATCTTCCTAAACAGCTTAAATCATACCAAATAGCAGTTTGCTAAGTCTGGCAGACAAGAATCCTACCATATTGAGTTAAATAGTTAAAAAAAAAAAACAACAAAAAGCACATGTAGAATATATGGTTCTGTACTTGGACTTATTTAGAAGACAACATAGTTATTTAGGCAAAAGATCTAAATACATATTAAGTAAGCATATAGAATACTACAGAATTACAGATGTTTAGAATTGATAAGGGATCTTGAGGATTTTCGGTCCATTTAAAAAAGATTTCAAAAGATCTGGAAACTAAGTCCCAGAGTTGATAAATGACCTCTTTGAAGTTATACTGATAGTGAAATTAGAACCTAACAATCCCTAGTGATATTCTTTTTTCTACACAATAGTGACTCAGTTGAAAATTATCCATACTTCCTTCTTCTTTCATAAGGCCAGTCCCACTGACCACTGTGTAGCTTTCCATATAGCAAAATAAAAGTTGTTATTTTTACTGTCCTAGCCCCAGCTGCAAATTTCCTATACAACCTGGCTCAT
Organism: Bettongia penicillata ogilbyi; assembly: GCA_023548195.1. NCBI lineage: Eukaryota > Metazoa > Chordata > Mammalia > Diprotodontia > Potoroidae > Bettongia > Bettongia penicillata. Next base: position 4,396,214 of record JAJHZJ010000447.1, on the reverse strand, counting down.
AAGAGGCTCACACAATTTAGGGCTGAAAGGGATTATTAGAAATCATCTAATCCACGCTGCCATTCTCATTTTTACATGAGGAAACTGAGACCCAGAGAATCTGCCTTGCCTAAGATTACTGGCCACAGTCAAGATTTGAACCCTGCACAGCAACACATTCCCTGCCTAGGTGTTACAGTCACAGATTGTTTTAGAGATAGAAGTTTCACTCTAAAGCAAGCCTGATAAAATATAAATGAAAGTCCAAACTTACCAGCACTAAAAAGAATCAATACATCCGCATACAAAAGAATTATTAATGAATCAATCAAGGAGCCAGTTAAACAGCAAGTCCCCTTTATGTATTAAAAAAAAAAAAAGATTGCAATATATAAAACCTTATCAGAATAGTGTTACACATGGGACATCTATACTATCTCTGCCTCAAATAAAAAATTAAGTAAGCATTACCATCTGGGATAAGGAGTTTGGCTTTTCTAAAGTTGTAAAACTCTGGGAATAGGAGATTAGCCTATCTAACGGGGCATTTTCCTGAAGGAAAGAGGTGAGGAACTCAAGCAAACTCTGTTCAAGAGTCTGACTTCCAGTATATCAGTTTAGGGGGAGTTCAATTGCCCTGTGGCCAAGACTTCTTCAAATAAAGTCAGCTTTGTGATGCAGACAAAAGGAAACATAACCTTAGGATGCTTTACAAATAGAAGCATTAGTGTCCAAAATAAGGATATAATAATTCCACTGTAATCTGTCCTTGACAGACCACTTCTAGATGACAACAGTTCCAAAGAGACATTGGACAAGCTGGAGAAGAGCTGGTTTGACTACATTTGTACTCTTAATGACCTCAAGCAAATAAAGTTTCATCTTTACAAAATAACAGGATTTGTCCAATGAGGCTGTATGGATACAATTCAAGAAATACTAGAATATCTGAAGAATTGAATTTTCAGGTCACCAAAGAGCAGTGGAGAGGAAAAAGGAAGTAAAAATGTAGCGTAGGATATTATGTTATACAGAACTACGCAGCAGAAGCAGTGCAAAAAGGTTATCATTTGGGAGACTTGGAGTTGGAAAAGGATAGTCATAGTGATGGAGTTCAGCCTCTGGGAACCTCCCTGAACTCCCCTTGAATCTCCCCACTTAACCTGGCCTTCCACACTCAAATTTGTAGCCTGGTCCCCCTTGAATCCTGTCACTTAACCTGGCCTTTCATACTCAAATCTAATCTTCCCACTTAACTTGGCCCTTCATATTCAAATCAGTTACCCAACCTTGTCTGCCCCTCCATTGTCCATTACCTCTTGATTGCCCCACTTGCTTCCTACCCAAACCCTCCACAGTCTGATAGCCCCAATTGCCCCCAGCTGTCTCCCACTGTTGATTACACCCCAGTCTCATCAAGATCATCCCTGGGATCCCAACTACTTGACAGTACCTGGATTATTCCCTCAGTCTTTTCTGTATTTAAGTTTCATCTCGCCTCCATGAAGGAGCTCAGATTCAATCCAGCTCAGACTGTGTCTAGTTGAGATTGTATCTGGCCTGCTTGTTAATACAAGCATTACAAATGCTTAGGCTCCTTGAGAGTCAAACCAGTATTTCAAATCTTTAATAAACTTTGTTTTGCTTTGACATTATGAAGGCTTGTGCTGAATTCATTCAAGCAGGCCCTGGTGTTTCAGCACCCCAAACCTCAACAACAGAGGATGAAATAACTGGTGGAAAACTCAAAGGCACCATCAGTACGCAAGCAATGATAAGAGATTTAGAGGAAAGTCCCAGGTATTTAGAGTGGAAAGCTAGTAGTTTATTTATGGGGAAAAAAGGGTATGGGTCACACTGGATGAGAAGGCTAGCAGTATGGGTTTTGATCTACACCATTACTGAAAAGGGATTACCAACACTATGAAAATCACAAATTCATTGGAAAGTACTGACAAATTGGAATGTGAGCAGAACAGTGCAAACAAGACAGTGATAATCATTTAATATAAATTTTGGACTTTAATAAAGGTTCAAATCTGAACTAATCAATCACACTGCTTTGCTCTGTTCTAAAAATGCCCTTTTCTGTGTCAGCAACTTCAAAGACCTGTTTATGACATGATGCCTGCAACCAGAGTGGTGGGATTTTTTCCTTATCTTGGATCACAGAGACATGCTATATAGAGGAAATTCAGACATCCTGGAATCATAAATTCTAACTGACACTACTTTGTTATTTGTCTTGTCTCACTGAATTTACACCTTATACAACTAAGAAAATTCCTTTCTCATGGTAAAGTATATTTAAGCCTAGCCATTCTTCTATCAGGCAGTCAGAAGTTTCTTCTGGCTCCAAGATCATGTAACTGCTAGCTTTAAGGGAATAAACTGTATGCATTTAGCCTGTTTGCCTTTTTCTTAACCAAACTTTCAAGTCGACAACAGTAACAAGAAGGTGACATGCAAGTACTGGTTGAAGATTTAAAATGAACTGAAACAAAGCAAAGTAAATTGAAACAGGGAAGCAATGAAACAATGACTACAACAATGGAGAGAGAAACAGAAGTGATTTTCATTGGAGTATATGCTACAGAGCACCTGGACAGAAAGAGGAAATAAACGGAGTTTGGGAAACATCACAGGCATGACAGAGGCATGAAATAGTAGTGGTGGGAGACTTCAATCCCAGACAGAAGCTAAAGTATTCTCTTTCTGCCAAAAATGGAGCAGCCTTTTTGACTTGCTTTAGTGATAATTTTATCCATTAAAACATGGGAAAATTTTATTCTGTATATGAACTGGTTTTTGGAACTGAACTGGTTGATAGGGTAGAACTAATGGGAACCTTGGGGGAAAGTGACCACTCCACTCTATAATCTGTGATAGAGAAGATGATACCTGGGCACCATCTGAGATGTACCCCTAGATTTTGAAAAAGCAGATTTCAGATGTCAGAAAAAAATTTCCATAAAATTCCATAGATTAAAATGCATCAGAAGAAGTCAGCCCAGGACAGATAGGAGATGCTAAAGAATTAAATTCTGAAGACACTAAAGGCAAACAATTCCAATGAAAAAGAAAAATGAGATTTGTCTGAGAAAGCCAATGTGGACCCGTAGTGGACTCCAACCAACTTAAGATTTTAAAAAGATAGGTAGTGAAGGTGGAAGCAAGATCAGGTAACAGAAAACAGAAATAAGTGCACAGCAGAATCCTATAATTATACAGTATCAGGAATGCTAAAACTTAGAAAGAGTTGAGGCTGGTGAGGGAAGCTAAAGACAAAAAAAGGGTAGGTTAGGGTTTGGGTTTTTTTGTTTTGTTTTGTTTGTCTGTTGAGAATATTGAGAGGAAATGGAGGATATCAAAGAAGGTATAGAAGAAACTTTAACTGGGAGAGATGAGAGGATAACTGGCAAAAGAGTGAGAGAAGGCAAAGAAGAGCTGCTTAGCTCTTACTTTGTATCTGTTTTATTTACAAAGCAGAACGACCTTTACACTAAAAATAAGAGAGCAAAAAGTTGATATACAAGTAAGGAGACAGGACAAGAAGATCTAGTTGCACTTGACGAATTCAAGTTCCCTAACCAACTGTAGCAACAAGTACCATGGCATTCACAGGAGGGCCTACAGTACAGGTTCTTAGATCTGCTTTTCTAAAAGGAAAGCAATTTTTGAGGGGTCAACAATCTTCTTTAATTACATTACATCAGAGGAAATACAAACAGAGAAATAAAGACCAACAGACAGGGCTTCTAACTATCTGACCATAAGCAACACATACATCACAGATGAACAGGCATATCCAACTGTCTGACTATTACACACATACACAGTTAAGAGAGAGAAGCACCAACATTTGGGTTTTTTTTCGGGGGGGACACAGCTACCCAGAGTCTCACCTGGTCATATCACATGAACATTCTTCCAAAGAGTAAGCCCCCAAAGCAAAAACCTCACCTAAGAATATATATACACTTTTCAGAGCTGATGGGCACATCCTAGTGACCCAGTGCCTCATTAATTCACAAAAGGTGTGGGCATTCCTACAATACATGCCTCCCCTAATCAAGCTTCCCTTAACGGGCCCCAGGTAAGGCCTATTAATTGGTAGGGGAGAAGATCTTTCATGAACATAAATCTCATTAACATTACACCCAGATAAGTTGCTTCCTTGGGTCCTGAAAGATGTGGAAGACGATGGCTGTTTCTCTATCAGTGACATGTGAAAAAGTGAACAGGAGAAATCTCATGAGATCAGAAAAGGGCAAATACCTTGATTTTCAAAAAAGGCAAGAGAATAGAGTCTCAAAACTATAGGCCAGACACCCTGACTCATATTCCTGGGAAAAGTCTAGAACAAATTGTTGAAGCAGTGACTCACATATCTACAAAGGGAAATGATGATTACAAAAGTCATCATGACTTCGTCAAGGGCAGATCATGCTAAAACTTCACATGTATAATAGATCTCATATTTCATTTCCTTTCCAAGGAGTTGAGGAAGAGCTGGAGGGAGAAAATTTGCAATAAAATGAAAATCAAACAAATTTAAAAGAAATAAGTCACATTAAATCAGCCTCATTTTCCCTTGTTTTGATAGGATTACTAAACCCATAGAACATGGAAATCCTATATAGTTTACCTGAATTTTAGCATTGCTTCTAATCTGATAGACTGGATGGAAAGATATGAATTAGGCAGCAGCATAAACCAGACGGATTGTCATGAATCAGACGATAATACTAACCTATAGACTCAGAACTCACTGAATGGCTGGATTCAGATACTATTAATCTTTTAGTATCAATGTGGAAAAGATCTCCAGTCGAGTAGCTCAGGGATCTGTGCTACACCCTGTGCTGTTTATCATCTTTATCAATGATATGGATAAAGTTATAGATGATGTAAGCTCATCAGATCTGCAGGTTACACAAAGGTGGGAAGGACAGCTAACATGATGGATGACAAGATCAAAAGGGATCCAGAAAAGCTAGAGAATGGGACTGAATAGAGTAAGATGAAATTTAATAGTGATACAGGCTAAAAGTCTTGCTCTTGGATTAAAATAAATCAAAAAGCATGGTTAAATAACAGCTGTTCTAAAAAATAGCTTGGAGTTTTAGTGGACTGAAAATTCAAATTAGCCTTATTCTGCTTGGTCTCAGAGAACAGAACTAGAACCAGTGGATGAAAGATAAAGGGGCAAATGTTAATTCAACATGAGTACGACTTCCTAACAACTAGAACAATATAAAAACTCAAATTAAGGCCTCCTGGGGAGATAGTGAATTCTTCATCACTGGAGATCTTCAATCAGGGGCTAGGTGATTACTCTAGAGATGTTTTAAAGAAGATTTCCATTCAGCTATGAGTTGGATGAGATAATCTTTAAAATTCAATGAATCATTTATCCCAGAAGAAACTGCAAAGATATTGAGTTCCACAGAAGGCCCATCAATTCCATTTTTTTTATTCATTCCTTTCATTTCTCATTCTATTCCTTCCTGCCTTTTATTTTTTAAACTAAAGAATTTAGTGCTCCTATAATTAGTCCCAGTCTAGTGGCTCTGCAAATACACTCAAAATCTTTGGTATTCATAAGATATTGCAGTATCTTTCTGAATTTATATCTTCCTGAGGATCCTGAGTTCCACACACTCAAATACAGTTCGAGCATTCCCAAAGCAAGATCAGTATCCCTAAAGTGTGTGTGTGTGTGTGTGTGTATCTAAGGGACTTACAGGACTCAAATATTTAAATGATCTTATGATTTGAGTGTTCCCTCCAACAATGCAGAATGCAATGCATTTATTCCTACTCTTCCAGTGCTATGCTCATCCCTGTTCTAGAATAAGTCTGCCACAGGAGGAGTTAGCCCCTGGACCAGGAGGCTTTCCTCAGTTTTTTCTGATATCACCAAGGAGAACAATGGGCAAACACTTGGCCTGGAACAGAATATGAGAACTAAAAGAGAACTCAGAGGTTACCTAGTGTAACTCCCTGTGACAAACATACCTTTCATTTTACAGAATCAGAAATAGGTACAGAGCAGTAAAATTCCCCCACATGACCTGTCTACATTCCATTTTAGAGTCATAGTCAGTAAGCATTTATTAACTGCCTACTATGTGATGGGTACTGTGCTAAATTGTAGAGATACAGATTTTTAAAAAGCAGTCCCTGCCCTCAAAGAGCTTATAATCTAAGTGGGGGGACAGTACTAGGTCAACAATAATCACCTAGGTCAGACACAGGGGCAAGATTTAAGTGGGTAGATTAATTTCCTGCTCAAAGCCACAGATTGTGCAAGATTAAAGAAATTTAAACCTCAGATCCAGTGTGGGAAGTATTGGCCCAGATGGTGAGGAGGAGCAGATTAGTGGCAGCAGGCAGAATTAGGGGGTTTGAGTGTGCACTCAGATTGAAGGGAATATGAAGCTGAAGCTTGTGTTGTCTTAGACATGCTCAGGTCACCTTTCTACCAGACCACAAGCTTAAGAGCAAGTAGCATGTCTTTATGTTTCTTTTATACTTCTTTCCTACAGTGCCAGACTTCTGTTCACCACAACAATCATTAATTGTATATGTTCTATAGAGGGCAGCCAGAAAGTCCTTGCTGCTTTCTATCAGGTATAAAATGTTAAGAACTGGAAGATACTGAGAGCTAGATCATCTAATGCAATCTCTTCACTTTTCAGATAAGAAAATTGATTCAGAAAAGGAACTTCGGCAAAGGCCACAAAACTAGTAAGTGGCAGCCAGACCTGGAATACAAGGAAGTGCCTTTTCCACTGGATATCTTGTTGCCTCTCTCAGATAATGAGCTAAAAGTCCTGACAATCACTTCTATAACTAAATCCCAAATCTGCTATACGTCCCCAAAGCAAAGGCCTCACAGATTTTCCGGGATGGAAGGGACAGAAGGTGAAGGTACATAGTTTCTGCATATCTACACCTTCCTAAAAGCATGGTGAATATGAAGGCTAGCCCAGTAGGACGCTCCTGGAATAATGGGGGTATCAGTTGCAACACGACATGATTAGAACCAAAAAAGCACAAAATCAGGCCAAGGAGAAACAGAAGACACCCACTGCTTGGGCAGAATTATCAAACAGGCAAAGCCTACTCAGCACCACCTACGTATCCCTTCTGAAGTCTTCTTCTCATCTCCTTTTAGAACTTTATTCTCACTCCATGTACCAAGTTTTCTTAAATGTGCAAGCTGTCTCTGATACAAAAGATGGAAGTAATTTGATAAATTTATTCACATTACCATGTGCAGGCATCAGGGAGAAAGAAAATGCTTAGCCCAAAGAAATGTCTTATTTGGTACAACAGTGAATGAGAAAGGATTAAATTTATCCTGGGAACTCCAAGAGGCAGCAGACTGAACTGATGGTTAGAAGACGGCAGGTTTGGAAGCAGAGTAGTGACTCCCCAGTTTTTAAAATTGAAAATTTTAAGAAATTTCTTTGATCTAATAAAAAGTACTTTCCAAACTTCCCTGTCTAAGATGGGACAGGACAAAAAGAGCTTTTCATAAGGCCTTCCCTTCCTCTTCTGGGGCAAAAGGCACAGAACATAGTAAGCACTACATGTTAGCTATGATTATTATGTATACAAATGCCTAGCACACAGAAGTGAGTTTGATCCAATGTTAGTAGATGTGTTGTTCACACAGAGACTAGATGACCAGGATAGCAAAATGTGAGCACGGAAGGGACATTAAAGGTCATATGGTCCGATGCCCTCATTTTATAGTTGCAGAAATGGAGGTCCAGAAAAATGAAGTCACACAGATAGGAAGTGGAACAGTCCAGACAAATTCAGGTCCTGTGACGTTCTTCAGGTCTGTACCATGCTGCCTCCCCATTTGCTGGTGATATTCTGAAACAGAGTCTAGCAATTTAGGTGGAAAGTTGATCTAGTTAATATTTAAGGACCTTTAAGATTTTATAAAACATTTGCACAGCAAAGGACCTATCTTCCGGACGGTTTCAAATCACAGGTATCCATTACAAACACTTTGTATCTCTAGCACAGTGCCTAGGATACAGTAGCACTTAACTTTCGTTGATACTTTGTAGACCATCAGATTCAGAGCCTCTCCACTTCTGTGATCTATTTCAAAGTTCATCATTCTTTCCTCATCTCTTCTACATATTTCTTTTCCTCACAGCATCACAAAATCTTACAACCCTCCCCCAACGCTAGGAACACACAGTAAATAATAAATAAAACGCTTCTCGAGGCGGTACTGGAGGAATAGGCGGCGCCTTCCTTCCCTCGCCAGCCTATGGCGAGGCGCAGAAAACTGTGACGTGAGAGCCGCGTCCCTGAGCGGAACGCGATTGGAGGACTCGGGCGCCTGTCTCCTCCCCCCCTCCCTCCAGGGCCGCGCCGGGGAAGCTTCTTGGGCTGGACTCGGGCCGGGATGAGCCTCCCCCTCCAGAACCACCCAGCCCGCCAAGCCGCAGGGACGTCTTCGTACGACCGCGCCTTACACAGGAGGAAACTGAGGCTCGCGGAGCTTTAGTGACTTGGCCAACGTCACCCAGGTAGGACGCGGAGAAGGCGGGACTCGAAGCCAGGTCCTGGCACTCCGGCTCCGGCGCTCTGCCCACCCCGCTGCCCTAGGTAAGCACCCTCCCGGCCCGCCTTGGACCCTCCCGCCCAGTCACCGTCCCCTACAGCGGGGTGTTAGGCTAGCGCCACTGCCTTCCATGCTCACCTGGGTGACGAGCCCCGAGGCTAAGCATTCAGTCAACAGTAGCCCCGCGGCGGTTGGGGAGCTTTCCGGGACCCAAGGGTTGGCAGCTGCCATGGCTCCGGTAGCCGTCTTGCCCCGCCGGAGGGTCGGACAGAGACTGGGCTCAGCCTCCGGGCAGCCACTGCGCGCGCGCGGGGGAATGCAAACTGCGGCCGCCGGGCGGGCGCGCAGGCGCGTGCCGATGACGTCACAGGGCGTTCCCGGCCCTGGCCCAGGGGCGGGGCCCCCGGCGTCAGGGGCCGAGGCCGGTGGCCTGGCCGGAGTCCGCCGGGGTTGGGCACTTGGTGACCGCGGTGCTTCCGGCGGGCGGCGGAGGGCGGTAGGCCCCGGCGGGCGGGCGGGTTGGACGGGCCCCGGAAGGGAGGCCCGCGCCTCCCTCGGGCCCCGCGGTGACCGGCGGCTTCTCCCGCAGGGTGAGTGAGGCCCGGGCCGGCGGGCCGGCTGCAGGATGGGGAACAGCGCCCTCCGCGCCCACCTGGAAACGGCGCAGAAGACGGGCGTGTTTCAGCTCACGGACCGCGGCCTGACGGAGGTGAGAGCGAGCCCGGGGCGGGGGATGGAGCCCGGCCGGCCCGGGAGGCGGCGGGGAAGCGGGAGGCGGGAGGCGGGGCTGGGCCGGCCGGGCTGCGACCACCCCCTTTCTCCAGTTCCCCGAGGACCTGCAGAGGCTGACGAGCAGCCTGCGGACCATCGACCTGTCCAACAACAAGGTAGAGCACCTCCCGCCCGCCCTCATCGGGAAGTTCTCGCTGCTCCGGAGCCTGACCCTGAACCACAACCGGCTGAGTGAGTGGGGGCGGGGCGGGGCGGGAGCAGCGCTCCGGACAGTGGGGCTCCCGGCGCCCCGTAAATGGTTAAGGGGGGACCCTCGGGCCAGCCCCAGGTGTGGAGCTTGGGTGCTGAGGGTGGCGCGCAAAGCTTCATTGCAGCCACGGAAAGAGACAGAAGGGGAGAGCCCGGGTATAGACAGCGCAGAGACGCGGATTCCACGAGCGGGAATGGCCCGGTTGTAGGGGAAGGTCTGCCCGAAAGCTGGTGCCCCCTCCCCCAGTTGGCTGCTTTGCGTGTCAGGGGGCAAGGCAAAGTATTATTTTGGGAGGAAAAACAAGGCTGGTGTTAAGGTATTATTTGGGGGACACCACCGAACCTTCAAAAACGTTATTGTCAGTGTTATTCTATAAGCCTCATTTACGGGTAGATGATCAAGGTAAATCTTATAATAATGGTTTCCATGCATAGGTTCTATAAGCTACAACCTCCCTTAAGGGGAAAAATGTCAGGGTAGTCTGAAGACCACTAGACCCTATCTCATAATAATAGTGCTAGAAAAATTCGGGCTACTATTAAAAAAGGAACACAGTATTAACTAAGACCACATCTATGGGATTGTGCAGCTCACAAAATTACCTTTAAAGGAGCCAACAAGCGTTTAGTAAGCATGTAGATGCTAAGTCCTGGGCATAAAAGCAGGTCAAAATATCCCTTACCCTCAAAAAAGTCTCAGTCCAATGAGGGAGACAGTATGCTAACAGTTATGTATGAACAAGAGATGAGAAAACTTCAGAGGGAAGATAACTAGCACTTAATGGAGACTGGAAGCAGGGGAAGGGGATGTGAGATGATAGCAGAAGGTTTAAGGAAATCAGGACAGGGAGCTGAGAAGAGGAGAGGTCTGAATTTGATTAGTGTTCTTCAAGGAACAGCATGGAGATAAATTATCAGTAAAAGGGGTCAGATATAAAAGAAGACTGGACTGATAGGAGGGGGCCCGGTTACAAAGGTGTTATCAAACAAAAGAGGATTCTATGTTTGGGCTTGGAGGTAGTAGAATAGAAATAGAAGGATGTGACATGGTAAGACTTGTGTTTAGGGAGATCACGTTGATGGACTGGAATGAGGAGAATCTTGAAGGCAGGGAGACCAACCAGAAGGCTGTTGCAGTACTTAACACAGGATGCCCCTTTAATGCCATTGCATCCTTTATTTTCCATGTGATCTTCCAGAGGGAAATAGAGCAAACTACAGTATTTAAAAAATAGCACAGCATGTGGGTGTTCTAGATTAAATTAAGAGAAAATTTATTGGCAGGGCAATCTGCAACAGAATCTTTGAAAGCTTTTTGAAATTGTTCCTCTTCTGCCTCGTACTCAGTTGTTTCTAATTATTTTTACTAGCTGTTCTGCCCGAGGAGCTGTGCAAGTTGACAAAGCTGGAAACCCTACACCTTAACAACAATCGCCTGACACAACTGCCAGCTGCCTTTGGGCAGTTGTCTGCCCTCAAGTCTCTGAGCCTCTCTGGGAACCAGCTTCGAACGGTACCTTCTCAGCTCTGTAGCCTGCGACACTTGGATGTGGTAGATCTCTCCAAAAACCAGATTCAGAGTGTACCGGACTCAATAGGAGAACTACAGGCTATTGAACTGAACCTCAACCAGAATCAGGTCTGTAACTTAGATGTGCATGTGAATTCATGGACTTTTCACTATCCCCTTTCCCTCTTTATCTGGCTCTGAGAGGGAGACAGAGAGAGAGAGGGAGGAGTGTGTGTCCCTTGACTCAGAAGGGCCATTTATTTGCACACAGCTTAGGATCAAGTTAACAAGACTGAATCCTATGAGCAAGAGTTTTATTAAAGCCCAAGCAACCATTTAATTTCATATTCTCTAAGTGAGAAGGTAGGAAGAGGTGAACCGTCTTTTCATGGACTTTGGTAGACTCTCTACATCTGCCTGTTCCTACTGATCATTTGACCCAATAACCTTATAATAACAACTGAAAATTCAGGCAGAACATCCCTATTCTAGCAGTTTTGATAAGGACAATGCTATAAAAAAAGTGAAGATTTTATTGAAAATGTGACTTGTTATCTATGGAATTGTTTGTTGTAAGACTTCACCTATGAAGGTAAGGTGCAGAGATGTCATTCACAGTTATTTTGACATCCCTTCTTGATACAGTCAAAGGTGTAATGTTGAAATGAGGGGAGTCATACTGCGCTCTTGTACTTCTCCAGTGTCTAAGCCCTTCCATGCTATAAAAGGTTATTATCCCTTATGAATATATCGTTGAGCTGCCAGGATTTAGAGGCTTTTTTGGGAGTATCGTAGAAGAGATTAAAGGATTAGCTAATTAAGCATTGGCTGTTTGGTTGAGTTTTCCTTTTGTGAGAGGCCCATATCTATGTATTGGTCCCTCCCCCACCAGGTGCTAGTATCCATCCAAATGTGTAAATGTCTCTCAATAAAGTGTGAGCTTCTTGAGGGGCTCTCATGTTCATGTTGTATCCCTGCACCTAGCACAATGTCTGGTATATTCTGGGAGCTTAATAAATGAATGCTTTTTAGCTGATTTGCTTTTCAGAGTCATTGCTGTATTAAATGTTAAAACCCAGTAAAACAGCATCCCTTCCAGTTGCTCTGAATTGGCATATCTTAAAAACCTTACCATGTAGAATTCTGAATATTTTGGAAGTTAAGGCTTTTCTTAGCTCTGCCAGTGACTGATTCTGCTATGCTTGCCACCTGTGTGACAAATGCATTAACTTCTCTGGGCCTCAGTTTCTCATCTGTAAGGTAGTGGGTTGGACTAGAACTCTTAGGTATATGATCTATATGTTTGTGAGAATGCAGGTAAAAATAGATGGCCCTTCTACACTTGTCTCCCTGTCGGAAACAGGTTCTTTCACAGAGCTGAAAAGCTTAGTTAGAGAAACTTCTCTGGGGACAAAATAGCCCAAACTCTTGCATCATAGAAAAATGCTTGGGGTTTTTTTTAGCTTTTCTTCAAGGTTGATCGTTCAACCTCTCCCTATTCTGAAGGAAAATGGTGATAATTAATGTAGCATTTTGAGTTTGAGATCCTCAGGATTTTGTATCCCTGGAAGCCAATTAGGTGGCACAGTGGATAGCATGCTGGCTTTGAAATCAGGAAGACCTCAGTTCAAATCCTGCCTCAAATAATAGATAACTTAACCTCTCTGTCTCAGTTGCCTCCTTTGTAATAAATAGCTCCTGTATCCCAAAGTGTTTGTGAGGATGAAGTAAAATGTTTGCAAAACATTTGACAAATCTTAAAGCAAATCTTTAAATGCTAGCTATTGCTACCATTATTATTTATATTCAATTTCATATCATTGCTATGTTAGTATCTTCTCTACTAAATTACAAGCTCCTTGAGGTCAGAGATGGTATCTGAGCAAAGCGTTTTTCACTTAGTAGTAGGTGCTTGATATATGTATGTTGAATTTTCATTCAGTCACTAAATAAGTTTCTGAAGCAACTGTTACATGCTTAGCAATTTAGGGGATGCTAAAGAAATAATCCTTAGGTTAATAATGTATAGTTGATGAGTTAAAATTTACCATATGAAAGAGAGAGCTGTTTGTAACTGAATTTTGCAGGAGAGACTGAGTTCTATAGGAATTCATAGGAATTTGGTTGTGAACAGGAGTAGGAAGAGTGCTGTATCTGGAATCAGAGATCCTAGGTTCAAGTCCCAGCCTTGCTACACTGAATAGCTGTTGATCTTTGTGAGGTCATGTAACTTTTCTGAGTCTTGGTTTATAAGGGTAGAAGGTGGTATTTGTGGTTCTTTGGGATGAGAAGAACCTGAAGAATGGATGGGATTTGGGTAGTTGGGAAGGGGAAGGAGGTAGGGCAGAGAGGACATTCTAGGTAAAGAAAACAGCATAAACCAAAGCAGTGAAGGTAGGAATGAACTTAGCATGTTTGTGGGCCAATGAAAGGTCCAGACTGGGCATAGTGAATACAAATAAAGTTGTATGGGGCCCAGGATGGAGGGGTTTTTGTAACTCAAGTTAGAGGTTAGACTCACTGTGGTAAAAAAATTTTGAATACTGAAGCTTTTAGACAAGAATGACAAGATTAAAGCCAACTTTAAGGAAAATTACTCTGACATTACTATGTGGGGATGGACTGGGGGTATAGATTGCTGTTGTCAGAGGTCATCTAAGGTTTTTAGAGTAATAGAGTTGTGTGGTAATGAGTCAAAGATTACATAAAGGTTTAGAACAAGAATAACAAAATGTGGTATTATTTACAAATAGGTATTGGAAATAGCTTGTTTTAAGCTTATTGAATTTGAGTAAAAGACCTGACTACATAAAAACGTGTCATAAGGCATTTCCAAGTTTGAAGAGACAAGTCATCAGAGCTCCCTTCCAGCATCCAAATCCCTTCCAGCATCCAAATCCCTTCCATTTGGGGATCACCTAATGTAACATCCTGATTTCTATACACAAGGAACCTGAGGTCCATAGACGTTACGATGACAGGAAGAAGTAGAAACTGTAGACTTGATGGGTGGGGGTGTGTGGGGGTGTGTAGGGGTGTGTGTCCATCCAAGATTAGCAAAATACCAAGGACTGTTGAGAAATGATTGTAACTTGCCAGAAGATGGTAATCCGGTGAAGGAAACTGAGAATAAAACAGTACCTGCTTTTTACATTGCACTTTAAGATTTGTGATCACTCAGTATACATTATCTCACTGGGCTTTCACAATATCCCCTTGAGGATATCCTCTCTGTCCGTGGCTTTTCTTGGTGTTCTTGCTGCCTGTCTGGCCACTCCTGTCAGTCTCTTTCTGTGAGTGGTTCCTCTTCCTCCAACCCCTACTCAATGTGGGTGTATCACATTGTCCTAGGCCTTTACTGAACTTCTTTTACTTTGATGGATTACATTATCATCTGTGCAGATAGTTTTCAAATATATATCTATGTAGACATATAGATATCCAATCCTAATTTCTCCTTCTGAGTTCTAGAATCACACAATATCTGGTTGTCCGCTTAAATTTTTTTCTAATTGGATGGCCATGTCATCTCAAACTCAAACTGTCCAAAACAAAATTACTCAATTTCCCCTTCAGAGCCTTGATTGTTGGGAAAACTTTACCTTCGTGCAAGATCCCATCAGTCATGGTACTCTAGCTTCATCACTACCCTCTGTCCTTCTGATTGGAGTGGGAATCCTTGAACTCCCAAACCTGCATTTAAGGATGGAGCTCAGCTCAGAACATCTCATTTCTTACTTGGTTGTACCTTCCCCAGCCATACCCTCCCTGCCCTCATTTCACCTTTGCATATTGAGCTCTGTGATACCATAAGCTTCTTGAGGTCAGAGACTGGCCTACTTGTCTCACCAGCACTTGGTATTGTAACTGGCACCATTGTAAATGCTTAATTTTTATAAACTGACTTTTACAGCTAGATTCTTCATATTAATGGCAATCCCATCCTCCCAATCACCCATATCTTCTTTTCGGGGTGGGAACTGAGTTGACAGTTCTTGTTGATTCCATCTCTGCTTTCATATTTTACCTCTGCTTGTTACTTTCCACTCACTTGGCCACCACCTGAGTTTGGGTCACTATCAGCTAACCTAGACTTTGCTAGCAACTTCACTGCTCTTCTGTTGCCAGTATAACCTTACATAGCTTGCAAAGCTATCTTCCTAAGGCATAGGTCTAATCATCTCACACCCTTGCTCATAAACTTTCCATGACTCCTGTTGTGCACTGGATAAAATAAACTTTCTAGCCTAGTACTTTAAGGCCCTCCATGATCTAGCTATAATATCTACCTTTGCAATTTACTTTTCTTGTTTTCTTAACCATCTGTTCAGCCAAAAATGGACTACTAGTTGTTTCCCAAATACAAAATACTGCCTTTTTGCTGTCTTTCATGTCTGGAACATATTCATTATTTACCTATAGAAATCCTTCAAGGTCCATCATGTGTTGCTCTGTTTTTTCTGTCCTCAAATCTTCTATGAATACTTTATATGGATTTTTATTTGGTCAGCCTCACATTCTACCTTATTGTATATTGTTGTCTTTTTATCATATCCCTCCCAGCAGGCTATAATTCCCTTAAGAATAATGATTGTCACTTTTACTGTCTTTCTGTTTCTTACCAAAGTACTGTATACCCAGCAGGAACGTAATGTTTAAATGAGTGGTTTGAAACAAGAGAAGAAATCAAGATTTTTGAGAAAGCAGTTTCCATAGAGCAGTAGTTACAGAAGTCAGATTAAAGGTGGTAAAGAAATGGAAATAACAACCCCTCCAAAATGGGCTTTTTTTTTTTAATTTTCAGATAACAATCTTTTCCTTCCCACTTCCCCCACCCATTGAAAAAGAAAATCAAAAGTCTTGTCACAAGTATGCATAGTCAAATAAAAACCCATCCCACAAAGAGTATTGTAGACCTCTTAATTCTGTCAGTAAAATGAAGAGAAATTGAATTATAAGAGGAGATAACTGTCAGTGATGTCAGGTTTTTGTTTTTTTGTTTTGTTTTCAAGAAACATTAAACAGTTGGGGGATGGCTGAACAAGTTGTGGTATATGGATGTAATGGAGTATTATTGTGCTATAAGAAATGATGAACAGGGGGAATTCAGAGAGGCCTGGAAGGACTTATATGATCTGAGGCTGAGTGAAGTGAGCAGAACCAGGAGAACACCGTACACGGTAACAGCCAGTGTATGAGGACTGTTTCTGGTAGACCTAGCCCTTTGTAGCAAGGCAAGGACCTAAAACATTCCCAAAGGACTCTTGAGGCAAAATGCCATCCACATCCAGAGAAAGAACTGTGGAACTGGAATGCAGAATGAAGCAGACTGTTTTCTCTTGTGTTATGTTTTGTTTTGGTTTTTCTCATAGTCTCTCCCATTCATTTTAATTCCTCTGTGCAACATGACTAATGTGAAAATGTGTTTAATAAGAATGTATGTGTAGAACCCATATAAAACTGCATGCCATCTTGGAGAAGGAGGAAGGAGAAAATTTAAGACTTACAAAAGTGATTGTTGAAAACTGAAAACAAATTTATTTTTTAAAAAAACATTAAACAGGACATAATGAGTTTGTTATTTTCTTGACAGATTTCTCAGATCTCACCCCAGATATCTCGCTGTCCACGCCTCAAGGTCTTGCGCATGGAAGAGAACTGCCTAGAACTCAGCATGCTTCCGCGAAGCATCCTTAGCAATTCCCAGATTGCTCTGCTTGCAGTAGAAGGCAACCTTTTTGAGATAAAGAAACTCCGAGAACTGGAAGGCTACGAAAAGGTTTGTGAATAACAATCCCAATGTGTGTTTCTTATCTATTTCGCTATAAAAGGATGCTGAGGTGATCCACATACATACATCTTGTTAATAGGACAAGCTTTTTCCTGTTTTGAAAATAGATTCAAAGAATCAGTTACATATATGTTTCTGCTAGGAATTAGTGCCAAGGTAGCTTCTTTCTAAAGTTGTAGAATAACCTAGGGGACTATGAACTTAACCCTCAAGCATCAATATTTTTTGCTGAATGCATCAGATCCATGAACTTTAAAATTGGCTTTAAAACTGCTGGGTACAGAAAGGCAAAACGTAAAGTCATCCATTAAAAATTTAATAAAATGTTAGGCTTACTGGAATGCTAAATAAAAAATCATGTATGAAACAGTTTTATTTCACTGGCCCCTTCCCATTTAAGCATCAAATTTTTTTTTTTTTTTAGTACATGGAGAGGTTCACAGCCACCAAGAAGAAGTTTGCATGATATTCCCCAGAAGCAAGGCAACTCACAGGAAACACATTTTGAACTTAAGTTGGGAAGTCTGGCTGATTAGAAGACTCATGTCATTGCCAAGGAGATCTGCAGTGAGGAAATGATTGAAGGAGGAATGAGTACCAAACAGTGTCTCCCAAGAGCAGATTATGTTGCATCTAACTTTCTCTCCCCTTTCAGGACTTAACTATAAATAAAGCAGAAGGGAAAGGGAAGGGGAGGGGGGAGCAAGAGCAAGAACATGTTAGAAAAAAAAGGCCAAGTCAGCAGGCTGAGGGATATTGAAGGCCTCTATTTTCACAGCTGTTGCCAGTTTCACTTTAAGAAACAAGTGGGTATCTGCTGTTTTATATACTAAGGGGGCTGTGCCTGGTAACTGCCCTGAGGTTGTGTCACATGTATAGCTCCACACTACAGCTTGAAAGCCCCTATTTAATTCTGATGTGTGAGCTGCTGTCACAGCTACCACAGATCCACCTCTGCATTTAACACTTCTATATTTTTGTGGAACACAAGTAGTTCATGAGAGGCTGCTATGATTAAGCATTCAATGCTTTGTTTATTCCAGCACATCAGTTCATTTGGAAGTTAAAAACTCGGCTGCTTTGAAAAAAGAGCTTATTTGCTTGGAACTTTTATTATGATATGTGGCAAATGTCTCAATTTAAAATGTGCTTTGCTGGTTTAAAAAAACCAAACACTTAGGAGATGAGCCCCAAGCTGCATCAAATTCATTACTATTTGTAGGTGCCTTACTGGTGAAGGTACTTGTATGCAAAACATGTAAGATGAAAAGAATTGTAATATCCAAGACTTTTCTAAAGCTTCTTTAGAAATGACTAATTTCCTATAACCTTTTACCCTTTTTGTATTATAATTTTACTAATCAGATTACCTATACAAAAGCTATTCCTACAGCAGATTTTCAAAACATCTCATTATGTGTATATTAAGTGTGCTCTCTGCATAACATGGAAAAAAGGATATGAAAAATAAACAACTTTTTTAAAAAGAACTTGGATAGAGTGCAGAAAAAATTAATTTTGAAAAGAATTAAGAAAGAACAGTTGATAATGCATTTTTAGTAACAACAATGAAACAGTCCCTGCCCTCTACAGGCTTCTATTCTGCTACGGGAATTATGTACACAGATAATATTCGTTGTAAATCCAAAGTCCTTTCTGGGTGGAGGCATTAACATCTTGAAGGGAATGTGAGAAAAGAGAAAGGAAAGGCCTCAAGAAAGAAGCAGCATTTGAGCTAAACTGTGAAAGTAGCTAGAGATTTAGATGTTTTTAAGAGGTCACAGCACAGAAGATAACTGCCTCTGCAGAAGCCTTGAGATGTGGTGTTATAAAAAACTGCAAAACAGTCATTTTGGACTGGAGGGCCTGAAAGATAGGTGAGAAGTTGTGAAGGAATTAAAATGCCAAGATGGAATTTTTATATTTAGTCTTAGAAGTAACAGACAACACAGAGTTTAACAAGACCAGAGCTGTGCTTCAGGAATATTTCTTTGGCAGCTGTGTGAAGGCTGGATTGATGACAAGATATACCTCAAGAGGCAGAGACCAATTAGGCTATCTCGGAATTACTGCAAGGAACCACAAAACCCCAAGGATTTTTTTGTTTTTGTTTTTCTAAGCCTTATGTTAATACATTAAAAATAATTTTAAAGGATTATACTTCAAGGCTTCTGAAAGGTTCTACCATTGGAAAAGTTTGAGAACTACTAGGCTAGTACAGCAGCTTGCGGGAGAGGTGATTCAAACCTAATCTAATGTCAGTTCAATTGAGAATGGAAGTAAGCTGAGACATCTAAGTTATGTTTCTGGCAAGAACTGTTACCCAAGTGCCTCAGTATAACACATCAAAATAATATCTGTATATTAAGGTTTATAAAGCACTTTCCTAATAACAGCTGAGTAAAGCTGGCATGACAAGTACTGAGGAGAGATTTTTTTCATTTCTCTGCCCTAGCAGTGCTTTACACATATATAAAGACTTATTAAATACTTGTTGGACTTAAATCTAGCGTAGAAACAGGTTAGCATCTTGTCCAAGGTCCACGGCTAAGTTTCATAGCTGGGATTTGAACCCAGATTTCCTCCCAAGTATAATATTATGCTTTTATACCACGCAGACTCACATCGGAATTGTCACTGAGAAAATTTCTAACAAAACAACACTCCATTCTATCTAGCCAAAGAAACAAATAGCACTGCATTTGCCACAAAGCCTGAGCAGAAGACTGCAAAAGCTTCTAATAGTAAATCTTCTGAACAGTCAAAACAGCATTTTTGTTCATGCAGCTCTTTGTAAGACAATAGTTGTTTTCTATATAATCCAACAAAAAATATAATTCTTCCACTGAAATCTTATTGTGATGGTTCACCTGGTCATGATGACAGCCATAGGTGGTTAAATGCTCTGCGAGGAGAGCACAGACTCTAGCAGGTCCTGCCAGAATAGAAGACATTCCACTGTAGACTGGCTGTAGACTCTGTTGTCCAAGCAGTCTACCTGAATTCAGAGCTTATCACTGAGTTTAGCCATAAATGGTACTTGATGAAGACAGCGTACTAAAGTCAAGGAAATGGTTTTGATCTGCTGATGAAAACCGCCCATGATGAAACTACATCTTTTGATGTTGAAATAAAATGCTATCATATGATATGCAGTGTGTATTTTAGTATATTGGAGGAAGAGAACAATATTGTCTTTGTACGGAAAAAGCCAGAAATGTTTCTCTTTCACAATGGGTGTAACGTTGGCACAAGCTGAGTGTTATCTTCCTCACACTGTTTCTTCGTATACACACCGGTTGCTTGTATTCCACCTCAAGAGTTCCGTGTAAAGGTACAAGAAGGAGTGGAAGAATGAGACTAAGACAGACATACGTTCCCAAATCTACTATCCTAAAAAACAGACGCTAGAATTTTTGCATGGAGGGAATGTTAGGAATGGCGAGTGGAGGGGGCAGACCGTGAAAATAGCAGATTTGGTAATTAACAAGTATGTATGAGCACCTGGTATGGACAACGCTAGACAACTCTGTCCTCAAATAGTGCATCTGGTAGGAGACAGCTTTTCATTTTAATTATAGCTAATACTTTAGAGTATTAAAGTTTGCAAAACACTTTCACAACAGCCATGTGAGATACAGGTGCTGTTGATTTTATAGCTTAAGAAACTAGCTGAGACATTGCCCAAGGTCATGGAGCTAGTGTCAGAGGCAGGATTTGAACTCACATTCCTGATTCCAAATTGAGTGTTCTGTCTACCGTACCAGGACCCTACTCTACCCAGGACCTTGTCTTACGGTGCTTGCTCCCAAACCCCACTTCACATCTTTATTCACCTTTTAAAAAGGACATGAAGAAGGAAGATTTGTATGCAGGTGTAAGTAAATGGCTTATTGGAACAAAGACTATAATGTAAGAGCTACAGGGAGACCATTAAGTAGCCTAACTTTTTCAAGAACCAGTGACAGATGATGACTTAAGCTGGAACCTTAGGGAGGCATATGAAGTTTTTCAGCTGAGTACAGAATGGATTGAAGAAGGAAAAAACTGGACCCAGAGAAACTAGAAAACTACCAAAACGTGGAGTCAACTCATTGTAATAGTCCAGGCAAGATGTGGTGATATGAACTAGGTGGGTAACTATGTAAGTGGACAGTACGTATACAAAATATGCAGAGAAAGAAATTACAAAATTTCTTAGCCAAGTTGACATATGGAGTATAGGTTCCCAAAGTGGGCAATACTGTTCCCTAGGGGGAACTGGAACAATCCTGGTAGGGTCATAGTAGCCTTGGGTGGCACAAATTTAAAAAAAAAAAAAAGACACTAAAGGGTTAAAGATTTCCAGGGGTAGTGCCAGATAATTTTTTTTTTTTGAATAGGGGATGGTAGGCCAAATAAGTTTGGGAACCCCTGTATGGAGTAAATGAGAAAGGAACCGAGCATGACACTGAAACTGTAAACCTGTGTGTAAACACTGAAACTGTAAAAGTGTGTGCTACTACTGTGTGGTAGTACCTTGCTAAAGGGAGAATTGGAGGAAGGGGGAGAGGCAAGTTCTGTTTTGGATATGTTGAGTTTGAGAAGGCTATGGACCAAGCAATTTTAATCATTCAGCAGGCAGACATGATGTGAGTCTAGAACTCATGAAGATTAAGGTGAGATATGTGTGTTTATCCTTCGTTGCTGAAGAAGACCATGCCATGAGAGAAGTGATGTCATGACTTGCACTTGACTTTAAGTGAGGGAGGGCTGTGCAGGTCACCAGCCCCAATTCTCCTCCAGTGACCAGATATTCATCAGGATGACTGGAGATGACCCAGGATGAGGCAACTGGAGGATAAATGATATATGAGGTAAGTGAATTCATAACAGTGTATGAGATCACTAAACAAGGCTGTTTATGATATAAGCATTTATTGAGTATCTACTGTGTGTCAACCATTGTACCAAGTGCTTTATAAATATCTCCTTTGATCCTCAACAACCCTGGAAGGTAGGGGCTATTATCATCCCCAATTTACAGCTGAGGAGAATGAGACACTCAGAGGTTAAGTGATTTGCCCAGGGTTACACAGCTAGTAAGTGTTCAAGGCCAGATGTGAACTCACTTCCTTCTCACCGCAAGCCCAGCTCTCTACCCACTGTGTCACTGAGCTGCCTTTAATGATAAAGGTGGGCCCAGCACAGAGCCATGAAGGATACCACAGCAGACGTCTGATGAATGGTCAGATACGCCAATGTGTACTAAATACTAAAGGAGTGGTAGACTAATTGATACAGAGTGAAATGAAGCGAAGGGCACCTAATAAGGGCAATGAAGCTAACAGCAACCAGACAAAACAACACCATCATTCTATTCAGAAATTACTTCTTTTCTGGCCACAGCCTAAATAGGCCCATTCAAAGGTCTCCAGCTTACCTGTCAAGACTGAGTGAACAACATTACGGTTCCTGGAATATCCCTGAATATGTCATCTCTAACAAGGAAGCAACTAAAATGGCTCTTAAAGGTGCTCCTGGACTGATCTTGGGATAAATGCCAAAACAGTAACACAATGAAACCACTGTACCGCACCCGCGCTCTAGCTGCAAGTGAGTCTACCAGGAAATACTGCCGTTGTTTTGTTCCCTGGAATGGGACATTTCCACGCATTTACTCTCTAATGCTCGCATAACCAGGGCAGGATGAAAAGAAGAAGGGAAAAAAGGAGGGGAAGATAGGAATCAGTAAAGTTTTGTAGTTTCTGAAACTGCCTGCTTCATCATCTTGAAAAAAACTGAGCCAAAATGTCTTAATACCTTGATTGCAATTGTATCAACATTCTTCATAATCAAGGGGCAATTTTCAGTTCCTATACCCTAAGCTAAAAATTGAATCCCAAATTCTAAATGAATACTAAGTCAATTTCCCATTCTACTCAAGAACCACTGAAGGTATACTTTCACAAAACTGTGCTTAGTATTTTTCCTGTGAAACTGTCGGATTTTATTTGTCACAAAGTAACAGCCTCTTCTAATGGCCTGTAAAGCAGTTAAGTGGATAAAGTTAGTATTGGGCACATTCTGCATGAGGCTGGTCTAGACTACACCTAACTGCATAGCTTTCAGGAAAGCTACAATGATAAAACATTCCTTTCTATCAATAAAAAAGACTGAAAAAATAAAAGGACCTACCAAGTGTGCAGTATTTTTATCCTCAAAACAACAAACTAGTAAGATGCATTTAAAAAGAAGTACACATACTATTACTATTACAGAACTAATTCATCTGTATTTATTTCATTAGCAACTGATTTATAGCTCTATCATAAAATATGTAGCCCTTAATTCAACTAGTGCCAACTGAGCAAATTTCAAAGAAATGATAGTCTGGAGGAATAAACATCAGACAAAACAATCCTAAAAAGGAAACAAATTCAACATAAAAGAGAAAAAAAAATTTTATTAACAAGAACCTGAGGCAATCTAACGGCAGCTTCAACTTAGCTTTTCACTTACAGACCTCATTTCCTTCATTTTACAAGTTGAATTCACTCACTTCTCCCCAAATAGTTATCAAAAAGAATTCCTACCAACTTGAGGGAGAACACAGTTCCATTGGTCAGGTACAAAATTTAATTGGAAGTGTCAAACTGTGGCTTATGGAAAACCAATCCAGAAAAACAGCTGATATGCATGGTGGTATATTCATGAAAGTGGTACATATATATTATGATCAGTTCACGGACTTTCAGATAATGTTAAGAATCCAAATCTGATACTGGATAAAGTTAAATATGCAAAAAAAAAAAAAGGGTAGTGCAATCACATTTTTCTTCATTAATAAATGAGCTGAATTTTTTATTTTCCAGATCGCTTCTAGTTGAACAGAACAAGCATAGCCTAGAATGGTTAAACTAGCAGAGGAGAGAACGGTAACAAGTTTTAAAGTTGGGAGTTGTTAGGACGTCAAGGCAACCCAACTACTTTTTTTGAGGACAGATTTATTACAACTCCCAAACCATTCCTCCAAAAACAAAACAAAAAAAAAACAACACACCACAATTCATGGTTTTGAGGTAAACTTGAATTCACTTTTATACAATTTTATACAAATTGTATAAAATTTGTCTTCCTTGCTCTAAAGAAATGTTTATGTCACCCTGTAAATTATATACAATTTCTCCCAAACAAATGGTTATCAACACTGAGATGATAAATTAATGAGGATGCAGCCTTGTAATGGGAAAATGATGCTATTTTTTTTTATTTTAAACCATAAACTTAAGCAAAGTGTTCTGAAAAGTTCAGCATGAACTTAGAAAATTACAAATAATATGTCTATAACAATCCCTTGAGAAAAATTAAGTTCCTTTATATTTTTTTAAAAAAAAGTTACTCTGTTCTGCTTATTTAAGATTTTGATTTTAAGAATCATAATCTCCAAAAACAAATAGTAGCCAATGAGTTATTTATTACTATTCTTACCTTAAGGACTTGGTTTTTGGTCCTGGCCTGTGGTTTCATTTGATGCAGATAGGGACATGCTCTGCAACATATAGAGTCACAGGCAGCTGCATGGGGGTACCTCAAGGTTAAATGACTTGCCCAGGGTCAATGAACCATTCTAGTTGAACAGAACAAGCATAGCCTAGAATGGGTAAACTAGCAGAGGAGAGAACGGTAACAAGTTTTAAAGTTGGGAGTTGTTAGGACATCAAGGCAACCCAACTACTTTTTCTGAGGTCAGATTTATTACAACTCCCAAACCATTCCTCCAAAAACAAAACAAAACAAAAAAAACACAATGAACCCAATTATTTTCAAAGGGGGAGAGGATATTACCAGGCATTTTCTCTATGTAACTTTTCAATGTAGTTAGGGCCTGTAGAACTTTTACTGGTATAACAGAAGTAACAAAATACAATCCTCCCCAAACCTCACACATTCCCTCCCGACACCACCCCAGAGTATATATACTCTCCCTCCTCCAGTGCTGTCTTTGGCAATGCTTAAAAATCTTGAAAGCAAAAGTCTGCTTGAGTGGAACAAGGATGTATAACAATTTTAAGGGTTTGCATACAACCTCAGCCTGGGTACTGAGGAAGAGAACCTCAAAGGAAAGACTAAATGGTTTATAGCAATCTGCTCACAAGGGAAAAGAGCAAGAATGTGAAACCAAATGGCCGGAATCTGTTTGACTCCTCTGAGCCTTCTCTTTGCTTAGAGGGGGTTGTTGGGGCAAAGAAACTTCAAACACTGAAAGGTAGTGAGTGATTCAGGAAGAATGGAGGACAGCAGATGAAAGAATTCCAGATGAAGGCAGCAGCAATATCTTTAACTGTCGATGAGTTTCTTTGCTCTGGCATTGGCATTATCAATACGATCTTTGTTAGTATCAGCCTGGAACAGAGAGGAGGAAAAAAAGTCAAGTACACGACAGAACATGAACATGAAAGCCAACTGAAGGAGCTGGGCTACTCTTGTTTCATAGTTCCATCCTTTGCCAGGGAGCTATGGAACAGACTCCTCTTGAATGAAGCAGCATGATCTCACAAAGTATATATTCTTGGGTATTTCCACAAGGTCTCAGACTTAACCCCAGCTGTAGGGGTTTCAACCTAAATGTCTTCACTCCTACTTTTTTCCCAGTGGAAAATTCCCCTCTCCCTTTCTCTCTATCAATAAAAATCCTATGCTTTCATTAAGTCCCTCCTCTTTCCTCTCCTACTCAGCCCCCACTTACTTCACTGAGGACCTGTAGGACTTATTTCTGAATCACATAATTCAGCCTTGGATATATGCTGTTTTGATTTATAATTATTATTGCCTAGCCATCAAACCCTTATGCTATAAATACAGTATCTTATTGGGATCCTCTCCTAATGCTTGAGGACAAAGCTGGGTATCCAACACGTGCCTGAGCAACTCCTATGCAAGAAAGGGGACAATAGAAGTTATGAGGACCTTACCTTCTCGGTGATTCTGTCTATCTGTTTGTTCTGGGAATCAATCTCATTGCCCATATCTATGGCCATGGTTTTCAGGTTCCCCAGGATGTTGCCCACATGAGACAAATTTTCTTCCATTTCATCTTCTCTGGCATCATTAGTTATCCTATCATAGAAACAATTAAATGTTACCAAAGGACCTGTGATATGCCCCCCAAAACTGTATGACCGCCAGAACTGTCTTCCTGACAATGAAAAAACCAATTTTTCATTTTCAAAAGGAGCCTAATTGGTCGTATCTTAAATTCTCTTTGACATCAGCTGTCTTTTCATTATAGAAGAACATTAAGTAGTGTATACTAAGTGAGAGGTCTTTCTGAATATGTACATGTACATTCACATGTAGTGAAAAGCTGATTTCTAACATAGCTACCTTAATGGCATTTAAGAACTCACAAAGTTATTCTAGCAAAGAAAGGAAATTCAATGTCCTGAGTTAAAAGACATGAGGTTACATGTAATTGGGGAAAAAAATTATTCAAAAAAAAAAAAAACAAGAAAAAAAACAAAAGAAATGAGAAAAATTGCTGGGAGGAATAGATGTACCGTTTAATGTATCCACCACCAGCCCCTCCTGCAGCTGGTTGCTGAGGCTGACCATTTGTCATACGGCCTGGTTGCTTAGAAACCACGTTATCAGGTGAACTGTCTCCTCCTTCAGCCCATGTTGCTTTATAGTCCTTTCGAGACTCGAAATTTGCTGACCTACACAAAAAAAGTGAAGGGATACCAAGTCAGGTTGAGAGGCAACAAAATGAAAGACTCCCCATCTTGTTTAGTTTGCCCTATCACTATTGCAGCCAAGTAGAGTAGCATTAAAATATACTTGCCATTCCATTAAAATGAACATTCCAAGTGTTTAGCATTCCACTACAATGTATAAAATAAACATGTCATTCATAATTCTCATGAGAATCCACAAGCTGTGAAAGGAGGTAACTTAGCTCTCAAAGGTTGGGTTAACCTGTGAAGGGCTCAACCTCTTAGTTAACTACCCTGTTAAAACTGTTAAGACTCAGATTATCTAGACCATCCATAATATGAAACAGGGAGAACACAGGTAAGTTAAAGAAAATACTAACACTCAATTTCAATTTCCTCTCCACCAAACCTTTAGCTGGAACTAATAACAAGTGATATAACTGATTGCTTTGTCCTTCATCTCTGCTGAGGTGAAATCTTCAGGAAATATTAAATGAACCCCCAACATGGTCATGGAATCATCTAATATTTCAGCTGGATGAGGAGCCTTGATACATGGAATAGGGACAAATTGTAGAGATTGCCAAGCAACATTGGATGAGGAAATGGACCCAGACCGCCGTTTGAGCTAATGCAGCTTCCTCATTTTATGCAGGAGCAATCTAAGGCCCAGAGAGGTTATGACTTGCACAAAGTTTTTCAGATAATCAGTAGCAGAATTTAATAGGCTTGGAACTAGGACTATCAGTTCAATGTTCTTTTTCACTACACCAGGCTTACTTTCATAGATGAGCAGATACAAGGAGTGAAGCCTTAAAGCAGGGTATGAACGTTAGTTAATATTATTAATCCCTAACTAGACAAAAAGTCCGTGAAATCATGGAGTTGGCTACATTGCTAATGCCGGTTACAAGAGATAAATTATTTGACTAAAGTTTTCAGATGTAAGAACTTATTCTTCCTGATCTGTTTTTTCCTAATCAATAAATGAATATTTAATAAACAATGACTACATATATGCCGGAAACTGTGCTAGGTGTTGGTGACACAAAAATAAAATAATTCCTGTGCCTGAGGAGTTCACATTCCATCCAATGATCTGAAAGCACAATCTTTTATAAAACCATCTATTTTAGAAGACTGATAGTCTATCCATCAAAGTATACTTTTATTTTCCCTGCACCCAAGAATTATGAGACATGGGGCTTAATGTAATGCCAGTTAAGTGATGAAACATAGAGAAAGGGCTTTACAATAACTCATAACTAACACTAAAAACTTCCTAATCATTAGACAGGGTGAAGGAAAGGTTGAAGTTTTTATATAGAGCAGAGATTTTTACTCTCTTTTTGTGCCATGGACCCCCTATGACAATTTAATAAAAGCTACAGAATCCTTCTCAGATTTATGTTTTTAAATGCACAGAATAAAATACATAGGATTACAAAGGAGGCCAATCACACTGAAATAGGTATCAATTTAAAAAAAAAAGTTTAGACTCCAGATTGAGAAATCCTTTATAGGTTGCTTTATAGGTTTCCTAAAGAGTTTTACATGGGTTACCTCACTCAATCTTTCCAAAAACCCAGCAAATCATTGTATACACTGTTAGCTTTGCTTTGTCTATAGAAGAAATGAGAGTTTCTGGAAATAGTCTTGGCCTCTTTGGTATATTCCAGATTATTCCCTAATGAGGAAATTTTAAAATGGCATAAGCAGAGAAGAGATTAAGACTGCACAGTATATCTAATACTAAATGCACAACTTGGAGTCCATTTTTGACAGAAGTGTAATTTTATCTTAAATGTATTATATAATCTTTATGCCTCAGTACAATGTTTTAGAATAGTATGAAAAAAAGTGAATCAAGTATTTTAAAAATATCAAGAATTAAAGCTTTTAGTATGTGTTTACACACCAAATTTCTTCAGGAGTTTGACTGAAATAATATATTCTGACCCCCTTAAAACCAAATCTACTGAGTACAGTAATATACCCCTTAAAGAAGATATAGTCCAATGACACTGTCAGAAACTTTATAACAGGAGACATAAATAATATAGTAAGAACAATTATAGTATAAACAGTTATTAAAAACCAACATAATTTCAAATGTGGTAGAAAACTTAGTATGTATCTGGGCATTTTGAGGTTGAGATTGGGTCAAAGCCAGGGAAGATAAAAGAGGTAAGTAATTTCAGGAAAGGAAGTGGAGAAAGACTAGGGGCTAGAAAAGCCTATCAAGATGAGACCTGAATTATACTAGGGCAAGATCCAGATCAATGATTAAAGGACAGAGTTTCCTCTGAACTCCCTGGCACTCCAGTAGCTTCAACCAACTTCTCCTCCAGAGTAAGGAGCCATATATGGGGAAAGAACACATAACTTTCCTTTCAGCCTCAAGTCCATTTACAAGAACTAAATCTGTTTTACCTTCACAAAGTCATAAGTCAGTCAATCAACTCACATTTACTTACTTAAATGTGTACTGGCTGACCTCAGAGCTGGAAGGGACCTTAGAGATTATTTAGGTGAACAATCCCTTCCAACGTGTGGTAATTCTAATTAATGTGTGGTAACTCAGTCCATGACAGAGGACTTCCTGCGATTGGAAACTTGCTATCTCCAGAAGTAACTCATTCCACTCTTAGACAATTGACTGTTAGGAACTTTTTTCCTTATGATGAATCTACATCCGTCTATGCCAGTTTTCAGTGTCAGCTGAGCAGACCTATTATCATTTGCAGGATCCATCTCCACTATTCCTATCTCTTTGAAGAATGAGGACTAAAGATTCCTTTACCAAGGTAACGTGTGCCCTCCACATGGACACAAGTGTCTTCCTAACCTTTGGAGTTTCGGTTAAAATGTAATCAGGCAATAAGTATGTCAGGATCATGGTATGATTTCTTGTTTTTACAGATAAAGAGGGAGGAAGAAGCTGCTGAAAGAAGAGTCTAAGGAGTTTAAGGGGATCAAAATACACCATTTCAATCCAGAAAATTGGCATGTAGAAACATGCTTCAAGTTTTACTTCCTGACATTCCTAAAACGATTCACTTTTTTCAAACTACTGTACTTTTTTTAAAGCAGCTTTCATTTTTATTTTCACTATTTATTTTTAGCATTCTTTAAATTTTGAATTTCATATTCTCTTTCCCTCCCACCTCTCCTCACCCATTGAGAAGGCAATGTATTATACATGTGAAATCATGCAAAACTTATTTCCATACTAGTCATATTGCAAAAAAAAAAAGCAAAAAAATAAAAATGAAAAAATTATACTTCAACTTGCACTGAGTTCATCAGTTCATCATCTGAGCTAGAGATCCAGCAGTGGTGTTGCTGGGTCAAAACACATGCACAGTCCTCTGGGTTTGGTTCCAAATTGTTCTCTAGAATGGTCCAGTTCACTCTTCTACCAAAAAGTCTATTAGTGTACCTATCTCCCCTCATCCTCGTCAGCATGTCAGTTCTGATAGATGTCAGGTGACACCTCAAAGTTGTTTTAATTTGCCTTTTTCTAATCAAGTGATTTAAAGCATTTTTTCATAAGACTATAAGTAGCTTTGATTTCATCTTCTGAAAACTGCCTGTTCATAGCTTGTTGACCATTTGCCAATTGAGGAATGGATCTTATTTTTATAAACTTGACTTGATTCCCTATATATTTGAGAAATGTGGCCTTCATCAGAGAAATCTGCTGTAAAAATTTTGATATTACTTCATTGTCTATGGGGTACCTTTTAGCAAAAATTAGTTTTCCTGGTTATCTCTTAATTAGATCTATTTTGCTTTTGGTTTTGTCTAAGATCATGATTGCTACCCTTCCCTTTTTTAATTCAGCTGAAGCATATTAGATTCTGCTCCAGCCCTTTATTTTAACTCTGTACATCTCTGTCTCAAATGTGTCTGCTGTAAACAATATATTGTTGGATTCTGGTTTCTAATTATATTCTGCCATCTGCTTCCATTTTATGGGCAAGTTCATCCCATTAACATCCATAGTTATGATTACTAACCTTGCATTTCCCTCCATCCCATTTTCTTCTGTTTCCTGTCTTTTTTTTACCCAGTCTCACCTCAAAAGTCTACTTTGCTTCTAACTACTACCTCCTTTAATCTGCCCTCCCTTTCATCTTCCTCCCCACCCCCACATTTCTCTTATCCCCTTCCCCTCCCATTTCTCTATTGGTTGGGTAAGACAGATTTCTATACATAACTGAGTGCATATATATTCTTCCCTCTCTGAACCAATTGGAATGAGATTGAGCTTTAAGAACTGCCCACCCCACTCCCATTTCCCCTCCACTGTAAAAGTTTCTCTTTGCATGAAAATTTTCCTCATTCTGCCTTTCCCTTCCTCTTTCTCCCAGAGCATCCCTCTTTTTCACTCCTTCATTTTTTTGGAGATCATTCCAACATAATCAACTCATACTCATGCCCTCTGCCATAAACTCCTTTTAACTGCCCTAATCATGACAAAGTTCTTAGGTCTTACATGCATCATATTTCCATATCGGAATATAAAAAGTTTAACCGTAATGAATCCCTTATGATTTCTCTTTCGTATCTATCTTTTTACGCCTCTCTTGAGTCTCATCTTTGAATATCAAATATTCTATTTAACTCTGGTTTTTTTCATCAGGAATACTCCTAGGCCATATTTCATTAAATATCCATTTTCTCCCCAAAGGATTATATTCAGTTTTGTTAGGTAGGTTATTCTTGGTTGTAATTCTAGCTCCTCTGCCTTCCAGAATATCATATTCCAAGTCCTTCATTCCTTCAATATGGAAGCTGCTAAATCTTGGGTGATCCTGATTGTGACTCCATAATATTTGAATGGTTTCTTTCTGGCTGCTTCCAATATTTTTTCCTTGACCTGAGAGCTCTAGAATTTGGCTATAATATTCCTGACAGCTTTCATTTTAGGATCTCAGGAGATGATCAGCAGATTTTTCAGTTTCATTACCCGCTGGTTCTAAGATATCAGGGAAGTTTTCCTTGATAATTTCTTGAAATATGATGTCTATACTCTTATTTTTGATATTGGCTTTCTAGTAGTCCAATAATTCCTAAATTATCTCTCCTCAATCTATTTTTCAGATCAGCTGTTTTTCTGATGAAGATATTCCACATTTTCTTCTATTCTTTTGATTTCGTTTTATTGTTTCTTGATGTCTCATGCAATTAATTGTTGGTTTCCACTTGCTCAATTCTAATTCTTAAGTAATTATTTTCTTCAGTGAGCTTTTTACCTCCATTTCCATTTGACCAATTCTGCTTTTTAAGGAGTTCAATTTTTGTGGCTCTTTTGCCACTTGGCCAATTCTGGTTTTAAATTTAGGCAGGATTTTCTTCAGTATTTTTAATGCCTCTTTTACCAAGCTGCTGATTCTCTTTTCATAATGTCTTTACAAACATTCTGATTTCTTTTCCCAGTTTTTCCTCTACCACTCTTACCTCTTTCCTTAACTCTTCTAGGAAATTTTTTGGGGCTTGTGTCCAATTAGCATTTTTTTAAAAAATGCTTCAATAATCCTCTTTGTCTTTCCTCCTTTCTTGGGGACAGAGGACAACTATCATTCCCCTCTTTCTCCCCAACAAAAATTTTTTCTCTATTTCAGGTAAAAAAAATATTGTTACCAAATATGCATAGCCAAGGAAAACATGTCCCATATGGGACCAGTTTAAAAATATCTATCTTCTACACAATTCCAAAGGACTTACAATGAAAACTGCTATCCAGCTCCAGAAAAGGAACTGATGGACTCTGAACTTTTTGAAATTACTTTATTTTCCTTGGAGTTTTGGGGGGTTTTTTAGTCTGTGTTTTCTTTCCCAACATGATTAATATGAAAATGTTTTGCATACCTGGCATGTATATAACCTATTCAAACTATTTGCTTTCTCTGGGAGGATGGAGTAGAGAAAGGGAAGAAGGGAATGCATGTAATTGGGAAAAAAATTTTTTAAGTGTGTATCTTGTTCTCTACCTTGAGTCGATCAATTGTCTGTGTGGAGCTGGGTAGCAGGCTTTATTCCTGGCCCTCCTGGAAGCCTTCTCAGTTGCTGCATTAATCAGAGTTCCTAAGTCTTTCATTTCAGAGTTGTTCTTAAAACACTACTTGATCAATAGTTCTGGTTCTGTTCACTTCAGTCTGTACCAATTCTGACAAGTTTTCCCAGGTTTCTCCACTTTTATGCTACAATAATATTCCATTACCTTCACATACTATATTTTGTTCAAACGTTACTCAACTGATGGGCACCTCTCTTAGTTTCTTTTTTTCAACAAATAAAGCTACTACAAATGTTTTAAGACATATGGATCTTCCAGAGAAAGAACTATGGAATTGGATCGCAGAAAGAAGCAGACCATTTTCTTTTGTATTATGTTTTGTTTTGCTTTATGGTTTCTCCCATTCATTTTAATTCTTCTATGCAACATGTTATTTAATAGGAATGTACCTGTAGAACCTATGTAAGATTGTATACCGTCTCAGGGAGGGAAGAGGAGGGAGGGGAAAAAATCTAAGATATATGGAAGTGATTGTCGAACACTGAAAACAAATAAAATAATTTAATTAATAAAAAAAAGACATGGATCTTTTACCTGTTTTTCTTTATCTCTAAAGTTCCAGTAATGGCATTACTGGGTCCAAAGCTATACCCAATTTAGCGCCTTTTGAGGCATAATCCTAAACAGAGGTATTTTCTACAACACATCACAACAGAACGCCACTCACAGTATCCATGCACATGCAAATAGAGCCAAGTGAAGCGTCACCTTCAGACAGCAGGTTAACAGCTCAGACTGCGCCAAAAGACTGCATCCTAAAGTTCACTGTGACCAATTACCGAGCCAGCCTCTGGTGTTAAATCTTCATTTTTAGTAAGCAGATTAGAAAGGAAAAGATGAGGTAAGAATGAGATACAAACACTAAATGACAGCAAAAGAGAAGCTAGTTTTGTTAGAATTTTTAAAACAGCATTTAGATTCCTGCCTTGTTTTATAGAAACAATTGACATCGGAGAATCTGAATAAAAAGGAAGGAAAAAAGGAATCATAAAGTACTCAAACTAGAGAATGTTTCATTTTTCAAGACACAAGTCCATCTGACTGATGATAATCTTCTAACTGAAAGTTAGCCCCAAAGTTCAATATATGCACAAAAAAACCCACTTTTCAGCTCTGAATAGGTCACAGCAAAATCACAAGATTTATTTTGCTTATCATTATAATAATTCAAGTCTTGAAAGTTACACTTCAACTTCACATTTAATTGAGCTCTCAGAAAATCCAGAATGGTTTTGAAACAGTTATGGTGCATACTAACTGCTACGTTGCTCCCTCAACTATGTACCATGTCATTTCTCTGCTCAAAACAATTCAATAACTTGTTCAGTAGCTTCGGTCATGTCTGATTCTTAGCGACTCCATTCAGGTTTTCTTGGCAAAGATACTGGAGTGGAGTGGCCTGCCATTTCCTTCTCCAGCTCATTTTACAGATGAGAAAAGTGAAGTAAAAATGGTTAAGTAACTTGCTCAGGATCACACAGCTAGTGTCTCATACTACATTTGAACTCAGGTCTTCCTGATGCCAGGCCCAGTATTCTATCCACTACACCATCTACATATCCCTAACAGACTGCTAAAAAGTAACATACAGAGTATCTCAAAAGTTGTATTGCAATTTTAAGTTTTATAGTTCTGTATAAAGTCTTTTTAAACTTTATTTATTTTAACTTTATTTTAATGATTAACTTTATTTTAAAATTCTGAGTTCCAGATTCTCTTCTGCACAGTCCCCCTCCCCCAACCACTGAGAAAGCAAACAATACGATATTAATTCCTGTATAAAGCCTTTACTTTACACATTCTCTTACTTACTTTGAAGAGGTGAGGACCTGGGAGTTATCCTATGGCCTAACAGCACATAATAGGAGATTTTTTTAATGTATTGATCAATTTTGTTATTTTTTTTCCTTCTTCCTCTTTTTCTCTTCTATTTTTTTTTGTTTTGTTTTGTTTTAAGAGATGGTTCTTAGGGGGAAATTTAGGTAATATAAAAACAAAAGACATTAATAAAAATTTATTTAAAAACAAGATAATGAGCTGTGGTTAAAGAGTGAAATCTCAAAGTTGCAGATCTCAAATACAGATAATTTTGAAGACATCAAGGTATTAGATGTGACCATAACACTGTGTGTTTGAAGTAGAACAGAGGAGGTCATTAGAGTTGAATCATTTAAGGAACTGTGGGGCTGTATTGTGAGACAGGGTCATCAACATGAGTATTAGCAGAGGAAATCCACACGTATGAGTATATGTCCTATTTCTTTAAAAAGACCACATGGGTAGGTTCCTTGTATTTTCTCTATGAAGAATGGCTATTTAATAAATGTTTAAATGAAATGCATGACAACACACTAGATTCTGAAGCCGG
This sequence comes from Bettongia penicillata ogilbyi, assembly GCA_023548195.1. NCBI lineage: Eukaryota > Metazoa > Chordata > Mammalia > Diprotodontia > Potoroidae > Bettongia > Bettongia penicillata. Next base: position 4,361,206 of record JAJHZJ010000447.1, on the reverse strand, counting down.
TCTGAAGACTATAAAATGGTGTTGGTAACTATTTAGTTAGATAACTAATGTAAGGGAGGACAATTTGAGTATAATAAATTAGGACATCAGACATTTCATCACCCTGGGACTTTTAATCATTAAGTATACTCTATTTCAAATTAATGTTAATTACACAATCAATTTTCCCAATCTGAAGGCAACTGTAATTAAAATATACATCTTAAGTTTACTGCCTTTGAAGAGAAAAGGTTATTATCAAGCAGTGGGACAATTTTTTTTAAAGGTACCACTTCTAGTAATCCTTTAAAAAGAACTTAGTAAGATCAAAATCTCATTTAATGTATGGTTCTATTTAGTGAAGGTATTTCTGTGTTCTAGTACATGGCCCATAGTACGCCACTGTAACATGTTTTCAACTAATTGAGCTACCAAAAAATTTCCCAGCACACATTCAGATGTCACAGAATCTCAGAGTTGGAAGGGCCTGTACCTAAAACATGAATCCTCCTCTAAAAAATAGCTCAGGACGGACATCTAGTCTTTCCTAAAAGTAAACCTAACAAAAAATGTTTTCTTGGTTAATTAGCATATTACTGTGAAAATTTTTATGTGTACAAAACTTCTCTGGGTACAAAGTTGAAGAGACTAAGAAGTGAGAGCCTCTAAAGAATACCAAGAGATGGAGATGGGGAAAAGGAATGACCTGGGGCTGGAAGTCTCAAGTGAGTACTAAAGAACAGGCTTACTGGAAGAAAATGCAGTTGGAGGTATGAGTCTGATGAATAGTAAAATAAGATAAGGAAGCTTTTCCTTTGTCTAGGAGGCTCTGTGATTTGTCTTATATTTCATTAATCTTTTCTTCATTGAGAAGAAAACTAAGGAAGCCTGAGCAAGTATAAAAGAATTTTAATTTCCCCATCCTTGTAACTATCACTAGTCCCAGTCTTTGAACAACTTAGGCCTATTAATTCTGGGGTAAAATTTGCAATCCAAGTAAGATGAACTTATTTACCTGAAAGCCTAACAACACAGAAATGCCTCTTCCACTCTCAACTATTTTTGGTAGCCATAAAGTCCCAGACTTTAAAAAGCTTTTGAGAAAAATGCTGTAAATAACAAATAGAATAGTTGTAACAACTAGGTGAAAACTGTAATATTTATAAAGCACTCTGGAAAATGAAAACCTTCAGCACTATATATATCGTCATTCCATCTTAAGACTGCTTATGACGTTAGAATACCAAGATTGCTAGTGTGTTTCTCCTTTTAATTCAAAATTTAATAGATTAACCCCCTCCACATGAAGGAAACGATAAAAACTGATTGCTCAATATTAACTTGTAATTATTCTGAATATTTGCTATTAATAAGATATTGATATTAAATGGGTAAGAAGGAAGTGAATTAATAAGGATTTGGTATCATTTATCATTTTTACAATGCATTTAATGGATATTTGTCAAACGCGATTCCACTCTAGATGCCACTCTGAGACAGTCTTGAGAGCTCAGCCTTCAAATATTTATCTTATACAGTTTACAGTGACCAGCCACTTATGAAAAGAACTCACCCCAAAACTTGGAAGCACCTTGGCCACTCCAACAGTTCTAATGCAAACCCCTACCTAGTCTTTCTCCTTCAGCTGCTACCTCAGCTTCAGTCCTAACTCTTTCATGAAGATTCCTTCTATCATTTCTCTTTTTCCTTCATCGAGTACTGACAGTCTAGATAAAACACCACTTAGCATCGGATACATATTTCCAGTATTGCTTACTATTGATTCTTGCGGGTTGTTCTCGTTTCTCCAACAATATCCTGAGGTCTTTGAAGGCAGGATCATTGAGTTAGAGCTACAAGAAACCTTAGCAGGCTAATTTAGTCCAATTCCTTCATTTTACCTACCGAGTGATGTGCCTAAGTTCATACATAAGGTTAAGTGGCAAAATCAGAATTTTAACTTAAGTCTTCTAAGTAAATCCATTATTGTTTCCAATACATCCTGCCGCCTCTTCATATTTCCTATCTGTACTGTGAAGAATAAACAGTAAGCAGGCAAGTATTCCCTTGGTACAGCAGTGCCCTCTGCAGAATCTGTTTCAGCAGTGGTTACTTACTGATTGCTAGGAAAAGAAAATATTAACTCCGTTCCACTTTTTGACTGCCAGAGACATATTTTCCACCCACTTCTCTCTAGATTAAAAAAACCCATTTTAAAATAGGATAGATGAAAATTGTGTTTTCAGGGAACACGCCAAATTCAATATGAATTGATCATCTTTTTTAGCAGATCAACAATATACACTTACATGATGTGCAACCAAGTCCTTAATTTTTGTCTTAAAATCATACATGCATTTCATCAGAAATGGGAAAGGGGAATCCTTTTGAAAAGCTTGTGCATCAATTTAAAGCAATCACTGCTACCAAAAAAAGAGAGAAACGAAAACAAAACCATCTCTCAGAATATCCTCTAGGCAGACGAAGCTGAGTTTTCGAGCTCTGGCTGCTGAACTCACCTGTTCCAAGGGCAAACACAGAGGCCACAGCACTTGTTGAGCTCTGTCAGGGTCTTCTCTGCCTCTCTCATGTCCTTGTTTATTTGGTCCATGCCCTCTTCTATGCGGTTCAGTTTCTCTAAGAAGAGTTTTTTGGAAGTTATATTTTGTAAGAAGTTATCAGTTATCACAAATACTCTAGGAAGCTCTCCAACCAGAAAATACTTCTGCATAAAAAATTGCAACAAGACACAGGCCCAAATCTAATGATGCATTGATCCAATCTAATAAATATTTGTAATGGCAGTGAAAGAGTAAACAGTCAGTGTGGAATGTCCCAAACTGTAGAGCACCCAGCCCCCAATTAGAATGATAACTTCTGACCCCAGGAAGAGCTTAGGGATAGGGGAGCTTAGGGATAGGGTTCTGTTTTGGAACCATATGGGCTGAGATCTGCTTTGGAACCAGATACTCAACATTATCCCTGGCTCAGTAGATTCAAATCCCAGAATAAACAAGGGCCCTTGAGAACCAGAACCACCTGACATTGAGCTCCAAGGAATATTCCAGTTTGGATACCTCCCAAACTTGTTCACTTGTCACTAACCAGATTTAAGCCCAATAGCCTGATTTCTTAATACCTCCAATGGAAAAAGTCAAACCCTGTATGATCCAAAATGTGAAAGGGGTTTGAGATGGAAGAAATGCACCATCCACATGGGGAAAGGCACTCTTAAAGGACACATTCTGGAAACATCCATGAATGCAGCAAACGTGCAAAGTGAAATTCGGAACTTCTTCCAGTGACTCCAAACTCACCCCCTTGTTCATCCAGCATAGTGATGGTTTTGATTCCTGCATCCTGAGCCTGAAAGAAGGAAAACAAAAAGTCTCTATATAACTAAAACAAAAGGACTAATATGCACAAATATAAAACAAGAAGTCCCTAGGAAATACAGAGAAAACATCAAGAGGTGAAAAAGTAAGGTTCTAGGCAGAGTTAAGCCAGGATTCTCCATGGGTATTTTACAATAGTACCTATCTGAAGTGAAAAGTGAGTCACAGACTTTTATTAAATTAATTGTCCCTGCCATGCTATACTAATGGAAGAGGAAAAATCAAGTGTTGACATTACATTATCTTGATGAAATCAATACTTTGTTTTCAAACAAAAAAGGTTTTGTCTTTCTGTCCCTAAACTCTTTCAGAATACCAATTTAAGACAATCCCTCCTAATTCAAGACAATTCCCATACTTGATTTGATAGACCTGACTTCATATCAAACATAATATTAACTGAGCAATAAATGTTACTGGGCATTACTGATCCAAATACCAAAAAGGTCACAAGGTTTGTAATACAGAGCTCTGCAGGGACAACAGTGGCATCATGCTGTGCCCTCCAAGATATCCAAGAGCAGGACACTTCTACTAATATTCTCTTACCTCAGTGGCTAAAACCAGGATTCTCCTTGTGCTTTCCAGGGACTAGGGAAAAAAAAAAAACCAAGTGTTAACATTTTAGTATGTAACAGAAAAATAAGCAGAATTTTAAAATAAAAATCTATGTTCGGGATGTTATTCTCTACTATAAGTAAAATCATTGCCAACTAACCTTTAAACAACCTAAAAACAATCAAACTGGTCATTAAAACTGCAAGCTGGTTTTTCACCAGGTACTCCAAGAAATACTGTAAGGGGGGGGTGAGGGGGTGTCAGTCACTGAATGACAGAATTTGAGAATCAAAAGGAACCTCTACAGACATCGAATTCAACTCATACCACATAGAATTACCACTATAACACATCCCACAAGTGGTCATCCAGCCTCTGGGTGAAGAACTCCCTACCTCGGAAGACAATCCAGTCCATTTCTGGACAGTACTAATTACTGGAAAATTTTTCCTGACATCAAGGCTAATTGGCTTCTTTGCAAGTTTCCCCCACTGCTCTTGATTCTGCCCTCTGGAACCAAAAAGAACAAAACTTATCCCTTTGCCACATGACAGTCTTTCAAATACTAAATTGAAAACAGCGATCATGTCCCAGAGTCTTCTTTTCTCCATGCTTAAGACCTTCCTATTTCCTTCAACTAATCCTCAGGGATCACAAACTCAAGGTCTTTCACCATTCTGGTGACCCTCTTCTGCTTGGAGCCCAAAGTGACCACCATACTCCAGATGAGGTTTGACCATTGGACTACCACCTTCTCATTTCCTGAGGTTATGCCCCTGTTATAGCAGCCCAAGACCAAATTAGATTTTTAGTTCCCATACCACCCTGTTGACCTTGCAGCCTACTAAAGCCCCAACATCTGTTTCAGAACTGCTCTTTATCTATACCTCCATCATCTACTACTTCTGAAATTGAACTGACTGAAATTTTACATTTATCCCTATTAGATTCAGTCCAATGTACTATACTGTCACAAAATTTTTGGATTCTGTCATGAGGCATATTAACTATACTTCCCAGCACTGTGTCACTTACAATTTTGATGAGCATACCATCTCTGCCTTTATAAGGCCAACCACTCCATCATCAATGTATTTTCAAAATCCTCAAACAATAAATCAACAAGAATGTATTAAGCACCTACTGTGTACTAGGCACCACACCGGGTACTAGGAATATAAAGATTGAAAAGGAACAGTCCTCATCCCCTCATATAGAGAACCATTAATCTATTTTAGGTCCTTATACCTCTCAACTGAACTATTACAGGGGCCTGATTGGACTTCCTGCCTCAATTATCTCCAATCCATCCATGTAGACACCAAAGTGATCTTCTTAAAGTACAGGTCTGTCCATAGTCAGTTCCCTACTCAAATTTTAGGTGTTTACTCTAGAGTGTGTTAGAATTTACTTTTAACTTTTCCATTGCTGTTTTCGGTTTTTTGAGGGAACAAGACAACAAGATAATAATAACAAATCATTAGTCAATACCAAACACATTCATTGGTCTAATCCATCAACAAACATTTATTAACTGACCAAGCTGGAGAAAATAGCAAAGTTGATCCTTCCTTACCTCAGATTTGAGTGACACACAGATATAAGAGACGTGAAATGAATTAAGACTTTCAACAAAATGTTTTACCTCATCAGTCACTTGGTGAGCCCTTAGCTGAATTTCTTCTGTGGACAGATCATCCATGATGGATCACAATTATTGCTAAGCAAAGAAACAGGAACTGTGATATTCTGTTTAAAAAAAAAAAAAGTAGGTTTCAGGGGTGAAAGTGTATTATTCTCACCTTGGAAGATCACTAAGATTTTATAAGAACTGATACAAATTGAAGTGAGTAGAACTAGGAGAACACTGAACATAGTATAACAATACTGTATGAGGAGTGGAGCCAAGACGAAGGAACAGAAGGATGACCTGTAGGAGCTCTCCTGCCACAGTTCATAAAATACCTTTATAAAATGACTCTAAACAAATTCCAGTGCAGCAGAAGCCACAAAATGACAGAGTGAAAGAGATTTCCAGCCCAAGGAAGCCTGGAGATCAACAGGAAAAGTCTATCACGAGTGGAGTGCAGTCCAGCCTTGGCCACACAGCGCAGCAGGGGAGCAGGCTCCAGCATGGAATCCCGGGTAGCAGGTGTGGTTCCCAGATCCCTCAAGTCACACATGCCAAAGACAGCCTTAAAGGTCAGTGAAAAAGTTCTTTCACCTGGGTGAGAGGGAAGCAGAGTCCTCCCCAGTCCCAGGCCCAGGTGGTCCCAGGTGGCAGCAGTGTCCATTTTTGGAGTCCTCAGCCTGGAGCTCCTGGGGGAATTAACCAGCTGGTCTTGACCTCAGCCCTGAGTGGCGGTCCTGGTGTGAGGAGGAGCACTGGTATGGTGGAGCTGGTGGAGACTTTGGAGAGGATCCTGGGCAGAAAAGCTTGCTGTAGCTCCCAGACCACAGCACAGCCCAGAAGAAGAGTAAACTCCTCTCCCTTGATTGTGCCACCTTGGAGGAACTGAGAACTTACTAGTCCCCAAAGTATACCCTTCTCTTGACAAAGGATTCAAAAGTCAAGTAACTGGCTGGGAAAATGCCCAAAAAAAGGGGAAAATAATAAGACTATAGAAGGTTACATTCTTGGTGAACAGATACTTTCTTCCATCCTTTCATACGAGGAAGAACAATGAAGAAGACATAAAAGTCAATGCTTTTGCATCCAAAACCTCCAAAATAAATATGTAATGGCCTCAGGCCTGGAAGAGCTCAAAAAGGATTTTGAAAAGCAAGTAAGAGAGGTGGAGGAAAAATTGGGAAGAGAAATGAGAGAGATGTAAGAAAATCATGAAAAGTGAGTCAACAGCTTGCTAAAGGAGACACCCAAAAATGCTGAAGAAAGTAACACCTTTAAAAATAGACTAACTCAAATGGTAAAAGCAGCCCAAAAAGCCAATGAGGAAGAATACTTTAAAAAGCAGAATTAGCCAAATGGAAAAGGAGGTTCAAAAGTTCACTGAAGAAAATACTTCCTTAAAAATTAGAATGGAGCAGATGGAAGCTAATGACTTTATGAGAAACCAAGATATTACAAAACAAAACCAAAAGAATGAAAAAATGGAAGACAATGAGAAATATCTCTAGATCCAGGAGAGTCAATTTAAAAATTATGACACTACCTGAAAGCCATGATCAAAAAAACAGCCTAGACATCATCTTTCAAGAAATTATCAAGGAAAACTGTCCTGATATTCTAGAACCAGAGGGTAAAATAAATATTGAAAGAATCTACCAATCACCTCCTGAAAGAGATCTGAATAGAAAAACTCCTAAGAATATTGTAGCCAAACTCCAGAGTTCCCAGGTGAAGAAGAAAATATCACAAGCAGCTAGAAAGAAACAATTCAAATATTGTGGAAATACAATCAGGATAACACAAGATCTAACAGCTTCAACATTAAGGGATTGAAGGACTTGGAATATGATATTCCAGAAGTCAAAGGAACTAGGATTAAAACCAAGAATCACCTACCTAGCAAAATTGAGTATAATACTTCAGGGGGTAAAATGGTCTTTCAATGAAAAAGAGAACTTTCAAGCATTCCTGATGAAAAGACAGAACAGAGTAGAAAATCTGATTTTCAAATACAAGACTCAAGAGAAGCATGAAAAGGTAAACAGGAAGAAGAAATCATACGGGACTTACTAAAATTGAACTGTTTACATTCCTACATGGAAAGATAGTATTTGTAACTCTTGAAACTTTTCTCAGTATTTGGGTAGCTGGAGGGTTAATATACACACACACACATACACACATACACACACACACATCTCATGGGTCCAATTGTTAGAGGATGTCTGGGAAAGGGAAACCTATTGGGGGGGGTTACATAATGGGCATGCAGAGAAGATGGTGACCTAATGGAGGATGGACCAATCCATCTCCTGGTGGGAGGATCTCTCTTGAACTAATGGTATATAGCCCATCTCACTTCTGTACTCAGTGCTCCCTACTCCTAAAAAGACTGTGGGGGTCTGCTTTGGCCAAACTACTCAATTCCTCTGAACTTTGCTGCAATACATTTTCCTTGACAACTTATTAGTGTCAAGTGTGTCTCTCTAACATCAGCAATGCAATGATCTAAAATAATTCTGAAGGACTCCTGAAGAAAAATGCTCTCCACCTTCAAAGAAAGAACTGATTGAATGCAGACTGAATCATGCTTTTTAAAAACTTTCTTTATTTTTCTTAGAATTTTTTTTGTGTTTTCTTTCACATGACTAAAATAGAAATATGTTTTGCACAACTGCACATGTATAACCTATATCAAACTGCCTGCCCTCTCAGGAAGGGGAGAGAAGGGTAAAAATGAATGTTAAAAATTGTTTTTATATGTAATTAGAAAAAAAAGATCTGCCCACTAACTTCAGGTGAAAAAAGGCCCAAAGAAAATTTTACAAATTGAGGAGCAAAGTAAGAAAGGATTTTAGTAGTCTTTTGAATATGACTACAATTCAAATTCCAAATTCAAACACTATTGTGCTAAATCTGCAGCCCGATGTAAGGCACTAACCTCAAAGAAAGGAAGGTCTGTTTAAGTCCCATCTCTGTTACATACTAATTAGTCTGCCCTTCTGCATACTATGTGCTCCAGTCAAAATGAACTATTCTTTGTCCTCCGTATATACCCTCCAGTCTCCTTTTTTTTTGCTCTCATTCTTTTATCTAATTCCTGACCTTATCCTTTGAAACCCTACTCATGTGTCACCTCAAATTACATGAAGTCTTCCCTGATCCTTTCCCCAGGACTTGCATTTATATGTCTATGGCTGCATTCCAATGCACTTGGCTGTAATATGCAGTATTCATCAGACCATATATAATCATAGCTTTAGAGCTGGAAGGGAAACTGGAGATCATTGGGTACAACTCCTTTGGTCCTTTGGCTGGCACCTGTTTGTGCCTTATCCCTCAACTAGACTGTCAGTTCCATGAGGGTAGAGGGCATTTTTTACCATCACTTTATGTCTCCCTTGCACTAAATATGATGTTTTGCACTTTAAAAAAAATTGTTTGTAGATATTTATGCTCGTCTTGTAGTAGCTTATCAGTATTGAAAACCACTTCCCATCTAAATTTATGATTCTGTGATTTGTAATTTATATTACTAACCTCTCTGTGCAATTTTCTCCTCATTGAATTTTCACTTTTTTCTCAAGTACATGTAAATCAAAATTTTTAACATTCTTTTTTAAAAATTCTTTTGTTTTCAGTTTTCTATGATCACTTCCATATATCTTAGGTTTTTCACTCAGACTAGGGGTGGGGAACCTACAGCCTCAAGGTCACATGTGGCCTTCTAGGTTCTGGGGCACAGCCTTTTGACTGAGTCCAAGTTTTACAGAACAAATCCTTTTATTAAGGGGATTTGTTCTGTGAAGTTTGAATTCAGTCAAAGGGCCACACTTGAGGATTTGGGATGGGGGGAGTCACGTGGCCTTGAGGCTGGTGGTTCCCCACCTCTGTACCAGACCATACTTAAAGACTTTTTTGTGGAAAAAAGCTTTTTGAGACTTGCCACCCGTGGCAATCCACACTGGCATAGGTTTTTCCCTCCATTCTACAAATGTTTGTTAAATTTTTTTCTAAGAGCAAATAAAGCACATTTTCGTTAGTCCCAGATAAGATATATTTTAGTTGAAGAGATTAAGGAATATTGAAAACTAGGGCTGAGGAGAGTGATCACTCCATCCCTCTGCAAGAACAGTAATTGAATGCCAGTTTCTCACCAGTCCAGGTGCAATGCTTCCTTCCATCTTTTATTTTCAGTAAGGGAAAGGGAAGGTTGGTTTAAAAACACAAACCAAAAATGCTACCTAGCTATAAAACGTCTTTTTGTCCCAGTCCTTTTTTTTTTTTACTTGATGCCTTTTTATATAGGTGCGTCCCAACAGGCCCCTCCTCACACCACTTGGAATTTTCTGTGGTAACCAAGTACAGATTTTTTTAAAATTATATGTATGCAGCATTCCACACCTGCAGCTCACCATTCCTCCAAAAGAAATCACCAGTCCTCTGGAGTCACTGCACTGATCTGAATTCTGAGCTCTTTTAAATAATGTGTATCTTTAACATAACTGTGGTCACTGTGTGTACATCATGTTTTCTTGTGCTGTTTACCTCCTTGGCAACATCTCTTATGGGGAAAGAGTCATAAAACACAATTTGTTCAACCATTCCCTAATGAACTGGTACCCATATTACTATATGGAGGGTTTTGTGTCACAGGAAGCACTACAATGAATATTTTAACATACATGGGACCTTTTTTTCTCTGTCTCTGGAGTAAATGCCCAATAAGTGGTTTCACTTCATCAAAGAACATAAACAATTCAGTCCTGTTTCTAGCAGTTTCAAATTGTTTTCCATAACAGCTGGAGGAATATACAATTCTATGAGTAATACATTAATGCGCCTATCTTTCCACGATACTTTCCCAATGCTGACCGGTCTTATCTTCGTCAATCAAAAGTGTGAAAAGCAAAACCTTCTGCTTTAATTTGTATTTCTTCTATTATCACTGATTGGAAACATTTTCATATATGTATGTATGCATGTATATATATATACATATAAGTGTATATATACATATATGTATATATTTTACTGATCATTTACATTTCTTCTTTTAGGTTTTCAAAAGTTGTTCATCTTCTCTGATCACTTACCTACACAAGATTGGCTCTAAGTCTCATATATTCATATATATATATATATATATATATATATATATATATATATATATATATATATATATATATATATTTTTATAGCAAATTCCTGGTTATCAAACCTCTATCAATCATATCTGCTACAAAAATTTCTTCCCCTCCATCAATGGCTTCTCTTTGTATTCCAATCACAAGGATTTTTTTTAAAATTTAAGTTTTCAACATTTATTTCCACAAAATTTTGAGTTCTAAATTTTCTCCCCATCTCTCCCCTCCCCCCACCCCAAAACACCAAGCATTCTAATTACCCCTATCACCAATCTGCAGTCCCTTCTAACATTCCTCCCTTCCCTTATCCCCATCTTCTCTTTTGTCCTGCTGTAGGGCAAGATAAATTTCTGTACCCCATTACCTGTATTTCTTATTTCCCAACTGTATGCAGGAACAATACTCAAGAGCTGTTCCTAAAACTTTGAGTTCCAATTTCTCTTCCTTCCTCCCTCCCCACTCATCCCCATTGGGAAGGCAAGCAATTCAATATAGGCCATATCTGTGTAGTTTTGAAAATGATTTCCATAATAGTCATGTTGTGTAAGGCTAACTATATTTCCCTCCCTCCTACCCTGCCCTCTATTTCTTCTATTCTCTCTTTTGAAATTGTCCCTCCCAAGTGTTGACTTCTAATTGCTCTCCTCCCATTGCCCTCCCTTCTATGATCCCCCCCCCCACGCTGCTTATCCCCTTCTCCCCTACTTTCCTGTATTGTAAGATAGGTTTTCATATTAAAATGAGTGTGCACATTTTATTCCTTCCTTGAATCAAATGTGATGAGAGTAAGCTTCACGTTTTTCCTTTCACCTCCCCCTTTTTTCTTCCATTGAAAAATCCTTTCCTTGCCTCTTTAATGAGAGATAGTTTGCCCCATTCCATTTTTCCCTTTTTCCTCCCAATATATTCCTCTCTCACCCCTTAATGTCATTTTTTTAGATATGATGCCATCCTATTCCATTCACCCTGTGCTCTCTGTCTCTCTATATGTGTGTGTAATCCCTCCAACTACCCAGATACTGAAAAAAGTTTCAAGAGTTACAAATATTACCTTTCCATGTAGGAATGTAAACAGTTCCACTTTAGTTAAGTCCCTTATGATTTCTCCTTCCTGTTTACCTTTTCATGCTTCTCTTGGGTCTTGTGTTTTAAAGTCAAATGTTCTTTTCAGCTCTGGTTTTTTCATCAAGAATGCTTGAAAGGCCTCTATTTCACTGAAAAACCATTTTTCCCCCTGAAGTATTAGACTCAGTTTTGCTGGGTAGGTGATTCTTGGTTTTAGGCCTAGTTCCTTTGACTTCTGGAATATCCTATTCCAAGCCCTTCAATCAAGTGATTGTAGAAGCTGCTAGATCTTGTGTTATCCTGATTGTATTTCCACAGTATTTGAATTGTTTCTTTCTAGCTGCTTGTAATATTTTCTCCTTGACCTGGTAACTCTGGAATTTAGCTATAATGTTCCTAGGAATTTCTCTTTTTGGATCTCTTTCAGGCAGTGATTGGCGTATTTCTTCAATATTTATTTTGCCCCCTGATTCAAGAACATCAGGGCAGTGTTGCTTGATAATTTCATGAAAGATGATGTCTAGATTCTTTTTCTGGTCATGACTTTCAGGTAGTCCCATAATTTTTAAATTGTCTCTCCTGGATCTATTTTCCAGGTCAGTTGTTTTTGCAATGAGATATTTCACATTATCTTCCAGTTTTTCATTCTTTGGGTTTCGTGATTTTTTTTGTTTCTGTAAAGTCATTAGCCTCCATCTGTTCCATTCTAATTTTTAAAGAACTATTTTCTTCAGTGAGCTTTTGAACCTCCTTTTCCATTTGACTAATTCTGCTTTTTAAAGTATTCTTCTCCTCACTAGCTTTTTGAACCTCTTTAGCCAATTGAGTTAGCCTATTTTTAAAGGTGTTATTTTCTTCAGCATTTTTGGGGGTTTCCTTTAGCAAATTGCTGACTTGTTTTTCACGATTTTTTTGCATCTCTCTCTCTTCCCAATTTTTCCTCCACCTCTCTTACTTGATTTTCAAAATCCTTTTTGAGCTCTTCTATGGCCTGAGCCCATTGAATATTTATTTTGGATGTTTGGGATACAGAAGCCTTGACTTTCATGTCTTTCTCTGATGGTAAGCACTGTTCTTCCTCACCCGAAAGGATGGGAGAAGATATCTGTTCACCAAGAAAGTAAACTTCCATAGTCTTATTTTTTTTCCCTTTTTTGGGCATTTTCCCAACCAGTTACTTGATTTTTGGGTCCTTTACCAAGAGTAGGGTATACTCTGGGAATCTATAAGATCTCAGTTCCTCCAAAGTGGCACAGTCAGGTGTGTACACTGGTCTGGGAGCAACCAGAAACTTTTGTGCCCAGAATCTTTAAGTAATAGAGTTCCCTCTCCACAACCACCCGGCCTCCAGTTCCACCAATCCAGCACTAGAGGCTGAGATTCAGATAAGCTGCTTGATTCCTCCAGGGGCTTTCAATGGGGGCAGAGCCGCCATTCAGTGTGAGATAAAGGTCTGCCGCTCAATTCCTCCAGGAGCATTAGGTGGAGGCAGGGCCTCCACACTTGGTCGAGGTAAGGATCAGCTACTCAGTGCCCCCAGGGGTTTTATGATCCAACAATGGATGAGAGGTGTTGTGGGAGCCGCTGCCTCCTGAAGAGGCCTCTACAGTCACAGCCTGAGGCCAGAGCTATGGGAAGACCCTGCTCCCTTCTCGACCAGCTGAAAAAACCCTCTCACTGACCTCTGGTGCCTGTGGGTTGAGGGATCTGCAAACTGCTGCTACTGCTGCTAGGGATTCTGCCCCCAAAGCCTGCTTGGGTCCTCCTCCCAGAGCCATGCTGCGGCCAAGGCTGGGGTGGGCTCCACTCCGCCCCTGGTGCAACAGACCTTTCCCATTGGCCTTTCAGATCACCCTGGCCTGGAAATCTCCTCCACTCCGTTGTTCTGTGGCTTCTGCTGCTCTAGAATTTATTAAGAGTCTTTCTTCACAGATATTTTATGGGCTATGGGGGAAGAGCTAGTGTATGTGCGTCACCATCTTGGTTCCGCCCCCACAAGGATTTTTTTAGGTGTAAATACTTTTTAATTTCCCATATCCAGAATTATTTTGTCACTTGCCATCTCCTTTATCCCTTTATTACATGTGATTTTCCTCCAAACTACTGACTTGATAGTTATCTTTTCTTCCCCCTGTCCTTTTAGATGAATAGAGTGCCACAGTTTTCTAGAGCTCAGTCACCCCATGCCCTGATGAAGTATCAGCATGAACCTCTAGAAAAAAATTATCTGTCACATGATTAGTATATGGTTTATAATTTTGTTTACTTTTCCTTTATCTAATGCTAAACACACGTGTGTATGTATGCATATATGTATGTATGCATACATATGTACGTGTGTGTGTGTGTGTAAAAACAATACTAGCAACAGTCAACCTTGGGCAAAACTGTGGAGGCTAAGCTTGGTGTCCTGTTGGTGGCGCTCCCAACGTACCAGGTACATGGGGTTTACCCTTTCTGAGCAATACATTTAGGGCTCACTTCCCAATATTCAGCCAAACTACCTCTCCTTCATTTGAGTTCACTTATACTTGAGTGTCAAGGAATAAGTACAAAGAACTTGCCTAACATAACCAATAGTGTAGCTGTCTTTTGTAAATTTGATAGACAAGAATTCCTGAACAAACAGGTAATAAGACAGATACTACTTTTCACAATGGAATCTCCATTTCCTCCTCTGTAGACTCAAATAAGAGAAATAACAAAGGAAGGATGTAAAAGAAAGCTCAGAATAGTGAGCTGTTTTAGAATAGCATTAAATATATCTACACTAAAAATATCGGTGTTGTGGCAACTACAACATAGCTGCTTAATTTAATTTTTTGAGAAAGGTTATTTTATTTATCACACTGACTCTTTTCATTTTAGGACCCTATATGTCCCACTTACAGGGCCCAAAAACTCAGAATCAATAGTATTTTTAGAACTCTAAGGAATGTTCATTTTTTCTTATTACATGTAATTTAAAACAAAACTTAGATGCTAGGAACTAGGTTCATATTAATTCACTTAGTAATAACAGCAAAAAACCTTCCTCTCTCAAAATATTGTACATCAAATACTTAAGCCTAAAACCAATCAAAATGTGGGTTTTTTAATTTTTTCAGATTTTTCTAGAAAGGCAACATCAGGAACTATGTACATGAGTGCTGTGAAATATATAGCTAGAGATGAGGGTTCAGAACTATAAGGAAGCGTGATCTCAAGAGCTGTAAGCCTGAGGAAAAAAATTCCCATAGTACAAGGAAAACTTATGTGCAGATTCCTGACTTTACTTTTTTATTTTCTCAGTAACCAGAAGGGCTATAAAGAAGAACATTACCAGTTTTGACCTGAAGGTAAAGAGGAAGGCAAGCTGAGGAAAAACTTATAAAAGCCTGTCACAGAGTAGGTACTTAATAAAAGGTTAGTGACTGAAGCTCTCTGTACCCAGTCTTATTCCTGACACAGTTGAATAATTTCATACTTCAAAAGGTGGAAGAGCTAATGAGCTGGTTAGTAAGACAGTGCCTGTGATGGAAAGTGAAGAAAGCAGAGCCAGGAGAAAATTGTACAGAGTGACAGCCACACTGTGTGATGATCAACTATGAATGCTTCAGCTATTCCACTGCCATATGAATCAAAGACAATTCCAAAGATCTCATGAAGAAAACTGCTATTCACATCTAGAGAAAGAACTGATGGGTGTCTGAATGTCAATCAAAGCATAGTATTTTCACTTTCTTTGGGGTTTTTTGTGGGGTTTTTTCCCTTTTGGCCTGTTTCTTCTTTCACAACATGATTAATATAGAAATATGTTTTACATGATTAAACCTATATAACCTGTGTCAAAATTGCTATCTTAGGGAGGGGGGAGGTGAGGGAGGAAATCTAGAACTCAAAATTTTTAAATGAATGTTAAAACTGCCTTTACATGTAATTATAAAAAATAAAGTATCATTTAAAAAATTACATAGTATTTGGGGGAGAAATTAAATGACATTAAAATGAATACGGCTGGTGAAAAGAAGACAGTGGCTACGAATGGAACTTGGATTTTTGGACCACAGCTTAAACTATAGGAATGGCTCCTCGCTAGGGATGGAGAGGCTGGAGATGAAGCGTACCTAAACAAGGCTACTAAGAATGTTATTTACCAGTCTTGCAAAAACTGAGGCAAAGTGCTGGATGGAATCAAAAAGATCTAAGTTCAGATCCTGCCCAGTCATTTAGCCTCTGCTTGCTTCATCTACATCATCTGTAAAACGGGGATAATAACAGCTGTTGTGAGGATCAAATGAGACACTAAATGCATAGCACTTCATAGTGTCTGGTACTTGTGCTATATAAATGGTAGTCATCACTATTTATTACAGATCTAATCAAAAGAGCCTGCAATTGAAAGGGGGAGAAAAGAAGGGGGGAGACAGGAGGGAAGAGAATTGGCACCTACTATGTGCCAGGCCTCCAAGACTATAATGCCCACTAGCACTGTACATCATCAGTGCCATGACAAAGACCCCACTCATGTTAATCTTGTTAACAAAGAGTTCATCTCTATAAGGAATTAATCTTGCCAAGGGAATCTTGAAGGAGAGCCTTCCCATCCACTACATATAGAAAACAGTCGATGGAGAGTTAGAAGGGACCTCTCCCAGGACATCTAATCCAACCTCCTCATTTTACAGATCAGGACGTTAAAGCCCTGGAAGCTTAAGTGACTTGCCAACGATTATCCAGGTAGAAGCATCAGGTGAGAGGAAAGGAGTCCACGTCCTCTGACTCTAGAACTAATACTCTTCCAGCTGCATGATGCCTCAGAATCACAGGATGCAGCTTTGGGCTTTTCATTTCTAAGTAAACCAGCCATCAAGGGACTTCTCGAGGCCTCATTTATATTTCCATTTTTCAAAAGAGAAAATGACGCAAGTCAAGTAACTGAAAGGTAGCACTCAACTAAGAAAAAACGATCAAGGAAACAAGATAAAGCAAGGGGCGTGTGGATTTATCTTTGATTCTTAAGCTATTTATAAGACCAATTCTGGTTCCCTTAAATAAGGACTAGGAAAAGAAGTACCAAAACTGAAGCGGAGTCAACTTTTTAAAAAAATCTAAGATTTTTATTTTATTTTGACAGGATCTGTTATTTCATTGACACAGGGAGTTTCCAGAGTTCTTACTTCCTCTACTATGCCTATTGGTATCTTTGTAACTTATAGTCTTAAAAGATCTCCTTGTGGGTAAAATATCAGATATAGTTTGAAACAGCATCAATCAAAACACCACACAAGATTACTGTATTTAATAGTGTTTTACAACACTGACTTAACTTGCTAAAGTAAAAAAAAAAAATAGTTCAGAATGAATAAATTAAAAGAACGTTATTTGGAATTGATAAACTCTGTTTACATTTTTGTTACATTCTACAGCAACAGCACACAAAGTACCTATGAGGTACCAGGTACCATGCTATGAATTAGGAACAAAGAAAAAGCAACTTCTGACCTCAAAGAGCTCCCACTTTAATACTCATGTAAGGAATGACCTGCTACAAATCTTTCAGAAGGCAATACTAAGACCACTCCATCGTTTTTCAATAATGAAAGTATACCTGGCTCACAACTGTTCTAAACATCCTATAGTCAAAAGGCAATATTTGCAGAAATGTAAACTCTAATACAAGGATTCCTCTAGCCTTTTTCGTGGAGTCATAGATCTCTGTGGCAGTTTTGTAAAGTTTATGGACCCCTTTTCAGAATGTCTTTAAATAAAACACACTAGATTACAAAGGAAATCAATTATACTGAAGGCAGTTACCAAAATATTTTTTTAATAAAACATGCTCACAGACCCTATTCTAACACAGACAAGTATTCATCAAAAAAAAAATTTAATCAGACTCCATTTTCCCACTGAAACATCATGGGAGGTATGATGCTATATGACTGTAAATTATGAAACATTATGATCTATAAATAATTAAGACTGCAGATGAACCAAAGGGCAACAGACAAGCACATGGTAGGTACTTAAGAAGAAGAAGCATAGTAAAAGCAATGATATATGTGCAAAAGAGGCATAAAAAAAGCATCAAATATGGTGTGAGTCAGCAAAAACAGACAAGCTAAAGACAGCAGAACAATATGCCTAGGAAAAGATGAAGCAAAATTATGTCTATTTGCTCTCCATAAAACTGTATTCTTTGAGAATCTCAGAGATTCAATTAAAAACAGTGAAATGACATAAAATTAATTCAGTAATACAAACAGTTCACAAAAATCATCAGCCTTCCTGTACATTATTATCAAATCTAAGCAGGAGGAGATAAAATGAGAAATTCCACTTAAAATGGTTACAAAATATATAAAATGTCTAGGAATTAATACACAGAACAACACTCAAGACTTAAATACAACTAAGATTTTTTGTAACTAGTGCTTGTAATAAAAAGGCCTCATTTCTAAAATATATAGAGAACTGAGTCAAATGTACAAGAATACAAGTCAGTATATCAGTCCAAATAAAGTCCCCTTTCAAAGTACCACACCATCCACCCCTACATCACTGGAAGAACATTCTTAATCAATATGAAGTCCAAATAAAGTCTCCTTTTATTTGAACTCGAGGTTGGCTTCCAAACCCCAGGGCTCTTCATCTATGGGCTGACCACTCCCAACCGAGTTGAGTCTCTTGACGTAGGCAGTAGATATAGTGCTGGGCCTGAAGTCAGAAAGAACTGAGTTCAAATCTGTCCTGGGACACTCACTAGTTACATGACCCTAGGCAAGTCACTCAATCTGTCTGTACCTATATCACAAGGTTTGTTGTGAGGATCCATGAAGCACTTAGCACGGTGCCTGGCATATATATGTGATATATAAATACCAAATTACTATCATCATTAGTATTATGGTTATTGGATGATGAACCAGAGAGTTGGAAGGAGAACCAGAAGGTATCATAAAAACTCTAGGAGGAAAAAAAGATTATCCCAGAGAAGAAGATAGTCAAGAGTATTAAACATAGCAGAAAGGTCAAGAAGCGTAGGATGACAAAAAAGACAATCAGACGTGGCCATCAGGAGATCACTGGGACTTTAGCACAAGTTTCAGTTGAGCGATGAAGTCAAAGGCTAGATTTCAAGAAGCTGAGTAATGAGTGAGGAGAGCAAATGAGTATTACAGCAATGCGTACATATACATAGACTGAGTAGCACAGAGAGATATACAGTAAATATATAGAGATCAATATAGATTACAGGGTTAGAGATACAGTTTACAGAGTCATTTGTGTAGAGCTGAATCTTGAAGCTGAGGAAATAAATGTCACTGCAAAGGAGAGAATGCAAGAGGGCTAGGAACAGAACCTTGGGTAACATTGCAAATTTAGGGGTCAAGAAGTGAGCAAAAGAAACAGAGAACACAGTTAAACAGAAAGAGAAACAGTAGACTAGGGTGTTCTGAAAATCAAAGTAAAAGAAAATATCCCGAAGGAGTTGAGTCCCATTCCTGCTGTAATAATACCATAATTTTTATTAAATTGGTGAGAATTAAACATAATGAATATTTCTTTAATCATTTAATAAGTTTACATTGCTGAAAAGTGTTATGGAGTTGTGTTTACTGAAATCCTAAATGCATTCCTGGGTACTAGCTCCCAGAAATGTTATACATTCTGTAGCCATTTTAAATGAACTTTCTGAGATAAAAGGAAGTAACAGAAATGGATTTGAAATGTTTTGAGGTATTAGGAAAGGGGAGGGTGAGAGAACTGGTCATATTATAGCACTTGTGTGCATGCGTGTGTGCATGTGTGTGTGGGGGTAGATGTGTATCTTAAAGAGGACATAAAAATGGACAAGTCAGGCACAGAACTAAATATCAGGAGGAAAGCGGACTGTATTGCTTCTGGGAAACTGTAAAGCTACCTTAATGTTCCCAAATTTCTCCTGAAAACAAAGGTCTGGCTTCTTAATACCAATATTCCACTGGGGATACTACTTCAAGGTTGTGAGTCATGGAACACTAATACAGAATTCAGAATTTAAAAAGAGTAACACGCAGAGGGCAACAGAGGGATACTGGTGGAGAACACCCAGATAAAAAAAAGCATAAAAAATGCATAATGGGCTAGTACATTTATGGAAGAACGGAGACAGAAGTCATGCACGATGGAATGGGATCTGCATTTCGTAAGGAAAGCCTCGATGCTGAGGCTCCAAGTCTATCTTTATCTTCCTGGTATTTTCTTGTTTGTCTTCATGTTTTATCCTTTCATAGAATACAAACTCCAGGAGGGAAGAAATGGTTTCATCTTCTATCTATAGCCCCAGCCCCTTGGACATAGTAGGTACTTAATAAAAGCTTATCAAACTGAAAAGATGAAACTAAAGCATATCTAAGAAAAGGAGTCATTGCAAAAAAGGACAACTAAAGACTCTAACAGGTTACAGAACTATGTGAAAAGAAGAACTGCTATTAGGATCTACTGATTAATTCATCATTAGTCATAGTACAGAAAAGCGTGTGTTCTGATAAATGTTCACAAAGGAAGCGTTCAGGATAAAAGATTCTTTGCTTGGGTTTGGTTTTGGAACCACATTTCATTCTGTGGCAACAACAGGTTTCTAATGTGGTTTTTTAAAATAGATTCTTACCTCTAATGACAACAAACTGAGGAGTAGGAGGAAAAGGGGAACAGATACGAAACAGGGAATTACTATTTTTATACCTGAATCATAACTGTAAAGAGAATTCATAACGAAACAAGCTAGTAAAAGCCAATTCAAGCATTTATTAACTACCATCCTGGGACCTAGGGATGCCAAGAAAAAAAAAACCTTATCCTTAAGAATCTTGTATTTTACTGGGAAAACAAAACACATACACAAATAAGTAATTATAAAAAACATAAGGACAGCAAGCACATCAACAATGGAAAAAAGAAAAGGGAGAATCAGAAGATATTTCAAAGAGGAAGGGAACCTTGGCTGAACTTGAAGAAAGATAAAAGATCCTAGGGTGAGGAGGGAGGACATGACAAATACAAGGATAGTCTGTACAAAGGAACACAGGCAAAAAAAGAAATTTCAAGTTCAGGGAAACAGCTATTAAGTCAGATCAGATGGAATACAAATTACATAAAGGGGAGTGTTAAAGGAAGTAAATTTGGAAAAGTTAGAAGGAGCCAAAACTGTGGAAAGCTTTAAAGTGACAGGCTGAGGATTTCCTACTTTATCCTAAATGCAACAGAGAACAGAGAACAACATGACCCACCATGTCTCAACAATCTGGCAACAGGGCAGAAGAGAGGTTATATGGACAGAGTCACAGTCAGTCAATAAATATTTATGAAGTGCCTACTGTGTGCCACACACAGTGCTAAGCCCTGGGGATACAAAGAAAGGAATAAAATGGTCCTTCCCCTCAATGGGTTCACAATCTAACGGGGAAGGCATCACATTAAAAAAAGAATGAAAGGCAGAGGAGAAGAGTGGGGGAAATAATGAAGTCATGCAGCCAGGACAGGAAAGGATTTGAGGAGGTGAGAGTTTCAGAGGTGACTTCATCTTGTGGAATGAGTTCCTGGAGAACAAGAAGTGCAGGAATGCACATGAGAGAAATAATAATGTGGGTTCCCTGGACCTTAAAAGTGAGAAAATGGAAGCAGGAAAATCAGGTAGCAGGCTTGTGTGATGGTGGTGAGAAGGTTCTAAACTAAAGTGGTGATGACGTAAGCACAAAGAGGATCAATCTAAAACCCAAGTCTAGGCAACTCACTACACATAAAGGGAAGAGAGAGGAGAGGTGACTGAAAGAAACATGGTGCCTCGAGCAAAGACAAAGAAGCTGGAGAGGAGCTGGATCTAGGGGGGAGGTGGACTGCTTTATGCAGGCTGAATTGGAGATGTCAATGGGGCACTCCACTAAGCCCAGCAGGCAGATGATGATGCAGGGCTGGAGATGAGAGAGATCAGGAAGAGATAAAAATCTGGCAGCTACAATATGGGGGGCAGCCCATGAGAGCTGCTGAGATCATTAAAGCACTGCAGAGAAACAAGAGCCCAGAGCAGAGCTTGAAGGGGGCCTCGAAGTCTGTGTAATCTTTATTGAGTAAAAGAGACTGAAAAGATAAAAGCAGAGAGAGACAAAGGAGAACACTGCTACTAAAGAAGTCACGAGCGGAGTTTCCCAGAGGAAAGTGTAGTGACAGCATCAAAAGCGGTAGAAATCAAGCAGAACGAGGACTGAGAGAAAAGGCCAGCTGGAAGCCCAAGCATGTGAGATACGAGTGTATACTGAGGTTTCTAACTACCAGGATACCATCTTCCTTTAGCTTGGTCAGCGTCTTGGTCAGTAAATTTCTGACCATCAGGTTTCCCAGATCAGACTGAAATCCCATCGCATGCCAATGGTGCAGCCCAGAAGATACCCTGAAGATGGAGCAAGCACCTAGTTCTCAATCTCCTTCCCCCAAAGCAGGGACAGTGGTGTCAAATTCAAACAGAAGCAAGAACCACTACACCATACACAAGGATCCCTGTGGGCCATATATTGACTTAGAAAACCACACACATTAATATGGTTATTTTTTATTATCTTATGTTGTTAAATATTTCCCAACTCTGTTTTAGTCTGGTTCAGGTATCAGTGGGAAGTGCTATAGGCCATGTGTTGGACATATCTGCTCTAGTATATTTGCCACCCTGAGGACACAGACGCAGGGACCTGGAAATGAGAAGTCTTCTTGGAGTACCTTATTCACTGTCACCTTGAAGTAAGGCTATAAAATTGGCACTGATCTTGAGCTTAGAGCACTTCTCCTATTTGGGTCTCTGTATCTTTCTGAGGTGTCTTTTTCAGCTATGACAACCACTAAAACCAAGTATCAAAATGAAATGAACTTAGATTCTAAGACCTTTAAATTGCTATATAAGAAAGTATTAAAACCAAAATTTCAAAAATAATAAAACATATTCAATCACTTTACCAAGAAACTATTTTAGTGTAAATGAAGTTTTTTGTACCATTAAAATAACCTTTTAAAATGCTATTTCATCTATATCTTACCCTTTGATTTTCATTTTTATGTTTATAATATATAACATACATATATACTGTACATAGTATAGTATATAATACATAACATATGTAATTTACAGATACACATATTGAGGACATGGGATTAAAATGTTTTTATTGATGGGGTCCATATTCAAAAAAATTTGGAGACCACTGCTATAAAGTTTTGTGATACCTTTGTACCCTCTTTTTTTTAACTCCTGGGCCATCTCCAGCCATCCTGATGAACATCAGGCCACTGGACTCAGATGACTCTGGAAAAGAAAGTGAGGCTGGTGACCTTGAACAGCCCTCCCCCACTCAAATCAAAGTCAACTGCAAGTCATGTCATCATCTTGATGTCATGGTCCTCTTCAAGAACAAAGGACAAACACAACCTGTGAATGAATAGCAGCTCTCTTCTTCCTCCTCCTCTCCCCCTCTTCCTCCATTCCACCCCCAAAAGCTGCCCTTTTTCCTCTGGGTTTACTGGCTATATCTCTTGCTCAAAGATCAAGCCTCAAACCCAACTCACTCTGGAGCTCATAGACTGACCAACAAGTCCCCACCCACCTAGCTAAAAGTGGATTTAAAAACTAAATAGTAATTGTTTCTCTTTTACCCAGGAACCTTGAGGGTCCTCTCCTCCCTTGATTTTTTTTAATTAAATGGGTCATCCCTTGAGCAACTACTTAAAGAAGCCTATTCATTGAATGGGTGGATTGGGTCTCCCACCGCATTCTGGGCCATCTCCAGTTGTCCTGATGAATATCAGACCACTGGACCCAGATGGCTCAGGAGAAGAAAGTGAGGTTGGTGACCTTGCACAGCCCTCCCTCACTCAGAACAAGGTCAAGGGCAAGTCATGTCATCACCTTGATGTCATGTCATGGTCCTCTGAGAACACAGGACAAACACAACAACAATTTTGAATGAGAATGTCTGCATTTGGTTACCTCACTTTACATCTTAATACTTATCTTATTTGAATAAAAATGTATTCCTTTCAAAATATTTTAATTTACATTTTTATTAACTGAGATTATGTAAAATTAGCAAGGCTAATCCTTAATTTGTCCCTGATTAAGAGAATATTTTCTTACTGTCACCAACAATTACTAGGAAGTATAAATCTAGGTATCCTATTGTTCTCCCTGTATAGTAAAGAAAAGATATCTCAATTCGGGGTACAACCAACAGCAAAGAAAAATGTCTTAGCAACAAAAGGAGATTATGCTGAGGTCAAATATAGCTGTTGTTAAGGGGAAACAGAGCAGGAAACCAGCTTCTTCCTCTTAGCGGAATGTCAAAGGTTTTATTAAATTAGACTACCTAAAAAAAACTCTTCTGAAAGAAAAGAAAAAGTCTATAAACCAAGATGATAAGCTGACTTGCAAATTCTAAAAATTTAGCCATTAGAATAGAGGTATTACATTTCATTCAACAAGGAATTAGGAAAGAAAAGGGAGGAATTGGCCCTAAGTAAAATAAACTCTCACTACGGATAAACGGAAATATTTATAGCTCTTTCTGAGCTGGTAAAGAATTGGAATCAGAAGGGGTAACCCATCAATTGAGAAACGGATAAACAAATTATGATATATAAATATGATGAACACTATTGTGTAAGAAATAATGAAAGGAATAGATTCAGAGGAACCTGGGAAAACCTGCATGAGCTGATGGAGAGAGAAGTGAACAGAACCAGGAAAAAAAAATTTATTCAATGACAAGAATATTGTAAAAATGAACAACTTAGAAGCTATATAACTCATCAGCATAACAGTCATTCCAGAGAACTAATGATGAAACATAGTATCCACATCCTCATAGAGAGGAAAGACCGAGAGAAAAGGAGACACACATGTGCATATGTGTACACATGTGTAGGCATACATATACAGAATGGTTATACATGTGTACACCACAGAGCTTTTCTTTTGAACATGGTCAACATAGAAATTGCTTTCTGCATTTGTTACAAGGATTTTCTTTCTCTTTTGTTCTCAATGTGGTGGAGGAGGAAAGAGAAAAAAGGTTTTGCTCATTGAAAAAAATAAAATTTAATTTAAAATGTTTAAAAAATAGAGATATTAACCTTAGTTATATCATGAACTCTTTTAAACCTATGGATCCTTTTTCAGAAGAATGTTTTTAAATGAATAAAATAAAATGTATATACAATGTATATAAATAAAATATAATATAAATAAAATGTATATACAATGCAAATCAATTATACTGAAAAGGTTTTTGAGGTTTTTTCCCCCATCCAAGTTCACAAACCCACTGAAATCTACCTATGGATTCTTTGTCCCTGCCTTAGAAAGGTATTTTGCGTATGTACTTTTGAACACTGGTCAGGTAACAAGCAAATTCTTAGGAATAAGTCCCTCCAAAGTCTGTGTTGTTTTCTGGTGCTTTTGTTTAGTAATCAAGTAACTCATTTTTAGCTTAATTTACTACAACCCTCTAAATCAAATCTGAACCATCCTTGTCAGATTTAATTAGGAAACATCACAGACGCATTATGACTCCGTAAGCACAGGATGTGAACCAATGAGACGAACCTTTTTCAATGTCCCTGCATAGCTGCTTACCTCACAGCTCAAAATGGATTTGGTTATCAAGGATCAGTCAGTAGTGAATACTTAAATATTTTTTATATTATTAGCCTAACATAGTGGATAGAGAGCCTGCCTCCAAGACAAGAAGCCCTGGATTCAAGTCCCACTTCTGACACACACTGGTTGCAAACCCTAGGCAAGTGCGAACCTCTCAGTGACCTGGGCAGCACTCCAGGGACTGCAGCTGCAGATGAGGTGCCAAGCTGCACTGGTGGAAGCTATTTCCTCACCTGAGAGTTCCTTATGCCAAGGAAATCCCAGGTCCAACACCTAGCTCTACATTTTGAAAGATTATTGTTCTAGAGACAACTGATCAAGAAGAACAGAGAAAAAAAATGAGAGCAGCTGAACACCTAACCTGAGTTTTATTCACTCACTGAATTCAGGATGTATCCATCAGGTCAATTCTACAAAAGGGCCAGGAAATGGAAATGACAATGGGTCAGGGGCAGGAATTTAGTAAGAGGTTCAGCAGGGGAAGGCTGCTTCGAAATAGGAAGACAAAGTATTGTCTTCCTGACCCCTGGAAGAACTGATGTAATACAGAAAGGCAGAAGGAAGGATGGTGGTAGCAGTCTGGAATGAGTTTCAGAGGAAAATACTATTTCTTAATATTTTCCAGTTTACTAAAAAAGGAGGTTTTTATTATGCTTATATACTTGTTAGAAGTACAGTTTATCTTACTGGAATCAGGACTGTTCTAGAAAATCCAGAATATGTTACGGTCACTAAAAATACAGGGATAGTTAATAAATATTTGTTGAACTAAGTACCTGCTCTGTGCGACACCATTTAGTATAGTACAGATTGGTGATTTTGTCAATATAAGTACTCTTCTCACAAGAAATATATCTCTCTCCACAACTGGGTAGATAGATAGTCTTGGAGAGCTGATACAACTGAAAAAATCATGATCTTGTAACCAAGGTGGTGATCATACTTGCTTGCCAAGTCAGACAGACTGATTACCAGATGACAGGTATGCAGCCCATCACTTGGAGAGGCTAGGCCTTTTCAGCCTTAAAAACTGCTTTGTTACCTAAGCATTCCTGAGTTAAAAGCCCACTCACAAAATAACGTAGCCAAACCTACTTCAGCACTGCTCTTTCTGATGTTCACCTCACTGTTCTTTACCGTGTGACCTCTAGAACCCTTAACAGATTGTCAAACTCAACAGACTGTAAAAACCTAACCAAAATCACACATGAAGGAGACCCCATGGACAGAAGGAAGCTGCAGCTGCAGCCGATTCCAGCTCTCCCCGTGCTAAGACTTCACTACACTTCCTTTTTTACAATTAGAGACAAATGGCACAGAGAGACTATATGTCCTGAAAAACTAACAAAACCAAGAATAAAATTCTAGAGAACAGTCATATTTCTTTTTTTTAATTACATTTTGTTTTAACAGTCACTATTCAAATGTTGTACAACGGAAAGACTGCTGGATTTGGAGTCAGAGGACTTGATTCTGAATCTCCATTTTGCCTCCCACTGCCTGAATGACCTTGAAAAAATCACTTAATCTCTTTGGGTTCCTTAACTATAAAACTGGATTGGATTAGAGCAGAGATGTCAAACAAAGTATAGGCCCAGTGGGGCCTAAATGAGATTAAAATAAATTGTGAAATATTTAAAATAAAAATATGATCAAATATCAGTAATGTTAATATGTGATTTTCTAAATCAAATGTGCCTGCCAGTGGCCCATGGTTTAGTGGCCCCTGTTTCTTTTTAGAGTATGCCACCTCTCCTCTCAGCTCCTTTCCAGCTGATACTATGAATATGATACTATAGCTGATACTATGAATGCCTCTCCTCCCATAAGTAACTTCCCACAAAAAACGAAACCATACAAAAGCATGAACAGTTGTATTTCACACAAGTGTTTCACATTTGTTCTTCCTCAAAAACTGCCAGCCCCAGAAAATCAGAGACCAAACTTAGCAACTAAATATGATTACCACACTTGCTGCCTTCTTAATGAGTGGGGAAAGGGGCAGGAGAGAATTTGGATTGAAAATGAAATTCTTTAAAATAAAATAATTTATTAAAAAAAATCATCACAAACCAGAATTTTTCAGAGGAGACTGCTGGCATAACTTCAAATAATAAATCTAAGCTCAACACTGAAGTGTGCTGGGACAATCCGGTAGCATTGTAGATAGAGTATTTGGCTTGGAGTCAGAAAACTTTCTGAGACCAAATCTGACCTCACTAAATGTGTGACTCTGAACAAGTCAATTAACCAGTCTGCCTCAGCTTCCTCAAACGTAAAATAAGGATACTAATGGCACCTACATCCCAGGGCTGCTTGTGAAGTGTTCAGCATTATGTGCCTAGGCACATAGCAGACACTTGTCCCTCTATGCTAAAGGAGCTATAAAACTGTGCATACTCTTTCCAGCAATACACTACCAAGTCTATATCCCAAAGAGATCATAAAAAAAGGGAAAAGGACCCACATGTAAAAAAAATGTTTATAACAGCTCCTTTTGTAGTGGTAAAGAACTGGAAACTAAGGGATTGTCAGCAATTGGGAAATGGCTGAATAAGTTATGGTGTATGAATGTAATTAAATACTTTTGGGCTGTAAGAAATGATGAGCAGGAAGATTTCAGAAAAACCTGGAATTAGATTAACTAATGCTGAGTCAAGTAAGCAAATCCAGGAAAACTCCGTACACAGCAACAGCAACACTGCGCGATGACCGGCTTTGTTAGGCTTATTTTTTCTGAGCCACGCAATGATCTAAGGCAGTTTCAAAAGACTCATGATGGTAAATATTCTCCATATCCAGAGAAAGAACTATGGAGTCTGAATGCAAATGGAAACAAACTATTTTCTCTTTCTTCTGTTGTTTTTTACTTTCTCCTGGTTTGTCCCTTTTGTTGATTCTTCTTTCACAACATGACTAATACAGAAATATGTTTAATATGATCATACATGTATAGCCTATCTCAGACTGCATGCCATCTTGGGAAAGGAAGAGTGGGGGGAAGAAATTTAGAACATAAAATCTTAAAAAAGTAAATACTGAAAACTAAAAATAAATTTTTTTTTTGAAAAAAGCTTCTTGAGGAAAAATCCTTGTTCCTTTCCTCTTCCCCCTTATTTTAGAAAATAAAATTTACTCATACATAGACAAGTAATAGTTGATGACATTTTTGAATATTAAAAGAAATGTGCTGGAGAGGTACAGTAACTAACAACACAGTTAAAGAATGAGGCATATTACTTGGAAAAAAGAGAACAAGAATAGGAAAAAATATTTTGAAGCTTTTCCTATGCAGAGGGCATTTCGGAATACAAGTCCTCTACTTTCTGTTACAGCTTGAAGTCAAGTTTTGAAGTAAAATAAGTTATAGGGGAGGCGGAGTCAAGATGGCGGAGTGGAAAGATGCACGTATGCAAGCTCCGAACCCACAGCTCATATATTTAATGTAAGAAGAGCTCCCCAGAAGTTCTGGATCACTGCAGGGGGTGCAGAAACATAGTGGAAGAGATTTCCGATCCAGAGAGCCCTGGAGAGCTGTCCCCAGGGTCCGTCGCGCCCCAGAAAGCAGACCCCACCCCAGCGCTGCCCTGGCCGCGGCCCCAGAGAAGCTGATCCAAGCAGGCTTCAGGGATGGAACCTCCGGTGCCGGGAAGGTCCCTACGTCCACAGATGCTACAGGTCAGTGAGAGACATGCCTGGGCCAACCGAGAGAAAAGCGGGGTGTCTCCGCGGCTCGGGCCCCCTTGGGAGGAAGCGGCGGAGGCAGAAGCGGGGGTGGCAGCGGAGGCAGTGTCAGCGCAGCGGTGGCGGCCCGGGACTCCCCCAGCAGCAGGCAGGATCTTCATTACAGAAAGTCTCTGCATAAACCACCTGAAGGAGCTGAGCCTGGGAGACGCCCCTGCCCCACCCGCTCCATTTCTGAAGGTCTCTGCATAAAGCCCCTGAGGGAACTGAGCCTGGGAGACGGCCCTGCCCCTACCCGCTCCATTACTGAAGGTCTCTGCATAAAGTCCCTGAGGGAACTGAGCCTGGGAGGTGGCCTTGCCCCCACCCCAGCACCAGAACTAAAGCTCCCATTGAATAGCAGCCACTTGCCGCGGAAAGCCCATTTGAATCTCAGACCCCAAGCACTAGCTGGGTGGATCTAGGCCGGGGTGGACAGGAATCTCAGAAGTCAAGTAACTGGCTGGGAAAATGCCTAGAAAAGGGAAGAAAAATAAGACTACAGAAAGTTTTTTTGAACAGATGCAAATGATCCCGACTTTCAGATCTGACTACAATGAGGACATATTCTTGCCATCAGGGAAAGACGTGGAGGTCAGGGCCTCTGTATCCCAGACATCCCAGGGGGATGTCAGGTGGGCTCAGGCCTTGGAAGAGCTCAAAAAGGATTTTGAAAAGCAAGTTAGACAGGTGGAGGAAAAACTGGGAAGAGAAATGAGAGAGATGCAAGAAAAGTATGAAAGACGGGTCAATACCATGGTAAAGGAGACCCAAAAAAATGCTGAAGAAAATAACACCTTGAAAAATAGGCTCACTCAATTGGCAAAAGAGGTTCAAAAAGCCAATGAGGAGAAGAATGCTTTCAAAAGCAGAATTAGCCAAATGGAAAAAGAGGTTCAAAAGCTCACTGAAGAAAATAGTTCTCTCAAAATTAGAATGGAACAGATGGAGTCTAATGACTTTACGAGAAACCAAGAAATCACAAAACAAAACCAAAAGAATGAAAAAATGGAAGAGAATGTGAAATATCTCATGGGAAAAACAACTGACCTGGAAAATAGATCCAGGAGAGACAATTTAAAAATTATGGGACCACCTGAAAGCCATGATCAAAAAAAGAGCCTAGATATCATCTTCCATGAAATTATCAAGGAAAACTGCCCTGACATTCTACAACCAGAGGGCAAAATAAGTATTGAAAGAATCCATCAATCACCACCTGAAAGAGATCCAAAAAGAGAAACTCCTAGGAACATTGTGGACAAATTCCAGAACTCCCAGCTCAAGGAGAAAATCTTACAAGCAGCTAGAAAGAAACAATTCCAGTACTGTGGAAATACAATCACGATAACCCAAGATCTAGCAGCTTCTACATTAAGGGATCGAAGGGAGTGGAATAGGATATTCCAGAAGGCAAAGGAACTAGGACTCAAACCAAGAATCACCTACCCAGCAAAACTGAGTATAATACTTCAGGGGAAAATATGGTCTTTCAATGAAACAGAGGACTTTCAAACATTCTTGATGAAAAGACCAGAGCTGAAAAGAAAATTTGACTTTCAAACACAAGAATGAGAAGAAGCATGAAAAAGTAAACAGCAAAGAGAAGTCTTAAGGGACTTACCAGAAGTGAACTGTTCACATTCCTACAGGGAAAGACAATATTTGTAACTCTTAAAACTTTTCAGTATCTGGGTAGTTGGTGGGACCACACACACACATACACACACACACGCACGCACACACACACACGCACGCACACAGGTACACGCGTGCATGCACATACAGAGACAGAGAGCACAGAGTGAATTGAATAGGTGGGGACCATATCTTAAAGGAAATTAAGGTAAATGGTGAGAGAGAAATGTAGTGGCAGGAGAGAGGGTGAAATGGAATGGGGTAAATTATCTCTCATTCAAGAGGCAAGCAGGGGACTTTTTAGTGGAGGGAAAAAGAGGAGAGCTGAGAAAAAAAAACAAAACAAGAAGTTTACCCTCATCACATTTGACTAAAGGATGGAATAAAATGCACACTCATTTTGGTATGAAAATCTATCTTACAGTATAGGAAAGTGGAGGAGAAGGAGATAAGCAAGGGGGGGGATGATGGAAGGGAGGGCAAAGGAAGGAGGGAGGAATTTGAAGTCAACACTTGGGGAGGGACAGGATCAAAAGACAGAAGAGAAACAATGAGGGGCAGGATAATTCAGTTAGTCTTACACAACACGACTATCAGGGAAGTCATTTGCCAAACTACACAGATATGGCTTATATTGAATTGCCTGCCTTCCCAAAGGGAATGGGTGGGGAGGGAGGGATGGGGAGAATTTGGAACTCAAAGTTTTAGGAACAACTGTTTAGTATTGTTGTTGCTACTAGGAAAGAAGACATACAGTTAATGAGGAATAGAAAGTCATCTGGCCCTACAGGAGAAAAGAGAAGATGGGGACAAGAGAAGGGAGGGATGACAGAAGAGAGGGCAGATTGGAGACAGGAAAAATTAGATTGCTTGGTGTATTGGGGAGGGGGGAGGGGAGAAAAGGGGAGAAAATTTGGAACCCAAAATTTTGTGAAAACGAATGTAAAAAGTTAAATAAATAAATAAATGT
The DNA here is from genome assembly GCA_023548195.1 of Bettongia penicillata ogilbyi. Classification (NCBI taxonomy): domain Eukaryota; kingdom Metazoa; phylum Chordata; class Mammalia; order Diprotodontia; family Potoroidae; genus Bettongia; species Bettongia penicillata. The sequence continues at coordinate 4,329,438 of JAJHZJ010000447.1, read as the reverse complement.
TTGAAAAAAAAATAAATAAGTAAGTTATAGGCCAAGCATTTGAATTCCTAAATTGTGTACCTGTACTTAGATGAACATTATCTCATGCTTTTTGTCAAACCAAGAACACTGGTTTGTAGCAATGAAACTGGAACTGTGTGATGACAGCAATTCTACATTTTTAAAATGACAAAGAAATATTCTCTGTTCATAACAAGAAAAGATATGTGCAAATTCAAATTTTAATAAGTTGTTTTAGTGATTTTTAGCAACTGGCTACAAGACAAAATTCAAAAGGTAGAATTGTTTTAAATTGTTTTTAGTAAGTTTCAAAAATTATTTCAAAAATCATTTAAGTTATTCATCTACATAGTCCTCATTTTACATTTCTTATCAATGGAAATTCCATCATCTCTTGGAGTTCTTAGCTAAACATATTAAGAGCAGATACCAATATGTTAATCATCACTGGATAATTATTAGCCCCTAGCATGAAAGATGAGGATGACGACGATTATGATTAACATTTATTCAGAACTTTCAGGCTTTCAAAGTTGACCCTCCAAACAACCCAGAAGCATAGGTGCTATTTATTATCATCATCCCCATTGTAACAAAGAGGCTCAGAAAAGTTAAGCTTTCCAAGGGAATGCTAGAAAGTACATGAAGATGGATTCAAACCCAGGGCTGACTTCGGGTCAAAAGCTTTAACCACTGTACTAAGATGCACAGCTTCCCCAGTATTAACCAGGAGATTTTACAGTCTGGCAGGCCACTCACCTGGAAGAGACAAAAGGCAGAGAACACACAACCAAGGCAAAGCAGGGTAAGTAAAACACATCCTAAACAATTCTATGACTGCTAAGTAAACAAGTGGACAAAACATGTCATTGAACTTTCACTGACAGAGGCATCAGCCTATTGCTACATTTATTGATTGTTTTAAAACAATTTAACATGCAGAATCCTTGAGGGGCAGGGATTGTCAATATCTCTATCCTAGTGCCTTAAACATAGTAAGCACTGGGGGGTCCACAGTGGTCTCCCAATTCCCAGTAACATTCTTTCAATATATCATGTGACCTCTTCTTATGACTATTTCATATTTTGCTAAATGGCTGAGATTTAACTCATTATAACACTATATTGTAATAACTACATGTGACGCAATTAGCTTTTCACAAAAAACAAACTCAGTCCCATAGCTATAAATTGCACACTTTACAATAGCTGAGTCATCTATAATATGTACTGCTACATTTAAGGGCACTACTGAAAACACGCAAAGCATATATCCATTCCAAGCAGAACAATAGCATCCACCTTACACAAAGTGTATCTTATTTCATTCAGTTGCTTATATGGTTCCAAACCAAATCCTTATAAATCCTTCATCATCCATCTCAAATTCTACGTCTTCTAGAGTTCTACCTATAACAACATCAATCACTACTAATCTCTCCCCTTAGTTCCATAGATTTTAAAATGTTAGCATTTGATAATATTCAAGTAGGCATTTAAATATTGGCAGTGTGATTATAAGGTAATGAAACTGACTTCTGGGAAGATGGCGGGATTAATCAGGTCCAATAACCTCTTCTGCAATATGCTGAGAAAAACAAGATTAAAAAATAGCTAAAATATGAAAAAAGTGGCAAAAAAAATCATTAATTCACTCATTGCTTAGCAGCTGCAGTACAAAAGGATGGACATAATAGGTTCTAAACAGTATTTGACTCTAATATCTGGGGAGAAGAAATGGGAGACAGTAGGAAGGAATCCAAGTGGGACACTAGGATACTACCTCACAGGAACAGTGACACCAGCCTCAGTAGCTCAGGACAGTGGTTAAGTATTGGATTGGTGGTCAAAGGACCAGAGTCGAAATTTGGGACTTTGGAGGAAAAAACCAGAAACAGACAGAGGTTGCAAAGAAGCAAACTTGGACTTGATGGAAAAAATTCCCAACTATTGGAGATGTGTAGAAGTGGAACTGGTGACATTGAGAAGTGGTGGTTTCCTTCTCAGGAGATTTTCAAATAGAATGGATCTGCTGAGTATGTAATAGTGAGGCTTCCTTTCAGTTATGAGTCAGAACAAGATAGCTGTTAAGGTGATATCTTACTTTCAAATTCTGTAATTCTGTGATTTCCTCAGTGGATAAGGGTCAACAGCTAGCCCTCAACAGAAACTACTGATAACCATTAACCATTACGAGAGTGCTCCAAATCACCTGAAGCTGTTGTTGCGTTTGTCCATTCTCAGAGGACCATGACGTCAAGATAATGACATGACTTGCAGTTGACTTTGATCTGAGTGAGGGAGGGCTGTGCAAGGTCACCAAACTCACTTTCTTCTCCTGAGCCAATGGGTCAAGTGGTTTGATATTCATCAGGGCAACTGGAGATGGCCCAGGATGCAATGTGAGACCCTGGCCCGTTTAGGCTAAGGTCTGGTCGCATTCTCACTTTCAATGACATACACCCATTCAATGAATAGGCTTCTTTAAGTGGCTACTGAGGGATGTTGCATTTAATAAAAAAAAAAAAAATCAAACTGGGAGGAGAAGACCCTCAAGACTTCCTGAGGTAAAAGAGAAACAATTACTCTTTAGTATTTAAACCCACTCTGAGCTAGGTGGGTGAGGGACCTGTGGGCCAGTCTAGGAGCTCCAGAGTGAATTGGGTTCGAGGCTTCCTCTTTGAGAAAGAGATGTAGCCAGTAAACCCAGAGGGAAAAATGCACTTTTTGGGGGTGGAACACTGGAGGAGAAGGTGGTGGCAGTGGAGGAGGAGGAGTTTGCATCAGATCCATATTTATCTCGTATGTATTCTGTAAGCTTCTTGAGGGCAGGGACTATTTTCACTTTTTCCATCTTCCATTTGCCCAGCACCTGACATAAGAAATCTGTAAATGCTTATTCACTGACTGCTGTCAGTCTGTGACCATAAAAAGTAAGTGCTGACAATAGATCTTAGGCTTAATATCATATGTATCGGTTAATTTTTAATTTTATTGTGAGATAATGATTTCCTTCTCTGCCTCTCTCCTTCACTGACCTCTTAAGGTAAGAGTCATGTCAATAAGTTAGCATTTATTAAGTACCCACTATGTGCCAGGCACTGTGATACTGAGAATAACCACAAAAAAGATAATCCTTGCTCCCAAAGAGCTCCCAGTCTGATGGGGGAGAAAACATGAAAGTGACCACATATAAGATATATACAGGACATATTAGGGACAAGTGTTAAGGGGTAGAAGGAATAAGTTCTTGTTGAAGATGGTGTATTAGCTGAGACTTGAAGGAAACTCAAGAGGAAGAAATGAGGGAGACAGCCAATGAAAATGTCCATATTCGTAAGGCAGAATTTTCTTGTTCAAGGAGGCTGGTGTCATTGGATAACAAATTACATGGGAGGGAGTAAGACAACAAGACTAAAAAGGTACCAGGCTGGGAAGGGCTTTAGAAGTCAAATAGAGAGTTTTATACTTGATCCTGGAGGTAACAGAAAGTCACTGGAGTTTACTGAGTGAGTGGTGACATGGTCAGACCCACCTGTAACTTAGGAAAATCACTTTAACAACTGAATTAAGAACATACTGGGGTGGGGTAAGGAAATTTACATGATAACTCTGCTGTATATTTAAAAGGAAAGTTGTATATGGTAGATTTGCAGTTTCATGTACAATAATATTTTTATTATACTATGTTATAGAAATGCTTGTTTTATTCCGTAAATTAAAAATGAAATATATAAAAAAAAGAAAGAAAGAAAGAAAGAAAGAAAGAAAGAAAGAAAGAAAGAAAGAAAGAAAGAAAGAAAGAAAGAAAGAAAGAAAGAAAGAAAGAAAGAAAGAAAGAAAGAATGGACTTGATTGGGGAGAGACCTGGAGCAGCGGTTACAGCAATAGTTCAGTTACAAGGTGATGGGGCCCTGCACCAGGGTTGTAACTGTGCCAGAGGAGAAGAGGGCATATTCCAAAGATGTTGCCAAGGTGAAAGGGACAGGCATGGAAGTGAGCAACAGTGAGGACTCAGGTTGATACCTAAGTTATAAGCCTGAACAATTAAGAGGATGGTAGTGCCCTCCACAGTAATAGGAAAGACAGGAAAATGAGAGGGCTTGGAGTTGAGGGGTGGGGTGGAGCAGGAGAAAACAGTGAGTTCAGTTCTGGGCATGCTGAGTTTAAGATGATTACAGAATACCCAGTTTGAGACGACCAACAGGAAGGTGAAGATGCAATTTCTGGAGGTTAAGAGAAAGACTAGGACTAGAGAAGTAGATCTAAGATTCATCAGCATACAGATGACAATTGAACCCATGGGAGCTGATGAGATCAACAAGGTATAAGTGTACTTGTCCTTCGTTGCCAAAGAAGACCATGCCCTCAGAGAAATGATGACATGACTTGCACTTGACTTTGTTTTGCATGAGGGAGGGCTGTGCAGGGCACCAGCCTCACTTCTCCTCCAGAGCCATCTGAATCCAGTGACCAGATATTCGTCAGGATGACTGGAGATGACCCAGGATGAGGCAGTTAGGATTAAGTGACTTGCCCAAGGTCACACAGCTAGTGAGTGTCAAGTGTCTGATTTGAACTCAGGTCCTTCTGACTCCTGTACTGGTGCTCTATCCACTGCACCACCTAGCTGCCCAAGGTATAGAAGGGAAAGAGAAGAGGGCCCAAGACAAGATTTTGGGGAACATCCAGGTTGTAAGAAGGACCTGCAGGAAGATCCGGCAAGTCTGAAGAAGCAGTCTGATAGGTAGAAGAGCCACAATACAAGAGTGTCACAGAAACCTATAGAAAATATCAAGTGTGCCCATGCTCCAATATTTTGTCCTTAGTTTCTTTGTTTCTTCCTATTCTTTCTCTCACATAGGAAAGACTCCCAAGTTTATAATTCCAGACATGACCTCCTTCCAGAGCTGTAGATCTGCAATTCCAACTGCCCAAAGACATGTTTACCTGAATCTCCCTCCAGTACTTTAAAGTGAACACATTCAGAGCTGAGTTTATCTTTCCCCTAAAGATCTTTCTATTTCTGAAAGCCAACCACAAAACCTCTGGCCATCTATATGCAGTAATTTGGCTCTTTGACCCTTCCCTCTCTCATGTCTCATGTCCAATGAGATACTAAGTAATAGGATCATAAATTTTGAACCAGAAGAGATCTTAGAGGAAATCAAGTCCAACCCTCAATATTAAAGTTGAGGAAACTGAAGCCAGGAAGGGTAATTAACGTGCTTAAGGCCACACTAGAGGTAGAGGTGCAAGAATTTGAACCCTGGTCCTCTGACTTCAAATCCAGAGCTCTTTCCACTACATCATGGCAACTGTTCCACAAAGGAACCAAGACTAAGAAGGAAGACAAGCAGGCATCATCTGAAAGCTTCCACTGGGGGTCTCATAAGAAACTCTGTATGTCATCCAAGGACCAGCCTGACTAAGTTAAGAGAAGCTCACTGCTAGACTGTCCACAAGGTAACAACTATGTCAACCACAAATACTCTCAAAGTCTATCTAATATGACAAAAAGGAGGGACAGTAGAGGGAAGATACAAACTGACTATTTCTTTTCCTTTTTTTTTATAAATTTATTTATTTAACTTTTTACATTCATTTTCACAAAATTTTGGGTTCCAAATTTTTTCCCCATTTGTCCCCTCCCCCAACCCCATTACACCGAGCATTCTAACATTCCCTATCATCAATCTGCCCTCTCTTCTGTCATCCCTCCCTTCTCTTGTCCTCATCTTCTCTTTTGTCCTGTAGGGCCAGATGACTTTCTATTCCCCATTACCTGTATTTCTTATTTCCTAGTAGCAACAACAATACTAAACAGTTGTTCCTAAAACTTTGAGTTCCAACTTCTCCCCATCCCTCCCTCCCCACCCATTCCCTTTGGGAAGGCAGGCAATTCAATATAGGCCATATCTGTGTACTTTTGCAAATGATTTCGATAATAGTCGTGTTGTGTAAGACTAACTATATTTCCCTCCATCCTATCCTGACCCCCATTATTTCTATTCTCTCTTTTGATCCTGTCCCTCCCCAAGAATGTTGACTTCAAATTGCTCCCTCCTCCCATTGCCCTCCCTTCCATCATCCCCCACACACTGCTTATCTCCTTCTCCCCCACTTTCCTGTATTGTAAGATAGGTTTTCATACCAAAATGAGTATGCATTTTGTTCCTTCCTGTAGTCAAATGTGATGAGAGTAAACTTCAAGTTTTTCTTTTTCCCTCCACTAAAAAGTTTTCTGCCTGCCTCTTCTATGAGAGATAATTTGCCCCATTCCATTTCTCCCTCTCTTCCCAATACATTTTCTCTCTCACCGCTTAATTTTTTTTAAGATATGATCCCATCCTATTCAATTCACTCTCTGCTCCTGTCCGTGTGTGTGTGTGTGTGTGTGTGTGGTGTGTGTGTGTAATCCCATCAACTACCCAGATACTGAAAAGTTTCAAGAGTTACAAATATTGTCTTTCCATGTAGGAATGTAAACAGTTCCACTTTAGTTAAGTCCCTTATGATTTCTCCTTCCTGTTTACCTTTTCATGCTTCTCTTGGGTCTTGTGTTTGAAAGTCAAATGTTCTTTTCAGCTCTGGTTTTTTCATCAAGAATGCTTGAAAGTCCTCTATTTCATTGAAAAACCATTTTTCCCCCTGAAGTATTATACTCAGTTTTGCTGGGTAGGTGATTTTTGGTTTGAGTCCTAGTTCCTTTGACTTCTGGAATATCCTATTCCAAGTCCTTCAATCACTTAATGTAGAAGCTGCTAGATCTTGTGTTATCCTGATTGTATTTCCACAACACTGGAATTGTTTCTTTCTAGCTGCTTGTAAGATTTTCTCCTTGACCTGGTAACTCTGGAATTTGGCTACAATGTTCCTAGGAATTTCTCTTTCTGGATCTCTTTCAGGTGGTGATCGGCGTATTTTTTCAATATTTATTTTGCCCCCTGGTTCAAGAACACCAGGGCAGTGTTCCTTGATAATTTCATGAAAGATGATGTCTAGATCTTTTTCTGGTCATGACTTTCAGGTAGTCCCATAATTTTTAAATTGTCTCTCCTGGATCTATTTTCCAGGTCAGTTGTTTTTCCCAGGAGATATTTCACATTCTCTTCCATTTTTTCATTCTTTGGGTTTTGTTTCATGATTTCTTGGTTTCTCTGAAAGTCATTAGCCTCCATCCGTTCCATTCTAATTTTGAGAGAACTATTTTCTTCAGTGAGCTTTTGAACCTCTTTTTCCATCTGGCTAATTCTGCTTTTGAAACCATTCTTCTCATCACTGGTTTTTTGAACCTCTTTTGCCAATAGAGTGAGCCTATTTTTCAAGGTGTTATTTTCTTCAGCACTTTTTTGGGTCTCCTTTACCAAGGTATTGACCATCTTTCATGCTTTTCTTGAATCTCTCTCATTTCTCTTCCCAGTTTTTCCTCCACCTCTCTCACTTGATTTTCAAAATCTTTTTTGAACTCTTCCATGGTCTGAGCCCATTGAATACCTATTTTGGATGTTTGGGATACAGAAGCCTTGACTTCTATGTCTTTACCTGATGGTAAGCATTGTTCTTCCTCATCACAAAGGAAAGGAGGAGACATCAGTTCACCAAGAAAGTAACCTTCTACGGTCTTATTTTTTTTCCCTTTTCTGGGTATTTTCCCAGCCAGTTACTTGACTTCTGAGATTCCTCTTCACCCCTGCCTCACCTCCAGATCCGCCCAGCTAGTGCTTGGGGTCTGAGATTCAAGTGCTGCTTCTCAACCTCAGGGCTTTCAGCAGGAGCAGGGCTGCTATTCAGTGTGAGATTAAATTCAGGTTCTCAGGGGGGCGGAGCCAAGATGGCAGAGTAGAAGGATGCACATTTACGAGCTCCAACCCACAGCCCATAGAATTAATGTAAAAAGAGACCCCCATAACTTCTGGGTCAAGACAAGGTGTGCAGAACCAGAGTGTAAGAGATTTCCGTGCCAGAGAGCCCTGGAGACCCGTCCCCAGGGTCCGTCATGCCCCGGAAAGCGGACCCCAGCCCGCGCTGCCCTGGTCACGGCCCCAGAGAAGCTGACACGAGCAGACTTCAGGGACGGAAGCTCCGGCAGCCGGGAAAGTTCCTCCACCCACAGAAGCTACAGGTCAGTGAGAGAGACGGCTTGCTGGAGGAGGGGAGCGGAGTGTCTCCGTGACTCGGGCCCCCTTGGGAGGAAACGGCAGCGGCAGAGGCATGGGCGGCAGCGGCGGCGGCAGCCACCTGGACTCCCTCAGCAGCAGGCAGGATCTTCATTATGGAAGGTCTCTGCATAAACAACCTGAGGGAGCTGAGCCTGCAAGACGGCCCTGCCCCACCATGCTCCACTGCTGAAGGCCTCTGCATAAAGCCCCTGAGGGAGCTGAGCCTAGGAGGCGGCCCCACCACCACCACCCGCTCCCTTGCTGAAGGTCTCTGCATAAAGCCCCTGAGGAGGCCGAGCCTGGGAGGCAGCCCTGCCCCCATCCCAGCACCAGAACTAAAGCTTGCTGCGGAAAGCCCATTTGAACCTCAGACCCCAAGCACTAGCTGGGCGGATCTAGGCGGGGGTGGACAGGAATCTCAGAAGTCAAGTAACTGGCTGGGAAAATGCCTAGAAAAGGGAAGAAAAATAAGACTATAGAGAGTTTTTTCCAACAAATGCAAATGATCCCGACTTTCGGATCTGATGACGAGGACGTATTCTCACCATCGGGGAAAGATGTGGAGAGGGGGCCTCAGCACCCCAGACACCCCAGGGGGATGTCAGGTGGGCTCAGGCCTTGGAAGAGCTCAAAAAGGATTTTGAAAAGCAAGTTAGACAGGTGGAGGAAAAGCTGGGAAGAGAAATGAGAGTGATGCAAGAAAAGTATGAAAAACGGGTCAATACCTTGGTTAAGGAGACAAAAAAATGCTGAAGAAAATAACACCTTGAAGACTAGGCTCACTCAATTGGCAAAAGAGGTTCAAAAAGCCAATGAGGAGAAGAATGCTTTCAAAAGCAGAATTAGCCAAATGGAAAAAGAGGTTCAAAAGCTCACTGAACCCTTTGACCCAGAAATATCACTACTAGGATTGTATCCCCAAGAGATTATAAAAACGGGAAAGGGTCCCACGTGTACAAAAATATTTATAGCAGCACTCTTTGTGGTAGCCAAAAACTGGAAGTCAAGGGGATGCCCATCAATTGGGGAATGGCTGAATAAATTATGGTATATGAATGTAATGGAGTACTATTGCGCCATAAGAAATGAGGAACAAGAAGACTTCAGGGAGGCCTGGAAGGACTTATATGATCTGATGCTGAGCGAAAGGAGCAGAACCAGGAGAACTGTGTGCACAGCAACGACCACAGTGTGCGAGAGTTTCTTCTGGTAGACTTGGAACTTTGTAATAACACAAGAACTTACTGAGGGAAAAAAAAAAAATCCTAATGTCGATCTTCAAAGGCAAAATGCCTTCCACACTCAGAGAAAGAAATGTGGAAGCCACTTGCAGAATGTAGCAGATCATGTTTGTGTGTGGGTGGGTTTCAGTGTAATATGTGTTGATTTGTTATATGATTTCTTCCATTTATTTTAGTTCGACTACATAGCATGAATATAGTGAAAATGTGCTCAATAGGAAAGTATATGTAGAACCTAAACAGAATTGTATGCTGTCATGGGGAGGGAGGGGGGTATTGAGGGAAGGGTGGGGGGAATAAAATCTTAACTTTAAGGAAATGATTGTAAAACATTAAAATAAAAAAAAAATAAAAAATAAAAAAAAAAAAAAAGCTCACTGAAGAAAATAGTTCTCTCAAAATTAGAATGGAACAGATGGAGTCTAATGACTTTACGAGAAACCAAGAAATCACCAAACAAAACCAAAAGAATTAAAAAATGGAAGAGAATGTGAAATATCTCATGGGAAAAACAACTGACCTGGAAAATAGATCCAGGAGAGACAATTTAAAAATTATGGGACTACCTGAAACTCATGATCAAAAAAAAGAGCCTAGACATCATCTTCCATGAAATTATCAAGGAAAACTGCCCTGACATTCTACAACCAGAGGGCAAAATAAGTATTGAAAGAATCCATCGATCACCACCTGAAAGAGATACAAAAAGAGAAACTCCTAGGAACATTGTGGCCAAATTCCAGAACTCCCAGCTCAAGGAGAAAATCTTGCAAGCAGCTAGAAAGAAACAATTTCAGTACTGTGGAAATACAATCAGGATAACTCAAGATCTAGCAGCTTCTACATTAAGAGATTGAAGGGCATGGAATAGGATATTCCAGAAGTCAAAGGAACTAGGACTCAAACCAAGAATCACCTACCCAGCTAAACTGAGTATAATACTTCAGGGGAAAATATGGTCTTTCAATGAAACAGAGGACTTTCAATCATTCTTGATGAAAACACCAGAGCTGAAAAGAAAATTTGCCCAGGCTCAGTACCCTCAGGGGGTTTATGTGGATATCTTCAACAATGGATCCGAGCTCCTGCCCTCTTTGCTAGCTCCGCTCTGCTCCTGCCTCTGCTGCTGCCTCCCAAGGAGGCCTGAGTTATGGAGACACCCCGCTCCCCTCGCGACCCATCCAGAAGGCTCTCTCACTGACCTGTAGCGCCTGTGGGTGGAGGGACCTCCGTGGCCGCCGGAGATTCCGTCCCTGAACCCTGCTCGGATCTGGTCCCCTCTTGGGGCCGTGTGGCCAAGGCAGGGCTGGGGTCTGCTCTGGGGCCAGGGCGCAATGGACCTTTGGTGTCGGTTTTTCAGGGCTCTCTGGAACAGAAATCTCCTCCACTCCATTGTTGTGCGGCTTCCACTGCTCCAGAATTTGTTGGGAGTTCCTCTTTACAGGTAATTTATGGGCTGTAGGTTCGGAGCTAGCAAATGGGAATCTTCCTACTCCGCCATCTTGGCCCCTCCCCCCTGACTATTTCAATATTCAACAAAGTGCTATAAAATTTATCTTAACAATACTAAAAATTGTGGTGTCCTTGGATTAGGAAATAGTGTTTGGGGAAAAATATTTTTCATTTTGAGATTTATTAGGTAGCAAATACTTTCCTCCATATAAAATACTTTTCTAAGCCAACGTAACAAAAATTTCTTAAAACAAAAACTATATAGAATTTTCAGTAAGATAAAGTTTTGCCAAAAAATCAATCTAAGTTAAAATTATCTAGTTCAACTCTAGAAAGACTAGGAATTTCTGTTCGAATTTTTCAGTAGTGACAGTATAAAGTGAGAAAGTAAAAGGCTGAAAGTGAATGGAAAAGATGATAAACTTTTTCCCTCAGCCAGAGAGTACCTTTTCTCCTCATCCCCGCCCCCCCATACAAAATAAAAAACAAAAACCACTGCACAAAGAATAAATAAGGAATTGTGGCCTGTGCCTACTACAGGCACGCTTCCTCATACAAGAATCTACTTCTAGTTTTCAAAATTAGCTGATTTAACTATTCCAAACTCAAAATACATGAGGCTAGCCCCTTCTACTCAACTCTTCTCAAAATTTACAGCTGAAGCAGAATATGATTCAATAACCTTACATATAAATAATTCTGCACTTAGAAAAACTTGGACTGACTTCAGATCTCTTATCTGCCAGGAATATAAGAAAAATATACAATCACTTATAGCTAGCATTTTATCTTTTGCAATGCATTTTCCTCACAATAAACCTGGAAAGTAGATGAGAATAATATTTGCAGTATTTTACAGATCAGAAGACTAAGTTTCAAAAAAGACTTGACCAAGATCACATAACTGGAAAATATTTTCTACAGAAAAACAAAATGTAAAATACAGTCAAAATCTAAATTATTGGCATGGTCTAGAAATCAGAGTTGCTAAATTACATAACTTTGTTCAGACAAAGTACTTTGAGGAAGCATTTTCTGTCAAGCAATTGAACAAGTATTTATTAAGCACCTTCTGTATGCCAGGTACTAGAGATAGACAAAACTGAAATAGTCTCTGCAGTCAAGGAACTGACATTCTACTAGACAGAAAGAATACCTACACAGTTAAACAAACATGAAATACAAAGTAAATGTAAAATAAATTTTTATTTTAAGGTGGGGAAGGATGGAAAGTAAGTATCAGGAAGGACTTCATTCAAGACATGGCACCTGAGCTGAGACTTAAGTGAGGGCCTAGGGGCTCCAAGAGACAGAAGTTTGTGCCAAGGAGACAGAAGGTCACGCATGAGGAACAAGGAAGCTACTCTGGCTCTAATGCAGAGCACATGAGGGGAAATCATGAACTCCACCAACCTTCTGGGCACACTGAGTTTGAGTAGCCTCAGTACACAGAGGTGGAGATGTCCAGCAGTTAGCTGGAGAAGAGACCTGGAAGTCATGTGATTGAAAGTGAATATGTGGGAGTTAATGAGATCACAAAAAGAAAGAGTGTAGAGTAAGGAAAAAAGGAGGTCCAGTAGTAAGTCCTGGAAGATGCCCACACAGAGTGGGCAGACCATGGATGATGACTCATCAGGGACGACTGGGAAAGAGCAGTCAGACTTCTAGAAAAAAACACAAGAAAGGGCAGTGTCAGGAAGGTTCCTATTCATAAAGTCCCAGGAATCAGAGTATCCAGGGAAAAAGAGGTAATCAAAATCCTCAAATGCTAGACAGGTGAAGAATAAAATTAAGAAAAGTAAGTGGATTTAACAGTACAGAATTTCTCAACTTGCCATCTCCTCCCTCCATGCATTTACCCAGGTCATTTTCTATTCCTACACTTTCCTCATCTCTACTTTTTAGAATTTTCTTGTTTAAAGGTACAGTTCAGGTGTAGCCTTCCTTGTTCTTCTGGCTTAAAAGTAGTTTTCTATTCCTCCTCCAGTAATGCTAGAGTACTTTGCCTGCATCTTTCTTTGCCCTCAATAATTCTCTACCTTGAACTATATCTGCATTTATGCCATATCCCATTCCCCTCAGAATGTAAACTTCTCAAGGACAGGAACAGTGTCATTTTTATCTCTATTTCTGTGTTTTGCACAAAGCAGATGCTTGATAAATGCTGTTGAAGTGTCAATATTTTTTAAAATCAACTTTATGATGGAAATTTTTTGGAAACTTTTATACAAGTTATAGCCTTCTTAAACAAAGGACATGAAAAATAATTTAATCTTAATGATTCAGGATTAAATTATAAACAATTATTATATTCTACAATAATAAATACTGATATCCTCAGTACCACTGAAGTATATAGGGTTATTTAACCCTATACTAAATGGCCCTATATACTATTACATGCCTTATCTTGCATGTTCCAGTATAGTTTTCCTTTCAATAGCGTCCCTTAGGTATGAAGCCCACCTTTCCCCCTCTAATTTACTATGACCTGGGAAACCAAGCAGCAATCCATTAAAACTGTGCTGAACAGAATAGCTACTTCTGTTGATGTTTGATCCTTAAGGGAGTCAATTTGAGCACATGGGATGTGTCACATCATTTTGGCTGCCCAGGCCTTTCTTTTCTTCCTGGTTCTTCTCATCTATGTTCTAAACAGGAGGGGTGTTATTGTTTTTAAGGTAACTGAAATGAAAGAAACAAAAATACTAATATGCTGTAATAGTAGTTATCTACAAAAAGCGGAAAGTCCCACAAATGTTTATGTAAAGCTGCATACCAGGGTTGGGGAAGAAGAAGTGGTACAATATTATCAGGAAGTAAAATAACAAAAGTCACTGAATCCAAAAGTACACTTACAAGAATGACAATCCTATGAACCAGCAAGTGACCACATGTCGCAAACTGCTTAAAGAGAATTACTAGAGCTGATAAATGCATACACTAAAGGGCAGTAATTTATATCATTACTTTAATTATGTTCCTGTGCTTGGAAAAGGGGCAACTACATTTGTCCTAATATTTGGTGCTTTTTTATATAAAATAAGGATTATAAAGCATATGTAATCCCATATGCTTTGACAATACTTAACGATGAAGAATATTTCATAAACACTGTACACCCTACGCAAATTTTTGGTGTAGGTAGTGACAGGGCTAGAGAAAATTTTAAATTAATATATTAGGTCATAAAATATAATTGCAATACTGAGACTTCCCAGGAAACTATGGATGATGATACCCAGATTTAAAATTCATTAGGCATTTTCTAGTATGGACCAGAATGGTACATCATATTTTTACTCCTAGTTTGACAGTAACCACATTATACTGGGTGGGCCTCACCACAGAGGCTAAAGATCAGTTTCAGATACACAGAATGATGTCTTTGTTAATAACTTGCAATACCTTGTTTCTAAGAAGCTCAAAGTGCATTCATCACATGGCTCCCCACTGCTTAGTAACTACATCCTTCCCCTCCCCCAGTTGTTAATTACATCTTGATGAAATACTTCTCTATGGACCAACTTGAATTTTCTTCCAACTTTCTCTATGAATCACTCTTCCCTTTCCAACTTGTCTATTTAAAAGTTACAGTAACTAATGGCCTTGAAGGGAAGGACCGAGGAGCAAGAAGAGGGAAGGGAAGCTTTAAACATCCTCCTGGGAGGTTTTCCATCCCTGAATTTGGGAAGCTATCTCCCACTCCTCTCTCTTTGTAAGATGGCATCAAAGCTATCAGTCTTCTAAGGAGCATTCTTGGGTTTCACTGGACTCTTTTAATCTGAACAAGTGTGGTTCTTAATATCGGTATATACTACTGCCCAGGAGTGTATCTGCACACTGTCTACACGCACACACACACACACACACACACACCTACATACATTTACACTGCCCAGGAGTGTATCTGCACACTGTCTATACACACACACACCCCTACACACACACACACACACCTCTATACACACACACTTACATACGCTCACTGCCCATGAGAGTATCTGCACACTGTCTACACGCACACACGCACACACACCCCTATACACACACACTTACATACACTTACACTGCCCATGAGAGTATCTGCACACTGTGTACACACACACACACACACACACCCCTATACACACACACCTACATACATTTACACTGCCCAGGAGTGTATCTGCACACTGTCTATACACACACACACCCCTACACACACACACTTACATACACTTACACTGCCCAGGAGTGTATCCTGGCACTACAGGTGGGCACACACATATCCCATACCCATGCCCACCACACACACCCCCTTTCCTGTCCTCCTTACCCTCTAGGGGGGTTCCCACCGTCACATCCTCCTCCCAGGCCAGGCACAGACGAGGCCGGGCAGACCCTCCCGCCCCCCACTTCCCTGCCCTCCCCTCCCCCCTTGTCCTCCCCCTCCCCCTCCGCGCCGGCGCCTCTGCCCCCCTCATTTTTCTTCGCTCAGCCGCCTCTCCACCATTTTTTCGAAGTCACGCGCAGCTCCTCCTCGCCCCGAACCTCGCCCGGCAGCTGCCATGGTCCCGGCCCGGCCCCGGGGCCCTCACAACTCACCCCGAGACTCCGCCGTCCTTCCCCGACCAATCCTCCACAACCCGGACTTGGCCAAAGATAAGAGCCAGGGTTGGGTCTCTCTGACACATGCGTACTCAGAAATCTCCACATTCCCCTACCCTGCCCCCAGCAGGCGCCTGCGCACTTCGCCAAATACGGCCCCGCCTACCAGAACACGCCCCTGGAGCTACAAGCCAATCAGCGTACAGGAGAGGGAGGTTTAAAGCTTCTTGCTTCGCAGTTGGCCAATTAGTTCTGGGTTGTTTTGGAAGAGATGGAATTCGCCCTGCAAAGTTCTTGCTCCCATGCTGCTGTAGTTCTGTTGCTTTTTTCCCAGTGTTTGGTGAAACCAGATGTAGGTGCAACTGATATCTAAAAAAGCACAAATCTAGGTTTGGTAACAACTGGACAGGTATTTATTTGGCGAGCCGGTCGTTGTACTGAAGATAAAACAGAAACAACCCATTCCCTGTCCTTAAGGAAATTATGTTGCAACTTGTACACAGAATTGTAAAGTGAGGTGACCTTGAGCTAGATGACCTCTGAGGACTCCCCTAGCTGCAAATCAACGCTCTTAGGATCCTAAGTAAACACAATATATATTTTACAATATGATAAATAATGTTGTAATAATATATGGTGTGATACAACATAATATATAACAAGTGATGTAATTAATAATGTAATACGCAAAGCAATTTCCACAATTTCCCACCTCACCCTGCTACATATTTATCACTTCACCCTTGGACTATTGTTTTCTGGTTATCTCCCTGCCTCAAGTCGCTCTGGTGTTCCTCCTTACCAAGATTAACCTCAACCCACTTGTTCAAATGATCCCATTCCATCCTCTCTCCTTCAACGGACGGCCCCCTTTGTCATCCTCACTCTCTCACTTATTTTCAGTTTCTTCCTCTTTACTGGCTCTTTCTTTGCCTAGAAACATGCCCATGTGTCCCTCACCCAGAAAAATAAAACAACACAAAACTCTCAATTGGGAAATAGTATACATACCCAGTTGGGTATAAAAATCTATCTTAGCCTACAGAGTAGTAGAAGGGAAGGAGATAAGACAAGAAGAGGGGATGCTGATAGAAGGGAGGATGGATTGGGGGAGGCAGTGGTCAGAAGTAAAACACTTGAGGGTGGGTAAAGTGAAAGGATTAGAGAGAGAGGGTAAATGGGGGAAACGAATAGAAGAAAATATATAGTAATCATAACAGTGAAAAAACTTTTAGAGCAATTTTCTCTGATAAAGAACTCATTTCTCAAATACATAGAGAATTAAGTCAAATTTATAAGAATACAAAGCATTCCCCAAACGATAAATGGCCAAAGGATATGAACAGGCAGTTTTCAGAGGAAGAAAACAAAGCTATTGGTATTCATATAAAAAAAATGCTCCAAATCACTATTGATTAGAAAAATGTAAATTAAAACAACTCTGTGACAGAGTTGTTTGACTAATATGACAGAAAAGGAAAATGACACATGTTAGATGAGATGTGGGAAAATTGGGACACTAAATATCTCTGTTGGTGGAGTTGTGAACTGATCCAACCATTCTAGAGAGCAAAGGACTATGAAACAGCTTACCTTTGACTCAGCAATACCACTATTAGGTCTGTATCCCAAAGATATTAAAGAAAAAATTGCAGTATTTATCTGTTTTGTTTTTTTTTTTAATCAACTTTTATTCTCCTCCTGGCTGTGATTCTAACTTAATGGACTTAAAAACCATGGCCTGACTAAAATTTCACCTTGAATCCTTTCTCAGCAATTGAGGCTTCCTCACCCTAGAACATCCCTCCACCATACCAGCATCCTTCTTCTAATGTGTAGTTCCTCCTGCTTCCTCCATTTTGGGGAAGGGCCTAGTTCAACTAACCTTCAGTTCCCTCCCAGCTGTGCTTCCTAATTTCTAGATTGATTGAGAGTGTGTGTGTGTGTGTGTGTGTGTGTGTGTGTGTGTGTGTGTACTTGCACGCACATAAAATTGTATATGTAATTTTTTGACTAGGTAGAAAAAGCTGTTCTTTTCTTCATTCTTACCCAGCTTTAATCATTGAATGGACATTGCCTCAGTCAGACTGAGACCTGGGAAAGACCTTAGCTTAAAAAGGCAGTTTTTTTGGTGACTTTGCACAGCCCTCTCTCACTTAAATCCAATTCACCTGCAAGTCATGACATCACCTTCCTTATGTGTGTCTTCTTCAAGAACACAGGGCAAACAATGAACAAAAATCCTACCTCTTACAGGAAGCCTTCCCTAAACCCCCCCTTTAATTCCAATGCCTTCCCTCCATTGACTTCTTCCTGTTTATCTGTTCATAGCTTGCTTTGTATATATTTGTTTGCATCTCTCCTCCATTATATTGTAAGCTCCTTTAGAGTAGTTACTGTCTTTTGTTGCTTTTTTCATCCCCAGAATTTAGCACAGTGCCTGGCACATAGCAGGTGCTTAATAAATGTTTATTGAATTAAATTGGCTCTAATCCATCCTCCACTGAAATGTCAAAGCGATTTTCCTAATGAAGTGCAAGTCTGACCATTTCAAACACAACACCCAGTCAAAGTAAGTAAATAAATTCCAGTGACTCTCCATTACCTCAAAATATAAAATTTTGTTTTCCTTTAAGAGGCCTTCATAATATGATCTCTTTCTACCTTTCTAATGTTCTTACACTTTCCCTTTAATATGCTATATGATCCAGCAGTACTGACCACTGTTCCTCAAATAGGACTCTCCATCTCTGGATTATGCCTTTTCATTAACTGACTCTCCCATCTTTGTAATATTCTCCGTTCTTATCTTCTCTTGCTTTCCTTCAAATCTCAGCTCAAATTCCACCCATTTAAGAAGCTTTTCTAGGCGGGCCTTTTGCCTACATACACACTTCCCTCTGAGATTATTTTCCAATCATTCTCTGTGGATGTGTATATGGATATATGTATACATATGTGTATATGGATATATGTATATCTATACATATATCCATATACACACTCTGTATATGTATATATAATCTATATATTTTACCTTTTATGTATTTGTTTTAATGTTATTTCCCATTAGATGGTCAGCTCCTTGAAGCCAGGTACCAGTATTTGTCGTTCTTTGTACCCCCAGATCTTAACACAGTGCTTAATAAATGCTTGTTGGCTAATCTGCCATAGGAACACTAATGAGAAAAATCTTATCATTTCAAAATTGCAAATATGAATACAATTGCTTTAATATTTGAGAATATACTGTGGGCCAGATACTTGTGTTTATATATTTACACTTCATATCCTATTGGATGGGATCTACATTTTAAGTCACTTATACATGTAAGGTAATTGTAGGGTTCTTTTCCTACAGGTGACCTTTTAGAAATTTTTAAAAATCTTTTTTAGTTTTTTCTTTAATTTGAGAATAATCTGAGGATTAAAATTTTCTTATTAGAATCAAATATATAAATATGCCTCTAGCCTAAGGGCAAAGTAATAGGGACTAAAAGTAGAAACTACAACCATCCCTGAGAAAGAGAACTTATTAAATTTTAACATGAATTAATTTGGCAAGCATCTTGATGCCTATGAAGTAAGGCCACCCTTGAAACCAGAAATTCCTAGATTCAAATCTTGCTTCTGATACATACTAGCCTTGGGCAAGTAACTCAGCCTCTAAATTACTCCCCTGGGACTTCTCTAAGACTATAAATTGCATCATTTCCTAATTCACCATTCACCAGGTCCAACCAGTTTTTGAACCAAAAACCCCCTCAACAACATACCTAAGAAATGGTCACCCAACCTTTGTTTTCATGTCTCAATGTGAGCCAATGATATAGCCCTTTCACCTTTGGGGGAAATATCTAATTATTAGGAAATTTTTCCTCATTTCAAGTCTAAATTTGACTCCTTGCAATTCACCTACTGCTTCTAGTTCTTCCCTGTGGCATCAAGTGGAACAAATATAATCTCTCTTCTATATAAACAGCCTTCTAAATATCCTTGAAATTAATAACTATCAGGTCACTTCTAAATGTTATCTTCTTCTGACTAATGGTTTCCCAGACCTTTCAGCCAATTCTCTTAATACATATACTGGAGGCTCTTCACCATACTTACGGCCTCATATCAATTTATCTTTCCTAGAATTTGTGCCCAGTTTCAAATGTTGTCTGACCAAGACAGAGTACAGTGGAACTACAAAATCCCCAGTCTTGAAGACCAACGCTTCTCAATGAATCCCCTGAGATTGCATTGGCCTTCCAAAGCAAGATTTCAAAAAACACTCTTGTCATCCAAATTTGACTGTATTTTACACTACACCTTCTGTTAGTTTGTTTTGGGGAAAGAATTTAAGAAGTCATGAAGGATTTCAGAATTTAGCAGAATGATATCCCTGGATAAGGTCCCACAAAAATAGAGAAAAAGATCTCTAGTTTGTACAGAGGAAAGTCATTCTGTGGCCCTCCTGTTTTGATGAGAGTTTAGTGTTAAGTTGGGCTCCACATTCTGTAAAATGGACAAAGAAGGTGTTTATCCTCTGTCAGTACCCTCTCATTAACTTTTCCCTCGTCAAATTAATCTTGGCACAGCGCCTTGCACATGGAAGGCATGTCCAAAACAAGGCTCAGTAAAGGGTTCAATACTTCCTGAGACCATGTAGTCACTTTTCACCCATACCACCTGCTGTCACTCTATCTTCCAAAACAGACGTCCAGGAGCAGTGCCAGGAGCTAAGCCACCTATACGTATACTTCCTAGGACCATGCAAGGTCTTCCCTCCTCTTCACCTGGTACTTGCTGCTACTGCAGCTCTCTGTCTTCCATACTGCCAATTTCCACTCTTGTTCAGAGAGCCAGAAGCAAATCCACACAATTGAGGTCTATATACTAATCTATAAATTAGCACAGTGCCTTACAAACAACAGGAACTTAGTGAATATCTATTATATACATATGCCCAAGGACTAAGCCTGAACAAAGTTAAAAAATGAGGCCATTCCTTGAAACTTTGGTTATATTTCCTTGACAGATTTGATGGTACTCTTTTTGGGGGCAAGTATTATTCCTAGCCTAGGTATTTGTTGACCCATGAACACCTTGTTGAGGATGACTGGCCTATTTGGTTAGGTTGTAAATACGAATGGCATACGAGGTTCAAACTCCCTCAGAAGAGAAAGGCATTTGAGGCCTATCTAAGTATTACTAGGTAGTACCTATAGTACTACCCTAAGGGTTTGGGGTTTCTCAAGAGGGAATTTTATTGATTACAAAAATGCAAACAACAACAACCAGACCAAAATAAAACAATAGCTCTGTCATTAAAATGGACAAGATCTCCCTTGAAGAAGAAATGAAGATAAAATGCACTTCCCCCTTTTGCAGAAGTGGGTGACAATAGGCATGGCATATTGTAGATGCTGTCATTTGGCTGATGTATTGGTTAGTTTTGCTGAACACTGATCTAATTACTGCACTAGAGGGGGAAAAGATGAGAGCAGAATTATTAGTTCTGTAATCTGAACTTGGATTGTGACAAATGAAGGCAGGGAATAATGGGACAATATGTTAAAAGGGGGAGGTACTTTCATCTTGAGAGGCAACCCTTTTCCCATCAAATTGACAGTTCACATTTGCAAGGATCAAGGCCCAAATTTACTCCTTGACATTAAGACTCTGCTTTTATAGTTCCTTCCTTTTAAGTCCCTCCTTTCTTTGAAGTTCCTAACATCAACCTGTGTTCCGTCAGTAAATAAGTATTTATTATGCTTATTTATGCACAGACACTATGCTAAGCATTGGAGATACAAAGAAAGGCAAAAAACAGTCACTATTCTCAAGGCGCTTGATGGGGTGCTTGGGTGCATGTGTTTGGGCCCCAATTCTAAAATCACATTTCTCTTTAAAAATCACATTTTTCCCTAGCCTCAAAACACTATCCCAGGCAGTTTCTCCCCAGCCCAAGCACAGAGCCTGCCCCAGCAGCAACAACAGTTATCTCCCTTCCTGGTACAGTAGCCAGCTGCACATAGAGAACTTATTAGTATGAACCAGCTGAACCTGGCTGTGCACTGGGTCATAACAATGTTTACCACTCACTGACCAATCATATGTATCCTAGACTTAGACATGTGTATACTCCCTTACATTAATCTTATCTAACAAGACATTGATGACAGCAGCCTGGTATTACTTAGCCAGTCCTGACCATTAGTTGACTTAGTGACATTTCAGGTCTGAAACCACACCTACATGTAGCACCCTCTCCCCCAGACTATTGCTTGATGAACTTTGGGGGAAATAGCTGTGCAATAGACACCAAAAGTGCAATTTCCTTTAAGAATTAACCACTTCTTAACCACTCCCTAATCCCACCCTGAATCACCTAGTCATTACACTTGGCACATGCTTTACTATAGAATAACCTGTATAAACTTTAACTGTATCCCTCCAATGTTTCAGGTTCCCTGCTGAAAAGCGTAATAAAATTTTACCACCTTGACCTCAAGAATGCTTGAGTCTGTGAAATTCTTTTCCAGGCAATCCACACAGGGAACTCCAGTCTTGGGGTTCCTCTATTTTTCCTGAGCCCTCATCATGCTCAAAATCTAATGGGGTAGACATAGAAACAACTATGTATGAAAAAGCTATATATAGTAAGACCTACCTGTCCCCCTATATAATATGGTTGGAGATGGGGAGAGATGAGGGGAGTATCACTTGAAGGGAGGCAGAATAGGCATCTCTAGTCTCTTTTCCACCTATCCCTTCTATAAGGAAGACTTTAATTCTTACCAGAAAGGAAAGCAGGAAGTTGGGGACCAGAGGTAGCCATTTTGCTCTCCTCAGAGATATTGAGTAATTGGCTAGAATTATATCTAACCACTCCCTTAAATGTCATTAATCTAAGGGATGTGAGTTTCAGGTTCAAAATAATTTCTAAATTTAATTATTGGAGAGAACAGAAGGACCCCAAGTTCTACATCCAAGGCTTGACTCCTTTCCCTCCAACTACCAGCTCCACAATGAACACCCATACAAAATAGCAAAGAAACCCATTTATTCAAATAGCAAAACAGAAATCAAATGAAATATACATAGGAAAATATGTATCAGTCAATATAGGGTGTAGAAGTTCTCCCACTGGAAGAAAGATAATTCAGTTCAATCAAGAGTCCTAGATCTCACTCAAGAGGAAACTCCCCAAAGTCTGTAGAGTAGAAAGCTGGGAACAGGGTAATAATTGAGACTACCAGCTCTTCTCATGTCTTTCCAAAATCTTTTCCTTCAGCAACCTGAAATGGTGTTGTCCTCGTCTGTCTTCCCTCTTGAAGATGGAAACCCAAATCACCTGAAGCAACTTGAAATCTTGAAGAGAACAGGACAACTGGACCAGAACTAAATAGCTCTCCTCTCTTCCATTCTGGCCAACTCTGCTTTGATCCTGACACAGGCATAGGACATTGATCTCCACCAATAAGGAAAAAGTGCCATACCAATAGGCTTTGGCACTGGGATTGAACATATACCTGATAAACAGGAAATAATCAACAAAGGAAAGTCATTAGAATTAAGGGGGATTGGGAAAGGCTGCCTACAGAAGATGGGATTTTAGCGGGACTTGAAGGAAGATAAGAATACCAAGGGGTAGAGATGAGGAGGGAGAGCATCCCCGGGGAAAGCAGACAACCAAAGAAAATACCTGGAACTAAGAGATGGAATATCTTGTTCAAAGAAAAGGAAGGAGACTAGTGTCACTGGATCAAAAAGTATTGTGGGGGGATGGGATAGAAGATGTAAGAAGATTGGAAAGGTGGGGAGGACTATGTTATGAAGGACTTTCAATGCTAAACAGACAATTGTTTCTAGAGGTGATAGGAAGCCATAGGAATTTATTGAATGATTGAGTGGGGGGAGGGGCAGGGAGGTTGTAACATGGTCAGATCTCTGCTTTAGGAAAATCATTTTCGTGGTTGAACGAAGGATGGGTTGGAGTGTGAAGAGACTTGTAGTAGGTAGACCAATGAGCAGGCTACTGCAAAAGTCCAGATGTGAGAAGATGAGGAACTGCACTGAGGTGGTAGAAGCATTAGAATAGAGAAGGGGGCATATTTGAGAGATGTTGCAAAGGTGAAATCAACAAGTCTTGACAATAAATTGGGAATTGAGAGAGAATGATAACAAGGAGTAGAAAGTGACACCCAGGTTTTAAGCCTGTGGTTTAGGAGGATGATGGTGCCCTTAATAGTAATAGGAAAGTTTGGAAGTAGGGGAAAGTTTAGGAGGAAAAATCATTAGCTCAGTTTTTAACACATTGAGTTTAAGATATCTATTGGATATTTAGGTCAAAATTTTTGAAAGACAGTTAGAGATGTGAGACTAGAGATCAGCAGAAAAGTTAGAGCTAGGTAAGTGTATTTGAGAATCATCGGCATAGAGATAATTGAATGCATGGAAGCCAATGAGATCTTGATCAATTAAAATAGTATGCAGAGAGAAGTGGGTCCAACATAGATCTTTATGTTAGTGGGTATGACATGGATGAAGATACAACAAAAGAGGCAGAAAGAAGGTCACATAGCAGGAGAGACTAGAGTTAGGAAAACAAAGAGAAGAAAATATAAAGGACATAAAGAATAAAAAGGAAAAGAGGATGTTCAACAGCGTCAAAGGCTTCAGAAAGGTCAAGAAGGTTAAAGAATGAGAAAGGACCATTGGATTTAGCTATTAAGAGATCAGTGGTAACTTTGGAAAGAGCAGGTCAAAAGATAAGGTCAAAAGTCAGATTGCAGACAATTAAGAAGAGAGTGAGAAGAGAAGTGGAGCACCTTTTAGGGGCAGCTGGATGGTGCACTGGGGAAGTAACCCATAGGCAGGGATTAAAGACAAGTGAGAGCGGGGATGGCAAAGGCAGCAATCTGCTGGAATAGAATGGGACCACCTATGCAGGAAGAGAGTTTGCTGTGGCAAGAAGGGTCCCCTCTTCCTGTGAAATAGGATTAAAAGAGGAGATAATGGCAGAAGTTATGAGTGATATGAGAAGAAGGGGAGAAGAGGGAGTTCTTGGTGAATAGTCTCATTTTTTCCAGTAAAATATGAAGATTCTCAGCTGAGGGGGCAGAGTCAATATAGTATAGAGAAACCAGGAAGTTGCCTGAGCTCTGCCTATCTTCCTTTGGAAACAACATTAAATTCTAAAAGAATTTTGGAGTTCTGGAATCCACAAAAAGATGGAGTAAAACAATTTTCTAGCTCAAAATAACTTAAAAGGACTTTATAAAAGGTCTATCTCATTTAGGTCTATCTCATTTAATCACTGAATGGGCTTTACCTTTCTCTAAGTAAATACCTGAAAAGGCCTTACCCTAAAAAGGTCAAGGTCTCCCATTGCATCCTGGGCTGTCTCCAGTCATCCTGATAAATATCTGGTCACTGGATCCAGATGGCTCAGGAAGACAAAGTGAGACTGGTGATCTTGCACAGCCCTCTCTCCCTCAAAACGAAGTCTAGTGCAAGTCATGTCATCATTTTTCTGAAGTCATAGCCTTCTTCGAAAAGAAAGGAACACAATGACATCTCACTTAGATAAAAGAGGAATACAACCCAGTTCAGCCAGTATCCTGGCAAGCCAGTGGGAATCTCTTAGCCACACCACAGACCAACAACTGAGGTCTGGAAGTTCTGGCTCAGCAGGCCAGAGGCATAGAAAGTCAGCTGTGAGGCCTCCAGTCCTAGTACAGCAGGAAAACTGCCAGCCCCCAAACCCAGGGCACAACAGGCACAACTAGACTGGGCCACATGTAAGATTAATGGTGAGTGGGGAGAAGAGTTCAAGGGTCTTCCCTGTCTATGAATAGGCCTCAGATACCTTTTGTTAATTTCTTGTGAGGCACAGGGGTCATGCCATCCAGCCCTGAAAAGAGTATATATACTCTGAGACAAGATTTTGCTTTGGAGTTTATTTTTTGGAAGAAAGTTCATGTGCCAAATGAGACTCTGGGCAGCTATTTTAAGAAACCCCTCAGGCTTTAAAAACCTAGATGTTGGGGCTTCTCTCTCTCTGGTAATGATGTATATATTGTCTATGGTCAGACAGTTGGAAGCCCCGTCTGTTGGTCTTTTTGTTTGTAATTTCTGCTTGTATTTTCTCTGAAGTTCAGGCTGCTAACTTTTTCCCCTGAACTAAGTGAATGATATATGTGCTTGATTAAAGTAGATTGTTAACCCTTCAAAAATTGCTTTCCTTTTAGAAAAGCAGATCTAAGAACCTATACAGAAGTCCCTTCTGTATGCCAGAGTTCTTGCTGATACACTACTCTACTGCAGAGGGCAAGTTGCCCACTTCAGAGGCCCCAGCACAGAAAGCCAGTGACCAGCCTCGGGCCTTCAGTGTAACACACTTAGGACAGTGCCACCTGTACCCTAGGAGCAGAGTTTAATTTTTAAAGATGAGCAAAAAACAAAAAGAGCCCTAAGCAAAAAAAGATACTATGGCAATACGGAAGGTCCAAACACAAACTCAGAAAAGAGCAACAATGTCAAAATGTCTACATACAAAGCTTCAAAAGGGAATAAGAAATTCCTCTTAAAAGAGCTCAAAAAGTATTTCAAAAATCAGGTAACAGAGGTAGAAGAAAAATTGGGAAATGAGAGTATTGCAAGAGAACTATGAAAAAAGAGTCAACAATTTGGAAATGGAAGCACAAAAATTGATGAAAGAAAATAACTCCTTAAAAAATAGAATTGGCCAAATGAAAAAACAAACCCACTAAAGAAAATTCCTTTAAAAGTAGAACTGACCAAATGGAAAAGAAGGTACAAAAACTAATGAAAAAATAATTCCTCAAAGTTAGAATTAGGTAAGTGGAAGCTAATAATTCTACGAGATCTCAAGAATCAGCCAAACAAAATTTTAAAAATGAAAAATAGAAGAAAATATAAAATACCTCACAAGAAAAACAACTGACCTGGAAAATAGTTTCAGGAGAGATAGTTTAAGAATTATTTAACTAACTAAAAGCCATGATCAAAAAAGAGCCTGGATAGCATCTTTCAAGAAATTATCAAGGAAAACTGCCCTGATATACTAGAACTAGAGAGTAAAACAGTCATTAAAGAATCCACTGATCACCTCCTGAAAGAGATCCTCAAATGAAAATTACAAGAAATACTGTAGGCAAATGCCAGAACTATCAGGTCAAGGAGAAAATACTGCAAGCTTCCAGAAAGAAACAATTCAGATATCAAGGAGCCACAGTCAGTATTACACAGGACTTAACAGATTCTACATTAAGGGATCAGAGGACTTGAAATATGATATTCCAGAAGGCAAAAGAGCTTGGATTACAATCAAGAGTCAATTACCCAGCAAAGCTGAACATAATCTTTCAGGAGAAAAGATTAGATCAATAAAATAGGGGACTTTCAAACTTTTCTGATGAAAAGACCAGAACTGAACAGAAAATTTCATCTTCCAATACAAGACTCAAGAGAAGCATGAAATGGTAAACAGCAAAGAAAAAACAGCAACATTCATTAGGGTTAAACCATTTATATATCTAAATGGGAAGATAACACACACTCAGTTGGGTAGAGATATCTATCTTACCCTATAGGCAAGTAGGAGAGGAAAGGGGAAAGAAAATGGAGGGAGGGGCTGATAGAAAAGATTGGGGGAGGCAGTGGTCAGAAGCAAAATGCTGCTGAGGAGGGACAAGGTGAAAAGAGAAAGAAAAGTATAAAAAGGGGAAACAGATGTAGGGAAATACATAGTTAGTAATCATAACTGTGTATGTGAATGGGAAGAACTCTCCTATAAAATGAAATGAATAGCAGAGTGGAATAAAAAACAGAATCCTACAATATGTTGTTTACAAGAAACACATCTGAAGCAGAGAATAACACACAGAATAAAAGCAAAAGACAGGAGCAGAGTATATTATGCTTCAGCTGAAGTAAAAAAAAAAAGCAGGTTTAGGTCTCGGAAAACCTTCAACCTTCTGCACTCTGAACCTGGGATGCCAATGGGGCCCTGCCTAAGGGGAGTTCTGGACCCTCCCAGCTTTAGAGTGATTATCAATAGTAATTGTTGCTATTTCCCTCCCAGCCTGATGTCTTTCTTTTTCTTGGCCTCATTATAGGGGCCATGCTCTGGCTCCCTCTTAAACAGTCCTATTCAATGGATGGGCATTGCCTTACCCTAAGTGAATACCTGCCAAGACCTTGGCCTAAAGGGGCCAAGGTCTCCCAGTGCATCCTGAGTCATCTCCAGTCATCCTGATGAATATCTGGTCACTGGATTCAGATGGCTCTGGAGGAGAAGTGAGGCTGGTGACCTGCATAGCCCTCCCTCACTCAAAAAAAGTCAAGTGCAAGTCATATCATCATTTCTCTGATGATATGGTCTTCTTTGGCAATGAAGGATGAACACACACACACACACACACACACACAAGCTGAACAAGTTGTGGTATATGAATGTAATGGAATACTATTGTGCAATAGAAATGATGAGCAGGCAGATTTTCAGAAAAAATCTGGAAATGCTTAGATAATGGATGCTCTGTGAAGTGAGGAGAACCAGGAGAACATTGAACGAAGCAGCAACATTGTGCAATGATCAACTATGATTGACTTAGTTTTTTTCAGGAATACAATGATCCAAGACAATTCCAAAAGACTCATGATGGGAAATGCTATCCACATCCAGAGGAAAAACTATGGAGCCTGAATACAGATTAAAGCATACCATTTTCATTTTTTTTGTTCTTTTCTGTGGCTTTTCCCTTTCGTTCTGTTTCTTCTTTTACAACATGACTAATATGGAAATATGTTTACATGATTGCACATGTATAACCTATAAGAGATTGCTTGCCATCTTGGGGAGGGAGAAAAAAATTTGAAACTCAAAATCTTATAAAAAATGAATGTTGAAAACTCTCTCTACATGTAATCACAAAAAATAAAATTTACCCCAAAAAGAAAAAAAGTTCTCAGCTGAAAGGGTGGAGGTGGAGTCATAGGGCACATTGAGACAGGATGAAAAGGTTTCCAAGAGCTTCTGTGGTTGGCTAGTAAGTGGATTAGGGAAATGTAGAAAGATTGCCCAGTAGCAATGAGGATTTAATTGAGTTTACGTAACATAAATTTGTAGTTGACCCAGTCAGTATAGTTGCATGATTTTCTCCAATTTTATTTAGCATCACATCTGTAGGAGCAAAGATATTGGGAGAAAACTAAGGGTAAGGCTTGGAAGGGCATAATCAAAGATACAATTGGGTATAAGGGACTCATAAGAAGAAGACAGTATAGAGTTAAACTGTTTCACCAAGGGGTCAAGATGAGAAAGGAGAAGAGTATGGCTAGTTCAGAGATAATGGCCTAGAAGCGAATTGAGAGGGTTTGAGGTTGTGGTATGGAAAAAGAACAGAGTTTGGTGTGGAAAGACTGAGGGAGGGAATTTCAGACAATCCAACATGGAGGTAGTGCTTTTGTGAATGATAGCAAGATCAAGGGTGGAGATGGAGCCAAAGTGTTAGAGTGAGTTCCCATCCATACACTCTTTCAGATAGATCTAGAAAATATACCAGATTGAATCCTGCAGGGATAATCCAGAAAAAATCAGCTCAGTTTAGCATAAGCAGACAGACAAGAAGACCATGGATATTGGGGATAGGTTAGCCCAGGACCAAGTCAAGTCAATAGTGTTCTGAATAAAGGTGGAGTCCTTTCACAACCTTGGGCAATTCAGGCAAGGAGCATAAGAACTCAGAGCCCGGAGCGATTCAGGACTCCTCAGAAAAGAAGATATGGTGGAGATGTAGGAAAGCAACTTCTCTTCCACTGAGTTAGCACTATGCAAAAATTACTTTGTAATTAGTATGTGTATATATCTATATCTATATATTTGTATGTATCTCTCAATGTACATTCATGTCAACCTCTCCTTTCTCTTTTCTGGGCTTTCATGCACTACTGTCTCCTATTTTTCTTGTCCGATCACTCATCTTCTTTTCTAGATTTGACTGCATTTTGAATGCTTAAATGCTTTGAACTGGTCATCTCAGAAGTATCTCAAACTCCTTTCAGAAGAGTAATTTCTGTGTAGTCAAACTGGATTTCTTATTGTTTCCCATAGATGTCACTCTATCTCACATAATTTTGTGATTTTGTACTGGCTGTTTCTCTTACTGGAATATACACCCTCCTCACTTATTCCTTCTAGAATACTTTCCTTTAAGAATCAACTCATAATTTTGATGTATGTATACGTATACATGGGTGTACGCACACATTTTGTCTTTGTATCCCAAGCACATAGCACAGTACCTGTACTTAAGTGCTTTGTGATTAACTGAAGTACTGTGAGGCATTTAAAATTAGTTGGTGATACAACTTATTTCTGAGAAGATAGTACTCCCTTCTCACTTCTATCTCTTTGAAGTCCTATATTGTTTTAAAGTTCAGCTCAAATACCACTCAATACAGAACTTTCCAGATGCTTCTTTCTTAACTGCTGGTATCCCCCCAAATTCCTTTGTATTTTGTATTTACTTTTAGGAGTACATGTTCTTTCTCCTGACAGAATGTAAACTTCTTGTGGGAACGGACTGTTTTGTTCTTAGGTTTAAATCTCCAGTTCTTAAAAAAAAAAAGTGCCTGGCCCATAGGTAGTCAGTTAATACATTCTTGGTGAACCTAGGCATCCTCAATGACAAAAATTTTTGGTTATGTCTATTTTTCTTAGGTGCGTATTTGCCCTTATTCTTCTTCAGAAATCCTCCGACTA
Organism: Bettongia penicillata ogilbyi; assembly: GCA_023548195.1. NCBI lineage: Eukaryota > Metazoa > Chordata > Mammalia > Diprotodontia > Potoroidae > Bettongia > Bettongia penicillata. The sequence continues at coordinate 4,299,211 of JAJHZJ010000447.1, read as the reverse complement.
CAGTTCTACAATTAATCTTTAAAGCAATTCATCCTTTGCATGCATTCTTTCTTGGGTGTCAGGGGAATACTAACAGCATTTTCCATTGTGGATGAATATGGAGGACTTGGGGTATCATAGATACTTAATTGGAAAAGCTTCTTAGAGACTTCTGGAAGGGGAATACGGTACACTGCAAGTTCACAGTTAAGTTTGGGAGAAGGGTCTGTCAGGTGATTTCATTGAAAATAGAAATCTCTGTCTAAAGAAAATTCGCTGTACGTGAGTCAATCGCTGACTACTCTTATAGAGGTGCCTGGGGACTGTGTTGTATTCCTCCTTAGTTTTTTGAAGAAGACCATGACATCAGAGACATGACTTGCACTTGACTTTGTTTTGAGTGAGGGAACGCTGTGCAAGGTCATCAGCCTCACTTTCTGCTCCTGAGCCATGTGGATTCAGTGCATGGATGACTGGAGCCGGTCCAGGATGCAATGACAGATCTTGGCCTTTTTAGGTGCTGACTTAGAGGGAGATAACGCCCATTCAGTGAATAGTTCTCTCTAAGAAGTCGTCAGGAAACGGCCACTTGAATGAGCCAAAGACTAAACAACTAAATCTAGCCGGCAGGGAAAGAGCCACAGTTTCTATTGATACTCATTCTAAGTGCGGGGGTGGGGGTGGGGGGTGTAGGGAGAACCCATCCAAATTTACTTTTGCAGAGGAGCAGGAAGGGGAGGGGGAGACAGAAGGGGGAAGATGAGCAGATACCCAGCTAGCTGAGTCCCCATTCAGGCAGTGCCTGGGGGCAAGTTACTTGTGCAAGGTCCCGGAACGTGTAACTGCTCAGGAGTTGAATTTGAACCCACCTCTTGTGCCCTCCAAGGTTATTCTCAATCAACTACGCAAGCAACCTCTCGTCCTATTAAGTAAATCCTACACAATATGTATTGTGTGTATTCCAAGTTACTTGTTGGGAGGTGGAGGAGGGGGAAGAACTGCCGGTGATAAATGGATTTTCCTTTTGTTGGGGGGGGTTGAGAAGTGGGGGGGAAGGAAGACCAGGCGTAAGGGTCCCCGAAGGCTCTGCCTAGAGCGGGGGCCACGTTGCGGGGCGGAGTCGGGCCAGGGGCCAGGAGAGGACCCAGAAGGGCAGGAAGGTGGAGACACCTGCAGACCAAAACGTGGCCGACTTCTGGCTTCTGCTCCACCCGGCTCTGCGGCACGAAACTCCAGCCCGAAGAAGGCGGGTGCCTCGTACGGCGGGAGGCCCTTCCTCGCAGCTCCGGCTCCTTCCCGCCGGGCTCCCTTTCCAGGCAGGCTCTTCCCGGACCTCCTCGCCCCGGCCCGGCCACGCCCCCGCCCAGCCCGGCCACGCCCCGGCCACGCCCCAGCCACGCCCCGGCCCGGCCCGGCCACGCCCCCTCCTGCGCGTTGTTCACGCTCGCAGTTTTAAATAAAGCTTTCGGCGGCGCCTGGAAGGCCAAGGGAGAGAAGCTAGCGGTGACCCAATGCGCGAGCGCAGGCGGGGCGGCTCGCGCATGCGTGGCGGCGGCGGCGGCGGCGGCGGCGGCGGCTGGGCCGGGTTGGGAGAGAGGGTCCGGGAGCGGGCCACCGGACCCCACCGGGAGGTCAGGGCCGGGGGTGGTGAGGTCCTCCTCGCCAGGGCCTCGGCGGCGCGATGGACTGAAGGAAGTAGAGTGTGAGTCCTGAGGGGCCGGGCCGGGCGGGCGGGCTGGGGCAGCGGCCCGGGGGCCTGCTCCCTTGGGGGGCTTGTCCAGTCCCGGCATCCCCGCCCACCTGCAGCCGGGCCGGCCCCGGTTTACGGGCCTGGCTGGGCTTCTTCTGCCCCAGAGCTTCGGATTTTGGGGGGAATGCTGTCGGGAGGGCATCCCCCCAGCGCCGGCTCTGGGGGGGTCTGCTCCTGGAAACCCAGAGGTCCCCTTCTGTCATTGAGCCAAGAGGGGCGAGTCTCTTCGTCCAGGGTCCCGACATCGGACATTGAGCCCTGAAAGGGACCTTGGAGCTCACCTGGTCCGACTCCCTCATTTTACCGCGCCCCAGAGACCAAGAGATGGGTCCGAGTGGCAGGAGTCAGGGCCAGATGCAGGTCCTTCAACCTGGGCACCAACTGCCCATGCATGTGGATACTGATGTCCTCTCTCGTTATTCCGCATCTCAGGTTATCTTTCGAGGAATACTCAGTATTTTGCACGTTGATTTTATACTTATCTCAGAATACTTTAACCAGTTTCGTTTTAGGGTTGAGCTTCCTGGTTTGGAGATTTCTTAGGAGTCGGCCTTTTGCAAGTGTCCGCATGAATAAGTTTCCTTAAGATCCTCTTGGGGAAACACTTAAGTTTTAGTAAACTAATTACAAGAATTGGAATGGCCAGACAGATCAGTGTAGAGAAGTTTAAAAAAGAAATCACATTCGATGTAAAATCTTTCCTCCAAAAGGGATTGTTAAGCTAGGACTTGAATAGGTCTGTGCAAAATGCAATTATGAAAGTAATGGACTTCTAAATAGAGATACTTCTACGCAATTTTTCAATCCAGTCTCTTCTGCGTTTTAGCATGTAACCTTGTTGAGACTTTGATTTTGCTTGATTCTTAGGCTGTTGCCTGTCATTATAACGTGAGGTTACATTGTAAAGGTAAAAAAGTAGGATACTCTTGACTTAATTTCCCATTGTGCTATTTCCTTTTTGAACGGGTTAATTATCAGACTGGCTATGGTAATCTGTGAATAATGTGGAACTTGGATATACTGTTGGCTGTTAAATATGCTTTTGTCTGTAATCAAACAGACTTAAAGGAATTTTTCCTTATTAGTGGTTTTTTCCTAACTCCTCAGCTCCCCTCTAGTTCTTATGGCTCCATCTTATCTTTGTTTCTGGATGGGAAGTTTCATTTTGTACCCCATTGGCTGTCCTCATTCCTATAACTGCATTTCAGTGTGACCCTTCCTGACTCTCAGTCCACTGTTTTTCCATTTGAATGTCAACTCTTTGGTTTGAGTTTGTATTCCTGGTGTTTAACACTTCTAAACATTTTTTCCAAGTCATAAGTGCTGTTTCATTCAAATAATGAAGATTAAGAATTGGATAAACAGTTGTAGATTTGGAAAATAGAACCAAGAAAACAATGTTTTTCATCTGTAAAGTGAGGGACTCTGACTAGATGGCCTCTGAAGTCCCTTTCAGCTCTAGTTCCATCATCCTTCTTTCTTCCATTATGGTAATGACTGCCATATGAAAGAAACAATAAAACATATTATCCAAACGTGGAACAAAATAGCAATAAAATTTGCCACAGTTTGCTCCCGGCTCTGGCGGGTCATGGAATTTATTAAACTCTTCCAAGAACCGTTGTAAGTCTGTTAATTGGGTGGCATAGGGATTGAAATAAGTAAAAAACTTAATTGTGGCTAGTTTTGTTTTCGTGAGTTTTGTCCTGCAGGGAATAATAAGAAGATGCTGGGGGTTATACACATTTTGAGGCATTTTTAATTAGCAGAGGCATGAGTTTAACAAAACAGTTTTGACAAAACTTAACGCGTGAGTTTAAAAAAACTGGAAGGAAAAAGGAATATGGACTAGCTTTAGTTAGTCAGCACATTCATTAAAATAGCCCCTGTAAGGAGATAGATAGCAAAAATAATATGAGTTTGAGGGTTTGATGAAGAAAGAAAATGAATGATGTCATCACAATAGATATTCCCAGTTCTCATTCTTGACCTCCTATAAATCTTCCTCAAGTAATTCACTCAGTGCTAGAGGTATTCCTTTAGATCTTGCTTTTGAGTAAACAAACACTCCAGGGCTTTTTTCCTTCTTGTGTTTCTTAAATATCATTTATATTGCTGTACTTACTATGTATCTCTCCATTGCCCTTTGGATAACTTGCAAATTTAATTTTTTTTATATTGCAGTATATTCTTATTTGTAGCCATATAGCATCACTAGGGATTATTAGTGATTTTTTCTTTCATTTTTTTTTATTTCTCAAGTACATGTAAACATTTTAACAATCATTTTTACAAATTTTGAGTAATATGTTCACCAAGAGTAAGAAATTTGATATTAGTCACGGAATCCTAACCTTTTAGTGGAAAAGGGCCTTGAGGTCAGCTCATACTTTTTGGGGGACCCGAAGAAGTAAGATGATATTCAAAGTTAGTAGTGACTTTTTTGTAGAAGCCACCCCAGCGTTCTTTCAACATCAAGTCTCTTTTTACACATTTAATACATATTTGATTGCATAGCATGTACAAGTTACTCTGGGAGATCTAAAGATACATAAGATAACATTCTTACCCTCCAGAAGTCTTATAAGTCTTTAAGCATATGTGCCAAAATGCCAGAAAAGTTCAGTTTTAGCACAGACTATGCTAGTACTTCCATTTTGGGTCACATTGCTGGTTTGTTAAATCTTCTCTCATCCACAGTTATAGGAAGTACATATTTTGGAATGAAGTCAAGAAATCTGAGTCAGGAAATTGGGTAGCAGTAGGCACCATTGCCAAGAAGTGGACTGAATTACAAGAATGGTTTTTGAATTAAATATTAGAAACTGAAAGAAGATCTGAAGATGACTTAATCCACGTTAAGGATAGTTAATGTTTACATTCTGAGGAAATAAATCCTGGACTTTATATCTAGGACTTTATGGAAGTAGCATTAAAATGAAACCAATTAGACAGTAATAGAATCCAGTTAGATATCACAGTGCTATATTATAGTTCATATAGCTTATTGATTTAGAACTGGAAGGGTCATCTAGTCCAACCCGTTCATTTTAGAGATGTGGAATCTGAGATTCAAAGAAGTTAAAATAGTAAGTAGCAGAGCTGGGATTTAAACACAAGTTCTCTGATTCCACATTCAGTACTTTTGCAAAATGTCATGAATTAATGAGATTGTTTAAGGCTATATAGTTATGGTTATATTAAAGTGTCATGATTTAAAAGAAAGATGTTTCAAAAGAGAAACATAAAATGGAGGTCATTCTGTACTAGGACTTCTTAAGCTGGAGTCTGTAAATTGATTTAAAAATATTTCGATAACTATATTTCAATATAATGGGTTTCCTTTACAGTCTTACGTATGTATTCTATACATTTTTACAAGCATTATTTTGAGAAGAGTTGCATTTTTTGACAATCACCAGGCTGCCAAAGGGGACCATGACACAAAAAAGCTTTACCTGTGTTCTACACCAAGGGAGTCTATAGGAACAAGTGTAGTGTGCCTTCCGTCACATTGTCCTTGACTAGTTTCAGCTCTCCTTTCTCCTACCCCTCACAGTACTACTTAGCACTGTCTGCCACAGAAGATATCTTACCTGTTCTGTGGAATGAATTACAGGTTTTTCCTCTTGTTTTCACATAACCTACTAAGACAGACATTTTACCAGCTATGCTTGTTTAAGAAACAAGGAAAAGTGTAGACTTAAATACTTGGTAACATGATCCAGCGGATTATTTGTTATTTAAATTTTATTTTTGTTATTGATTTAATAGCCAGCACAAATATTTTAACGTGCAAAGAATAAAAAAGAGGATTGTATCTGAACCTGAACACCAATTTAAAGATAATATTTATCTTTGAATTAAATTTAACAAGTTATTAACAGATTTTCTCTGAATGTTTTTGTTTTTGTCTTTGTATTTTTAATAGTTGTTTTTCCCCCGTCTTTATTTCTGCTTTCCCTCCCCTGACGCAGGCTTTCTCTTGGTACACATCAATATATTGGTCATGTAAAAATGTCTCCTTCAGCTTTATACTATTACCTCTCTCTGCCAAGAGTTAGGAAGTATGCTATGCTTTATTATCAATTTTCTGAGGTCTTTCAGAGTTGTTTTCTTTTACATTGTTTAGTCATTATGTAAACTGTTTTCCTGTTCTCTATTTCCACTCTTTATCAGTTTATATAAATCTTTACAAGTTTCTTTGATTCCTTCATCTTTTTTTTACCGCACGATGTTATTATTCCATTAAATTCTTTTTTCTTTTTTAAAAAAATTATTTATTTATTTTTATTTTTTTTGGTGTTCTACAATCACTTCCTTAAAATTAAGATTTTATCCTCCCCCCACTGCCCCCCCACCTTTCCCCCACCAGCCCCCTCCCTCCCCGCGACAGCATACAATTCTGTATAGGTTCTATGTATATTTTCCTATTGAGTACATTTTCACAATAGTCATGTTATGTAGTCAAACTAAAATAAATGGAAGAAATCATATAACAAATCAAAACATAATACACTAAAACCTACACATATACAAACATGATCTGCTACATTTTGCGAATGACTTCCATATTTCTTTCTCTGAGTGTGGAAGACATTTTGTGTTAGAATTCTACCATTGGGATTTTTGTTTTTTAGTAAGTTCTTGTGTTATTACAAAGTTCCAAGTCTACCAGAAAAAACTCTCGCACACTGTGGTCGTTGCTGTGTACAAGGTTCTCCTGGTTCTGCTCCTTTCGCTCAGCACCAGAACATATAAGTCCTTCCAGGCCTCCCTGAAGTCTTCTTGTTCATCATTTCTTATGGCGCAATAGTATTCCATTACATTTGTATACCATAATTTATTCAGCCATTCCCCAGTTGATGGGCATCCCCTTGATTTCCAGTTCTTGGCAACCACAAAGAGTGCTGCTATAAATATTTTTGTACATGTGGGACCCTTTCCCATTTTTATGATCTCTTGGGGATACAGTCCTAGTAGTGATATTGCTGGGTCAAAGGGTATGCACATTTTTTGCAGCCCTTTGGGCATGGTTTCCAAATTGCTCTCCAGAATGGTTGGATGAGCTCACAGCTCCACTAACAGTGAATTAGTGTTCCAACTTTCCCACATCCTCTTCAACATTTATCATTTTATTGTTCTGTCATGTTTGCCAATCTTATAGGTGTGATGTGGTACCTCAGAGTAGTTTTGATTTGCATTTCTCTAATCAAAAGTGATTTAGAGCATTTTTTCATATGATTATAGATATCTTTAATTTCTTCCTCTGAAAATTGCCTGTTCATGTCCTTTGACCATTTATCAGTTGGGGAATGACTTGTATAGTTACACACTTGAGTTGGTTCTCTATATATTCTAGAAATGAGGTCTTTATCCCTGAGATTAGCTGTAAAAATTCTTTTCCAATTTACTACATCCCTCTGAATTTTGGTTGCATTGGGTTTGGTTGTGCAAAAACTTTTCAGTTTTATGTAATCAAAATTATCCATCTTGCTTTCTGTCTATTTAGTCAAAAGTTCTTCCCTTCTCCATAAATCTGATAAATACACTATTCCTTGCTCCTCCAGTTTGTCCATGGTATCAGTCTTTATACTTAGATCGTGTACCCATTTGGACTTTATTCTTGTATACGGTGTCAAGCATGGGTTTCTGCCTAGTTTCTGCCACACTGTTACCCAGTTTTCCCAGCAATTTTTGTCAAACAGTGAGTTCTTATCCCAGGTCCTTGGGTTTATCAAACAGGAGGTTGCTATATTCCTTGCCTACTGTTAATGACTGCTTTTTGGCAGACAAAATTATTCCCTAAAGGCTTAATCTCTAAACAAATGTAATAAACTAATTCAGTTCTTAAACCCTATGCAGCTAGGTGGTGCAGTATTGAGAACTCTGGACCTGCAGTCAGGAAGAAACAATTGCAGGTGTGGCCCCAGACACATAATAGTTCCGCAGTATGAGGCAAGTCACTTAACGTCTCTTGTCTTCTTCATTTACTCAGGTTTAAAATAGCGTTAGTAACAGTGCCTGCCTTCCAGGGTTGCTGTGAGGATCAGATAAGCTCTTTAAGGAACTTATTTAGCACAGTTCCTTGCACATAGTAGGTATTTAATAAATAGAAATGTTTGTAAAGTGCATATAACAAATTACATAGGATTACAGAGGAAACCAATTATATTTAAAATGAAGATTTAATTTTTTCCTACCCAAGTTCATGAACCCCCAAAAATCTATCCACAGGCTTTTTTTTTGGTGGTGGGGAGCAATGAACTACAGATTGTGAAATCCCAGCTAAACTTTCCATTAACTTTAGAACTTTCAGTTAACTAGATTTTTAAAAAAATGACATCTTTTAACAGTAAAAAATCACAACCTAAAACATAAAAAAAATATATGTAATTGATTTTTAGTTAAGGGTATTTCTAGGGTGTGTTTTAAGGCTAGTATATGTTCAGTCCAATATCCATTGTACTGTGGAGATACATATATGTATTTGTGTGTATTCATAAAATGGTCAGAAAAATGAATATGAAAGGCTATGAAACTTCAGTCATCAAAATGGAATTGAAATATTTTCAGTAAGCTGTATTTGCCAACCCAGGAAAACAAACTTTCGCTATCTAGAATCATAAGAAAGTAAACTGTAATTTATAAAATTTTTTCCAGAGCTGACATTTTTTTTCTCCCTTGAAGTATCAAGATGTTTTTAATTTTAACTAGTTTGGATAGAAATTAGTATTATGCATCTGCCTTCTTTAATGATTTACAACGAATGGCATTTAACCTTTTTATGGGGTTTTCATTTGTTTGCCATTCTGTACCATGCCCTTGAGCTGTTTATATATAATACCTATCATTTCTACAGTGCCTACTATGTGCCAGGCACTGTGCTAAGTGCTTTAAACATTATTTCACGTTATTATCCCCTTTGAGGGCCATTTTTGGTCTTTTTTATTAAATAGCATTCCTACCATTGTTTCCTTGCTTTGCTTTGCTTGTAGTTAGTAACTTGGAAAGAAATTTCTAGTGAAGTGCCCCAGGCATTTCTTCTTGGTCCTGGGCTGCTTAACATTTTTATCAATAATTTAAGCCTAAATACTCACCAGATTTGCAGATGAAAAAAATATGGGAAGATTAGTTATAGGTTAGATGACAAGATCCAAAAAGGGCAAGAACAGGGATAAGGGTCCTGACTTATAATAAGAGGAAAATGTAGTAGAGATAAATGTAAAGTTCTACATTTGACTAAAATAACCTCAGGACCATCCAAGATCAGGGAAATTGGCAACAAGTTTGTTTGAAAAATAGCTATTTTATCAGTAATTTAAATTATTTTTCAGTACTTTAAATACAAAGCTAATATAGAGAGAGGCATCATTTTCAGAACCTACATGATGATAATGTGCTGTGTACAATTCTGGGCACATTATATTTTATTTTTATCAGCATTCTTTCCCTTTTCTTTTTTATAATATTTTTATTAATATCTTCCACTTTTACACCATTCTTATTTCTAATATCTTTTCCTTTCCCACTTATATACTCCTCATTGAATCAGTCTGGGTACATTTTAAGATGCAAATTCTGGAACTTGGAGAACAACCAGAGGAAGGTGACCAGGATGGATGGTGAAGAGCCTCAAGACCATGCTTTATAAAGTTTAGTGAAGAAACCGAGAATGTGAAATCTGGAACAACGGTTTAGGGAGGACATGATTGCTGTCTTGTGCTTGAAAGGCCTAGATGAAGGAGGGTTAGATTATTGTTTTGTTTGTCAAAACTAGAAGCTACATGTGGATGTTTTAGGGGGGCAGATTTAGCTTCCATGTAAAGAAAAATTTCCCAACAATTAGACCTGCCCTAAAATGGAATGGGCTACCTTGGGAGCTGTAGTTGGCATCTCCTCTGAAGGTCTCCAGGGGTAGAATGAAGTTAGGGTTGTTGTAGATGATTTTCGTTCAGGTAGGGGTTGGTCTGAAATGTCTGTGATTCTTTCTTTGACAATATGCCTTCCTAATCAGTTGCCCTTTCCAATTATGATTTGTTTCAGATACCCAAGTTTATCAGTAAACTCTGAATGAGGGTCTTTCCTTCCCTTCTTAATTACGCCTGTATTCAGTTTAATTAGACTTCCAGTTAGCTGAATTCTAGATTGGTAAAACTGTTATTAGAATAATCTTTTATAGAAAATTTTTAATTCCAGTACTGTACTTGGAAGAGTAGGATGCCTTATTTAAGCAGAAAGTATAATTAAAAAGATAGTTTTTAAATTCCCTTATATCCCTATCCCTCCTCCATCCCAGAGAACCAAAAAAGAAGATGAGGAAAAAAAATCAGACCTATCATTTCAGTGTTTTACATCAGACTGGAGGATGATATGGCCTAACTATCACAAGGATGAGAAGAGAGATCTGTACACTCTAAAATGCTTTCCTTCATTTTTTAAAGTAATTTAAATTTTATTCATTCCTTTTGTTTGTATATTCTCTTCATCCCTTTGAACTTTCCTCTGTAACCGAGAGAGAGCAATTATGCAGAACTCACCTACATTGGGACTGCTTCTGACACAATCCATACTCAGGATCCGTTATCTGAGGAAAGGAGGGAGGTATCCAGACTCCCTTGGGGGCTGATGCTTTTTTCCTGTTTGTCCTCCTGGTATAGAGATTACTTACAACCTTATTGTATTTCCTCAGATTCTTTTATCTTACATTATTATAGTCATCATGCATATTGTTTTCCTTGTTCTAACTTCACTGTGCATTAATTTCTACAATCTTTCCTATGCTCCTCTAAATTCCTCATTCATAATTTTTTACTGTTGAATACTGTTGCATTCATATGCCAGAATTTGTTCCCTATTCCCCAGTGTGTATCCAGTTTATTTCCAGTTCTTGGCAACCACAAACAGCACTGCTATGAATATTTTGGTGTGTATGGGACCTTTATTCTTTCTGTCTTTGACTTCCTTGTGGACTTTCACATCATTCATAACTTGCTTCCCAGAAATAGTTGGACCTTCTGTGTTCTGTGTGTTTTTGTTTGGTCTTGTCAAAGTAAATCTGCTCTACTAAGGTGCATGGCAGGCAGGTACCCTTTGTCTGGTTCTCAGAAGGGTTTAGTTTTAGGCTGCTGTTTATTGGACTTCCGAGGAGTTGGGGGGAATGCAAGATACAGATAAACATACAGTTTCCATAATGCAGACTAGAATATCAGCTGGAGAGATAGAGTGCTATGGAAGACAATATTATTTTTTAGTAGTAACTAATTTTTAGGATAAAATCATACTTGAGCTTTATTGTCAAAGTTGATGTGATGAAAAAGAAGGTAAAAAGTGAGAGTAGGAAAGCAGAGGGAAATACATTGACTGTGTGCCTCTCTATCCAAAAATTTTTGTCTCATTCCAGTGCTGTTTTATGCAGTTACACTCCCAAAACTTCAGGATTTTTAAGTTGAATAATCTCTTCTAAGAAGCTTGTAACACTTCCCTCAGTAGATCTAATTTATTATAGACTTTGAGAGAGATATGTAGAGAGGCAGTCTCCAATCTTTATTGGTCTATGAGTTATTTTAAAATTTAAAAGCAAGTGTAGTTTGTTTAACTTCAGTGGCGTATTCCCTCCACACCGAAGGAGTCTCACACATGATGTTTTTTATACTTTATATTTTCATGTATTTAGTATGTACTTTTTATATGGTTCTTCAGAGTCTTCAACTATCCCTCCCAAAATGAAGCTTAGCAGTACTGCTAGTTATAATTTTTCTTAATATAATTTATTAAGCATGCTAAGAACTGGGAATACAAAAGAAGGCAAAAATGTAGACCCTGATCTGATCTCAGAGAGTTCATAATCTGATGGGGGAGACAGCATGCGAACAGCTGAGTACAAGCAAGATTTATACAGAATATCATCAACAGGGAACATGAAAGCGTTGGAAGGAATTGGGAAAGGCTTCTTAGAGAAGGTGAAATTTGAAGGAAGTCAGGAAGTCAAGTTGGAGGGTGGGGATATCTACAGTGAAATGAAAACCTGCAGAAAGTCTTAAAGGAAGCCTCTTACTTGAGATACTGGATTAAAGAATATTTTTAAAAATGTATTTTTTCTTTTTCTATTATGAATTTAAGAAACATGAACATTTCAACATACAAAGAACAGAAAAGAATATTTTATATGAAACAACTTCTGTTGCATAATTTGATTTATAACCACCCTGCTTATTTGTATTTCCTTTTGGACTTTATTCTGTAATTTCTTTATTATTTCATTGATATTTCATTATCATTTTGAGCCTTGAAAAATGTCCACCTATGTTTTATAGAATGCCCTTTGTTGCAACAGGGGTCTGCAAACTAGACTCTGTGGGCCAAATCCAGCTTGCTGTCAGTTTTTGTATGGCCCATGAGCTAAGAATGGTTTTGCATTTTTTTAATGCAATATTTAAATAAATAAATGTAATATTTAAAATGTAATACACACAAATAAGTTTGTATAAAATAAATACAAGATAATTTTGGAGGAGGTGTAGTAGCAGCTGGATACTCTGCCCAAACTTAGGTAGGAGAAAGCATTTGGCAAAGAAAAAATTACACAAAAGCAGTCAACACAAGTTGGGTATTTTGCAGTATTCTATACCTGCAGTCTAAAATGAATATATGCTCTTTAGGATGGTTGTATATATCCCAGTGCAGTGTGAGTCATATTTCCGTAAGTACTGTAATGTTGAACATAGCTGGTAAATATAATAGTTCCTCTTCTGCCTTTGAAATAATGTTTCTTTAAGCCATCTTTGGGCTTGTGGCTTATCCTGTTGCATACACCTCCTGCTGATGTTTCCAGTTGGGATTGCAGTTGAGCCTTTTTTTCTTTAGCTTATCATCACCCTTTTGTTGTGGTAAAGTCGCAATCAGATTTGTGTTCTGGTTCTGACTGTGCCACTTAAGTCACTTGTCTTGTCTGGACTTTATTTTCTTTCCCACTAAAATGAAGGGGTTGCGCTAGATCAGGGGTTCTTTACTTTTTTATTTTTTGTATCCTGGACCCCTTTTATATCTATAGACCCCTTTTCAGAGTTTTTTTTAATGCATAAAACCAGATATATAAGATGGAGGAAACCAGTCGTATGGAAATAGTTATAAAACAAGTTCACGGACCTTATGTCAAAGAGTTTTATTTGGAAGTTAATATATTATGAGATACTTGTTGAGTGAACAACGTTTCTCTCTGCTGCCATTGATTCTGACGGAGACATAATGGCCTAAAGTAGTGTATATTTCTTCATGATGTTTTATCCCTCATGGTGAGACAGAGCCACATTGTAACTAGATGATAATGGCAATTTCATGTTAGCCGAAAGGCCAGGGTGATTCATTTAGCTAATAATTAGTGAACCTTTTGCATGTGCGAGGTACTAGGCTAGACCCTGTAGGAGATGCGAAGACCAGACATATTTCCTCAATATAAAAGACAAGTGAATGTGCATGGAGGGGTGGTTGCACAGGGCTTAAGAGCAGCTCAGTAACCTACTAGGTTTGGGCAGAGTATCCAGCTGCTACTACACCTCCAAAATTATCTTGTATTTATTTTATACAAACTTATTTGTGTGTATTACATTTTAAATATTACATTTATTTATTTAAATATTGCATTAAAAAATGCAAAACCATTCTTAGCTCATGGGCCATACAAAAACTGACAGCAAGCTGGATTTGGCCCACAGAGTCTAGTTTGCAGACCCCCGTTGCAACAAAGGGCATTCTATAAAACATAGGTGGACATTTTTCAAGGCTCAAAATGATAATGAAATATCAATGAAATAATAAAGAAATTACAGAATAAAGTCCAAAAGGAAATACAAATAAGCAGGGTGGTTTTATTGGATGGGAAAACTGAGACCTACACATGTAAAGTAACTTAGGGCTAAGGTCATGCAGGTCATGTAAGTGACAGAGATAGTATTTGAACCTATTTGTGTCCTTGATTCTAAATCCAGTGCTCTTTGTACTATGATATGCTGCTTTCATGAAAAAGATGCATGTTGTTTTAAGGAGATTTTGCTTTTAACAGTATTATTCTGTAACCTTGAACACCTAGTGTCCCTTCCATGTAGTATGATATTATAACTAACTGATAGCAGAATCTCAGGCATGATGTAGTTACTAAATACTGCACTAACCTGTGCATTCAGCCGTGCTCTCCTATATAAATAAGTACATTTTAGAGAAACTGACTAGATTTCCAGATTGCCTAGAAAAATACTTGATTTCACTTCCTCATGTCAGTTAGCCAGTGGTCTTGGGTCTTTTCTTATTGAGTATATGTTATAGAACTGTGGCATACAGGAAGTCCAGTCTCCCTGTATTCCCAGCACCACCCCTCTACCTTTAGATGACTAGCCAGTCAGGCAGTGGAAGGAGAAGGGGCAATATTGGTGACTGAGGGAATAAATAAGTAAAGAGAAAGAGTGATAAAGAAGTGACACAGAAGTAGACAACTGAACTTTTCTATATTGGGATGTCTGAGTTGTGTCATGGCAGCAGTAGGGTGTTGAGTGAGAGCTGGAGTAGGGTAATTCATGCTGCTTTTAGCTAGCAGTTACTTTATTGTTGCCTGGAACATAGTGGCTAAGCCTTGAAGGGGAACTGCTTTCTTTTAAGATTGAGATCCATTTCCTAGGAGACTTGACTTGAAATGGAGTGGAAGGACTGTAACGAGGAGAAATGTGATTGGGGGTTTTGAGGAAGAAGTAGTCCTCTAAAGTGTGCCTTGGGATCCTAGGAGGGAGGGAAAATTGAGAATATACTTGAGGGAATCACCAGGATCTCTGAGACAGGAAAGTTTTTGTCTACTTGGCTCTTTCTCCTCTAGCATTTGGGAATATAAGATGTGGTTACTTGAATCTTCTAAGAAGATATTAATGCAAAGGGAATACTGATTGTTACCTCTTTATTGCAGGCAAGGTGTGAGGTCTTCTGCTCCAGTCACTATGGTACGAGAACGAAAATGTATATTGTGTCATACTGTATACAGCTCAAAAAAGGTAATGATGGGAGAAAAACAATCTTAATTTTCAAGGTTTATCATTTTCAGAGTTACTGTGTATATATGTATATTCTCCATTAAAGTCTTTCTGATACCAGGTCCTACTTAGCTAGATTTTTAATGGAAGAGAAGGAAACTATAGGGAGGAAGGATAGTGTGAACAAGAGAATATAACATATTCTGAGGGACATTAGGGGAAGTGACCTGACTAAAAATGAAGTTTGGAGAGTGGTAGAGGGTAGTGGTAGATATAGAGGCATTAGAAGAAGGTCGCTTGTCTTCAGACTGAGTGAAGAGTTTAGAAAAATCTAGTAATGAATTTCTTTTCTCTTTTAGATCATTTGTGTGTAACAGAATTAACTGAGGTATATAAAAGTTTGGGGTGAAAGAGATTTTAAAAAATCTGTGGGGGGGCAGCTACGTGGCACAGTGAATAGAACCCCAGTCCTGTAGTCAGGAGGACCTGAGTTCAAATCCAGCCTCAAATACTTGAGGCTTGCTGTATCACCCTAGGCAAGTCACTTAACCCCAACTGCCTTGCCCTCCCCATATGTGCTTAAGTGTGTGTGTGTGTGTGTGTATACATATATACATGTATATATGCACATACACACAGATGTATCATGCATATAAAGAATTTTAATTCATTGTCTCTTGGCTTAGAAGTGACTCTAGGTTCTTGAAAGTTATGCCAGTGGAGTTTGAACTCTGACACTTTATACCAAATTAGAGTGGCCTCAGGAATGTTAAATCCTTTCAGCAAATATGTCTAACCCTAAATGCCTTGTCACTAGAAGCTTAGCCACTGAATGAGGAATTCTTTGGCCATCGCACTCAAGAAACACAGATAAAGCATATTTTAAAAATTATGAACAAGATATACAAAGTTAAATACAAAATACAATAAATATAATAGCAAATATATATGTTTTCCAAGTCCTTCTTTCCCATTGTAATTACTTCCTCACAATAGAAATTTTTCCTTAGTGACTTTTTTTATTAGTTTTGTTACCTATTAGAGGAAAAAATGAAACTTTTAACAGTTATGTCCTCTACTGAAGTCACATTTTGATGCTTGATGATGGTTAGAAGTGACCCTGGATTCCTGAAGATTGTACCACCAGATTACAAATTCAGACAAATCCTGCCAAATTGGAAAAGTTTGATCTATAGGCCCGGTGACAAAAATATGCTCTGAGAATCAGCTTAGCTCATTTTTGAGAGACTCGTTACCACTTTGCTAATGATTTTTTTTTCTCTACAGTAGCTTAATGAAATTGCCTACTAAGGAATGGAAGTA
Organism: Bettongia penicillata ogilbyi; assembly: GCA_023548195.1. Lineage (NCBI taxonomy): Eukaryota > Metazoa > Chordata > Mammalia > Diprotodontia > Potoroidae > Bettongia > Bettongia penicillata. The sequence continues at coordinate 4,283,146 of JAJHZJ010000447.1, read as the reverse complement.
TTTTAATCTGTGTGGGTGCAAATATTCTGATGAAATCAAAGTCATTTGGTATATTGAAGAGTACTTACTTAAGGTCTAGGACATGACCCAGAGAATTGTTATTATAGTAAATTGACATGAGTGTTATGATTTTGTTCCCTTTTTTGCTGCAAATGGAAATACACTTTTTGTTGTTTGCAGGAGCAGAAGGATGATTTTTTAGGATAAATCCATTGTAGATTTATTTTTCACAGAAATAATACTGTTTAGTTAAAGAAAATAAAACATTTGTACAATATACTAAAATATTTGGATGTAGTTCAAGCAATCCTTAGTGGAAAATATATATTTCCAAATGAGTTCCTCAACAAAAGAGATAAATAACAGATCACTTCAATGGACATACAACTAAAAATCCAGTAAACAAATGAAAAATACCAACTTGAAAACTTAGAAAATTAAAAAAATGGCAAGTCTGAAAATTAAAGAAGAGAATATATTAAATCAAAAGCCACAACAACTGAATTGTGAATCTTTATAGATTAATAGAATTTTCTTTAATCTTCAAGGAGATGGATGAACATGTGCGGAGCATGCTGCATCACAGAGAGCTTGAAAATCTGAAGGGAAGGTATGGGAACTTCCGTTTTCCATCAGTGTATGTCTTGATGCCCAAAGGTTTCTTGGATACATCAATTTCTTTCAGGTTTGCTCCCCTTAAGGTCTGTTGTTGAGCCCCATGGAACGATCTCTATCATGAATTCTTTTTTTAAGAAATGTACTGGTGATTTCTGTTAGTGTGAAACTAGAAGGGATAAATAGGCATTTAGTTAATTGCACTTAGGAATTTTATTTAAAGAATTCACATAAATACCTTTCTAATTGGAAAGATATAGGGAAGAGATATAATTATACTTGTCTTCAAAGCAGTATAGTACTGCTTAGTAAATACTTGTTGAATTATGAATTTGATAATACTAGTCATTCATTTTTATTTAATGCTTAACCTTTGTGAGTTTGAGACTTGGAGGCAAAAGAGATCAGAATAGCAGTTAGAAATTTCATAGCATGGGCTTTTCTTATTCTCCAAATGTTAGCGTGTGGGAATAATTTTTTTATCTCAGGATCTCTATATAAGCTCTTGAACTGATTTGTATTAAGCCACACTTATTTAGACATTTTTTCTATAATATTCCTTGACCTCGTAATACAAAATGTCAAGAGAGAGGATCTTGTTGGTAGTTTAAATGACGTAGGGTACCAAGGGATCAAATGGATTCTTTTAGGCATAGTGCTTTGTACATAGTGGGTACCCAATAATTATTGTCTGATTTCCCAGTACTATAAGGATGAAAAATTGTGAAGCCTTTTCAGTGGATCAATGTAGTTTAAATAGTGGAGTTGCCTTAGTTAGCTATAGGTTAAACTACAATCTAGCTAGATCTTCTCAGACTCTTAACACTAATAATAGTAGTATCTGATAGCCAGCACTTTATATACCTTATCATTTGAGCCTCACAGCAACCCTGAGAGGTGCCCACAGGGGTTATCCCCGTTTTGCTGATGAACGAAGAGCTCCCTAGCTCCTGGAATTTGAACTGATTTAGGAAGTCTAAGGTATTCATTCTGTTAAGGTATTAACGGATTCATCAAAGATGATTGCTTATTACGTCTTTGCCCTTGTACCTCCTTTCCCATTTCCCACATTTCTATCCAGCTCTTACCAGGCTTTATTCCTATAATATTTCTAGGTATTTCTGGCAAATGAGAGCTACTGCTTGTTTTTGTATAAGGTAGTCACTTTTTTTTTGGTGTGATCGTTTCATTAAGAAAGAAGAAAAAAGAAAGTACAGTCTGCAAACTTCATTATCTAGGAGATTAAAAAAGTTTAATGCCAAGAATAAGAGAAGATGGGAATGAAATCATTATATCACTGCTTTTTAAAACTGGACATCATGTGATATTTCACATAAGTGAATCTTCCAGGAAATTGAATCTTTTGTCTCTTGAACACTCTCTCTTCCTTACTGTAAGCTTATGACACTCCTCATATTACTGTATTGATTTTTCAGTCCCTGTCATCTAGATTCATTGTTTTAGATGAAGGTACATTCACCTACTAGTTCCTCCTAAATCCTCATTTCTATTCAGACCAGCCCTGTTCTTTCCCAGGCCCTTTCCAACCTGATTTAATCTTCTACTGATTCATTTCATTATGTTCTTTGAAACCCCCTATACTTAACACATTCCCCTACATCCTCAAAGTTTTCTTCCATCTTTCCTTCTGGCTTGCTCTAAGTGAAATTTCATTTTCTTTCGAAGGCCCTCCATTAATCAGGCAACTAACATTTATTATGTACCTAATGTATGCTAGGTGCTATGCTGCATTATAGTGATATGGTTCTTGTCTTTGAGGAGCTTGCCCCCTATCAGCAGAGACCTATACATGTGAATGTGTGTACAAAATATGTACGAGTTAACATTGCAGGGAAGGTACAAGCAACTGGGGAAACAGGAACGACCTCATAGAGAAGGTTGTCCTTGACCTGAGCTTTGAAAGCAGCTGGGGATTCTAAGAGGCAGAGGTGAGCCAGGAACATACCCCACGTAAAGGCATGGAGGCAGGAGATGTGGGGACGTGGGAGGCAAGACTAGTTTGGCTGCGCTGTAGAGTTTGTGAAGGAGAGTAATGTAGAATGGTTAAAATAATGTAATGTAAAGGGCTTTAAATACCAAACAGAAGAGTTCATATTTTATCTTAGAGCCATTGGAGTTTATTGAGTAGTAGAGTGCTGTGGTCTGACTTGTATTTTCTAAAAATAAATTACCTCCTTTTCTAGCCTTTCCTTTGGAGGCCACTTCTGCCATTCCTTTATCCCTTTCTTTCCTTTCCAAACACATGCACTTAATGGATCCAGCTGGGTTAATGTATGCTTTGCTCCATCTGTCACTTTCGAATTATTTATCATTACTGCTAAATAGCCTTTCTTTCATCCAAGTCCATATATTCTCATTGTGCCTCTTTCCCACATCTACCTCTCTCCAGGTTATTTACTCAGTTTTCTCAGTGATGTATTCATTCTTTCCCTCTACCTTGTTCCCTGTCTTTCTCAGGGACCTTAGTAGTGACGTTGACAGACCTTCTCACACTGACCAAACATTCCTAAACTCTCAGTTTCTTCCATTCTGTTAAAGCGACAGAGTCACATCGTAGCTTTTTACCCCCTTATTGTAACTATTTTGTTGAGTTGTTTTTTAGTCTCTGTCAGCCTGTGTGGAGTTTTCTTGGCAGAGATAGTGGAGTGGTTTGTCATTCTCCAGCTCATTTTACAAATGAGGAAAATGAGGCAGACAAGGTTACGTGACTTGCCCAGCATCACACAGGTAGTAAGTGTCTGAGGCCAGACTTGAACTCAGGAAGATAAGTCTTCTGATTCCAGGCCTGGCACTGTGTCCACTACACCACATAGTTTCCCCATTTAACTATACCACCTCCAATAATAGTTGTGATGATTAATCTTGACTTTTATGTGCTGCTTTAAGGCTACAGTAATTTTTACTGTCTCTTTTTCAAATGAGAAAACTGAGCCCCAGAAGTTGTGATTTGCCTAAGGTCATGTAGCTAATAAGCGATGGAGCCAGTATTTAAACTTTGTTTCTTCACTCAGTGTCTGTCTGTGCAGCCTTGTCGGGGAAGGCTAAGCTTTTTCTCAAATCCTTCCTTTTCTCTCAATCCCTTTTATCTCCCAGATCCTACATATGAACCATCCTTATTTTTCACTTCCTTCTGGGAACTTCTACCAGTACAGTCTGATCTTCCCAAGATTCTGAACTTCAGAATTTTGCTATTCAACTACAGCCTTTTATTCTTTATCCTTCCATACTTCTATAATGTTACTGAATCATTTCTTTGTTCTCATCAGGACTTCCAGTCTATGCCCCTTCCTCTTACCTCACTTGCCTCCTTGTCCAACCTTGATCCCGCAGTTTGCCACTATAATGTCTTTATAACTAGAATTCTTTAACCCTTCGCATTCTGCCATTCCCAACTTACTGACCCTGAATGTTAGGTAACTGCAACCATTTAACTTCTCTCCTTCTGCCCTGGGGGAAAATACTGCAAACCGCCAGAAAGAAAGAGTTCAAGTGCCAAGGATCCACAGTTAGGTTCACTTAAGATTTATTGACTACTGCTGTACTGGAGCAGATATAATGGAAAGGTGTATTCCAGAAGACAGAAAGTAGAGGCATACAGCCAAGAACTTACTGAGGAAATGAGCATAATCCTATGGGGAAAAATGGACCTTTGATGAAAATACAGGACTTTAGAGCATTCTAAGCATCAATTTGAAACATAGGAGTCAAGAGAAACATAAAAAGGTTATAGAAGTATATAATCAGAAAGCATTGTACAAGGAAGGAATACATTCTAGTATTGGGAGATGACATTGGTTTCCTCTCAGAACCCTAATGTCATTAGGGTTGTACAGGGAGTTCAATGAGCAGTGAGTAGAAACGAAAGAAGAGATGTATTGGAAAGGGCCTTCAAGAAGCCCATGACAGGCCACTTCAATATCTGAGGTAGAAGGTAATGTTATTTACCATGAGAATATAGCTTGAGTTGGACTATATATGGAACTGAAAAAAAGGAGCAACCAAAGATAGAGAGTTTTAAATATTTCCTGCATTGTCCATGAGAGAATACCATTGCAGACACATCAGGAATAGCTACTGTGCTGAACAGATCTAGTCCTACCATGAAAATGGATTCTTTAAGCTATTATGGTTTCTGGAGACTATCTTCTTAATATTAACTAAATAAGCTGCTAATTTCCTTTTCCAATTTTTTCTTTCATGGCTCTCATTTCTTTTCCATTATTTTCCCTCAAGTGTTCTCACTTTGTTAATTAAAAACATTTTTTAACTCTCTTAAAATATCTTTGCTTCCTCTCGCAGGAATTCTGGTTGAATTTGCCTTCCAGCTGTTCTTTACTCTGAGGTTTTGCTTGTAGCTGTTTTGGAGTCATTCTCTTTCTTGAGCTTTCTTGCCATCATAAAGCTTTTTATGGTTGTAGGATTCTTTTTCTGGTTTGTTTATTCTTCCAGCCTAACTTCAGACTTGATGTTTGGGCCTCTGCAGGGAAGTTCTAGGCTTGTCCTGTTACCGATTTCTTGGAGTATGGAGTGTCATGTTTTCTAGGCTCTCAGGGACAGGTCAGGCTGAGGACCTGCAAGCTTCTAGGCTCTCAGAGGGTCCGAGTCAGGGCAAAGTCAGTTCTTATTTCTCCACTACACTCTCTTATTCCTCTTGCTTTGGGTGCTTTGCAGCTTTGGCCTGCCTAGCATTTAGGAAGGCAGAGAAGTGAGGGCACAGGTAGAAGAATTGACTTTGCAGGAAAGGCTGTCTCTTTACTAACGAGTGAAAGAAAGGTTTTGCAAATATAAAAATGGGGGAGGAATTTTGAAGTATAGGGTTGAGGAGAAAAAGCCCATTGAGAATACCTTTTTTTTTTTTTTTTAAACAAATGAGACATCTCTTGTTGGATAAGGTGGTGGGGAAAATTGGGGACTTGAGAGATACTTTGGAGCAAAGACTAAGAAGATAAACTAAGCAAGAAAGAATTGTTGTTTTGCTTTTTCTTCAATGAGGACCTAGATGGGGTGAGATAATATGAATTTGCAATAGACCAGTCAATATGACGATATGACTTCCTCTACCCGTATTGGAAGTATGCTTGGAGAAGGAGGTTATATAGAAGTGAAGAGTGGTGGGGTATGAATAGTGGTAGGACAGTGCAAGGTAATCAAGGTTGAAGTTGAAGCTTTTTTCCCTCTAAGATAATCTCTTCCAAAATAGTACATTTGTCCTAGTCACCTCTAGGGTCAACATGGTCTGTAGGCTGAAAGGACATGAGCAGAGGAAAGCAGATTCCTGTCTTGACACAGTCTCTAATCAGGAAAAAGGATGGAGAGTCACTCTGGGGGCTAGTAGATTATAGCATCTAGGATTTAGATCCTTGCTTATGACAAAGAATGGATCTGGAGTAGCTGTGGGAAGCAGCGTGTGTGCCAACGCTTCCTAGCCCATGTCAGGGGACATAAAGCAGGAAGCAGCCATCATTGGAGAGGGAGACTAGGAATGCCTGGTCTCCCAGAGAGAGATCAAGAACATCAAAAGAGGTTGGAAAAAAGAGATCAAGGGTGAAGAATTGAAAAAGAATTCAAGAGGAGGAAATGGAAAGAGGGAGGGTATGCAAGAAAATGAACAGCTGGCACCGAACCCTCCCAAACCGGATTAAAATATAATTGGAAAGTATTTCACAAAGTAAATAAAACTACAATAACAGAACGTCGATGTGTGGTTTTCTAAGCCAGCGTGCGGCCTGGAGAGGTCCTTACGTACTGCTCAGTGTCCTGTTTGAGTAGGACGCTGCTCAGACAGGACGTTGCCCAGAATGGAGAGTGTGGGGAGAGGTTGTAGAAAAGAGATTTTCTTCTGGGATGGATATTGAAATACTGTAAATATTGATAATCTATGCTTGAAGTATCCAGGTATTTCTCACAGATGACAATCATAAACTAGCTTGAGTTGTAATTGAACGAAGAAAGTGATTCCAGGTGCCAGAAACAGTTAGCGGCAAAACCTCATCCAAGTGTCTCAGAGCCTGGACTTGAGCTGGTTACACATTTGAAGTTAGGTGGCTTGAAGGAGTAGCCATTTGGTGATTATTTATTGTTACTGCTGTGACCCTTTTCTCTGTTTGGTTTCTATTTGTCCTTTTTTAAAAAAAGACATGTTAAAGCATAAGAACATTCTATCCAAATTCTTTCCAAAATTGAAACCTAGCTTTAATTGCCATTTAACTATAGCATTCTCTGAAATTTGAGAAAGACCATTTGCCTTGCACAGCTGTTGACTTCCTCTAGCTGAAATGCTTTTTTCCCCCCTTTAAGATAACCCCTTCCTAAGCAGAATGCAGACCACATGTATTATCCACCCCAAATAAAGCTCAGTAAACTTCAGGCTCCTCCCATCATTTGCTATGGGACCCAGAATCCTTGGATTCCAGGCAAGGTCCCAGCTGTCCCAGTTTAGGTTACCCTATTGAGATTGGCTCTAGCCACCCACTCTTTTCCCCTCCCCTCTGCTTTCACTGGAGGAATGCTTTTGAGCCAGAGATTAAATGTAGCAGCTATCACCAGGCTCTCTGAGTGCAGCTGGCATCATGGGTGTGCTTCAGAGCAGCTCCTGTTTGCTCTGAGCCCCCTGCCCCTGCCTCCCCTTTCACCATGTTTCCTCTGACATGATTTTGAGTACAACAATTCAAGAAGATTTTTTCCTTTCGTACTGCATTCTTTTTCAAGTGTATTACCTCTTGATTGTTGGAAAAAAGTCATTATAAATTGGTTTTATTTTTTTAAATTACAAACATTTTCAAGGTGGTGAAAGGGGCATTAAAGTTAAATCAGTTTTCACTGTTTCAAGTTGCTTACTGCTTTCAGAGGAAATCACATACAATCTGGTGTGCCTGCAATGCCTGTGGGAAGAATTGAATGTCCCTTATCTCCTTCTTGTCCTAGGGACAGTAACCATGAATGCCGCGTGTGCCGGGTGACAGTAGTAGGCTTGTCAGCTTATGCAAAACACATTTCCAGCCAGTTACACAAGGATAATGTTGATGCCCAGGAAAGAGAAGAAGATGGAAAAGAGGAAGAGGTGGAAGAAGAATACTTTGACAAGGAACTCGTTCAGCTCATAAAACAAAGGAATGAACAAAGCCGGTCAGTATTGTCTATGAATTTTAAAAATCCTCTGTGAGATAGCTCTTCCATACCTTTCAGCTCTGCAGCACTCATGTTAAAGTGCTGGCTTCTGGTTTTAATTTAGGGTTGTTGTGTTGTATTCATATATGCAGCAGGGCATTACTTGGAATTTTTTTTTGAAATTTTGAATTGCAGAACTAATTGGCTTAAAAACTAAACCTGATTTATTCATTTTCTACATTGACCATTGAGTATTACAAAGTTGTTAATATAGCTTACTTTTAAAGGAGTCAGACTTGTTACAAGTAGTAGGCTGCTTTTAATAGGGTAAACGGGACTGAGGATAATTCTTGAGGATAAAATACAACAGCTTTGGCAATAAAAATACTACTACTCATTTTATAAAAGTTGTGAATAGCTAAGTTATTTTGATTTAAAACCTTGGGTAGAGAACCAAAGCAGTGGAGTTAGTTGTGAGACTTTTATCTCAGGAGATGGCTTCATGTATAATGAAAATACGGCAACTCAGTGTCTTTTCTTTCTCTTTTATGCTTTGTCCAGAGATTTATAATATTAAAAGTTAGGATATTTCCTGGTCTGTAGTCAGAAGAAAAGTAGAATTTCATTAGAGTAATATGTTAGAATAAAGCTATTTTATATGTCATAAGTATTTATAACAGGGGAGGGAGGGAGGCTGTCTTAAAATGTCTCTAGCAGCGTGAGTTCTTACATAGCTCAGTTGCCTAGTCCTTCAGATGACATTCCTGTTAAGTTCTGCATAGCAGCAGCTCACACCCTTCCTGCCTTGGAGTTGAAGTTCATATTTCTTTTTTTTTGTTGTTGTTGTACTAATTTTCTATTATCTGTCTTAATACATAACATTAAAGGAAAAGATATGAGCTCTTCAGTATGCTAGGTACTGTACTACTTTTATCTGTGAAAGGATGCCCTGACATGTGTCTGAAGCAATTGATTGGTGCAGTCATTTGCTCTTTCTACCCACAAATGTTCCTACTTGTCTTAGTTTTTACTAAGGTATTGTTTTAGTTGTACTATTGAGAGTAGTCAACTCATACTGGGAAAGGATTTCTAATTTGGGAGTATTGAGTAAGAGCTTTCCTAAATATTCCTGAAACAGAAAACTCTGACCCAACTAATTATTGATTTATTAGATTTGGCATTTGATAGAAACTACTGAGGAAAGAAAGACAGCAGTTAATATTTAAAGAAAACATGGTTTAGTCTGGATACTATAACTGCCATTGGGTGGTTTGGATCATCTTAGTTAGAAAACTTGGTTCCATATTATCTCTTAATATTTTAAAAATTATAGTTGGATTTAGGAGCTTGAATGCCAATGAATTTGAGTCCAAATAACAGTAACTTACATTTTTAAAACACTTTTCATCATTTAAAAAAAATGTTTTTACTCCATTATTTCATTTGATCCTTCCAGCATCCTTGTAGCTTGTTAGGTATTTCCTGTATAATTCTGACTCTGTGATTACTGTGTCTGCCACTGATTGCCTGTGGTCACATTGCTGGATAATAGAACTCAGGCCTTTTGATTCCAAATACTCATGAGTGCTTTTTCCAGAGTGGTACATTCTTTCTGATAAGACTTGTGTTGATTTGAGGCAAGGCCTTAGGAACGTCATTAGAAAGAAACCTAACCAAGCAATTATTGCTTTGATTTCGGGTAAGGAGTATGTTGTTAGTAAATTATTTTAACATATGTTCCTGTGATATTTTATTTACTATAACATTACTCCTGGAGTTCAGCAGTATTCATTTGGATCGTTCTATCCTAATTGTTCAATATACTGTAGCTTGTGCTGTAACGTTACTACATCTAAGACTTGTTCCCTTATTTGAACTCCTGCTATTTATTGTTTTTCTGTTCAGTGTTAGCTATTTCTAGGTCCTGCTTATAAGCCCTGCAAGGAAGGAATAGTAACCAAAGAACCTATTTATGTGCTGAGCCCTTGATGTGATGTTCACTTCATAGTAGAGACTTAATAAGCATTTGTTGATGGTAGTGAAGTGCTAGAAAACAACCACCTAATATTGCCTCTGTTGTACAAGGTTCTGAACTAAGTGCTGATGATACAAAGACAACATGAAAGATTGTCCTCAAGGTGCTTAATTGACCTGTTGTAAAAAGGAAAGAGAAGTACCATTTAGAGGCTCGGGGAAAGCTTTCAGGTTGAAGGTGGCCTTGGAGGAAGCTATGGTCTACTTTTTAGGGGGGGAGGGGGAAGGCAAGGCAATTGGGGTTAAGTGACTTGCCCAAGGCCACACAGTTCTTAAGTTTAGTCAGTTGTCTAGGACTAGATTTGAACTCAGGTCCTCCTGCCTCCAGGGCTGGTGCTCTACTCATTCCCTGTGCCACCTAACTGCTTTGCTATGGTTTACTTTGAGGCAGAGTGATGAGGAAGTGCACTCCAGCCATGCAAGGTCACAGAAGTGAGAGATGAAGTGCTGAGGTCCGGAAACACTGGATAAGATGAAAGTGATTTAGATAAAATAAAAATATAATAACATCCTAGAGTCTCAAGAGGGCTTTGTTCTATCCCAGAGGCAGTAGGGAGCCACTGAAGCTTCCCAAGCCAGATGTATTCTGTAAACCTAGTGATGGGACCTCCAGAATTCTAGTCTTTATTTAGTGTATGTAAGCAAAACTGTATGTGAGTCATCAAGTGAGTATTTTTATTAAGCTTAGTATTCTTAAAATACTCCAGTGACATCAGTTGCAGTGGCAGACACATCTTAGTCAAGTTTTTCTTATTAAGCCTTTTTTTGTCCTCTTTCTGTAGAAGTGAGAAATTCATCTTTATACTTCACATACTTTTATAGAACTCTCAGCTTTCTTCATAACAAGTAATTCTAATGTCTTAGCCTTTTGCTAGATTATCTTTTTCGTGTGTTAAATTTTTTTGGTTTATATGAGTACATTTAAACATAATAGTTTAGTGCAGTAAAATCTCGCCATTTAAAATGGCTTAGAGTGATTGAACTTTTAGCTAGGATTGAGAGGAAACAAGAAATATGTTTTTAAATCACCAAGGAAAAACTGTTTGTCTTCTAGACAAGAGGAAGCATCTGTTACTGGCCAGGAAATAAACTCTGATGACAGACGACAGTGGCGAAGAGAAGACCGAGGAGCTTACCAAGAGAGAGATGCTTATGATCAGCTATCCTGGCACCATCGTGCACCACTTCAGAGGGATTGGAAGTGGGAAAAGGATGGCTTTAATGGTGGTCGGAAAAATAACTTTCCACATTCCTTGAGGAATGGTGGTGGACCAAGAGGACGTTCTGGGTGGCACAAAGGCGGTCCAGGAGGATCTTCAAATTGGTATCACAACCACAATAATTCTGGAGGTGGTTGGCATCCAAATAATGGAACAGTAGATTGGCATCATGGTGGTACAGGAAGGAATTCTAACTGGCATTCTGAAGGAGCAGGTGGTTTTTGGCACATGAACAGCGGTAGTGGAAACTGGCAATCCAAGGCACGTGGTACAAGTAATTGGAATTATAGTGGCCCTGGAGACATATTTCAACCTGGAAGAAATAGGAATTCTAACTGCCAGATTGATGACATGACAATGCTATGGAACAAGAAAGCTAATAAACTAAATAAGTATAATCAAGAGAGATATATTTGGCAAAGACAAGAGAATAGAGGTCTCACGGAAGATAATAGTGATTACCTATTGGATTTTACAAGTGATAAACTTCCTTCAGAGGGCTTACTTGACTTCAGCAGTTCTGAGCAGCCTGAAAGCCAAACCTCTAAGCAAGCAGAAATTACAGCTTCTAAAATAAGTGGAAAGAGTGGTAATGTATCAAAGGATAAAATTCATCGCTGGACTCCTTACCCATCCCAGAAAATTGTAGAGCCACAACCAGGGTTGAAAGAGGTTACTGCTAAAAAGTCAGAGGTGGTAGATGAACCTCCTTTTCTTTTTCACCTAATAACTGCATGTGGGAAAGATCCCAAGATTAATAGTACAGATAATTCTGCAAAGCTGAAAACACAAAAAGAAACCCAGTCAGGATCTGTCGATCACAAGGTTGCTTCTGATCACAATGTTTCCAGTGAGGCAGTGCCTACTTGCACATCTAGAGTACTACCTGAACAAGAAAACAGCTCACATAAAATGCCATCTCTAAAGAGTCCACTCCTTCCAAGCCCAAACACTAGATCATTGTCTCAAAAACAAGATTCAAAGAACCTTTTGAAAAACACAAAACCTTTGTCTTCAACTCCTGGAGAATGTCAGAATCACTCAAATACACTTAGCTTGGAAGAGAACCACACTTCCTCTTACGTATCTAAACTGCGCAGTTCATGTTCTCGTGTCTTAAAAGGAAATAAAACTGTGCTTGATGGCACTCAGAAGGAGGCTGTTGACAATTTAAGTGAAGTCTTGCGAAAAGCCAAGGAGGTGCTAAAATGTAGTCAGTCCCTGCAAAGTCCAATACTGAGCAGTGCCAAAAGTACCAGGAGTTGTGCATCAGAGAATAAGAGTGGAGAAGAATCTGTGAAAGACTCTTTGAACACTGAGCTTCAAGAACATGCACCAGAAGATGGAGGTGATGCAGAATTATTGCACCTTGAAAAACACAATACGAAAGTCGAAGATTGTCCCCCACTTCCCAAAGGTTCACCTTGTGGCACTTTAGAATGTGAACATACTGCTACTGAGAAAGAGAATGATGACAGAATTATGAAAACAACTGGAAAATGCTCCATTAATCCAGATGGCCCCACAGATCACCAAAAAGAATCAGAATTTCAAATGGATTCTGTAGCATCTACAGCTAGTCCTCAGTCTGACTTACTGCTAGACTTGAAAACATCACTAGAAGACATCCAGGTTGAAGATCCTAAGTCAAGTTTGCCTTTTGAAACAGAAAGCTTTGAGAGCAATAATGTGGATGTTGACCTCCAAAAAGGAGGTGCGGGTCAACCTTCAGGCTCTCTCCTGCCTGAACTAAGTAAACTTGGTTTTCCTGCCTCTCTCCAGCGAGATCTAACCCGGCACATCAGTTTGAAGAGCAAACCTGGGGCTCATCTTCCGGAGCCCAATCTCAATAATGCACGCCGCATTCGGAATGTTAGTGGGCATCGAAAAAATGAGACAGAGAAGGAGTCAGGGCTCAAACCAACCCTGCGACAGATTCTTAATGCTTCTCGAAGAAATGTCAACTGGGAGCAGGTCATTCAGCAGGTAACCAAGAAGAAGCAGGAACTGGGCAAAGGTTTACCCAGGTGAGTGCCCTTTTTCTTTGGTTTTTGAAAAAATTTTTTGTAAAGTTTTTTTTTAATTAACTTTTAGCATTCTTTTTAAATTCTGAGTTCCAAATTGTCTCTCTTTCATTCCCTTCCTTCATCCATTAAGAAGGCAAGTACTATATCAATTATACATGTGAAATCATGCAAAACATTTCAGTAGTAACCCTATTTCCCCCTTCCCGCCAAAGCAAGAAAAACAAAGAAAAAGTGAAAGTTAAAACTTTCGTTTGCACTTGGAGTTCATCACTTCTTTCTCTGGAATTGGGTAGCATTTTTTTCAGCATGAGGCCTTTGAAATTGTCTTGGATCATTGTATTGATCAGAGCAGCCAAGTCTTTTGCAGCTGATCATCATCATTATAATACTGTGTTACTGTGCATGATGATCTCCTGGTTCTTCTCACTGCACTTTACATTGGTTCATATTTGTCTTGGTTTTTTCTGAAACCACTTGCCATTTCCCACAGTACAATAGTATTCCATCACAATCATATACCACAACTTGTTCAGCGGTTCCTCAATTGATCAGCATCCCTTCTATTTCTAATTCTTTGCTGGGGGCAGCTAGGTGGTGCAGTGGATAGAGCACCAGTGCAGGAGTCAGGAGGACCTGAGTTCAAATGTTACCTCAGACACTTGACACTCACTGGCTGTGTGACCATGGGCAAGTCACTTACCCCCAATTGCCTCATCATGGGTCATCTCCAGTCATCCTGATGAATATCTGGTCACTGGACTCAGATGGCTCTGGAGGAGAAGTGAGGCTGGTGACCTGCATAGCCCTCCCTCACTCAAAACAAAGTCAAGTGCAAGTCATGTCATTATTTCTCTGATGGCATGGTCTTCTTTGGCAGTGAAGGATGAACGCACACACAATTCTTTGCCACCACAAAAAGAGCTACTATAAAATTTTTGTACGTAGAAGTCCTTTTCCTTTTTCTTTGATCTCTTTAGGTTGCAGACTTAGTTGTGGTATTGCTGGATCAAAAGGTATGCACAATTTTATAGCACTTTGTACCTAGTTGCAAATTGTTCTCCAGAATGGTGGGACTAGTTCATTATTTCATATATCTCTGTCAGTCTATCTATCTATCTATCTATCTATCTATCTATCTATCAATCAATCATTTATCTACACACACCTGTTTTTCCCTCATCCCCTCTAGCATTTGGCATTTCTGAAAAGTATGAGATTTTTATTCTTTTTTATTAATTTGTTTTATCAGTTAAGTAAATTAATTGTTTTATTAATTTGTCTTTTTCTAATCATTTATTTAGAGCATTTTTTCATGTGACCATAGATAGTTTTGATTTCTTCTTTTGTAATCTGCCTGTTTGTATCCTTTGACAACTTCTTTTGAAATCTGCCTGTTTGTATCCTTTGACAACTTATCAATTGAGGAATGGTTCTTATTTTTATAAATTTGACTCATTTCAGTACTCAGGATAAATTTGAGAAATGAGGTCTTTATCAGAGAAACTTGCTTTAACATTTTTTTACATTCATTATCTATGGTACCTTTTAGCAAAATGTAGTTTCCCTGATTGTCCCTTTTGATTGGATCTATTTTTGCTTTTCTTTTATCTGAGATGATGATTGGAACCCTTCCCTTTTTTAGTTTAGCTGAAGCACATTAGATTTTACTTCAGCCCTTTATTTTAACTCTGTGTGTAGCTTTCTGTTTCAAGTATGTTTTGTCATATTGTTGAATTTTGCTTTCTGATTCATTTAAATTTCTAGTTTAGTTAATCTGCTTGTTTTATAGGTGAGTATATTCCATTCACATTCAGTTGTGATTATTAACTTTGTATTTCCTTCTATTCCATTTTCTTCTGTTTTTTCTTCTTTTTTTATTTAATCCCTGCCCAAAAGGCTCATATTTTGCTTCTAATACTGCCTTCTTTCATCTGCCCTTCATCATCCCCTCTTTCTGTTACTTCTTCTATTTCCCTGTTGTTGTGTAAGTTACATTTCTGTACACAACCTGAGTGTGTGTATGTGTATATATATATGTGTGTGTATATGTGTGTGTGTGTTTATATGTATGTATATGTGTATATATACATATATGTTCTTGCATCTTTGAACAGTTTTCAATGAGATTGAGGTTCAAGAACACCTTGGTCCCCTTCCCAGTTTTCACTTCTACTGAAAAAGTCTTTTTCATAAAGTGCCTTGTGTGCCACTTTTATGTGGTAAAATTTTCTCTGTTCTACCTACCCAGTGATCCCTCTTTCTCATCCCTTCACTATATTATTTTTTTGAGGTCATTCCAACATGACAGACTTATACCCATTCTCTCTGTCTATGTAAACTCCATTTAATTGCTCTTTTAATAATAAAATTATTAGGTGTTACATGAATCATCTTCCCGTATAGGAATGTGAGCAGTTAAACTTGCTCAGTTTAACTTGATTAAGCTTCTGATGATTACTCTTTTATTTTTACCTTTTTATCCTTCTCTTGAGACTTGTGTTTGAATATCATATTTTCTCTTTAGCTCTGGTCTTTTCATCAGGAATGCTTGAAAATCCTGTTTTATTAAATGTCGATCTTTCCCCCCGAAGAATTCTTCTGAGTTTTGTAATTCTAACTCCTTTTCCTTTCATAATATAGTCCAAGCCTTCCATTCTTTTAATGTGGAAACCACTAAATCTTGTGTGATCCTGACTGTGGCTCTAGCATGTTTGAATTATTTCTTTCCGGCAGCTTGAAATATTTTCTCTTTGACCTGGGAACTCTGGAATTTGATTGTAATATTCCTGAGAGTTTTTATTTTGGCATTTTTTTTTTTTGGAGGTGATTGGTAGATTCTTTCAATTTCTATTTTTTCCATCCTTGATAATTTCTTAAAATGTGATGTCTAGGCTCTTTCTTTGATCATAGCTTTTGAATAGTTCAGTACATCTTAAATTAATCTCTCCTTAATCTATTTTTCCAGGTCAGTTTTTCTGATATTTCATATTTTCTTCTTTTGACTTTGTTTCTTGGTGTTTCATGAAACCATTAGCTTTTACTTACCCAATTCCAGTTTTTAAGGAGTTCTTTTCAATGAATTTTTGTACCTCCTTTTCCCTTTGGTCCAGTCTATTTTTTAAATAGTACTTTTCTTCAGTGAGTTTTTGTGTCTCTTTTACCATTTGGGTTAGTTGTGTTTTTTAGGATGTTATTTTCTTTAGTATTTTTTTAATGCCTCTTTTACCAAGCTGCTAATTATCTTTTCATAATTTTCTTTCATCATTCTCATTTCTTTTCCCAATTTTTCCTCTGTCTTTGACTCTTCTAGGACTTGTTATTGGGCGTGGGTCCAGTTAGCATTTTTCTTCTTTGCTTTGTTTGCGGCAGTTTCCGCCTTTTGTCTCCTTCTGAGTTTATGTCTTGGTTGTCTTCCCTTGCCTGGTACTTTTTCATAGTCAGTTTCTTATTTATTGTTGTTTTTTCATTTTTCTAGCCTGTTTCTGGACTTTGAACTTTATGTTAAAAGTTGGGGTCTACTCACCTGCGGCGAGGGAGACACTCAGGCTTTTTTCAGAGCTAGTTCTGGGGGGTCTGCAAGTTTTTAGTGCGGCACCCCCTAGGTGGTATGATCCTGATCTGTGCTGTGGTCTCTGCCCCACATTGCACTGGACTTAATGGACTTTTTGGAAATATTTAATGAATAAATGCAAACTTGATCCAGTAAAAGATGTATGGAAGTAGCCAGGTCTTCAATAGTTCAGGTCATTGACATTGTAGGAATTAGAACTGACAAATTAACCCAAAAATCTTTAAAAGAAACTCGACTACCTAGAAAGTAAAAAAAGGTAAACATTTATTTGAAATGAATATTGTTACTAACAAGGATAGGATAATGAAATGCCATATAATCATCGTTTTAACAGCCATTTAAAACATTTTCTTAAGTTCCCAATTTTCCTTCTCCTTCCCTGAAATGGTAAACAGTTTTATATAGGTTATACATGTGCTATCGTGCAAGACTTATTTCCCGCTATATAATCATCCTTTTTCTGAGAACTTGTGTAGAAATACCTGTGGTTTGATTACAAGATCTTCCATAAGTACTTATGTAGCTGATAGTGTTTGCTTGCATTGTGTAGATAAGGAAATAGAGGCATAGATGTGAAGAACAAATTCATGTTAAAATCAAGATGGAAGTGAGAAGAGTTAGAATTATATTAGTGGTGCATTCTGTGTCTATGAAAACATGATTTATGCATTGATGATTCTGGAAATTTAATAATTTAATCAACTATCAGACACAGAAAATCTAACACTGACGATTCTCCAAAGAGCAAACAAATTTTCAAAAAAAGTTTACTACTTAAACTTCTTTATTTAACTATTGGAATGTGAAAGGACTAGCTCATAGCAACTTATTAATATTTTGCGCAAGCTTTTACGACATCTCACTGTCTCTGAATACGATAGAGTAAGTAAACAGATTTGGCTATTTGTAGTGAAAATTTGTCTGGCATGTGGAAATAATTTTGTGAACATTGCATATAGTGTCAGGCTTGTTTAATGCGCTGATTGGTTTTGCTAACCTGCCCTTTTTTGTTCTTTGTTACAAGGGGTAGATGATTCCTTGGATAGAGGATAGGGGCAGGCTATGACTGGCAGTGAAGATAATGTAAAAACGAGGTATCAGCATAAAGAAATATGTGTGGCTGGAAGAAACTGGGATATTTTAATAAGCTTTCTCAGTTGAGAGAACCTATTTCTTTATTTGACCCTTCCTTTAAGCAGTAACTAATTATTATATTTCTTATATGTGCCATCCTCATTTTCTGTTTCTGCTCTCTGTATAAGGTTTGGCATAGAGATGGTACCCCTAGTTCAGAATGAGCAAGAGGTGTTGGATTTGGACGAGGAACCTGACCTGTCCAGTTTAGAAGGTTTCCAATGGGAAGGTATTTCCATTGCTACATCACCTGCATTAGCAAGGAAACGCAGCCTTTCTGAGAGCAGTGTGATCATGGACAGGACTCCTTCCATGTACAGCTTCTTCACTGAGCAGGCTACAGGAAAGGAGAATGAGCCTCAGCAGATCGTGACACCCAGTAACTCATTGCAGACAGTCCAAGGTCAGAAAGCAAACGTGAGCCTTAAACAGGACATGACAGCTCTGGCTTCTTCCTCACGGACAAGTGAAAGGGCTGAAAGTATTGCGACCCGAAGGCGGCATAGTGCCCAGTTGCCTCCTGACCGAGTGATGTCATTGGTGCGTTCTGCCAGGCAAGAAGAACTGAGCAGGCAGGAGAGCTCAACACCTCTTTCAGAGAACCAGAACACTCAGGAAAGCAATGGAGAAGGGAACTCGTTATCATCTAATGCCTCCTCCAGCTTTGGCATCTCCAGTTTGGTGGATGCTGCAACAGACAGCAGCTGCACCTCTGGGGCAGAGCAGAATGATGGCCAGGCCCTCCGGAAGAAGCGCAGGGCCACTGGGGTAAGTACGAGGAGACCCAGCGCTCGTAGCTGGTTTGCTGGTCTTGGTGCAGCTCCAGGTGGGGTGGGTCTGGAGGTGTGCCGGAGGTGGGAGTGTTGTTAATATTTGAGTATGCCTGCACTTGTAACTTGACAGGCTTTCATGAATCACCTGTTAGGATGGTTAGAAAAGTAGCTTAGATTGAGATATGAGAGGCATGTGTGATTGGTTGACCTAGGGTTTCTTTACTGGCACGAAGTTTTCTTTTGTAATGGTTACAGTTCTTTTAACTGATGGCACACAACCAATAAAACCTTGGAAATAATCCTTGGCGCTGTCTGTTTTTCTGCCTTTCTTTCCCCTTCTTTTGCCCGCCCTGGCCCAACTGGAACTCTACTACTTCATTGTTACAGTTTTCGTTCCTTTGATTCTTCTCTCCCTTCTTCCCAAAAGGAAGGGAGAGGGCTAAGAGTAGGAAGGCAGAGCTGGATGTCTTAAGAACTTCGAGCATTCAGATTGGTACTTTGGGTGTAAACCAGAGAATGGGATTTTGCCTCTAATCACAGGGAGTCCCTTGCTTCCTCTCCCCTTTCTTGTCCTTGGTGAGAAAGTGCACAATTGTGGTAGCTCTCAAGAGTGAAAGATCTTGTAGAATTATAGAATATTAGGCCCTGAAGGTGCCGGCACATGAAATGGAGGCCCAGAGATACACAGTTACTTAAGCTAAGATCCCAGGGCTAGTAATCAACAGAGCCAGACCTCGAATCCTAATCCTTAGACTCAAGTCTTAGGTGCTTTCTATGCTGCCTCTGAACAATGCTTTTTACTTTTGTGGCTATATTAGGTGCTTGATAGTTGGATTGAAAAGCAGCTTTAGTAGTTTGAGAGAGAGGTACTGGAGGGAGTTTCTCCTTTGATTTGGTGGGTGTAAACTTTTCTGTGGATGTTTCTGTCTCATGGATATTATAAAAAGTACGCATTCCTTTAGGCATGTAGGGGTGGTAGCAGCATGTCTTTTGTGCATGGTTGTGTCTAGCACTTAACACAGTTTCTGGCACATAGTAGGTTTTTAATAATACTTGTGAATTTAAGCTTAAAGGGTTAAGCTTTAAATCGGTTTCATGTAATTGAATTGTTAGAGATGGTCACTATTAGGATAATAAATTCCATGTTTAGATGACTTAGGAAATCCAAGCTTGGATTCCAGGCCTTGACAAACCCCGAATGACAGTTTCATTGTAGTCCCTAGTATTATCACTGAAGCCTTAGTAAGATTTATTGAAGTGTTCATTTGTTCTTTTTCTGATAAATTATGTTCATGTTTTCTATAACTTATTCGTTTGTAGCACTAGATGGTGCTCTTTGATCCTTACACCAAAGAAGACTTAGCTATATTCAGCTAATGTACACCCTTGGAGGTGTTCTGTGTGCCAGGCCAGGTGGAGGGAGATGTTCTTGATTCCCCCTTAGTCTTGGATTTTCTTTATCAGCATGTGATATGAAGTTAGGAAAGGATAGGACTTGATTGATCCAGTATTCTACTGCTTAAGAAACCTCAGGGCTTTTGTATCCCCTCTGGAATAAAATACAGATATCGTCCCCTAGTATTTAAAATTCTTCTTGGACTCCTACCAGGCTGCCTTTCATGTTATTCGCTTTTACACTCACGTTGTTCCATCAAACTGATCTTGATATTTCTTTTTAGTTTTGCCTCTTAGAATCCTTAGCTCTTTTGAGGTTCATTTCAGATGCTCCCTCCTCCTAGGAAGCTTTTCCTGATCCCCTTTAGTCATTAGTATTTTTTCTCTACTCCCCCTCTCCCAATCTCCTCTTATATTGTATTTACTTATTTGTGTGCAATACCTCATCCACTAAAATGTAAGATCTTTCAGAACAGAGTGGGCTGTTTTTCATTTTTGTCTTTGTATCCGCAGGGACAATGTCTTGGACTCAGCTTGTTGAATTGCAATTTTTGGGGCCAGAAACACCTGGTCGGATATACTCAGCTTTCTCTTTGAGCTTTTCAAGGGGTTACTTTGTAGATACTGTATAGTCCTTATATAGACTCTGATTCTATTTAGTATCAGTTTAAGATTGAGAGCCCAGATAGTAACTTCCTTTTTTTGTCTGTATGTTTCATTGTATTTTCTTCCACCCCACCAGCTCCCAACCATCATTTGCCACCTCTCCTCCTGCCTTGATTTTTCTTTTCTTGAAAACTGAAAATTCAGATCAGTGTCTTGATTCAGATTCAAAACAAATTTATTAGACCACTTTCTACTTTTAAATTTAATATTTAAAAAGAAAGAAAGCAGTTCCTGTTTAATAGTATATTCCTTTAGTTTGAATGCTGTTCTATATTTAATTCAGCAAATATTTATTAAGTATCTATTGGGTATAAAATTGTTCTCATGAATATACATGCATATCTTCCTTTCCATATTACTTTAGCCTCAATCTTCCCTCCTTATGAGGTAATATTTACATTTTAAATACCACTAATTCAATTCATATTTGTATTTTCACTCCTGTATTTTCACAGGATGGATCTTCGCCTGAGCTTCCAAGTCTGGAAAGAAAGAATAAAAGAAGGAAAATTAAAGGCAAAAAAGGTATGATTTCATAATCTTGAGGAAGGATAAGGATTGGAGTTTGTCATTTGATATCTGTCTCTTGAAAGAGAGAGAGATACTAAATTTAAGTTGTAAAATATGACATTTTTAGCATTGGTCAGTGTGGGGAATTTTTTTCTTTGTTTATGCATTTTTTTTTTAACAAAGATTGGTTTTCTCTTTACATTTGGGTGAGGATGGAATGGAAAGAATGGATAAAATTGCCAAAAAAGAAAGGAAAAAGAAAAGAAATTTAAAAAATAAAATAAAATTAAAAATTAAAAAAAAAATTCCCTCTGGAAGACCAGAAGGAATCATAGTTAATAAGCTAGATGGTATTGGAAGGAACTTGTTGAATTATATATTTAAAAAGGAAAGCAAGGTGTACATAATAGATTCACAGTTTAATGTAAATGCCTTTTTTTCTGTTCTATGTATGAAAGTGCTTATTTTGTTTGGTGTTTGTTTTCAGAAGAAAAAAGAAATTTAAAAAAATTATGCAAAACAGTTGTGGAGATTTGGTTGTCTTTGGTTATTGATTCTCTTGATTATAAGTTCTAGGAGATCTAGTGAGGTATAGCAAAAGAAAAAATAAACCATGTTTTTACTACTATCTTCAGTCACACTTTTAGAAGAAATAGTGGAAACATCTTGATTTGTATTGTAAGGGGTTAAAGTTATTGTACTTTTATGATGTAATTGTAGGTTTATGATTTCTTTAATGCTGAAAGTTTTGATTACTAGATTAATAGAATACTAAGGTAAAATCCAAATCCAGAAAGTCTGTTTAGATTTGTTTTGTGCATAACTTTTCCACCTCAAATCCACTGAAGGCTTTCTCCAGCTCTTTTTCTCTGTACTGTGATGCCTCTTGGTAGACTTCTTATTAACTGTCATGCAAGGGGTGAGAAAATTATATATCTTTGGTGTTAAGTAACACATATTTGTGGGGAACCCCCAGTGAGGAAATGCCTGCACTATTGGAGATATTCTCTTCTTCTGCAACTGAAATCTTAGTCTTGCCTGGGACATCAAAATATTAAGTGACTTGCTTCAGGATCATGCAACCATTTATGTGTCAAAAGAGAAGGAACTTCAGCTTAGGTTCTGTCTTTGAGGCTTGCCTCTCCACTTCCCATATCGTGCCCCTTCTAAGTAATATTTCAGAGTACTTTAAGTTTTCCACATATCATCTGAGCTTCAAAACAGTTGAAGAAACAGGGTCAGAGAGGTCAGGTGTCATGATCGCTGCGTTTGAGGTTAGCACTTGATCAGCTCTGTCATGCTGCTTTTCTCTATGATACAGGGATCCCAGCATGCCTTTGGTGTTACCATTGAGGATGTGAGTTTACCTTGTTCTAGGCCCTTTCTAGTAAGCAGCGGTCAGGGCAGGTTAATGCTGACCAGTGTAAGAGAGATTGTTTACTTTCTCAAGCTACTCAAAACTAATGATTTTGCTCTATTCAATATTTAAAAGTTTCATAGTTACAGCTATTTTTTATTAAAATATGGTCTTATACTATTGCTTCATTCTTTAAGATAACAGTTGGAATATTTTAGTGCCTTTACTTTATAAAGATATCACTAACCTATTTAACAGACAGAATTTAAGCAAGTACGGTGGTTTTGTGAAAGAAAGGAGTTTTTTGAAAAATTTATTATCATTTAAAATGTCCTGTGGCAAAGCGGGGAGCAGTTTAAGATAACAGGAAGGAATTTACAAAGTAAATAGTGCTTTGTTTATCCTACTTATTTAGCTAAGTGATTGTGAGGAAAATGCTTCATAAACCTTAAATCATGCACACGCACACGCACACACACGCTATTAAAGTATCTCTGAATAACAGAGAACTTTTCTAAATGAAAGAAGGTGAAATAATTGAAATATTTGTATTATTCAAAATGATATACCCTAAAATGCATCTTACTAGTGTGCTTTGGTATTATAAAAACTTCTTGTTATTTCCAAAATATTTTTTTAAGTGGGCAAACAATGGAATGCTGCATAGTTGTTACTATAAGTACAGTTATTCTTATTAAAATTTTAGAAATGTTCCTTTAGTGAAATTAAAAAGATCCACAGTTGTTTTAAATGTATTGCCCTGATACTAAGTTCTTTAGCTTAATGTAAGCACTTATTCTATGTCCAAATAGTATTGAATGGTTTTATTTTGGAGGTTTTTATCCCCTGAAATGATCAGAATCATGTGTAATTGTTTGCTATAGATTGATTTTGAATTTTCTTAGTTGCCTTAATTATAGAGAAAGGTAACATTTATAAATACAAATTTTTCCTTCTTCCTTCTTTATAAGGCACAGTATTTTAATTCAGTAGAGGTGTAAATCTGTTTGGATCATCACTTATAGATCACATCTATAACAATGTTCCAACTCGATTATAAGATTTCTTGAGGTGCTGTGTGTATATAGGTTCTCTCAACCAACTGGGCTAGGTGGTATGTGTATACATGTGTTGTTATAGGATGGTAGTAGAGTATTAAGCTTTGGGAGAATTTATAAAACTTGTATTAAAAGTTATTTTTTGAAAGAACTGTATATTAAGTACTGAGAAACATGGATTTGACAAAAATCTATGTTATATTCAAAATACTAACATGTATATTTTAGGAGTAACATGTTTTGTGCAGGCCCTTGAATTATCATCCAGATGGCCAAGATCATTTGCTTTTACATTTTGTAAAAAGCTTTCACAGCAAAACACAGTTTTAAAAAACAAAAAAAGCATGAGTGGTAATGATGACTTAAAGCAAAAGATCCTGTTTCCTGAGTTGTACTTTCTGGCTTAAGTAACTGTGGGAGCACATGTAGGTTGTGAAAGACATTTAGTCTCCAGTGAGACACCAAAGGAGAAAATATGCGTTTGTCCCATTGTTAAAAAAACATTTTTAATGGCTACTAAAGAGCTGTGTGAAATGAAAGCTTCCTTTGCTTAAGTGGGCCTGATCTTCTGTTGGCAGAACGCTCTCAGGTTGACCAGCTGCTGAGTATTTCTCTAAGGGAGGAGGAGCTGAGTAAGTCCCTGCAGTGTATGGATAACAACCTTCTGCAGGCCCGGGCAGCCCTGCAGGCAGCATATGTGGAAGTCCAGAGGCTGCTTGTGCTGAAGCAACAGGTAATTGGATGGGATCTTTGTGTCTGCTTGGAAATAGTTGCTTGTGTTGAACTTCAAAGGACACAATCCTTCTCTCTTCTTAGATAACTATGGAGATGAGCGCCCTAAGGACGCACAGAATACAGATTCTCCAAGGATTGCAAGGTACCCAGAGGATCTCATGGACTTGGCTTTGCATACAAACACATTTAAAATGTTGAAAGAAATAATGGACAGAAGATACTTAAATTTCTTAAAGAAATTCAAGAACCCTGAACTTATTCAAGTAGTGATGAGTCTTTTTATGTCCTTAGATAAGTCATTGACTTGATTTGGGGGTGTAAATGGACATAAAACCTGCCTTTTCTGCCACACAGGAATGAGAAATATTAGTCATTCAAAAGAGTTATTATTAAGGGAATTTAGAATTTGTAGAGACATGGGAGTTATAAAATTATAATGTCCTATACAGATATAAATCTTAATTCTTGATTTCTTTTTTTCTTTGGTTTAGAATTTATTGACTTAGATGAATAATGCACATATTTGTTCCCTTTTCTACAGAAACTTATGAACCTCCTGAGCGGACAGAACAGGTCATCTGCAGTCCTTCCCGGGAGCGGAAGTGCAGACCCCAGAGTGCTGATCCCCCTCCTCTGCCTAGTCCCTTTTTTCCTCTTTTCCTGGAGACTTCCCCTTCCCATATAACACCATCTGCCCCTGGAGTGCCACTTCGAGTGTGCACACCACCTGCATTCCAGGCTCCTGGGAGTATCACATGCCCAGCTCCAGACTCTTCAGTGCACATTAAGCAAGAGCCCATGTCTCCTGAGCAAGAAAATGTGAATGCTGTACTACAGGATTCTGCCTGCAGTGCTTCCGAGGAATTGCTACAAACAAATAGTATGTCAGTCAGCTTTCTTCTGCATTAAGGATAGGTAATCTTAAGAAAGGGAAATAGGGCATACTGTCAGCCAATATAATTACTAATGATAGGCTGACTGTTACAAGTTATTCAGTAAGGCTGTAGTACATGTCTCTTAAGATGAAGAGTATTATGACCTCTTTTATTTTAGGTTTTTTTTCTTTAAGATTTGTTGGACAGATTTGGCACAGTACTTTAGGTCTTTCTGTAACTTGCTGTAATTTTAAATTACAGTTCCTTACTACTTTTTGGAGAGTCATTTACTGAAATCAATAAAGAGCTGATTATTTGCTTTTTTTATTATATGCTTGTTAAGATAAAAGTCAGTGTAGTTATTTGAAAATTGTCTGTCCCCATCATTATAATTATTAATATAAATTAAATGTAAGCCTTAGGCAAAGTAGGAATGGTTAGAAAACTTGGAAAGTGCTAAAGCTTGGATCATGTGAAAACCCTTGATTTAGGGCATAACATCAGTGTACTGCCTTTTGCCAGCATGTGTCATAGGAGAGCCAGAATTTGGAAAGTAAGACTAATTGCAATGGAATTCCTCAGTCTGCAGCCACTCCATTTTTTTTTTTCCTTGACCAGCCAAAAAGTAACTCCTACCAACTCTGGTCACCTGCAGAAGGTAATAAAATTACCTAACAGGAGGAGTCTTGAGGTCAGGATAGGCTAGTTCCTGAATGAATGATGGGAAGACTTAAGACCAAGAGAGAGAGAAGAATGACATCTGTATAAAGCAGAATTTTAGAAGCTAAGTTCAGATAGGAGATGCATATGTTAAAAATCACAACTTTTCTTTGATGATATATTGTAAAAATATTAATAAAAGGGATTATAGACTATATATTGTGATGTTAACTGGACCTCATACTAACACCTGATTTGCTTATGAATGTGCTTTTTATGTACACAGCAATAGTACCAGAGAGTTGTATCCACAATACATTCTTAATCATTGATATAATCTTAGAATTGATACATCTACATAAATAACCTCATGCTTATTTTAATCCCTTACTACTGACAGTTACCCAAGTAATGTTCTAAATAAACCTATTTACTTTGGTCTCTGTAGTTTCACTAGTGTGAGTTGGTTTAGGCATTTCAGCACAACCTAGATTTCTTTTTCAGCCCTGAAACCTGCTAAGTCATTTACAGGAAATGATAAAGCTCCCTTTGGTCAAACTATGCCAGTTTGTTGACTTTACTCCTAACTTGTAGTCCAAGGTAGAGAATTCCTAATTCACTTTTTCAGAATGCAAGGGGTCCAACAAAGACACTCTAAAGAAATAGCACCACCCATGCTTGTAAAATTATCCATGTAACTGTCAGTTTGCAATCTGAAAAGCAATTTTCTGAGTTTGGGAGTCTTTCCCAAGTAAAAGTAGTATGAATTGTTAGCCATCAAGGGCCTAACTTCAGAGTTGTGTTTTCCTCCTCAGAGACAACACATTTACTATATCAGCATTTCCCAGCAAGTTTGATTATCTTCTGTACGTCAGAATTCTCATATTTGGGGGCCGCTAGGAGCTGCAGTGGGTAGAGTACTGACTCTGCAGTGAGGAGGACCGAAGTTCAAACGCAGCCTCACACATTTGACACTTATTACCTGTGTGATCCTGGGCAAGTTACGTAACTCTGATTGCCTCTCAGAAAACAAAAACAACAGAATCCACATATTTTAGATGGTTTGGCTCTTCAGTACTTCAGTTGGTCAACTTTGCATTCCTTAGTAACTGTATCCAGAATACATCTTGGAAAGAATGCTGTCAGATCACAATCAGTGTTAGTCTATAGTAATAATGTTAATAATAAAATTGGTGATTTTATTGAAACAAATGAAATCCTACAAAGCTGTCTGTTTACAATTAAAATTAATCTGGCTTTTCTAACTTTTTGCCAGTCCCATTCAAGCTGTGGCTTGAGCTCTTCTATCCTTAGGCAATAACCTCCCTGCATTGTTTCCCATTGTTCCCTTTGGTATTGTCTTGGATCATTACCCTGATCAGAATAGCTAAGTCTTCAGAGTTGCTTATCCTCACAGTATTGCTGCGTACAAGCTCCTGTTTATGCTTACTTCACTTTGCAGGAGTTTCTGTCAGTCTCCCCAGGTTTTTCTGAAACTCTCCTGCTCATCACTTATTCCACAATCATATGCTGTTCCACACTTGTTCAGGCATTCCCCAGTGGATGGGCATCCCCTTGATGTCAAACTTTTGGTCACTACAAAAAAGCTCCTGTAGATATTTTTGTACTTACAGGTCCTTTTCCTTTTTCTTTGATTTTTTGGGGGGATACAAGCCTAATAATGGATATTGTTGGGTTAAAGGGTATACACAGTTTTATAGTCCTTTTGGCTTAGTTCCAAATTATTCTCTAGACTAGTTCACAACTCCACCAACAATGCGTTAGTCTCTCATTTTTTCCACATCCCCTCTAAAATTTGTCATTCTCTGTTTCTGTCATGCTGGGCAATAATAGATTTAAGGGGATATCTCAAGACTTGTTTTAATTTGTATTTCTCTAATCAGTAGTGATTTAGAGCATTTTTTATGTGACTATTGATAGCTTTGATTTCTTTATCTGAAAACTGCCTTTTCATATCCTTTGACCAATTATCAACTGAAAAATACCTCTGTATTTTTTTAAATTTGACTCATTCTCACATATATATTATAATATATTTGAGAAATGAGTCTTTTATCAGAGATACATAGTGTAAAAAATTTTTCCAGTTTCCCTTTTTTATTTCTAATTTTGGCTGTATGGTTTTATTTGTGCAAAAGCTTTTTCATTTCATGTAATCAAGATGATCCATTTTACTTGCAGTAATTCCTCCCTCTCTTTGAACATCAACTCTTCCCTTATCTATAGTTCTAACAGGTAAATTATCTCAAGCTCCCCTAATTTACCATCATCCTTTATGTCTAAGTCATTTATCCATTATGAATTTTATCTTGATGTATGTTGTGAAATGTTAGTCTAAGCCTACTTTTTGCCAAATGCTTTCCAGTTTTCCCAGCAATTTTTGTCAGATGTTTTTACCCCAAAAACAGGTCTTTCGGTTTGTCAAACGCCAGATTACTCTGGGCATTTAGTATTTTGTGTGGCATCCCTAATCCGTTCCACAGATCTGCTAGTCTTTCTTAGCTAGGACCAGATTGTTGTGAAGGTTATTGCTTTGTCATAGAGTTTGAAATCTGAAGTTTCTAGGCTGCCTTCTTTGACATTTTTTTCATTGATTCCCTTGATATTCTTGACCTCTTGTTTGTCCAGATGAATTTTGTTACTTTTTTCTAGCTCTGTAAAATAATTCTTTGACTGTTAGATTGGTCGGACACTGAATGAATCAGTAAATTAGCTTAGGTAGAGTTGTCATTTTTATTGATAGTGATTCCACCTACTCGTGAGCAATTATAGTTCTCCAGTTTACATTTGCCTTTATTGTCAAAAATATTTTGTAATTGTTCCTGTAGTCCTTGGGTTTGTTTTGGCAGGTAGACTCCCAAGTGCTTTATATTGTCTACAGTTATTTTAAATGGAATTTCTCTTTCTTTCTCTTGCTGCTGGGTTTTGTTGGTAGTAAATAGGAATACTGATGATTTATGTGGATTTATTTTATATCCTTCAACTTGGCTTAAGTTGTTGTTTCAAATAATTATTTAGTTGATTCTCTAGGGTTCTCTAAATATACTATCATGTTATCTACAAAGAACGACAGTTTTGTATCCTAATTGCCAGTTTTTATTCCTTTAGTTTCTTTCTCTTGCCTTACTGCTGTAACTGGCATTTCTAGTACAGTATTAATAATAGTGATGTTAATGGACATCCTTGCTTGACTCCTGATCTCTTATTAGGGAGGCTTCAAGTTTATCCAACCATTACAGATGCTCGTGGTTTTAGATAGACACTACTTATTTTAAGAAAAGCCCCATTTATTCCTATGCCTTCTAGTGTTTTCAGTAGGAATGGGTGTCATGTTTTGTCCAAGGCTTTTTCTGCATCTCTCAATTTAATCATATGTTTTTTGCTATTGTTACTGTCAGGTCAGTTATGCTGATAGTTTTCCTAGTATTGAACTAATCCTGCGTTCCTGTTACAAATCCCACTTGGTCATAGTGCATGATCTTTGTCATGTATCTCTATAATCTCCTTCCTAGTGTTTTATTGAGAATTTTTGAGTCAATACTCATTAGGGAAATTAGTCTATGGTTTTTTTTCCCTCTGTTTTTTCTCTCCTTGGTTTGGATATCAATGCCATATTTATGTCATAAAAGGAATTTAGTAGGACTCTTTTTAACTACTTTTTCAAATATTTTATATGACAAAGGGATTAATTGTCCCTTAAATGTTTGGTAGAATTTACTTGTGAATCCATTTAGTCCTGAGGATATTTTTTTCTTAGGGAGTTCATTGATGGCTTATTAAGTTTCTTTTTCTAAGAGAGTTTATTTAAATATTCTGTTTCCTCTTTTGTTAATCTGGACAGTTTATATATTTGTAAATATTCATTTCACTTAGATTGTTATTTTTACTGGTGTGATATTGAGCAAAATAACTCCTAATAACTGTTTTAATTTCATCTTCATAGGTAGTGAATAATAATAATTTGGCTTCCTTATTTTAAAAGAAAATCAAATTAACCAGTGGCTTATATAGTATTACTTTTTTCATGAAACCAGCCCCTGGGTTTATTTATTAGTTCAGCGGGTTTCTTATATTTTGAGTTTTACTAATTGTTTCTTTGATTTTTTTTTTCAGGATTTCCATTTGGGGTTTAATTGGAGATTTTTCATTTGTTCTTTTTCTTGTTTTTTCAGTTGCATGCCCAATTTGACAATCTGTTCTTTCTCTTTCTTACTGATACACATATTTAAAGCTATAAATGTTCCCCCAAGTACTGCTTTGGCTCTATCCCATAATTTTGGAATGTTGTCTCATTGTCGTTCTTTTTAATGAAATTATTGGTTGTTAATATGATTTGTTTTTTTTACCCACTCATTCTTTAGGATTATATTATTTAATTTCTAATTAGCTTTAATCTGTGCTTCCACAGCTGTTTATTAGATGTAATTTTTATTGCATTATGATCTGAGAAGGGTGCATTTAGTATTTCTGCTTTCTTGATTTTGATTGTGAAGCTTTTATGCCATAATACATGGTCACTTTTTTGGAAGGTACTATGTACATATATGAGAAAAGTATACTTCTTTCTATCTCCAGACTTTTCTAAGATTCTATTCATCTACTTGACTTTTCTTAATTTATTTTATTATTAGATTTGTTTGAAAGTTGGTCCTTCCTCACTAGTATAGTTTTACTTTCTAAATAGTAATTGTTTCTGTTTTACCCAGGAATCCTGAGGGTCTTCCCCTCTCAGTTTGAATTTTTTTTTTTTTTTTTTTGATTAAAAAGGCCATCCCTTGAGTAACTACTTAAAGAAGCCTATTCATTGAAAGGGTTTATCTCACTCAGAGTGAGAATGTGATAAGACCTTATCCTGAAAGGACCAGGGCCTCACATTGCATCCGGGGTTATCTCCAGCTGTCCTGATAAGTATCAGGCTACTGGACCCAGGAGGCTCTGGAAGAGAAAGTGAGGCTGGTGACCTTGCACAGCCCTCCTTCACTCAGATCAAAGTCAGCTGCACGTCATATCATCATCTTGATGCCATTGATCTCTGAGAGCGAAGGACAAACACAACAGCAAGTTTTACTTTTTATTTGCTAAGGTAATTCATTTAAATTCTTTAAAAATTTGGATGCTGTGCCATTCAACGCATATATGTTTAGCATTGATATCACGTCATTGTCTGTGATTCCTTTTTGGCAAAACGTAGTTTTCCTTTTAATTAAGTCTGTATTTGCTTTTGTTTTTGTTTGGGCTCTTGATTGCCATCCCTGCCCTTTCTGCTTCTTGTAAAGCATATTAGATTCTTCCCTAGCCCTTTATTTTAACTCTTTGTGTCTCTGTTTCATGTGTGTTTCTTGTAAACCGCATATTGTTGGATTCTGTTTCTATTGCATTCTACAATCCGCTTCTAATTTTTGTGTGAATTTGTCACATTTACATTCACGCTTGCTAACTGTGCATTTCCCTCCATCTTATCTTCTTCTGTTTATCTTCTCTTTTTATCCTGTCCCTCCTCTAATGTCAGTTTTCTTTTGAGTACTGCCTTCTTTTATCTGCCCTCCATTTTGTCACACACACCTTTTTCTTTAACCCTTCCCCTCCTTACTGTTCCTTGTTGGCTAAGATAGATATCTGCTACTAATTAAGAGAGTGTGTGTGTATGTGTGTTTTCTCTTTTTGGAACCAGTTTAGATGTTGAGGTTCAAACATTGCCCACCTCCCATACCATTTTCCCCTCCACTGTAAAAACTGTTTCTTGGGTGCTTTTTTTTGTTTGATATAATTCTCCCCATTCTCCTTTTCCCTTCCCCCTTCTTCCAGGGCATCCCTCTTCCTTGCCTATCCATTTTTTTTACATCATCCCAATATAATCAGCTCACTTCTACACCCTTGTTTTATGTAGAATCCTTCTATCTATTCTTAGAAGATACACATATCATTTCCATATAGAAAGGTAAATAGTTTAACCTTATTGACTCCTTTATGATTTCTTTCATGTTTATCTTTTGATGCTTCTTCTGAGATTTGTATTTAGAAGTCACATTTTCTCTTTGGCCCTGTTTTTTTCTTCTTCAAGGATTGCAATTTGTTTTGTTAGGTTTGTTGTTTCTTTTGGTTGTAATCCCAGCTCTTTTGCCTTCTGGAATATCATATTCCAAGCCCTTCACTACTCTAACACCGTAGCTGCTAAATCTTATGTGATCCTTACTGTGACTCCACAGTATTTGAATGATTTCTTTCTGATAATTTTTGAAGTATTTTCTCTTTGACCTGGGAGCTCCTATATTTGACTATAATATTCTATTCCTAGCAATTTTATCCCTTCTTAATCTCTTTTCTAGGTTGTTTGTTTTACTTAAGAGTTATTTCACATTTTCTTATATATTTTTTTTCATTCCTTTGACTTTGATTATTTTTTGGTGTGCTATGGAATTTTTAGTGTCCACTTGCCCATTTCTTATTCTTAAGGAATTATTTTCTTCAGAGAATTTTATTTTTCTTTTTCTATTTGACCGATTTACTTTTTAAAGAATTCTTTTCTTCAGTGAATTTTTGTACCTTTTTTCCATTTGGCTAAATTTATTTTTTAAGGAGTTCCTTTTTTTTTTCAGCCTTTTCATAGTTTTCTTCTTTTGCTTTCATTTCTTTACCTGATTTATCCTTTACCATTCCTACTTGATTTTGAAAATCTTTTTTTAGCTCTTCCAGGAATTCTTTTTGGGTCTATTTTCAATTTACCGTGCTGCCTCGTCCCCCACCCCAGAGGCTTTGGTTGTCATTATTTTAACCTCTTTGTCTTCTGAGTTTGCTTCTTGAGATCTTCCCCATCATAATAACATTATGGTTGGGTTCTTTGGTTTTTGTTGCTCATTTTCCAACCTGTTTCTTGATCTGGAACTTTAAGTTAATATTGGCCCCTATTCCTGGTCTTGGAGGGCAGCTCAGAGCTCTGTTAGAAGTGCTTTGATCTAAGGAAAGGAATGGTCCCTGCTCTCTTGGTCTGCTTTCTGATGCATAACCAGGAAAGGCCCCTAATCCTTTGTGATTGCCGTGGATACTCAGTCCCCACTGACCCTCTTCCCCCCTAACACCCCTGTCAGAAATGATACTGTTCCTCTGCGTCTCTGATCCGCTGGGGCAGGAAGTGTTAAATTGCCCTTCAGGGCTCCCACTCCCTCTTGATTCAAAGTGCTCCTCCATTCCCTTGAACTGTAACCCAGAAATGGAGCTAGGGTTGCCAAACAGAGCCTGGTTTTACATTCTGTGCTAGCACAAGATTATTCTGTCTGACATCTGTTTCTGAACAGTGGCCAGATCCCCTTCCTGTCTTTGTCTTGAAAATACCAGAAGTGCTGCTGCTTCTCTCACCACCATAGAGTCCCACCACTGGTGTTTCATCCACATGAATCACATGGATCATCCTCCTCCTCTGTCATAGATCTCTTTCCAACCTCCTATGGTGTCTTGGGATGGAAGGATGCAAGGATGTCTCACTCTGACTGTTTGTTGGCTCAGCCCCTCCAGTATTCATTTTGAAGCACTATTTTAAAGTTGTTTGGAGGGGACATGTTGGGAGAGCTCAGCCGAGTGCTTCTCTGCTTCACCATCTTTCCTAAAGCTTTCTTAACAGTTGCCATTAGAAGAGAAACTTCTCTGCCTATTCACCTCTCTCCCTACTCTGACTTTTTCTTAGAGTTCCCTTGTGAGATCATTCATTATTATAATTTTTCAGAGACCTGGTAATTAATGAAATATTTTCCGGAACAGTCTCTTCAGTTGTTTAGGTACTCTATAATACTCCTAGTTTTCAGTCATATCATTGAGTCAGTTGGGTATTCTAACTCTACATCTTTTAGGTATCTCATATTTTATTCTAGGTAATTCAAACTCAATAATTTCTAAGTCTTCTCACATAATAAAAATTAAGCATTGATATGTACTTCGTCGTTGGTAACTTTTATTTCTGTTTTCTTTACTGTAATTTATTATTTTAGTAATCAATTTCTGCTGATCCTCAAAATGTTTAACTCTGCACTTTTCCTTTCTGATCATGCCTTGATTTATCCTTTCTTATTGAAGTTCATTTGTTATTTTAAATTTCCAAAATTGCATTTTTATCTTACCTTACTTTTTTGTTAGCCTGTTTTTTCTTTTTAAATTGAATATTACATTTGCCTTGCCCTCTTCTAATTCCTTTTTTTCCCAGTTCCTCTTAGGACCTTTAATACTCTTGTTTATTCTCTGTTAATTCTTCTTTTATATTAATAAATATACCACAAAGTTCATTTTTCTGTCCTTACTTCACCCGTCTTTTTGCTATTTTCCTCCCCCCCACCCTCCCACTTCAGTAGGAAGTTTATATATTCTGGTTACCATTTTAAATAACTCAGCCAGGAAGGGCAGCTATCTCCTTTTTGCTAATCTGTTTTTCTATTTTTTGGCAGGTACCTCCTTTCTTAAAATACCACTGATTCTTTTTTTTTAATGACATTTTCATTCAGTGCATTGCTGTGCATTTCTAATTCCTTTAGTTTGACTGACTTTGCAAATGAAACTTTTATTAGGATTAGGACCTTATTGTTTCAGATAGAATAAGGGTTGAAAGTGGAACCAAAAAACTGGGATACTGTGTAAAGAGAGCGAATTTGGAGTCAGAGGACCTGAGTTTGAATCTGAACTCTGAAATTTCCTTCCATAGCATCCTTGGCAAGTTTCTCAGCTATTTGGATCTAAGTTTGACTGTATGTAAAAGGCTTTTGGAATAAATGCCCTTTAAGGAACCTTTCACTACTCAATCAGTGACCTTGTGCTACTGTCATTTCCAAACTGGACCTTTGTGAGTGCGTGTACACACACACACACACACACACACACACACACACACACACACACACACACTCTTCATTCAGATTTCCTATTTCAATATTTCCTAATTGTACCAAAATAATTTATAGTACACTTTAAGATTATGCTGACATATCTGAGGAGATTTTCCCTCAGAATTCTGTATTACTAAGTTATGGAGACAAACTGCTTTGACTCCGGTATTCAAAACTGCTTTTCCTCTTCTGAGGCACATTTTAATTTCAGAAGGCCTCTGTGGCAAGGGGATGTGTGACCAAACTACAGGGAGAAGATTTGGAGGAATATTAGGAAACACACATAATAGTGTGCTAAGACCTAATTCCAGGGATTGTAGGATGAGTGATTTACTTCAGATTCCCCTCTGGAATAATTTCCTAGAGCCATTAATGCAAGGTCAAAATGGACTTCAGCATAATCACAAGGGATCTTAGTAATATGGCAAAAATGGCACACCATGGAATGGTAGAACCAGAAAATTCACTTCTTAATGTACCAGGGAAATAGAATTTCTTAAATGACATATTCTAATATCCAAGTGACAACTTTCTACAGTCTATTATTCTAATATTTCGACTCCCACCTAAATTATCTGTGTGAATTATGTATCAGTAAACCAAGAGGGAGAAGAAAGGGTTTAAGATTGCCCCAACTATTAAATCCTATGTCTGCTTACCTGTATCCTTACTGATAGGTATCTGTATATATTCTGTTTGAACTGTAACTACTTCCCTTGTTGGTGATTTTTTTCCTGCATGTGTTCCAAAAATCTCATGAGCTTAGGGCCTTTTAGCTTTGGTTATCACACAGCTTAACAGACTAATGTAACAACTCACCCATATATGAGACTTTTCTTGAAAATGGAATTGTCTATTTATTGAGTATACAAAAGTATATATACACTAACTTTGGACAAATGGCCAAACAACTTCATCAAAACCGAAGTTAATCAGGTAAGTTTTTTGCAGGAGGAGTTTACCTTTAATAACTTCACGGTGACTGTCAGAACAGTACAGACAGTAAAAAGATACATATGCAAAAGGAAGAGATTTGGGGCTAAGGTCTATATGATAGTGATAAAATACATGTCCTTAGGACACTCAGAAGAGAAACTTGAAATTTATAGGGTAGATAGAATAGGATAAAGATCTGCCCTGGGATTCACTTCACTAAGTTAGTTTAGATGTAGATATTAATGACACATCCACTTTCTGATCCCAGGGAGGTGAATTTGTCTTTTTGTCTTTCCAGTCAACTGGCTTTTAAAACGTTCTCTTTGAAGCAGTTGGTTTTTTGCCTATTTATGGGTGATAGAGACTCAAGGACCAAACCACAGTATTATGAGATGAGACTGATTTTTCCCCCTGAGATATCAACTTAGAAATTGTAAATGAGCCTTTTATAGCTTTGCCCATCCTGCTTTCTTTTAATTCAGGGTGGAATTGTGTTAGTTTCTAACTTGTATTCCTTCAAATTCTCATTCAAGGAGTGTAACAGTCAATACTCAGCCACATAAGGCCTACTTTCTAAAGGAGGAAGTAAAGTAAATTGAGTTTCATAGTTGTCTTCAGCCCTACCTTCCTAGGGCTGCATCTCCATATCTTTCCACTGTCTCTGGTTCCCCACCTTAGACCAGCTAGTCAAATTCAGCATGGTGCTGTAGAAGGAAGCGTGTACCTTGAGTTCAAATTAAAGTTCTGCTTTGTCCTCCTATGACTTCGTGCACGTCATTTGATCGGCTTCTTTGTAAAGGGAAGGTCTTGATCTAGAAGATCTAAGGACCCTTCCAATCTCACTTCTGAGAGCTTTCCCCTTAGGGCTGTCATGGCTGTAATATGCCTTCCATGCTTCTTTGGTATCAGCCTGCTAACAAGAAAGAAAGCCAAACTCTTGTTGATTAAACTCAATTTAACAACTGCCAAGTCCTTGAGAAATTAGATTTTGAAATGGTTGCTATGATGCTGATAATTCAGAATTAAGGAAAAACCCTTTTTCCTAACCAGAAGGATGAATAGCCACACGTTTTAATTGTTTGTAGGTGAGTGTAAAAGTAATTTAAACGTTGGTGTTTGATGGAACATTTCTGTTAGGTGGTTTTTTAATTTTTTTGCGAATAAATTTTAAATTTGAGAGTTGATAACCTAGAAGAATACACTGTAGAAATAGTTTTAAAATACTGAGTTTCTAAGATATTTGAGTGAAAATGTATACACTGTAGAAATAGTTTTAAAATACTGAGTTTCTAAGATATTTGAGTGAAAATGTATACCAGAAACTACCTATTCCCTGCAGTAAAAATGGAAGCTTCCCTGGCTTAGACTGGAAAGCTGGAATTTGTTGCCTTTGAGATATAGATTAGCTGTAATAATTGTGATCTTTCTGTGCATACAAGTGACACAAAATAGCCATTATATTAGGTGAAATCAGTTTTTTGTTTGTAAGTTGGTACAAAAAAATGCAGTAATTCTGCCTTCCCTTCTTTAGGAGAGCTCAGTGGCAACTATTCGTTGTACCCAATCATCGCAGGGACGTTGTCCCTCTCCCACTTAACGGAGAGTTTCCAGAATGCAAGCCAAGAGCTGAAGTCATCCCTACAGCAAGGTGGTGCCAGAAGAGTCGAACAATCTTCTTCCCAGATAATTGGTCCTCTCATCATAAAGAAAGAGGGGGAGGTGTCACCCAAAAGTAGCACCATTGTTGAGCCCTGTAGCAGCTCCTTTTTGAGCCTGACCTTTCCTTCACAAACTCCTTTGGAGAACGAGCACCCACTGTTGGCTGAACAGCCAGCAGAATCCACTCTGACTGCAGCTGAGAGCAAGGGAAACAAGAAAAAAAAGAAGCTCAGGAAGAAGAAAACTCTGAGAGCAGCCCACGTGCCTGAGAACAGTGACACAGAGCAGGATGTTGTTACTGCCAAACCTGTAAGAAAAGTCAAGGCTGGAAAGATGACTAAAGGAGGAAAAGTGACAACATCCACGTCCTTGGGACAGGAAGATGGGAGAACTGGTCAGGAGCAAGACAGAGCTAGAGATGAGCCTGACAGTGACTCTTCCCTGGAGGTTCTTGAGGTTCCTAACCCTCAGTTAGAAGTGGTAGCCATTGAGTCATCAGAGTCTGGAGAGGAGAAACCAGATAGTCCATGTAAGGATGATACCTGGAACTCTACAGAGCAGTCCCTGCTGGAAGCATCTCGTTCTGGGTGTGATGAAGTAAGCTCTACCAGTGAAATTGGAACACATTATAAGGATGGCATCCCTAGAAGGTAATCATTTCTTGGCTGAACTCTCACTAAATTTTCTTTCTATGTGAATCAGTATTTACCTAGATTATGTATCTGTATCTATTACACATGCTCATGTGGAATGCGGGTGATGTATATATGATCAAAGGGCAAGAACAAGTGACAATCTAGTGGATAGTTGCTTTTTCCATGGATACCCCCAAGATGTCAGAAGAACAAACAAAGAGGCCTCCTAGCGAGTAATCGTCCTGACAGATTTATGGGAGAACAGAGACAAAAATTATGAAGGACAGTCAGCCGTTGTTGGGTTGTGATCTCCATCACTGGATGGAATGCCATATTGATGAGAATACAGGTTCTTTTTCTCAGCTTTCAGTAAGGGGACAAGAGGGAACAAAACTACACCATAGGGTTTGCATAAAGTAGCTCTCAGAGTCTCAGTTAAGCCAGATGTTGGATTTGGGGTGCTGATCTGGCCCCTCTAGCTTTCTATTTTAGCAGCCTACCTCGAGTGAGAAGAAAAGCTTTCATTTTTGCTACTTTCCCTGTAATTAATGCTGAGGTGTCTGCTTTTTGTTTGTAGTGTGGCTGAAACTCAGACTTCCATCTCCTCGATGAAGGGGTCAAAGAACTCTTCAGGTATTTGACATGTATAAGGATCACTCCATAAAGCTGGATTGCATTTACTTCCAAAATAGAGCCTACTTTTTCTCTTTCCAACCTAACCATATTGTCTTTGTCTACTGCTAACTAGCATGAGGTAAAATTTGAAGTAAGTAACATTTGTCTTGAGCCACTTTTCAGTCATTGTTTGGAAATCTAATTCACATGAGGTGTTTTATTCATGTGGCTCATTATTTTACTTCTTCCAGGGATGTTTGTATTTCAAGAATACATTTAGAGAAGGCAGTGCCCAGTGGAAGAAATAGATCTCTAACCATAAAGACAGTATGGTATAAGAGAAAGAACTCTTGAAGTTAGGAGAGATCTTGATTTGACTCCCACCTCTAGCATTTATTTTCTTTGTGATCATGGCAAAATGAGCTAATTTCTCTGAGCTTTGGTTTCCTTGCTTGTGAAAAGTAACAGTCTCAAAGAGTTGTTTTGAGTCTCAAATTAGATAATGTAGGTAGAGTATATTGGTAAAAATGATTTTATAAATCATAAATCACTGTCAGTTTTTTAATATCAGTCACTAAACATTTTTTAAGTGCTTACTACATGTCAGGAAGTGGGCTAAGCTCTAAGTTTTTTTTATCAGTGGTAGTGTAGTTAGGTAATGGTTTATTTATTGTGGATATTGTTAGACCTAGGCAGCTATTCTTGTAATTGAAAAGACATACTTCAGAAATATAAAATACCCAAAATATCAAAAGACCAGATAGACATCTTAAATAACCCAGTCTCAGAAAAAGAAATTGAGCTACCTGTAAAGAAAACTACCGAAGCAAAGCACCCCTGGTCCGGTGAATTCATAGGAGAATTCTGTCAAACTTGTAAAAATCAATTAGTACCCATACTTAACAAATATTCTCAAAAACAGAAAGAAAGCACCCTACCAGAATCCTCTTATCAAAAAAATACAGTATCAGTACCTAAACCAATGAAGAATAAACCACAGAAGGAATACTATAGGCTAATATCATTAATGAATATTGACCCATTTTTAAACAAAATCCTGTCAAATAACTATGGTAATTTATGTAAGACATTATTCATTGTGACCAAGTTGGATTTCTCTCAGGGATGGAAGAATGGTTCAGTATCTGGAAAACAAGTAACATGATCATAATAAAAACCAGACATTCCAAAAACCCTTTTATTTCAGTAGATACAAAAATAGTTTTTTGACAAAAAGTGCGACTCTTTTATGCTAAAAACCCTACAAAGTATAGACATAGAGGGACCTTTTTTAAAAATCAGAGCAAACATCTATCTGAAACCAAAATCAAACACTGTATGCAATCAGGATACACCAGAACCTTTGCTGATAAATATGGGAATAAAATATGGATGCCCATTCTCACCACTATTATTTGATATAGTTTTGGAAATGCTAGCAGCTAGAATAAGATGAGCAAGAAATTGAAGGCATAAAGATAGGTAAAGAACTGATAAAACTCCCTGTTTTCTCATGATATGGTATACTTGGAAAATCCTAGAGATTCAGCAAAGATACTAATTGGCACAACCAATAGCTTTAGCAAAGTTGCAGGCTATAAAATAAGCCCTCAAAAATTAACAGCGTTTCTGTGTAATAACATAGAACCCAAGAAACAAAAATAGAGAAATCCCATTCCAAGTACTTGCAAAATCCATAAAATAATGAAGTATAAACATATCAAAACATACAAAAGAATTATATAGATCCAGTTACAAAGAACATCTTAAATAGCTGGAGGAATATTTTGTGCTTTTAGTTAGGCTGTGCAAATTTAAAATGACAGTACTACCAAAATAATTTACACTTTGGAAACATATTACTAAGGATATTTTGTAGAACTTGAAGCACAAGATCTAGGTATCAAGTGAAGTGATAGAAAGAGGTGGAGATGGAGCGGGGAATGTCTTCTAGAACTTCAAAGTACAGTAATGCATTAGTTATCAAAAGCATCTAATATTGGCTAAAAATAGATCATTGGAATGGATTAGGTAGAGAAGAATCAGAAACAATGAAACTCAGAAACCCAGTGTTTGACAAATCATCCAGGAAAAAACTGATGAGAAAAATGGAAAGCAGACTTAGACCAACACCTTTCACCATATTCCAAAGTCCATTCTAAATGAAAATATGATGTTAATATTGAAGATCCAACAACTTTAAAAAACTAGAAGAGAAGCAGGTAATATACCTCATGGTTATGGATAGAAGATGTATTCTTAACCAAATGAGATAGAAACTAGTATAAAAGATAAAACAGATAATTTTAATTACATGAAACTGAAAGCTTCTTTGTATAGACAAAATAAATTCACTTAGGATAAGAAAGGAAGCAGTGTCAGAGTTCTAAGATAAAGATTTGGGATCCAAAATATATAAACAACTAATACATTGACAAGACTAATTGCCATTCCCCAATTGATGTGGTCAAAGGATACGAACAAACAGTTCTTAAAACAAGAATTCACAACCAATGAAAGAATACTCTAAATCGTAACAAAATGAGAACAACCTCAGGGTTTTACCTTACACCCCGAAAACTGGCAAAGATGACCCCCAAAAATGGCAGTTGCGTTGTCGAGATGTTGTGGAATTATCGGCACATTAATACATTGTTGGGGAAATTGTGTAATGGCACAACTTTTTGGGAAAGTAGTTTAGAATTGTACAGATAAAGTGACTAAAATGTCCATACCTTTTGAATCAGAGACTTCATTACTGGGTTTATATCCTTTCAATACAAAGAAAGTCCTCATATATGACAAAATATTTATAGCAACACTTTTTGTGTTAGCTAAGAATTGGAAGTGCATTGGATGCCCACTGATTGGGGAATGGCTACCCAAATTGTATTATGTGAATGTAGTGGAATGTTAGTGTGCTGTAAGAAGTGATGTGTGTGATGAATACAGAGAAGCATGGAAAGAGCTGTAAGAACTGATACAGGGTGAAGTAATCACTGTGCCAGAAAAAAACCAAACAATGTTGACTGTGACTAATGTAAATGGAAAGAGCAACTGCGTACCAAAAAATAAATCAAAAGTGAATGTTACAAAGATCAAGCCTAACTTGAGTGAAAAGATAGAGGATGCCCCAGCCCCTTACCCCTCCATGAAAGTTGGAGGTCCACAGGTGTCACACGTATATTTAAATTTTTTCACTGTATTGATCAGTTCTGATTTTCTTCCTTTCTTGGGGAGGGTGGGGTCTTTAAAAAAAAACAACTTGTTATTGGCTGTCTCTCTGGAGGGGAAGTGCAAATGGGGATAACTGTGATGAGCATGTGAAAAATAGGAGACGTCCATGAAACCTTAATTTAAAAAGAAAAAGATTGTAAAAAAAAAACCCAACACATTCTTGCCTTAAAGAAATGTCTTCAGAGCCCGGAGATGATGAAGAACCCACTGAAGGAAATTTTGAAGGACATCAGGCTGCTGTGAATGCTATTCAGATTTTTGGGAACTTGTTGTATACCTGTTCAGCTGACAAAACAGTTAGAGCCTATAACTTGATGGTAAGTAGACTGATTTTTTTTTTTTAATTTTGTTTTATAAGTTTGGCCTTGCAACACTTTGTTCCCCCATGAAGAATTACAATTTCATTATTCATTGCTGCCAGTTTCCAAGGAAATAAATTCTTAGTTTTTAACTTAATCTTTCATGATATTACTTTCCCCTGTAGCAAATGGATATGTATACATAAGAAAATCAGTACTTCTTTTGTCTCAAAAGAAATAACTTGATGTTCAGATCTCTATTCAGACATTTGATATCTATGTGACTATGGGAAAGTCGCTTAACCTCTCAGCTTCTTCTGTAAAATAAAGGGATTAAACTCAGTGACCTCTAAAACCCCTTCCAGCTCTAAATCTTATGATCCTGTAATATAAATATTAGTCATTGCTGTGACACAGTCATGAAAATGAATTTGTGCCCAGAGTCTCACTGAAGTGAGGTGGTGGCCCAAGAGAATCCACTCCCTCAGGAGAAAACTCTGGACTTGTTTGCGGTGCTAGAGGTGGGTACGGAGCTCTCTTAGCCGAGTGTTCTCTTCGGGACATGGTGGAGCTTGCCAGAAAGAGAGGCAGACTACTGCATCTGGAAGGAAGGTTAAATCCACAATGGACACATTGTGTTGAATCTTATGCATGATTAATAAATGTTAATTAATAAATGAAAGAAAAAAACATAGAATATGGGTGAAGACCAATAAGCCTTTTGCAGACTTATTTTAAAAAAAGTTTTCATAAGGATTTTAAATGAAACTCTAAGGACATAGCCAGTTGCTTCTGGAATCTGGTTATAATCTTCAGTTATCCAAATATGTCAGCCACCAAGCAGCTTACTACTTAGACACAAGCTATCCAGGCTCCTTTCTTCAGGGTACCTTTTAAAAGGGTATTTATGGATGCTTTCTGTTTCTCTACCATATTTATTTCCAAAAATATCATTCGCATTTTCTTATTCAGCAAGCTATCCTTTATAATAAAGATTTGAAAAGAAAGAAAGCAGCAGTTCAATGAAAACGTATCAGCCATACCTGACAGCAGATACTATATTCCACAAGCCATTGCCCCTCGTCTGTGTAACGAAGGGAAGCAAAGGATTGTCTCTAAGGCTGCTATGAGAGATACATGCTGTTGCACAGAGTTTCTTGACCTACTGTTTTTCTAATGTGTCTTTCATTGTTAATTTGGTTTTTTTCCTTCATTCTTTCTTGAGACTATTTTATGAACTGATTTTTCAGTTCATTACTAAGCTCCTACTATGTAGAGTTTTAGAAATTTTTTACAAAAGCAACGAAGGAACTTGCTTTCCGAGAGGTACAAAATATTAACATATAAATAAATGTGAGATAATTTGAAGAGGGAGAGATTACTAACAATGAGGAGTCCAGAAAAGACCGCCCACCTGAGGATGTAGCACCTGAATTGAGCCTTGAAGAAAGCTTAGGATTCCCAGAGTCACAGGTGAGAAGGAGATTCAGGCCAAGCATGGAGAAGCCTGTGCAAGAGCAAGAGCTAGGGTGCATCCTTCAAGGAATTCACTAGGCCAGTTAGGTAGGCTGGGCAGCAGGTCAGCGTAATTCGTAGGAGCTAAGGCTGGAGCCAGAGTGTGAAGAGCTTCAGGTGCCAAGCCAGTGAAATTGTATTTTATCCTAGAGGTTTTTTGGAGTAGGAGACTGGCAGTCACAGCTGCTCTTTAGGAGGATGCTTTTGGCGGCTCTGTGGAGGGTGGAGACTTCCGTGGACACTCAGCACTCAGGGAGAAGGAAGCATCAGAGACCTCTCAGGCGCTGGGCCAGAACCAGGGTCTAGGAGGTCCCTCATCTCCTGTCTCGGCTCGCTGTAGCTTTGTAATAACTATGTAATCACGGGAAAGCCATGAACCTCTTTGAGCCAGTTTTCTCATTTGAAATGGGAATAATCACCACCTCCTAGGCTTAGATAAGGTCCTATACGTAGATCACCTTGCCTTTACAGTGCTCATGTTTAATCACTGACACTTTGGACAGTCTGAAACATGTTTCTTTGTTGGGATTATAGAATGTTAGAGCTGGAAGAACCTTTGTTAACCCTTTCATTTTGAAGTAACTGAGGCCTGGAAAAAGATAGGTCACAGCCAACTGATGTCTGAGATGGCCTTTTATATTATATAGCTCTCTAAAATTTGAAGCACTTTGCATA
The DNA here is from genome assembly GCA_023548195.1 of Bettongia penicillata ogilbyi. Lineage (NCBI taxonomy): Eukaryota > Metazoa > Chordata > Mammalia > Diprotodontia > Potoroidae > Bettongia > Bettongia penicillata. The sequence goes on along the minus strand of JAJHZJ010000447.1, from coordinate 4,238,932 downwards.
CGTTTTCTCCTCAGCTAGGCATGGAATCAGGAAGACCTGAGTTTAGCATTGACCTCAGACACAAGTTAATGTGCCCTGGAAAAGTCACTTAACCCAGTCTGCCCCAGTTTCCTCATCTGCCATGAGCGGGAGAAGGAAGTGACAGACCATTGCAGAATCTTTGCCAGGAAAACCCTGAAAGGAGTCATGAAGAGTTGGACATGATTGAAATGTCTTAACAATACATTGTCTCATTTGAACCTTTACCAAAAACTCTTACAAGAACGTGTTATATATTCCCATTTTGTCAGTGAAAAAACCAAGAGAGAGAGGATGTGTCTTGCTGAGGTCTACACAGCCTGTGAGGTTTGTCAGAGTCAAGATTTGAACCTTGGTTTTCTTGACTTCAAATTCATTGCTATTCATTACCACCATTCAGGATTACCTCCACTACAGGATTCCCAGTCTGTTATTTTCTCTCTCATGGGTTTTAATATGCAGTTTCCCATAAGAAGAAAATTCAGTATGGGGAATGTCAAACTTACATAGAAAAATCTGTAGAGGGAATATACTAATTTAGAATATCACAAATTGGCATTATCTGTGTTATATTACATTTTTATTTATTTTGTTACATTTCCCAATTATATTTTAATCTGCAGTTTTATGGGTGTCACATATTAAATATTTATATTGTTAGATTTCAGTTAAAGGTTTTAAAAAGAGAAAATAATGCTTTCCATTTGGTTCTTGTTTAAGGATATTATTTTCTAAGTTATTTAGACAGTGACCTTACGTACAACCCCATAAATGCTAGTCTGAGAGTATAGCATATTTTTAGTACATTGTTGGTATTTTTAGGTCAGATAAAGTTGAGAAATGTTGTCTTTCAATACTAAAAAAATTCTGAGTGCACTTATTTTTAAAACTTTATTCTTAATATTTCAGAAGGAAATGATGATAGTACTGAAATTCTCACAGAAACCATAGTTCTTTTTTACAGAATACCATTGTTCAAATATTGTAGAACACGGCTTAAGGGAAAGTTTATTTAGGCTACATCTATTTGTAAGTGATCATTCTTGCTAAAAGCAAAACTTTTTCCCAGTATTGTCTACTAAGATAAACAAATTGTTAATATCCCATTTCTTTCTCCTTTTTCTTCCTACCATATCTCAGCTTTTTTTTTTTTTTTTTTTAAAGTGTGGAGCAGAAATAAGACAGCATTCACTTGGAAAAGACCATTTATAATTAAAATGCTACTATGAACAAAGCACCATAGTCAATGTAAATGACAACAACGATAGTCTTTGCCCATAGAGAATTTACAAACCCGACAACAGCAGTGTAGGGTAGAGGATTTACTAGATGGGGTCAAGACAGCTAAGAAGGAGGGGAGACTGAAGCGGAATTCCTTTCTGGTGAGAATTAATCTGTGCTTTGGGAAGATCATGAGGTCCCTGTGAACTCACTGATTATCTGTTTAAAGTTGCTTAATGAATTTCAACCTGAAATAACCTTAGATGAATTAGCACATTCATTTGTTTTGATGGAAAGACCTACAGGCTGTAGCTTTTCTCTTCAGAAGCATTGTTCTTTAAAACCTGAAGACAGATTATGAGGAAGAGTTGTGCTTCTCTCTAGAAGAGGAGTAGGACCTATAGGAAATGCCTGGTATGTTTGTGCTTCCAGGCCAGCAGTAATTCCTCAAGCTGTTAGTCCTTGTTAAATATTTCTAGAGAGCCACATTTCAGAAATGCAAGCATCTAAGCATTAGATTAATGTTTCCTTAATTTGCATATTGTGGAACCCTTCCCCAAGGTAGGGACTACTCTACCTTAGGGAATAATGTATATGCTGCTGTGTTATACATGAATTATTTGTACTTATTTTTGTGGACTTGTGTCCTGACACATGAAGGTCTCCTGGAAATAGTATTGATATTTCATATATATCCCAGAGGTAACATACTCAACTGTCTTGGGTTTTGCTTTAGACTAGGAAATGTGTGGGTGTTTTTGAGGGACACACCTCCAAAGTTAACTGCCTCGTGATTACTCAGACCAATGGAAAGAATTCAGCCTTGTACACTGGTTCCAGTGATCATACCATCCACTGCTACAATATCAAGGTAGGCATACCCTTGGAGAATTGAACGATGTCTTTTTATTTGCTTACTGTGTAGAATGGGGACACTGAAGGCCTGACAAGACCTTTCCATATCCTTTCTTTTGCCTTTTTGATTATGGAGGATTGGCCTCTCAGTTACTCCAGAGACATAATGTGATATCATCCAAGAGATACCATCTTAGGACATGTGGGGATAAGAATGAGTAGTGTTTCAGGGCCAATACCAGGCATATTTGTTAAGGAGGTAAAAGTCTTTGGGAACCCACTTATCTCCTCTATCAATATCTCTCCTTTCTCTAGGTCCTTATTTCCCAACAGTCCATCCTGTGTGTCTCCATCTTGTTCTCAGATGGTGGTAATCTTATACTGTGCTAAAGCCACAATTAATGTTTAATTGCTCTTGAACATGACAAAACCTTTAAGACCAAAAAGAATTTATAATAGTAGAAATTACAGGCAGTGAGGCTTATTTTTTAGGCAGAGAATAAATACTGCTCCTAAACATATAATACTACTGATGATTAGAGCTACAGAGCTATGTGGTAGAGAGTACTGGATTTAAAATCACAGAACCCAGGTTGAAATACTTGCTCTGCCACTTCTCTGTGTGACCTTGGACAAATCACTCTACTTCTCTGCGACTCTGTTTCCTCATCTGTAAAATAAGTTGGTTGTCCCAGAGTACTTCTCATGCTCCTTTACAACTCTAAATGTCTGACCCCCTGAGCCTCACAACAGCTTTGTGAAGTGTAGGTAGCACTAATAAGGGTCATCTTTATGCAGATTGAGATGATAAAGGATTGGAGATGATGGTTTGACCAAGATTCTGCAAATTAATAATATCTTTCATACTCTAGTCTTCTTATTTCAAGTCTATTACTCTTGAGGAAAATCCAAAGTATAATCAGTATTGAGAAATTAAATAATATTATTCTGCTAAGTGTTTGAGGCCCTAAAAGTTGTGACATTTAGGCATTTATAAAGTTTGAGACTGGTTCAGTTCTTAAGTTAGCTAACTTTTTTTTTCATTTAAAGTTCCAAATGTTTATAGGATCATAAGAGTTGAGAAGCCACCAGTTCCCATAATTTACAAATGAATAAGACTAAGGTACAAGGTGGTTAAAGGACTTGCCCAGGATCGCACAGTTACTAAATACCTGGACTTATCACAGGATTTTCCCTATACTTTTTTCCTCTAAATATATTTGTTACTGCCTTCCCCTTCCCCAGTAAATTCCAAGTAATTGAAGATTCTTTTAACAGAAGTCTTCTGATTACAAATTCCTCTTCTTTTAAAAACATTTGCTATTATTTTAAAAAATCTGTTTTCTTTCCTTTCCATTCCTCCCGTTCCATTGAAAAACCCTTGTATAATCAGGTAAAACTAGTCCCCATATTGAGCCATGTCTCAAAAATATGTCTTGATTCCACGTCTTAGAGAGTATGTTAGTTCTTTTTCCTGAATTGAATTGAGTTATTTTCAGTATGCCGTATTTTTAGGTGTATCTTGACCATAAAGATCAGAACTCCTTTCTTTCATAAACCTGTTTCCCTATTCTCAGAATGCTTACAGCATGCCCAGCATCTTGCTGTGGGTTTGCCATTGTAGTGAAGTAGACATTTAGCAATGCTAGTAATAATAATAGATTGATCTAGCATATTTATCATCAAAGATTTTTTCTTTCCCAGATCCTTCTATCGCTATCACTCAAACTCCAGGCCACTTACATTTCCTACAGTTATTCAAATTCATTAAAGTTTAGTCACTGTCCGGTCAACTCGTTGACTTCAGTTGCTTAACAATATAAGCGCCCATGTGGCATCACTTGTTACACCAAATTGTGCCTTCCAAATGAATAGAAAAATAAGGGAGCACAAAACTGAAGTTAGGAAGAAAACAGAAATTCCTTTGGGCAAATCTACCGCCTTAGAACTCTAGGTATGATTTTATAAATTTAGACAAAGCCAGCTAAAGACTTTGATCATGATCGGCGAAATAGCTTTGTGTAAATCATACAAAAACTTGCTTCCTTAAATTCTGAAAGCATTCAGATGGCATTGAACCTGACAGAATAAGACACACTGATTATTCTACAAGGTTTTTAACTTTGAATTTCACACCTAATCTGCTGTGCATTTAGGTTCACCTTTAAACATAGATGGGGTAGATTGAGAAAAACTGAACTTTGGATCTTTTAATCAAAAAAGATGGAAATGGGGACGGGGTAGGATTAGGGTAGGGAAGCTGTGCCTAACATTATAACCCTTTAGCAGAGGAGAATTTCACTTCCTGTTGCCAGGAATCACTGTTAATTTGGACCTTTCCTCTACATTTTCAGACTAGAGTGTGTTTGGAGAAGTTACAACTAGAAGACCGTGTGCTCTGTCTTCATAATCGCTGGAGAATCCTCTATGCAGGATTGGCGAACGGCACCGTGGTCACCTTCAGCTTAAAGGTTAGTGGTTGGCAAAGAGACGACGGTGCTAAGTCTGCTTTTCTTCACCGAGAAATTTTTTTCCCATCTTTTTGTTGAGAAGGCAATAGGATGTGCCCCAAGAGGTTGTTTTCTTCCTTTTGATAAGGGTAAGTAGAATCCACCCCCGTGTTCTCTTTGCCTGTACCCTTGTACGCCAAGGAACTTTGAGCCAAACTCTCCTTGTTCTTCATAGGTTGTTCTTACCTCTGAGAGCTAAAATAGATGAAACTTGCACCTGGGTTCCTTTGCCTCTAGCTTTGTGGCCTGTGACCACTAGGGGTTCCACGACCTAGTTTGTTAAGTGACTCATAATCAGTCCTGTTTCTATCCCCTTTAGAAAGACTTTGTTCTCTTCCATCTCTGAGGATTAACGTGGCTCTGTGGCCTGTCATCTGGTATCTACACTGATTATTATAGGAACTTTCTAACAGTTTGCAGCAAAGTATTTGCAACATGATTTGATTCCTAACTCTACCTGCCTATTTTTCTATGATGTGAATTTCATCAACTCCATTCTTGTTTACACGCGCAAAATAAAATCAAGCATTTGATGACCATCTGCTCCGTCCTTACCTTTGGATATTAAGTACTGTGGGCCGTGCTGTGCCTTGAACTTGTAGATACATCTTTGTCTAACATAATATAAAAGAATAATAGCCAGTGTGTGTGTGTGTGTGATGATGATGATGATGATGATGATGATGATGATGATGATGATGATGATGATGATGAAGAAGAAGAAGAATGGGGGGAATGAAGTTGGGTAACAAAAATGTAGAAGTGTTAAGAAGGGATGCCTTGAAAATCAGGCAGAAGAACTTACTACATTTAATATAGGAAGCAGTGAGGAACCTTTGTAGATTGTTGAGCAGGAAGGTGACTTTATGTAAATAATATTTTTAAGATGATTCATCAATGGTGGTATAGAATAACTTGAAACAGGGAGAGCATGGGAGTAGGGAGACCAGCTGGGGGCAATTGAAATAATCATGTGTGAAGGGGATAAGAACCTAGATTAGGTGGTGACTGAAAATTCAAACCTGAGAAATGTTTCTTGGCAAGTCTGGTGACAGATGTAGGGGGTGAAGGAAGATAGAGTCATAGTTGAAAGCTAGGTTTTATGTCATTAGGAATCCAGAAGAGTCATAGACTGGAAAGTGGACTGATTTTTGTCACAAGAAATGATGCTGAGTCTGAGGGATGGTGGGAAACTCAAATAGAAATGTTCCATGCACATTTATAGATCAGAGAAATCATAGGATTTTCATTCTGGCTGGGGACTTTAAAGGCCATCACATCTAGTCTTTTCATTTAATAGATAGAGGACTGGAGTTCTGTTGAGAGAGACAAGGTGGGGGACACAGATTCAGGAAAAATTATCGAAGCCATGGAAATTGAAGTTGTAAGACTAGAGGAGTTATTTGAGGGAGGCTATAGGTATATTTGGGAGTGTGGTAAGGTGGCAGGTATGGTTAGCTGCAAAGGACCAAGGAATGCTCAGTTAAAGAAAAGGAAGAAGCACTAATGCAGCAGAGAAGTCCTGGAATAGTCATGGATGGCATGGGAATAGAATTTCAAGGAATGGATGAACCTTAGTATCAGTTACCATTCATAAGTTAAGGAAGTTTGGAGTGGAGAAAAGGGTACCGGGTTTGGTAGTAAGCTTGTCTTTGAACCATTAGAACACGTTTCTGTGGGGAATGAGTTGAGAAACAGGACTGTGTAGCTCTGTGGTAGAATTTGAGGTGCCTGTGCCCTCGCCAGTAACCACCATTAGTGGTTCCCCGTTATGTGGTGGTAAGAAGGACACTTCATCTGAGAGTTCAGTAAAGTGACGCTAGAGCAGCCTGCATTCGTGCCTGAGTTCACTTCCTTGTCTTTCTGCTGTGTTTTCTTTGGTTCCCTTTCACTGGCTGAGTCGTCATTCTGCATCAGGCTGGCAATTGCAGTGAAAATCCTCCACTTAAGTCCTACTCTGATGCCTCATCGTGGCGTGGAGGTGACCCTGGGTTCTCGAAGGCTATGCCAGCGGAGCACAAGCTCTGGCAGGTCCTACCAAGCTGGAAAGGCTTCGAGTATGGCCCCGGCAGCAGATCATGTCTGTTGTCCGAGGACCAGCCTAGCTAAATTCGGAGAGGCCCAACACCAGATTGGCTGCAGGGTGACCTTTCAGCCATGGCAATTCTCACAGATCATCTGCTAGACTGTAGAGAGATTGTAATCTGTGTCTGTCGATGGAGTAGTACAGAGTACCCACACTGATGAAATCACAGATTCTCTAAGTATTCCTTGCTCAGCCAGCTGTAGTTGGAAAGAAATGGTCACTTGTTACGTGTGTGTGTGTGTGTGTCTGTGTCTGTGTGTGTGGTGTGTTTGCGTGCCTGTGTGTGTGTAACAGGGAGCAGCATTGTCAGTCAGTTCCAAAGGCACAAAGACTTCAGATCTTGACTCTGGTGCATTCTAGCTGTGTGATCCTGAGCAAGTCATTTCACTTCTTTGTTTGCAGTTCCTTAAGACTTAAGTTTCAGAAAAGGTGCCCTTTGATACCTTTGGTAGCAGGCGTTTTCTCACCCTTGCTTCTGTTATAAAAGAATTCACAGCCCCATTCCTGTCTTCTGTCTTTTCCCGTTACTATTATGCATCCACACACACAAAACACCTTTTGTAAACTTTGTAGGACTATGTAACTGTCATATATCAGTACTGTTTTGCTGTTATGTAACAATATAATTATTATTATATATTGCTAGGACCCTACTTCTGGGGTTCCATTATTACATGGTTTTTACCTGCAACCTTGGGGATCAGAAATGAAATGCTAGTGGCCCCTCATTTCAAAAGTTTGACAGTAAAGGAAGGCAAGAAATAAGGCAGTTGCTAAAAAGAGCAGTGGGGATTAGGGTGAAAGGTGGTTGTGCGATTTTTCTAAGCCAGTTGTTTTTTTCATAAGACTTAAGTTTAACAGAGGGGAAGGAGTCAGGAGGAAAGAGACTGAAGATGCTGGGAGGGAAAAGAAGACATACAGAGAAATATGTATAGAGATAGAGGTGAGGATGAGCTGAGGAACTCGTGTGAAGTGAAATATTGAAAGCCTCAGTGAAGAGTCATGGAAAGGAAATGTAAGTCTCAAAGAACTGCAAACACAAGATAAATGACTTTAAGGGTCTGACGGAAGAAAAAAATTTTGGAAAAGTAGTATGAAGGATTTTCCTGAGAAACCACTAGTGGATGCAAAATAGGATTTCTAAATGGTTTCAGTGGCTTCACTGAAGTTGGCAGTGTGAATCTGTAGCACATTAAACAGGTCTTTGTGAGTTCACATCCTCCATGGCATGGAAGGCAGGAGTGGAGTGGAGTGGAGAAGCCAGACAATGAGAATGATATATGGTTGAAGATTTTCATAGCAGAAATTAGAGGGATATGGAAATAAAAACAACATCAAAGTGGTCCCAGAGGAGTCTAGGCTTTGCAGAATGCAATATTTCTTTGACTGTGGATGAGATGGAATTAACATATATTGAGTCATTGGTGGCCCATATCTGGAGAAGCAAGAGAGATGATGACAGAGGAGGCTGATAGACAAGGAAAGGTCAAGTTTATAATCTTATAAATAAATAAATTTTGTAGAAATACATTTATAAATAAATTTTAAGTCTTATAAAAGAATAATTTGTCATGATGATTTAGGGAGTAATAGACATTTGATTCAAAGTGATATTATAAGCAGTAAGAGGATGGCATTGTGGTTGGGGAGAAGTACGGGGTAGCAGGGAGGAGGAAGCCACTCACCCTTTTCTATTGAATTAGGAAGTGGGAGAAAATGAGTTTTCCATGAGGGGAGCACTCAGCATAGAGCCATAGTGAAATGTAAAAGTATGTAGACAGAAGCCAAAAAATAAGTTTAGGGAAATTTATTTTTATTGGAACTGGGAATTTATCTTTACTGCCACAACATAAAAAGGTTGGAGTAGATAACGTGGTAAAAGTTTGTAAATGGTCATAGAAAGAATTGCAAACTGACAACAGTGATGAAAGTTGCTTTGAATCCTTAATAATATCATAAATGCAAATTAAAAACAACTCATTCCTCTAAGTAGAAAGATGAAAAGAAAGAAAGTGGCATTAGATAGGCTTAGAGATAGTATTTCACTGTAGGTGTGATTGTGAATTAGGTTAAACTTTGAGGAAAATAGTTTCAAATTATTTGAAACAGCCATTAAACTGTTTAAACCCTTTATTACAATACCTCTTATATTCCAGGCATTTGTTCTGGGCACTAGAAATACCAATTGCTGGTACCTTCCCCTTCCCTTTGAAATCTACTTAGTATATATTTTAGATTTAATTCTCTATGTTCTCCCAATAGAATATAGGCTCTCTGAGGGCAGAGACTTTCTGGGTTTGTTTGTTTTTTTTCTGTCTCTGGTCTTAGCATAGTGCTTGGAACACAGTAGGCATTTAAATGATCCTTGGTTTGAAATGAACCCAGTGATACCACTGCTGGGCATATATACCCTGAGGCAGAAAGGCCTCATGTTTACCACTTCAGTAACAAAAAGTGAGAAACAAAATGAGTAACTCTCACTTGAGGGAGTGGCAGAGCAAACTGGGAGCCCAAACGTGCATAAGAATCAATATGAGGTATTTAGGGAAATGAACTGATGCTGACTGAAGGAAAATGACAACTGCCATACAGTAATGGAAATGGAAGCTGACTGGGTAATTGTGATGGTCAGGCTTATGCCTGCAGAATAGAGGACAAAATGCACGCAGTGGGCTTGAGGGCATGATGCCCTTAGAGCTGTCAGACTCACTCATCGTGTTGTTTGGTTTGACTTACTTTTCTCTGTTAAAGGGAAGAATATTGAGTGGTATCAGGAAATGAATATAGGTTAAACAAATAGGTTAGAAAAGTGTTTTTAAAAAGTAATTTATTAGGACAGATTGCTTGTTGGCAAGATGACAAGACAGGAGATTTTGTGCCCTAGGGCAATGGCTCCGGACATTACTAACAGACATTTTTCTCTGAGGTCTTTGTCCAGCAGGGGATCTACTACTTCATAGATCCATGGTTTGTTTTCTAGACCAACAAGCAGCTTGATATCTTTGAGTGCCATGGTCCTCGGGCTGTTAGCTGCCTGGCTACAGCTCAGGAAGGTGCCCGCAGACTGCTGGTGGTGGGATCCTATGACTGTACTATCAGCGTTCGAGATGCTCGCAACGGACTGCTCCTCCGCACACTGGAGGGCCACAGTAAAACCATTCTCTGCATGAAGGCAAGTATGGGCTTTAGGATGTTGGGGTAGCATGTGTTAGGAAAGGTGTGGTTTTGGATGAAATTTCCGATATTCAGAGCCTTCATTTTAAATAAAGAATAGCCCTTCCTTCTGAAAATAATAATTAACAATCCTGTTTTGTACGTGTCCTTTTTAAGATACATGCACACTGATACATGCACATGCACAAGTGACTTGCTGAGAGCCTTGTTGATACGTCATATACAGCAGTGATTAATCTGAGGTAGATTCAGTCAGAACCCTTGGTGTGATGATGGAGGTGTCTGCCACTGCAGATATATTTGGTCTGAAAAATAATCTTTTCCACTTGTATTTATACTACGATTACATCAAATCAGTCTGGAAAATAAAATTTAGCCATTGATAATTTGATGTACATTCTAGGAATAGACAATTCCAGATCGGTTGCATACTCTGGCTTATTTAATTTCTTTTCTTTAAGGTGGTGAATGACCTTGTGTTCAGTGGCTCCAGTGACCAGTCTGTCCATGCCCACAACATTCATGTAAGCCATACTGATTCTGGCAATGATTTCAGCCTGGGAAGTTCCTTGGGAAACACATAGTGGAAAAGTACAGCTTTCTTCCATTATAAAGGTTATTGGGGTTACACTTGTCAGTAAGGTGCTTGGATAGACAACATTGAGCTTCCTTGAAACAATACCCGAAGTGGTCAAGACTTCAAGAACAGTTTGAGTTTTATGAGGTTTACTGTGAGTCCCTAACACTTCGTTTCAAGATCATACACATGCAGTGGAGCTTGGCAGATCAATGTGTGGCTCAAGTGTGTAGCTGAGAGCAGAGAAACTAACCGTTGGCCTCTGTTTCCTCTTTCTTAAATGGGGGCAGAGGTGTTACTCGATCATTGCTAACGTCTTGTTCAGCCCCGATGTCCTAGTGTTCTGTGAAATAACACAGCTGTACCCAGGTCACTTGAGGACTTTCTTTTTCCTTGGCAATAGTTTACCTTCAGTGGGATAAAGACAAGGCCTCCTTGTTGATCTCTCCCATAGGCCCTCCGTTGTGTGTGGGTTCTTGAGCTTAGATTCAGCAGTGTTGTTTATACGTTCATTCGTTAGCATTATGAGTGCCAAGTAGTAGATGCTGGTTTATATTTTAAGTTGTGGTGAGTCCTGGAGAAAGGACTTTAGGGTTTAATGATTTGTCATTTATTTTCATTAAGTATTCCTTCTCCCTTATTCTTCTGTAGACTGGTGAGCTGGTACGAATCTATAAAGGTCACAACCATGCAGTGACTGTGGTGAATATTCTGGGGAAGGTCATGGTGACTGCCTGCCTGGATAAGTTTGTTCGTGTCTATGAATTACAGGTAGACTCTGGAGCCACATTTTGGTAACATGGTCCAGCAAGGTCATCTGGGTTGGCTTTTTTTTTTTCCCCAGTCATAGAAGTCAGGCAAGAGGAGGCAGAAAACATAGGGGTTGGGATCAGTGATTGACTCAAAAGGGGATGGTTAGAATAACTGATTCAAGGAACTATCCAAAAGAAAAGGCACCAGATTAGCAGGTATTACTGAGGGGATGTGAGGGGCAAAGTCCAGAGCCATGAAATGGTAGAAGTGAATTATTTTTAGCAAGCACGTGTAAGTCTTAAAAGAATTCTCATGCAGAGGCAGTGTCTCAAATATGGAACCTTACAAAAGGTTAGTGATCAAACTTTTCCTTCTTTCTGGTTACTAAGCCTCTCCTTGAGAGGCATACCTCGTGATTTTCTTTTTTTAATTAATTTTTTTAAATTGTCAAGCATATTTTTTTCCTCCCTCCCACCTCCCTCCATTGGGGAAAAAAAAGAAAAACAAAATCCTTGTGTAACCAATAAGCACAGCCATATTGTTCTTGTTCGGTAATCTCGGGGTAGTATCCTTCGTCAGTTCCCTAAAATCAGACACCAGGTCATTTACCTGTATAGTGTGATGGAAAGAGGGAGGAGTGTGCTGGGAGTTGTGAGGAGATGGGTTCTGTTCTTTTGTTTCTGATTAGTCGTAGGTTCTTAGTCCAGTCTCTTAGCCACATGGACCTCAGTTTTCTCTAAAGTGAAGGGAAATATAATGAACGCTAAGGTTCCTTTTAGCTGCAAGATCCTGTGTTCCTACAACTCATTTTTGACTTTGTATTCTGCCTATATGGAACCTTGATGATCGTGTTTGGCAAATATGTATGAATGACCTTTTTTCTAATGCTTATTTCTTTCCTACCCAAGTCTCATGACCGTTTGCAAGTTTATGGAGGACACAAGGATATGATAATGTGTATGACTATTCATAAGAGTATGGTAAGTGCTGTCACTGTCACATGATGATCTCTCCAGCACAGAGAGGGAGAGGAGGGAGTTGACCTCTGAGTTAAGAGGACCTTGGTTCACGAAATTCAAGACTTCTGACACATACTGGCTGTGTGGCCCTAGGCAAGTCACTTCACTTGTCCGTTTCCCAGGCAGCTTTCTGACTTGAAATTACATATGACCTCAGTCTGACTTGGTAGTGGGATACCTAAAAACAGAGAGAAAAACTACAAGAAAATATGACAACATGTCACAAAAATTATTTACGCTCTGACTAGATTGGATTTATACTGGAAATACAGTTATTAGGAAAACTACCAGTATAGTAGACCATATTAATAACAAGAGCAACAAAATAAGATGATTATTCTATCAAGAGATACAGAAAAAGCTTCTGTCAAGGTGTAGCAATCATTCCTGTTTAAAAAGACAGGAACAATAAATTATAGAAATATAAGAATAAATGTATCTTTCCTAATGGCATAAGTAGTATCATAACGGAGAGAATTCAGCTTGGTGTGCTGAAGAGATCAACACCGCAAAGTCTGGAACATAGTTGAATTGTACTAAGTTTCTATATAATGGGAACAACCTGAAAGTAAGGAAGATTAGGGGTAAAGCAAGGATTTCCGTCATCATCACTATTTGATGCAATGCCAGATATGCAGGCAAGAAAATAAAGTTGAGGGAGGAAGTCCTCCAGGAAGAAACGGAATTATCGCTTTTTGGAGATGGCTTGATAGTTTACTTAGAGAACCTTAGTGTCAGTTAAGAAACTAAAAGGAAATGTAATTCTATCAGACTTCTATTAATATTTCCCAATATGACAAGACTTTCAAAAAGCTAGAATTGGTGGACAATTGATTAGTTACAAGGTATTTGCCAGTAGTCTGGGATAGAAACATAGCCAGGGATTATAAAGCACAATATTTAATTGTCTTTACCAGGAGTAACTAGAAAAGTGAGTAAATTTCAGCTCATCCAACTTTCTTATGCATCATTGGGATGAGTTGGTGGAACAAGTCACAAGATTAATGATGAAACCTGTGTTCCCTTCCCACTCTTTACTTTACATCAGCTTCAACAGTCTGAGCTTCAGTTTCCCAAGAAGCTCAGTTCTTTTGTCATAACCAGATAACTTGTATACATTTGGACAAGTTACATAGACTCTCCCTGAGTTTCTGTCTTCATCTGCACAATGAAGCCATTGGGCTAGATCTGTAATGTTCCTTCTGGTGACTTCCTCCTGAGATTATGTCCAGTTTGTCTTTGATGTATCTTTATGTATGTAGTTATTTGCTTGTTTCCCCTTTAGCTCCTTAAGAAAAGGGATGATTTTTGCCTTTCTGTATGTATCTCCAGGCATATGGTAGGTGCTTAATAAATACTTGCTAATTTAGTGCTAGCAGTCTGATTCTGGAGTTCTTTTGCTTTTCTGGTTATTGCAGTGTATCTGTGTTCTGGACATGCATGTGCCCACAAACATAGTCAGCACCCATCTCTTATGGTTACGACTAATTTCTGAGTTTTATTTTGAAGAATTTTTTGAAGCTGAGCTTAGTGTTGTTTTCTTTTCCAGATTTATACTGGCTGTTATGATGGTAGCATCCAGGCTGTGAAGCTAAATCTGATGCAGAATTTTCGCTGTTGGGTGAGGAGTACCTTCTAACTGGAGATCTTGAAGGAGAGGCTGGATAACAAGGGTCGGGATTATTATAAAAGGGATTTCTACATATATGTGGGTTGGACAACATGACCTCTGCAGTCCTTGCCTACTCTAAGATTCTGCAGTTCTCTGAGCAGACTTTTTCTTGTTGCTAGCATATTTATGGTTCATGCTACTTGTTCTCAGTTTAATTTTATGGATTTTTATGGTCACTATCAATATTTATTTGAATACCTACTGAATGTGTGACAGATACCACATTAGAGGGATCTTATTAACATGTTATATATAGATACTGTCTTCTGATCTGTTATTGTGTCATAGGAGTGGCAAACAGTAAAATAACTATACTAACTTTTATATGCATTTATTCTGAAGATAAAGCATGTTGGAGATAAAAATTAGAAATATACAGAGTGCTCAGAGAAGTCTCTTGTAAGATGTACTCTTTGGAGAATGAGAGGTCTGTGGTTCACAGTCTTGTGGATTCAGAGAGAGATACTCTTGCTCTGCAGATGAAAACAGCCTATGGAATTCTAGAATGTAATTTAGCTGCTTCCCTGTCTATGCCATAGGTGTTTGTGCCAGCTCATTTGTCAATTGTATTTGTAACTATCTCTTTTGTTATTCTCTTACTTGCTTAAAAAGAGTAATTTGGGGTCCTGAAATATTCCCTATTTGTCATCTCTGAGCTTCTTGTCCAGTAGCAACTAAGTAAATCCTAAACCCTAAATCTTTAGGATTCTGCTGGTGGTGTAGTTGTGGTTCTCCTGAGTCTTAATCCAAGTACGGCCTGCTCATGTACCAAACTTTCCTGTGTGACTTATATTTATAACTTAGTGTAACTTGGATATATTGGGACTTTATCATCCTCTGCAGAGACAAGCAAAGTGTAGATCAGCAGGTTACAGAGTTTCCAAGTCTTCTAGGAATTAGTGAGATAACAGAAATTGAGAGATGAGAAAATTACCTGATTTTTAGGTGTACTAAGGGTCCGAGTGAGGACGTTCTCCACATTTGTTCTTCCTTGTTATCTTAAACTTTTCCTTTCGTCTTTTGCCTCCAGTGGCATGGTTGCTCATTGATATTTGGAGTTGTGGATCACCTCAAACAACACTTGCTAACCGACCACACCAATCCAAACTTTCAGACTTTGAAGTGTCGTTGGAAGAATTGTGATGCGTTCTTTACTGCTCGGAAAGGATCCAAGCAGGTAGGTGTTACCTGGAAGTCAGGAGACCTAGCTTCTCATCCTGCCTCTGCCATTGCTAGCTAGCTGTGTAGACTTGGTTGTTTCTCATGAGGGGAGTGTTGTAATAGGTGATCACTCTTTGAGGTCCTTTCCAACTCTAAAATTCAAAGTAATATAATAACTCTTGATCAACCTGCAGTCCCCTAGAGAAAAGATATATAAGACTGAAGGTGTGTTACTTCTGATTCTTTTATAGGATCCTGATCTTTATCTATTTTAGGGACAAGAAAATCATTGTGTGCTGTGTGTGTGTCTGTCCCCATGAGTACGCATGCATACACACATATACACATACATACCTTTTCTATTCTCCTTAACAAGACATCTTTCTTGAGATCCAATAAATAACATGATCCCAATTCTTATGTCTTAGAATTTTCTTGTAATGAATATTGCTAGAGATAAGGGAATTTGTAAAAATTTTTTGGTTATTGATATACACGCAGATTTCTTGTGATGCTTGTTCTGTAATGTTTGACCTTTTAATAAGTGAACTGTTGTGTAGCAGTTGGATTTGAAATTTAGCCCTAAAAGGGCAGGTTACTTCAGGGACACAAAAAACCACTTAGCAGTTTTAAAACCCAGCGTTTGAATTTGGAGACCTCTTCCCGTCCCTTGTCATAGATTAAGAATGCCTTTATTCTTCCTAGTAACGCTGCTATTATGATGGTTCTAAATTGAATAGTTGCAGCCATTCATGACTGTTTTTCACGATACGGTGCCTGGGTAGTGAGGGGAAAGTCTTTCTGCCTTCTAGATTGATATGTGCCTTCTGCTAACTCTTAAGTGATGGGCTCCTCTGTCCCTTTTTTCTCAGGATGCAGCAGGACATATTGAACGACACGCTGAAGATGACAGCAAAGTTGATTCATGAAGTTTTTGCCTCCCACGTTGGGAAGTTGTTTAGACCTGTTATTGCCCATATCAGCCCTCTGTGTGTACCACTCCTTCCAGCCTTCTTCTCTTCTCCTTCCCCTCCCCCTCAACCTTACCCTCTCCTCCCCTCTTTAAAGGAAGGCCGGAAGGGGAATATGATTATTTGGTCAGGCTAAAGATGCCGTGAGCCTGTACAACTCTGGGAATATGGGTTGACCCTTTGCGGTCAAGCTGGAGGCTTGTTATTTAATGAGGTGTAACAGATGTTAAGAACATGCCCCTGGGGATGGTACAGTGCAGATACACAATGCCCTTCTATAAGGGCAACATGATCTGTGTCCATTAATGTGCTCCAGGTGTTTTACCAGATGCAGAATCTTTATCAGTCACATTCTTGGTAGAGAATTTTTTTAAAAAACAATTTAAGTTATTAAAGTGGTTAAAGTACCAAACCAGGATATCTGATTGCTAAATGCAGTCAGATTCTGCATTTCCAAGATTGAGTTTTAATTTCCTTTCTTCAAGTTACTGCCAGGTATTTTCACATGAAATTGGAAGTAAATTGTCTGCTTTCTTAATGTAATGTGCTATTTAAGTGTCAACATTATTCCTTTGAAATTGGAAGAAGTTTGTAATAAGTGGTGAAGGACACAGTGGTTTAAGGACGTGGAATGGCTATTCTGCAAATGCCTGCACTTCAGGTGACCTGGGGCATAGCAGTTCAGCCCTGTTCATTCAGCAGAAACACAGTGATTCCTACCCAACTACTACTTAGTAGGACTCTCTGCTTCTATGAATAGCACTGATCTTTGCTATTGAACTGGAGTATGTAGTACAAATATAATCTAGTAACAGACATGATAGAGGGGAAGCCTTCGTTTTATTTTCTGGCTTTTGGGGTCTAAGACTTGATCCAAAGCTGACTTCCTTCTCCTGTCCTCCCCTCCTCAAACCAGGTTAGATTGATCTGGCCTTGGAACACAGTAATTTTTCACCTGGACTGCTAAAAATGCTCCTATCTCCTCCGTCCAAGATCTAACCATACCTTCGTGGAGTTAGGGTGGAAAACCTGAACCTACTTATAGAAAACCAAGTGAATTTCTTCTTATTTCAAGAATCCTTTGCTTTCCACCCCATCAAACAATGAGAGAAATATACTTTCTTGGGCTCCTGTTGAAGGGGAGCAACCATAAGAAAAAGATCTTGTTAGACATTTAACTGAGACTGTTTTGTTTTTTTTTGGAGAGGCGAGCATTTATTCTAGGCCATTTAGAAGTCAAACTAGAAGGTGTTTCATGATTTTTCTAGCACGGAAATGTTGCCTAGAGGTTGATAGGAAGGAAGGAAAAGAATCGATGTAGCTTTGCAATGTGAATGTCTCAGAGCCTGAGATGTACAATCGGTTTTCCCTTAGTGTGTCCACTCACATTTCCTCCCTTTAGCTCTTGAATGTATTAAAGCATTGGGGCTCACAAATGGCTCTGTAAATTCCTTCCTTTTCTATCCGTAGGAGGAAGAAACCCATTTTTTAACTGAATTGTGTTCAGGAAGAAGAAAGATTCTATTGTGTGAGGTTCATGTGTCTATCATTTTAAAGTGGCATTTTAAAAAAGTTTTTCCTCATTTCACATCTCTGCTTCCTTTAAAGGTTAAGAGTTGTGACAGGAGAACTCAGGCCAGCCTACGGGTATAATGGGAATGCACCTCTCAGGGGAATTCATTTGGGTGTTCTCTGGTGGGCTAGGTGTTCTTTTTTTAGACCATCTGTGGGTTGAGCATTTGAACCAAAGCCACAATCCAGAGCAGTGTCAGACTTGCTCATGTGGTAAACCATATAATCCATTAATCAGGAGTCCTTAAATACTTGTTTCCCATTGGTTAGCCCTTTTTAAAACAAGGGAAAGTGACCTGGGAAAAATCTGAAAGATCAAGGCTTGGAAGCCCTAGAAGTAATTACTTTCAAAAGCCCTAGTACCACAGGAAAGTGGCATATGGGATGTTCTTTGGGAAGTCTGAGGATATTGACAGGAGATGAGTGAGACTTAAGAGATGAGGTAATTGAAGCGAAAGAGGATATGCAGTGTGTCTGCCTTCCTCTGTGTGTGTGTGTGTGTGTGTGTGTGTGCGTGCGCGTGCGTGTGTGTACCTTTGACAGTTTGCCACATCTCCCAAGTTTTTCTGGAAGAATGCTGAAAACATTTCTGTTGTGGAAATGTGGAAGTCTCATTCACAAGCTAACAGATGATGCACTTTTTTAGAAATGAAAATCTTACGGATGTGAGTTCTAGCTTGGAAATGAGGGAGTAAATGCTTATGTAACTTTTTTTTTTTTTTTTGGTAAAGTGCAGGTGTAGACCCTTAGGGCTTTTTGGTTTTGTTTGTTTATTTCAATCTTCAAGAATATCAAAGCTGACCCAAGCCTTTGGTCTTATCTCACAGAGAAACTTAGATTGTTGCTTGTATGTTGTCAGTGGTCTGGAGAATCTAATCAGTGGTAGGTGAGACAGAAGATTAGACTGGAGGAGGCTCTTAGGAGAAGTTGAGGTTGCGTTACAGAAACCATTTCTCTGATGCTACTTTCGATTAGCTGTGACAAATTTGGAGGCCAGAGCCCCAGGGACTTGCAGTGTGTCAGTGTGCGTGTGCAGGTGTGTGCATGTGTGCTTTAAAATGAAGATGTTTGTGCAGCCCCACCTAGAGTTTCAAGCTAGAATCTAGGCAGGTTCAAGGGAATACACTTAAGCCAAGCAAATCACAGTGAGATCACTTGAACCTAAATAAAGTCAGTAGCACATTCCTGCCTTTGCATAAAGAGAAGATTTTTCTGCAGGGACATCTTTGATCCACTCCTTAGACCTGGACCGTGGCAGGCTGTTGCGTTGTGTTCTAGACGACCTGTAACTTGTGTGCAGAGAACTTTCTGTGTGAGTTACTGTAATCCTAATAAGTGATGTTTTTGTCAGTTATGCCATAAATCATCAGTAACTGGATGTAAGTGTGGTTGGATGTCAGTTTTGTTTTAGGGAGACAGTGTAACCAATATAAAGAAGGGAATTATTGATAGGCAGGAGTCCACGGTGTGAGGGGGCATATCTTCAAATGAGACAGAAGCAGGGAGTGCAAGGTCTTGGCTTGCTTAAGTGGTTTGGCTTCAAGTCTCTAGCCTTTTAACTATACTCTAATAGTTCAGCAACCCTTGAGATGTTTAGAAAAGCGCCATCCACAGGTACCTGACTGCAAAATAAAGCTCTTGTTTGTGCCACTGATTCATCCCCTACTCTCACGTCTTCCTCAGGGTTTGGAGAGGAGCAAGTTTCCTCATTTGCTTCCTCCTCCAGTTCCACAGCCTTAGGACAGTGAGGATTTATTTGCACAACTGCCCTTGTGGCCTGTGGTGAGGTCCCCACCTCCTGCTTGCCTTTCCCTGACCAGTGATGCTGGTTTAGCAGATAGTAAGTAGAAGCTATCCTTGGAGTAGTGATAGGGTCTTGACTGAGTTTCATGCACAAACGTGTCTACATATCCCTTACCAAAAATAGAACTACAATTTTAACAAACTTCCCCCAGCACATAAGGTCTTTGCATCACATGGCAATCATCAGACTTTTAGAACTTTCTGAGATGTACCAGGTATCCCAAAAGTCATAGCTAAGGCTTTAAACTGCACTAAGATCTTTGGGACGCCCTGTAGATTACACCACATCCTAGGTAACAGTCAAATTGATGTTGGAAAAAAAACTTTTTTTTTCTCCTTAATTACATATACATCATTGTTCTTAGTTTCAGAAGTTTTTAACACAGTATGTGGGTTTAGAAGAATGAAAATGGGTGAGACAATTCTGAAGTATTTAATAAGCAAATACCTTGGCCCCTTTCATTTTGGTATAAAGCTGTGAACTCCATGAAACTTTGTAAAGGAAGAAGTAAAGCAAATATTGAGAGGAAAATAAAACTTAAATACTTTTAACAATTGGCTCTGTCAACTTAATTGTCTCCCAGTTGTCTGTTTATAGCCAACTTAGCCATTTTTCAGTGCTTATGAGTCTCCTACCATCAGACGGGAGCTTTGTTTTTCAGCCTGTTCAGAAGGTGGCTCAGAGGTCATTTAAACCAGCCTCACTTTAAAGAAAAAATTCAATCCATAGCATCCCTGAATGACCAACAAGTGGTCATTCAGCCTCCATTTGAACACTTCTAGGAAAGACTATCCCCTCAAAGTAGCGCATTCTGTTCTTAGATAGCCTTGTGCAAATTTTCACTTGAGGTGGTGTCCTACTTCTCCCTCTGAAGAGAGGGTGAACAAGGGAGGATGTAGGTCATCCTGATGGAGCCTACAAAGTTGGATGAGGGTGGACACAAGTTTTAAATCACTTTAGGAGAAAAAAAAATGTTGGGGAAATTAATAGAGGAGATTCCTAAAGACATACATTAGACTAAAGGACCTTCGAGGAACCTTCTAAAATGCTTGGAATACTGAGATTCTATACATTGGTTTCACTGTTAAAATCTCAAATCAAGTGTTTCTTTGACAGTTCCTGGCCAAATGCAGTCTGCTAGCAAACCACAGCGGCATAACCAGTGAAAGTCACAACCTCAATACAAGTTTAAACATTGGGACTTTAGCACAACCTTTTGAGTGTTTTCTCCAACTGCATTTGAATGAGTTATCATCTCATATTGGTGGTGGCCAGTATAGACCCTTTGCCCCTAGTGTACAGTTCAGACTTTTCAACTGTTTTCTTTCAGCATGCACTCCTGTTTCTGGGAAAGTGTTCGCATGCTTTTTAAAGTAATCCCTTTCCTAAAGGGACTGATTTTTAAAATTTGGTCTTTATATTTTTTTTCCAAATCAGAATTTGGGTCTAGTTGTTTTCTGTTCTGAGACTAAGGAGTCCTCTACCCTGGGATTACTTTGGCTCCTAAGTGGATAGGGAAACCTGGCCTTTTTCGTCTGTTCCCAGATGTGAACATCAAATGTATCAAAGAGTGCACGCCAGATAGACACATGCCTTTTATTAATTTGGGAAATCTTATTGGGACCACAACCAGTCATCTGTGACAACCCACACAGGGAATTGTCCAGGTCTACTTTCCTCTGTATAAATCCAGAACAAATAAAATCTTGAAATAAAACCAAGGCAGAACCATGGGATAGAGGGAAGGAGTCCAAGAGGCACTCCATGCTTAATGTCCACCGACATGTGAACAATGAAGGTCTTTTTCTTTAACATGACCAGCAAAGTACAATGCCGGACAGATACCCCAGGAAGTATTTCCTTAGCCTTCCTCAACCCTGGTCTGTTTTCTTAGCCATAATTGCATTGTGTTCCACCCCTGAGGTCAGTTCTGATCTGGAGATTTGGGGACAGTCCAAAGAGGGACCTTGATTGGAGGCTCAAACCCTTGCATTAGCTCTAGGATCAAGTTAGCTTTTTAGGTACCTGCACTGAACCTCTCTAGTTAGAATCTTCCCCCAGGGCTAAACATGAACTCTATGAAGTTGGCAAAGACTTGCTTCACTGTAGTACTCTGAGAGAATGTCACTGCTTTTATGGGGAAAAGAAGTTACACCTCTGCTCACACCTTGTCCTAGAGGGTTGAGGTTGGTTAGGGAGCAGCTCTATGGGTCTGGGGAAGGCATCTAGTTATCCCAAGGGGAGGTGTAGTGAATAATAAAACTGGAGCATCCTGAGACTAGCTGGGAGCACAGAATGATGAAAGAGAACCACCGTGGGAATCTCGAGGCTGTTAGAGATGTTGCGACACTAGCTGCTGTGGTTGACATCATGAATGGTTCATCATGTTCAGTTTTAGTTGAGGTGAGGGACGCATGATTCAGGCATACATAGTAAGCTGCAGCCACTGAAAGGGGAGAAACCAAGATGAGGTAAAAAATGTGAGGCCCCAAATCCCACCTTCCCAAGGTAATCAACCCAGGGTACCACAGTGCTAGACAAACAGCAGCTTACTGTTGCTTCCTACATTCTCCCATCCTGCTAGGAAAAGGGAAATGTATGGGTCTCCAGAACATTGCTTCAGAGTTCATCTGACAGCTGAGGGCTTTTATCCCCGAGCTTCCCACTCCTCTCCCCCAACAAGAAGACAAAAACCCATCATTTGCCTTTAAGGGGCTGTCTTCTTTACACAGACCCCACAGGGTAGTTTGGAAGTCAAGGGGGGGCCAAGCCAATCTCTTGTGACTCCCACCTTCATCTTACAACAGAATAGGGGACTTTTTATATCTTTACCTCGAGAACATTGAGTTTAATGATGCCATCTCCATCCTTGTCAAAGGCTTGAAAAGCCCCTGTGTGAAGAGAGAGAGATCAGGTAGCCCCCTCCTACCCTGGCCACTATGAGAGATGTGATGGGGCCATGTTCTTGCTTGTTCAAGGACCGACTGGAAGTCTTGCCCAACCCCACCCTTACCCTCAGTAATTAGAGGGATCAACTCAGCCTATAAAACAAGGAGCTGAAAGGCCAAGCAGTGACTTCCCCACTTACTGAACATGCCCTCCAGCCGCACAAAGCAGCAGATGAAGCTGTCAAAGTTGATGTTCATAGACTTGTCTGCGTAGCGCATGGTGATAATGTCATAGAGCTGACTGTTGAGGTGGAAGCCTGGGGAAGAAGGAGTGTTGAGAGAGAAGGTAAAGTTTATCCTTTGGGGTTATTTTGGTCTCTTCTACTTCCCCCGTTGCTTTTCATTTGCTGTTTTTCCTCCTTCCCCTTACAAAGGTCCAGTTCACATGGCCCACCCTTAGGCCTACCTCCACTCACACACTCACACCCTCACCCACCCACTTCAAGAGCTCTTACCTGCGTCATTCACAGCATTGCGCATCTCATAGCTGTTGATGGTGCCGGAATGGTCTGTGTCGTAGTGTTTGAAGATTTTCTGTCAATAGAAAATTTGAAAGCAGGAAGGATTATTTTGTTCAAAAATAGACATTTATTAAAGACCTAATGTGTGCAGAACACTGTACTAGGGAGATAGAAAACAGGATAAGGCACTCCCTGCCGTCATGGAGCTAATGTGGTAAAAGGAGTCATGAACTTGGATTCAAAGGACCCCAGCTCCCTTTCTGGTTCTGCCATTTTAATTAACTGAGGAACCTTGGGCAAGTCAACCTGAATTTAATTTTTAAAAAAAAACTATAAAATGCTGATAATCATAGAGTGGTTGTGAGGGGAGGACTTGATAACCTTCCATACACCATATAACTCATGGATGAGACATATTCAGACATGGCACACAGTATTAAGTATATTATCTCAATTAACAAGGATTTGTTATGACCAGCCTCAGTTCTAGAGCACTCACGGTGAAGCATGCCAGCCATTTCCTAACAGGGAGGTGATGCACTCGGGGTACAGAATGAAACATTTTTTTGGACATGGCAGTTACAGAAATTTGTTTTGCTTAACCATGTATATTTGTTACAGTGCTTAGAATTTTCTCCCCCTAACTCCCCTCCCAATGGTGCAGGAAGTAGGAGGGAGTGAAAAAAGATTTTTATTAGGTGAAGAAAAAATCCAAGTATTTATTAAGCTCTTACTATGTACTTGACACTGTACTAAGCAGTGAGGATACAAAGTCAAAAGTCAAACAGTCCCTACCCTTGAGAAACTTACTACTTTCCAACTGGGGAGAAGGAGCTATCTGAGGATTGACTAGGAAAGCTATCATGCAAGGTGTGGCATTTAAGTTCAAATTTAAAGAATAGGGAAAGAGGCCTAGGTATTTGGCATAAGCTATACAGAGTAACTCAGCTTGATGGGATGGGAAAGCAGGTGACCAAGAGTAGTAGGACTAGGTAAGGTTACATTCCCTCCCAGGGCATTTTACTCGTTACCCATCTCACCCAGCCTGTACTACCCCATACCATTCTATCCTTCCCACCTGCCAGCTCTTGATCTTCTTCCAGAGGTGGTGGAATTCCTGCAGGTTCAGCCTCCCAGAACCATCTGTCTGAAGCAAAGTGGTCAGGACCACATGATCAAGTCCCCCAGCCATCAAAGGTGGGCAGAAAAAGGAGGGAGGCTTATAGAGAAATTTCTGCATAGAACATCCCTTCCAATGACCCTCTGTTGTAAGGGGAATGAGCCAATCACCTTCCTTTGTTCACTGGTCCTCCCACCCTCAAGGAATATCCATCCAAATCCCTGCCTTAGGGGCTGTAGGGTTGTCTTAGTGGGTACCTACTCTGTGACAAAGGTAGCCTCAAATGATCCTCATTTACTTGATTTGGAGGTATAGTAACCTAGTAACCAAAAACTCCCCCTGGAT
Source organism: Bettongia penicillata ogilbyi (assembly GCA_023548195.1). NCBI lineage: Eukaryota > Metazoa > Chordata > Mammalia > Diprotodontia > Potoroidae > Bettongia > Bettongia penicillata. Next base: position 4,214,665 of record JAJHZJ010000447.1, on the reverse strand, counting down.
AACTGCTGCAATAGCTAGCAACTGCACTAGATCTAAATTCAGTCTAGGGTCTGGGTTAGGTCTTTACAAGACCATACAGCCCTGTTTTGCTAGGTCCTACCCACCACTCCCTGGGTCCGTGGGGCCACATGATGAGGAGATGGGAGAATGGGGTGATAAACAAATTAAAGGATACATCCATCAGAGCAATCATGCTTCGGCAGGACTCAAGGGTGAATCCATCTATCTTCAAGTCTTTATCTGAGGGGGGGAGATGACAAAAAGTGAGGATGATGAGGTCTTCAATTCTGCTCTTCTAGAGAATCTTTCCTTCCCACTGGTTACTCTAAAGAGCCAGAACTCCTCTTTTGTCTTGGGTGAAGGTTTTCAAGTCACTCACGTTTGTTCACCACTGTGTTGAGAACATTCTTGAGTTCATCAGCACAAATTTCCATGTCCTAAAAAGAAAAGGGAGAGAGTGAGGGTCCTCATGGAATGATGATCTATTAGATCAGCTACACAAATCCTGAACAAGTACCATTGTGTCTCATCGGGCTTCTTTGCCAAAAAGAGCATTATCTGGGAGGCAGAGGGAAGATTAACGTCATGAAGCCCAGGCACATGTAAGAGGGAAGGGCCTCTCAGGCCTTCACTCCAATTCTTGATTAGATTGGAGACCTCAGCCTGAAGTGACCCCTACCTCCTCCAACCTTCTAAAACAGCTACTGTCAGCAGTTTATTTGACCATTAACAACAGATTTGACATTTATTAAGCACTTGCAATGTGAGGGACTCAGGGGATATAAAAATGACGATTCCTGGCCTCAGCATTTGTAAGCTAATAGGGGATTTGGTGTGCTCGCAAAATATAGGGTATATTAAAGTAGTAATATATAAGACGACTGGAAAGGTAAAAAGGATCTAGGACTCAGGGGTGGGGAACCTATGATCTCAAGGCCACATGTGATCCTCTAGATCCTCAACTGCAGTCCTTTGACTGAATCCAAACATCACAGCACAAATCCCCTTAATCAAAGGGTTTGTTTTGTGAAATTTGGATTTAAAGGGCTGCACTTGAGAATCTAGCGGCTGCAGCTTCCTCACCCCTGGTCTAGGTTGGGATAAGCTTTAACTGCTGAACGGAAAAATTTATATTTGATCCTAGAAATAATGGGAAGTCACTGGAGTTTATTGACTATGGAGGTGATATAAGACCTGTGCTTTAAGAAAACCACTCTGGGAGTTGTATGGAGAATGGATTAAAGTGGGGAGATATTTAAAGCAGGGTGACTCAATTAGGAGGCTGATGCAATTACCCAGGTGAGAGGTGATAATATCAAGGTGATATTGCTGTGTGAGTAGACAGAAGGGGAAAGAGCTATTCAGGAGATATTATAGAGAAAAATCCAAAAAGATGTGGCATCTGATTGGCTATACAGGATGAGGAAGAGTGAATAGTTAAGGATGAAATGGAAGTTATGAACCTGAATGACTGAGAGGGTGATGGTACCCTTAACAGAAATCAGGAAGTTCTGAAGAGGTTTGTGGAAAAAAGACAGTGGTTATTGTTTTGGACATGTTGAGGTATTCTATCAGTGTGAAGAATGATACGGGTCTAGAGCTCAGGAGGAAGGCTAAGGTTGGTTCTGTAGATCTGGGAATCGTCTGTATAAAGATGATAATTAAACCAATGGAGCTGATGAGACCACCAAGTGAGAGAATATCAAAAGAAAAGAGAAGAAGGCCCAGGACAGGGCCTTGAGGACACTAATCTGGCAAAGAAGCCTAAAGAGCCATCAGACACAAGGACCATCCAGGGAAAACATCACAAAGCATCGCAAAGACCCAAGGAGCAAAGAGTGTCCCAGAAGGTGCTCATCACCAGTGTCACATGCAGCAAAAGGTTCAAGAAGGAAGGGGATGGAGAAAAGTCCCATGAGATTTGCCTTCTAAGGGATCAGTGGTTACTTTGGAAAAAGTGGCTTCTGTTGAATGATGAGTTTAGAAGCCAGATTGCAGAGAATTTAGAAGACAGGAAGGAGAGGCACTAAGTATAAAAGACTTTCTAAAAAAGTTTAGTTGAGAAAAGAAGAGATATTATATGATAAGCTAGCAGGGGTGGTAGAATCCAATGAGTGTTTTTTAAAGATGGAGACTTACCATTTTTGTAGTCAGCTGGTAAGGAACCAGTAGCTAGGAAACAGATAGTGAGTGATGGATGGGAGTGGAGGCAATCTGCTGGAGGAGATGGAGGGGATGGGATTAAGAATACATATAGAAGGGTTGGCTTTTAGGGAGAGGGACCACCTCGTCATCAGATACTGGTGAGATAGAGGAAGATACTAGCAGATGGATGGGAGATGAGAAAAGGAAAAGAAAGACCTTTCAGTAAATAGCCTTAATTTTTTTAGCGAAATATGAGACAAGGTCCTCAGTTTGAGGGTGAGAGGAAAGAGTGTTAAGGGAGTTTGAGGAGAGAAGAAAAAGTTAGGAATAGCTCACCTATAGTAGTCCTGTTGTAGTTGGGATTAGATGTCATAAATTTATAGTGGTCTTGCTACTTAACACAGGAAGAAATATCCAGTGTGATATCACTCCTGGTGTTTGCTGGAGCTCCACTCTTATCATAATGAATCCAGGTATGATTGTGATCCAGGCCCTTTACAATATGGCCTCAACTTACCTTTCAAACCTTGTCATACGTTACTCCCCTTTCTGCATTCCGTGATCAAACTAGCCTTGCTAATTTGTATATACAATCCTCCATCTCCAGTCTCTGTGCTATTGTACCTACTGTCCCGCATGAGGTAGGAAGGGACTCCCACCTCACCTCTGTATTTCAGGATCCTCCTTTTCCTTCAGAACTCTGCCCAAGGGGACTTAAGGCTTTTCCCGTTCCCCCCAGCTCCCAGCGCTAAGACAAATTCCATTCTTGTTCGGTTAGTTTTCGGTCCTCTCCAATTCTTCATGGCCCCTTTTGGGCTTTTCTTGACAAAGATACTAGAATGGTTTGCCATTTCCTTCTCCAGCTCATTTTACAGATGAGCGAATGGAGGCAAGAAGGGTTAAGTGACTTTCTCAGGATCACACAGCTAGTAAGTATCTGAGGCCAAATTGAACCCAGGCCTCGTGCCCTATCCAGTGTGTCACTTAGTAAGAAAAATTATCAGGTACTTATTTTTTATATATCTATTTACGTACATATTTTGTCCCCCAAAATACTTGAAACTCTCTAAGGACATGAACTGTTTAATTTTTGTCTTTTAATCGTCAGTGCCTAGGAGAATCACTGGTGCATGCTAAGCACTTAATACTTGAGTGGTTGAACGGAAGTCGCAGATCACAGGTGTCTGTCTGTACAGTACTTGGCCCAGTCCATAGACAGCTACTTACTGTGTATGTATTTGTTCATATTTTGTATGTATGTATATTTATCGGTGTATATTTATTCATATGTATATCCCAATCCATAGATAGCTACTTAGTGTATATGTGTTTGTTCCTATTTTGTGTGTGTGTATGTATATTTATCGGTGTATATTTATTCATATGTATAACCCAATCCATAGAGAGCTACTTAGTGTATATGCATTTGTTCATATTTTGTATGTATGTTTATTTACAGGTGTATATTTATTTATATGTACATCCTAGAACTAATAGGAGATATGTTGTGGGTTTATTTACAAAGCTGATGATGTATCATTTTGTCATTCATCTAAGGCAGCACCTGATGACAATGGGAAAGGTGGGAAAGTTGGGAGATTCTTTGTGAGGCTAGAGAGCCTTATATCATAAAGCCATTACAAAGTTCCCATTAAGATTCTGCCCAACCTAGTCATCTTCATGGTGCAGACAAGAAGACAAGAGCCCATGTACCTTCAGTCTTTCACCTAAGCTTGGTTAAGATGCCACTAGAGGAGACGGGGAGGGAGAGTGGAATAAGAACATCTCTAGGACCTTTGGGGTAGCCACTTTGAAAGGTACTCACATCACCCGCAATCTGTCGAAAAATGTTCCTGAATTGCACCTGCTCCTCAGTCTCCCGGTCAGTGTTTCCTGTGATTGGCTGTAGGGGCACAAAGGAGGAGGTCAAACAGAGAAAGGGAAAGTGGACAGGCCCCCAGTGAAAAAGGAAACAAGGGCAGGCCCTTTATGACCCGAGGAAGCTATCTGTTCAATATGGCTCTCCGGCTCCCAACCAAGCATTAGTAATATGTTCTTTTCCTTCTCATCACTCCCCTTGCTAGGAATGTTCTTTGTTAGACGACCAAGGGAGATTTTTACAGCCTCACTGTGTAGGGCTGTAAGCATCCTTCTCTTGTTGATTCTAGGCAGAGCTGGAGGGAGAAAGTTTCTGGTCCATTTCCGTCTGTTTAGGAGTGAAGACTGGACACAGAATCTTTCCTGTCCCCTCCACCCTGGCACTGTCTAACAACCTGAATTTGAATCCTGCTTCAGACACTTACTAGCTGTGTGACTGACTTCATCTCTCCAGGTCTCCGGTTTCTCATCTCCTGAGGGAGCTAACCTCTCATGTCCCTTCCAGCTCTAAATTTATGATCTATCATTCCATAGAGAAAAAGCAGCTCTGCCAACAAGGTCCACCAGAGACACTTTTGGCTACAGAAATGTGCAGAAAAGTTCCATTCCTCACTTTTCCGTATTCAGGCTTCAACTACCCCTATCTAGGCAAAGAGGAGCATTCCAGGCAATGCCAGATCTCATGTCCCTGCGTCTTCATTAGGGACAAAAGAGCCACAGCCATCCTGACTCAACTACCTTCATCCTTCAGTCCAGAAGTCCCAACTCTATTAGGATAAAGCTCATTAAGCAACTGATCCTAATTTTCTTCAGGACTTCTCCTCCCATACCTCCTCTGCCTGATAATCTGCACACAATTGCCTCATTCCTTCCACCCCTTGCCCCACTACAGCCTGTAGTACCTATTCTGTGTTCTTATCTCCCTTTGCTTCTTTTTAATTTCACATTTTCTTAGGCTAAGACCCTAAAAGGCAGAATATGATACCCAAAACTATGTTCCCTTCCCTTCTTCCTCAGATTGCCTTGTTTCTTTCTCTGCCGTCTGACTACATGAGGAAGGATGCCAAGCTGTTCTCATACTTTTCCCTTGGACAGGGCCTAGTGCTGGTAGTTAGTCCTTTATACACTTAGCTCCAAAGCAGGAGTTCCTCAACCATTTCCCCTCAATCAAGAACAATTCCCCTGATGGTTCAGGAAAGGGATGGGGAAGGAAGAAAAAGATGTAATATTACAAACCAAAGCTGTTGGTTATAAAAAAGAATCCCCACCCTAAAACCCAGACTTCATGCCTCGGCTGCCACACAGGCCTCCCCATTATTCCACATGCTCCAGAAACCTGAGTTGGTTTCTCTGTCTTATCAGAGCTTGTTTTGTCCTTGCCCTCCTCAGACTCATGGTCCACACCCAGCTCCTTGTTGCTGTTTGCTCTGTCAGACACGAAGATGATGGGCTGGAGAAAGGAAGGAAGGTGTTGGAAGGGGGCAAGGTAGCAAGCATTGGAGATGTAGAGGGAAACTGGGAAGGAGACTCATTCTCAGGCTTCAGAGGTTGCCCTTGAGCCAAGCAGAGGCCATCTCCTGTCAAGTAGCAGTGATGCAAAGATTAAATGCTGTAAAGATTAAGCTGAGAGGTAAACAGAGGGAAGGTAGTGTATAAGAGAAAAGCACAGAAGCAGGAGTCAGCCTGCCCTGACCTTGATCTCATTTCACAGAGATATGTGATGGCGCTGACTTGTACCAGCTGGACAATTGTTAAATTTTCAGTGTATTTGCCACTTGGAAGTTGGCAAAAAAATACAGATCAAAGTTTGATTTATTTTGCTGATTATCCATAGATGTAGGGAAGTGATGGTGCAAATCTTAATAATTCAGGTCAAACTTAGAAATGTATATCGCAGACTTTTTTTTTGAAGAGTTGATTGTTAACATTGACCACCATACTCTGCCTATACGTGACCAAAAGAATTATTTCTATATCCCTAACATGGTCATCTGGCCTTTTCTTGAAGAACTCTGGCAAAGGAGATCCTACCACCTCTTGAGGCAGCCCATTCCACTTTCAGGCAAGTCTAATTTGGAAGTTTTCCCTAACATTGCGGCTTAAATCTACTTCTACAATTTCTACCTCTTCACTCCCAGTTGTGCTTTCTGGGGTTGGCACAGGTTTATTCTTCACTCCTTCAAATATGCATAGACTGCTATCACATTCTTCCCAAGTCTGTTCTAGCTGATCTTATGGCATGGTCTCCAGTCCTCTCATCACCTTAATAGCTCTCCTCTGGCTAGGGTCCAGTTTGTTCATGTCTTTCCTAAAATGTGGCATCCAGAACTGAATGTGATATTCTCTAAACCAGTGATTCTCAAGCTTTCTGGTTTCTGGACCCCCTTTGCACTCTTAAAAATTAATGGGGACCCTAAAGTTCTTTTGTTTATGTGGGCTGTATCTAGCAATAATTACTGTACTAGAAATTAAAATTTAAAAAGTTAAAATATTTAATAATTCATTTAAAAACAATTGTAAATCAGTTACATTTTAACCTAAATATCTTAATGAAAAAATAACTATTTTTTAAAAAAATTAGTGAGAGGGGGTGGCACTGTTTTATATATTTTTGCAAATGTCTTTAGTTTCTGGCTTTATAAAATACAATTGGATTCTCATATTTGCTTCTCTTTTCAATCTATGTGTTATTTCTGATTGAAATATAGGAAGATAATCTGGCCTCACAGAGGGATGAATTTGGAAAAGGAAAGAGTATTTTAATAGGTAAATAATATCTTAGTATTATTATGAAAACAATTTTGACCTGGTGAACCCCTAGAGAGTCTTGGAGACCCACAACTTTGAGAACCACTGCTCTAGATGTCATCTGACTAAGGCAGTACAGTTGGAACTAGCACATCCCTTGTGCTATGATTTTATGGGTATTGAGAACTCCATGATTAAACTCCCTCCACCAATGCAACTTAAGATGTTAGAGAATGGCACTGAGAGGTGAGCAACTTGCCTAAGGTTACACAGCCAGTATGTATCAGAGATGGGGACTTGAACACAGGTCTTCCTGACCCCAAGGTCACCTCTCTATATATGGCACACCATGCTTCCTCTCAAACTACTGTATCTTTCTTAGTGCAGTCTAAGTTCATGTTAGCTATTTTGGTTTGCCATGTCATACTACTGATGCATCTTGGAGCTGCTGGTCCATTCAGGCTCCCTGATCTCTTTCGCATGAAGCACACTACCTCAGTAGACCTTCTCCATCTGGTACATTTTCCTCCATTTTATATTTGAGTGGCCCCAAGAGATTAGGTGACTTGTAAAGGGTAGAAAGCTAAGAGGTAGCAGAACTCAGGTCTCAAATTCAAGTCTTCTGACTCAAGTTCTAATGGTGTTAAGCAAGTGAGCAGTGAATTATCACCAGGGCATCGAGTTTACGTAGTACTTTTCACCTTAATAGATGTACTTTTTATGACTAACCTTTTCTTTCTGTCTACTCTGGTCACAAATAAGAGGGCTGGCTAATACATGCCATTCTTTCTGCAGCCTCTATTAATTTTTTTTAATAGGAAGGCTTATAACTCACATCTCTGTTTTATCCTGTATATAGCTTGCTTCATCATTACATTGTAAACTCCTTGAGAGTGAGGACTGTCTTTTGCTGTTTGTATTCCTGTCAATTAGCCTAGCACATCGTAGGTGCTTAATAAATATTGATTGATTGATTGATATACATTTTTTATTTTTTGCTAAAATATACTTTATTATTGTAAGGAAGGATTCAGTTAAACATTTTGGAAAAGAACTCCAGAGATTTAGTCCAATAATTTCCTTTTACAAATTAGGTAATCTTTTAATTTTTGGTTACCTTACCTGGAAAATGAGGATATTAATTGACTTCATAAAGCTCTAAGGCCAATAATTTTAGAATTTTTCTACATTCAGAGAATAGTAAAGACAATTTCCAGACTCCTTTATTAGAGTCTTCATCCACTGGAGTCTTACTATCAAGCTCCACCCTAGTCTCTTGGTGACTCTCATTCAACTTGTGTTTCTTTTATTGTGGGTGTGGGAGGAGGAGGAAGGCTGTGAAATAAATGTTTGTGAAGACCTGAGGGTCTTGCCCGTTCCCTTGTGAAGAGGTCTGGGACATAGCCACTTCTAGGAATGGTGTGATTATAGCAGGGATGGAGCTACACCCAAGGAGGTCAGTTGTGGGATATTGGTTTTTTACCTCGTAAAATCTTGGACTTAACCTGAGGTTTATTTAAAAAATTTTTAAACTTAAAGAAAATATGTTGATAATTATATTTCAATATCATTAGTTTCTTTTGTAGCCTTATGGTTTTTTTTAAATTTTAGATATTTTAGATTTATTTAAATTAAGATTATTTTATTTTACTGCTAATGGGGTCCATGACACAAAAAATTTAAAAACTCCTGTCCTAGAGGAAGGAGATGGTGATAGTCTCCTGAGGGAAACCTTACCTCCAGTCTTTTTTCTTTCCCCTGTAATAGGTTACCAGTCTTATCCTATTTCTTGCCTTTTCAGTAGATAGAGGAGGGATAGAATTTGGAATTGAAAATAAACATAAATCAAAACAAATAAAAAGTCACCCAAATACCCTGCCCCCTCAGGGCTCCTGCCTCTTCCTGGCTGTCTGGGTGGAGGTTTTCTTTCTCCATCCTCCTTGGAAGTAAGGCATAGACAGCTCGGTATCTATCAGTGGCCTTCCTCTGTCCCTCCTCATATGCGGGGAAGGTGGCTTCCCTCTGAGAGCTCACATAGTACTCAGATCCTCCCATGTTCTTCCCACTACAGTTAAAGAGCACAGATTGTATGCTTACTAAGTATCAGAGATACTGGTAAACGTTCATTAATTCACTCATCTACTCAGGGCAAAGCATTATTAGGTGATTAACAGTTAGTAAAGATTCCTTAACAGTAGGTAGCCGTCCAGGGAAGAACTGTTAAGTAGCAGTTGCAGCAGCAGCAGGCCAAACCCCTGCTCTGGTTGTGTGCCAGGATGGGATGTCTGCTTCAGCCATCACACCACACATCCATGCTCTACCTCCAGTAGCCCCGCCCTGTTACACCCACCTTGTGCTTTTTCTTTTTCTGTACAAAGAAAGAAATATCAAGTGCAGAGTAAGTGAAAAGCAGATTCACCAAGAGCCCACTGGCCTGCCTGTCATTCTTTTCTGTGATTCCAGAAGTCAAGCCGCAACTCTGCAGCCTAGATCACAAAAGTCAAGAGATTGGGCCATCTAGACCCAAGGAAGTAAGCAGACAGGGGGAGAGGCCAGAGTACACCTTCTCCATTGGTTTCTAAGAACAGGGTGGTGGGGTAGTTTATAGTAAACTCTATCATTGACCCTGGCTAGAGAACGTAAGGTCAAGTCACTTAACCTCTTTGAAATCTTACTTTCCTCATATGTAAAATGAACTAAATTACCCACTAAGTTTCTTTCCAGCTCTGAATTTATGATCCTCGGATCCAATAATTCTGGATTTTCTGGTTAATAAAATTTTCTTTAATCAAAAGTTGCCTTCTGCATTGTATGATGATATGATGGTTTAAAAGATTCGAAAGAATAGTTTCTGGGAAATTTAATTATTTTATTATTAAGACCAACAGGCTATTAATAAAAGGATGGTCATTTGGCCATCTCTCTTAGACCAAAAGACAGTCATGGCAGTGGGCTCCTAGTTCATATATGCTTCAAAGAGTAGGTGTTTCCAATCTACTTTGATTAGACAACACAATGGAAGGTGAGCTATATTAAAGTGAAGACCTGAAAGTGACATCATGTCACTCTTGGACAGAGAAACTATCTCAATAGCAGACCCCTCATAGGTCAGAACCATCTGAGCTATGAGAACAGCTTCTACCAGAGTGGAGTCTTGAACAGGAAAGTTACTCCAATCACATTATCAGCAAAATCCTCCAAGAGATGGAACTTTTTACTTTATGAAATCAGAACTTAAAAGAAGAGGAGAAATCTGGATTTCCCAAAATTATTGGTTATTAATAATTTTTTTCATTCATTACCAATTTTAAAAGGCTTAAAATGCAGTTAAATACATTTAAACACTACAGTTATACTGAATATAATTTAAGATCATAGGTTTAGAACCCAAGGTCACACAGGAAGTATATAGTAGAGTTGGAATTCTATCAAGACCTGTTAATCCACAAAATGTCTCATAGTCACATTACTTTAGATGAAAATTTTTGAGCAGGAAGTAAATGATAAAAATTGTGCTTAAGAAAGATTAATCTGGAAGTAGCATTAATAATGACACCTCACATCTGAGGTCTCTGAGGCATATTATATACATACAGCATTTCCTTTGAACCTTACAATAAACCTTCTGAAGCAGGTGCTATGATTATTTTTTTCCAGAGGAGGAAGTCGAGTCTCAAAGGGGCTAAGTTAAGGTTAAGGTCACAAATAGTAAATGACAGAACTGGAATTTGAACTTGGGTCTTCTGCCTCCAAATTCAGTCTTCTTCACATGGCATCCTTAGTATTTCTATGTTATTTTCAAAGACACTTTAGGACCTTGCAACATCTCATGTTGAGCATTGTGAATATTAATTATCACTGTATCAACATTGTGCAGAAGTACTGATTAGTAGAGAATTCTGGTTGCCAGGACTCTAGTTATCTATCTAGTTATACATTTTTATTGACCAGTCTATCAGGCGCACACAGTGACTCCCTGTTTAGAAGCAGAATTTGCGAATAAATGAATAAAAATAACCTTGTTAAAGGAAGTCTTTGACCAATTAATTTTTTTGAGGATTCTAAAATATAAAAAGTTAAGGACCCTGAAGATAAAGTAATAGACAATCTTGATGACAAGTTAAAAAACAGTGGAGACTGAAAAAGAGACTCCCAGACAACAGAATGTTCTAAAATTCTACATTAAATTAAAATTCTAAAACTTTCTTTAGACCCTAGATTTGGGAGAGAAGAGGAGCAGACAGACCCAAATACAGATCCAGTTGAGTCAAACATCTTGGCAGAGGAGAGGTGGAGGGGAGACCTATTTGCACCAGTCTTGTGACTTTATCCAGATTAACTGTGGCCCCATATACTCTCACTCATAGCCTACACCACTCCGCCTGTCTGAGGCTCCTCTCTTTCCTCTCTCAACTTTCCTGTAGAAAGTATAAATGTACTTAAGACTTCAGGGCCAAAATTCCAAACCAAAGTTATAAGAAAGAGCTTTGCCTCCTAGCCAATGCTTTCTACTTGTTGACCACCTAATTTCTTTTCATGGACCAGATCTAAGAGCCATGACTAAGGCTAGGAAAGGTCATTCTGCCCCATGAAACTGCACTTACCACTGGGCGATCCACAGCGATAGTATTTTCTACATCTCTGTGAGGAAAACACATATATAATGGTATTAGTAAGAGTGATAAATAATATTTTTATTATTTTGGGGAGACGATTGGCACTGACATGCCCAGGATCACACAGTGGGTATCTTCGGTCAGATCTGAACTCAGATCCTCCTGACTTCAGGGCCAGGTATTCCATCCACTGTGCCACTTAGCCACACTGTGAATAATATTATTGATATTGACAATTTTATTTTCCTCTTTTTTAAAAAAAAATCAAATGAGTTGTTTTTACTATTTTTTAAATACCAGTTCCTAGTTTTATTTATCAATTAAATTTTCATTTCAGTTTAGTTCATCACTTTTTTGATTTTCAGGATATCTAATTTGATGCTGAGTTTGAAGGGTTTTGATTTGTTGCTTTTGTAGCTTTTTTTTAATTGCATGATCTGTTCTTTCTTTTGTTCATGAAAATAATCTGTGGGTTCATGTATCTGGGCACAGGCCTTGCCATACCTTGGAACTGTATCCAGTGGGGCCAACCAGATGCCTGGAAATCTACTGGGAAAAGGAGACTGGACATGGTACTGCTGGGACAAGGGGCTGCATCCAACCAGGGGAGGGCATTGTATGCCCAATTGAAAGACTTCAGGAATGGAGTTCTCCCTACTGGCTCCTTGCCCACCTTCCCCAACATTTCACTGTGGAAGCTCAGAACTCCTATGTCCTTTTTTCCCTAAGAAAACAGAGCTGGAAGTGGCAGTGGACATGTTTTCCAGAGTCAGGTGGGAAAAAGCCTGTACTCACTCAGAGAGGTTCCTTTTTTCAGAGAAGACCCGGAGGATGAATTCTCCCTCCTGGTGGGGATCATAGGTGGAGGGAACGATGACATACTCGCTGGGGGGCAGGCGGAAGCGCTCAGACACTTCACGCATGTTGATGTAGGTTTTACTTCGGGCTTTGGAGGCATTGTACAAGAAGAAATCCTTCTGTAGATGCTGTTTGTTCCCATGCATCTGTGGAGGAGGAAGAAAGCCCAAAGTGGAAGAGGAAAAACAGAATGGAATGGAGCCCTTGTTTCAATCAGAAGACCTGAGTTCAAATCCTACCCCTCATACCCATGGGACATTGGGTAAATCACTTAACCTCAGCCTGAATCTCCAATTTTCTCATCTATTAAATAGAGAGGTTTCACTGGAATAGTTTCTTGAGGTCCCTTCCAGTGCTAAATTGATTATCCCAGACCAGGACAGCTTCCACATGTATAAGAAAGACTGGAAAGGTTAGAAGAGAGGGAAGGGAAGGGAGAATTGTGGAGGATGTCACTACTCTATCCCAAATGAGGCACCTAGGTGGCACAGAGTCGTTAGAGCTCTAGACCTGGCTCTTGACCTCATACATTTACTGGACAGACCAGTCACTTCACGATGTCTGCCTCAGTTTCCTAACTGTAAAGGAGGATCGTAATAGCATCTACCTCCCTGAGTTGTTGTGAAGATCAAGTGAGATAATATTCGTAAAGCACTTGGCACAGTGCCTGGCACAGAGTAGGTTGCTCCTGCCATCACTTCCATACCTCTTTTGGCACCTTAAAAAGAAAGTTAAAAAAAAAGGAATGTTTAGGTTCCATCCTATCAGAACAATCTGGGAAAGAAACACCGGTTGAGCAGGAAATGGCAATCAGGGCAAGAAAATAATTATCTACACTAATTGGCTAACTCTAGTTCATCCCCGCTCCCCCCTCACAATTCATTACAAATTCTCTAAATCAGGATTTCTTAATCTGGGCTCATAAAATTGTTTCCGGTTTTGTTTTCACATTTTCATAACTATTTGATTACAACTTAGTTCCTTTGTATTCTCTGTATTTTATACATTTAAAAACCTTATTCCAAGAAGGGGTCAGTAGGATTGCCAAAAGGATCCGTAACACATAAAGTTAGGAACTCCTGCTCTAAAGGAAATAGCTTAGGTATTCAGGGCTGTCAATAGACCCATGGGAAGCAAGATAACAGGGAACCTTCTGGAAGCCAAGGATTAAGTCATTAAAAGCCAATCTCTGGTAAGGACATGGGATTCCAGGAAGTGGTCCTTGGCCTGAAGATAATGAAGTTGGAGATTGGGCAGGACTAGTACCTCATAGATGGCGAAACCAATGGTGAAGAGGTTGGCGCCCAGTTTCCGATCCTTCCTCCTATTCTTCTGCATCAGAGCCACTAGGAAGCTGCAGACAACCTCATTGTCTTCAGGGTCATCATCTTCCTCCAAAAGCTTCAGGCGATACTGAGGGTTGGTCCAAAAAGTGTCTGTGCCCCGCCAAAAGAAAACACTTGTTAAAGCCGATAACCTTGAAAAAGTCCAGGGAAATGAAGCAGGGCACTGGCTTGGTTGTCCAGGCAAGGGCACCTACAGGGTTCCCTCCCTCTCTGAGAGGCCCAAGAAGGGGAGGACCGTGGACCACCCTTGGAAGGCATTCCAGCATTTTTCCACCTGAGAAGTAGCCTGTCCTTGTTTGAAGCTGGAACAACCCTGGCTACTACTAGTCTGTATTACTGTTTCCCAGTCAGTATATCAAGACATTTTCATGCCTCATCAGTTTATTCAATCTGGGTTACAATATGCTGTATTCTTTTCATATTCCTTTGCGCAAAGCAGTGAGTCTAGAACAGAATTACATCAACTGATAGCCAGGGGACCTTACCATATACCTGAATGAGGCTGTTGAAGGAGAGTTTGTCAATGAAGGCAGAATTGCATCCAATATATGAACACTATATATGTGTCGATTCTATTTGGTTGACTGTGAAAACCAAAAACTAAGGGAGAGCAATCAAAATGTTTTTATGCCTATGGCTCATCTATGGCCCATTGATAGTGAAAAGAGCGCTCAGCTTTGAGATTTTGGGTTTGAGTCTGCTAGAAGTTATATGACCTTATATAAGTGATTTAACCTGGATGAACATTGGTTGCCTTATTGTAAATAGGGATTCACTCCCACCCTAGAAGGTCAGTCAATCCAGTGGCCTAGCATCATGGGTACTGACACAGATTAATGGGGTCAGAGTATATTTCAGGTACCACATTTTTAGAAGGACATTGAAAAGCTGGAAAGCCACGATGGCGAAGAACAGAGGTTCCCAAATTTATTTGGCAGCCTCCCTGAAAATCTACTTTCTTTAACCCTTTGACAGTTTTTTGAAATTTGTGTCATTTTAAAGAAAACATAATTTTTTTTTAAAAAGATGCTTCTTAAATTTAATAATTTATTGTAAATTTGTGGGGTTTTCTCCTGCCTTGAAATTTTGATGATGCAATATTGTGTGATGTAACTATGTTGGAAACAAGTCATTATATGTATATATTCCTGCCGATGCATATTGGACTTCCTGACAATGTGCAAAATGCTTGCCTGCCAACACTTGCTTGTTAAGACTTGTTGGCGGACTTGACCACTCATTGGTAACTTGCATTTTGTGTGTTTATTTGGAAAATAATGTAGTCACTACTCCTTTAACTCTCTCACACAACAGATGAAAGCTGTATGAGCATTTTCCCAAATTTTTCTTATCTTTTCTTCTTTCCTTGTGCTTCCACTGCCCCTTTATTTTTATTCAATGCGCCTCAATTGCACCCAAGACTACTACCATCCCCTGGATCATTCCAACACCCTCTAGGGGCAGTATTTCCCACATTGGGAACCTATGAGCCTCAGGTCACTAGCTGGTGCAGTAGATAGAATACTAGGTCTGAAGTTAGTAAGACCTGAGTTCAAATACAACTTGAGATCTTACATTACTGGGCAAGTCACTTGATCTCTGTTAGCCTCAAGGTTCCTCATCTGTAAAATGGCGAAATAATAGCACCCATCTCCAGGCTAGCATAGTTCCTAGCATGTAGTAGGCACTTGATAAATGACTGGTCCATTCCCTTTCCCCATTAAGATTGTGACAGATAAATATTCATTGAAGGGATTGAAATTGCTTATACCCTAAAGATGAGAAGAGAGTAGGGGTTTACAAAATACTTTGCAAACATTCTCATTTTATTCTCACAATAAGCCTGAAACTGAGGTAGACAGAGGTTAAATGATTTGCACAGGGTCATACAACTAGTAAGTGACTGAAAGCAGATAGAATTGACTTAAACAGTTTGAGAGTTTCACATGGAAAAAGGATTAGATTGATTCTGTAGAAGCAGCTAGATAATATAATAAGTAAAGAACTGGACTTAGAGTCTGAAGACTTCAGTTTGAATTCTGTCTGAAATGCTTGGCAATTGTATATAAAAGTCACTAAACCTCTGTCTGCCTCAGTTTACTCATCTGTGAAATGGAGATAACAGGACTTTGTAGGGATCAAATGAGATGTATGTAAAGTCACTTGTAAACCTTCAAGTACTTTATAAGGGCTATGTTGTTGGCTCAAGAGGGAAGAACTTAGAGCAAGATGTGGAAATGGAGGAGGGGGGAAGGAGGAAGGTTTAGGTCACTTTATATTAAGGGAAAACTTCCTATCCAGTTTTTAGAGTAGCAAAGACTTGGAAACAAAGTAGCTGCCCATCAGTTGGGGAATGGCTCAGCCCATTGTGGCATGTGAATGCAGCAAAAAACAATGACTTTTAAGACTACGGAGAAGTATAGGAAGACTTACATGGACTGATGCAAAGGAAAGAGATTGGAACCAGGAAAACAACGGACATGACTACATGTCAAATGGCAAGGACTACAATAAGAGAAACAGGGTATTCCAATATTGCCTCATAGTGATACCACATTTTGCCTCCAGTCCCTAGAATTTGTTCAATTTTCTCCTAATTTCAGAAAGTTTCCTGGAAAGTCAATCAGTGGCGTAGGATGATGGGAATGATTGTACTTAAGGTTTTCAAAGTGCTTTCCCTACATTGCCTCTTCTGATCTTCACAATAATCCCATGAGGCTCATGTTGTTTCGAAGCTGAGGAAAATGAGACTCACAAAAGTTAAATGATTTGGCTATCCATGTTCATGTACCAATTGTTGGAAAGTAGGGTTTGAACCCAGCCCTCACCTAGGGACAGCTGGATAGCTCCGTGGATAGAGCACCAAGTTTGCAGTCAGGAGGACCTGAGTTCACATCTGACTTCAGACACCAGCTGTGTAACTATAGGCAAGTCACTTAACACTGCCTCAGTTTCCCATCTGTAAAATGAGCTGAAGAAGAAAATGGCAAATCCTACTAGTATCTTTGCCAAAAAAACCCCAAATGAAGGGTCAGACATGGCTAACTGACTAAACAACAACTCACCTGACTCCTCAGTACAGGAATCTTTCTACCACACAACTTTGTCTCTCAGTACATCTTACCTTGATGAAGGAGAAACAATTCAACATTAGTTCTTTAGTTCTGTCCAACTCTTCATAACCCCATTTGGGGTTTTCTTAACAAAGATACTAGAGTGGTTTACCATTTCCTTCTCCAGCTCATGTGACAAATGAGGAAACTGAGGCAAACAGGGTTAAGTGACTTGCCCAGGGTCACACAGCTAGTAAGTGTCTGAGGTCAGATTTGAACTCAAGAAGACAGGTCTTCTTGACTCCAGAGCCAGGTCTCTATCCACTGCACTCCCTAGTGACCCACTGAACAGGGTAGTGACATGATAATATCTTTCTTTTAGAGATCTCAATGTGGAGTAGGGTTTGGAGTGGGATAGAAGGGAAGCAAGAAGTCCAATGTGGAGCTGCCCCTTCATGTTACAGGTGAAAAAACTGAGGGTCAGGGCAGCTAACTGACTGACCCAAGATCACATAGGTAATAAATACCAGAGGCAAGATTTGAATCCAGGTCCTCTGACTCAAGGGTCAGATAAGTTTGGGAACCTCTGCTCTTCACCATCCTGGCTTTCCAGCTTTTCAATGTCCTAAAAATGTGGTACCTGAAATGTACTCTTACCCCATTGGTCTGTGTTAGTGCCCATGATCCTAGGCCACTGAATTGAATGACCTTGTAAGGCGGGAAGAATCCCTATTTAAATATGGCAACTGATGTTCATCAAGGTTAAATCACTTTTTGAGGCAATTGGGATTAAGTGACTTGCCCAGGGTCACACAGCTATTAATTGTCTGAGGCTGGATTTGAACTCAGGTCCTTCTGACTCCGGGGCCAGTTACTCTAGCCACTGCACTACCTAGCCCTCAAGATGCTTTCCACTGTACCATACTGCTAACTATTTCTAACAGTAACTAGGCTGTCATCTCTGTGTGCATAAACTCTGAGCAGAGTTAAGAGTCAGAGTCACACATGAGAAACTAACTCTCCTCCCGACAGTTTCTTTTCTTACCTGGAAAGTTGCGGCAGCCTCCCGCGGAGCATCCCCGCACCCAGCGACCTTCGTTCACAGACACCGTCCAGGTCTGGAGCTTGTCAGATTCCAGGGCATCAGCCGTGAGGTTGCAGATCTCAAGCTTTGTGAAATGATACATGAAATCTTCATAGGACATCCTTAGAGGGCCAGAGTAGAGAATATTTAGAGGGTGAAAGTAGAGAAAGGAGAGGTAAGGAAGGAGAGGTTGATGAAAAGCAAAGCTCTAGAGTGCATGGATTTTTTTTTTAAAAAACAGTGTTTTATTTTTTCCAGTTACATGAAAATTTTTTAACATAATTGTTAAAATATTGAATTCCAAATTTTCTCTCTCCCTCCCTTTCCTCCTCCCTAAAATAGGAAGCAATTTGATACAGGTCATATATGTGCAATCATGTAAAGCATTTCCATATTAATTATATTGTGAAAGAAGAAATAGCAGGGAAAATACTATGAAAAAACAAAGAAAGTGAAAAGGGTGTGCTTCGATCTGCATTCAGACTCCATAGTTCTTTCTCTGGATGTGGATAGCATTTCCATCATGAGTCCTTTGGAATTGTCTTGAATTATTGCATTGCTAAGTCTATCAACTTAGCACAGTGTTGCTGTTACTGTGTACAGTGGTTTCCTGGTTCTGCTCACTTGAGTGAGTATGTCTTTAGCAGGAAAACACAAAATATTTGAGCTGGAGATCTTATCTGGGAAAATGCCATCCATGCTGGAAGTAAATGACATTTACACCAAATCATCATCTGAGTATATCCTCTCCCTCCAACATCACTACATACAAACATACCCTCTACATCGGAGAAGGCAACGATGGACTCAGGGAGGTCATCTCAGCACTGTCTACCTTCTAGGGAGTGTATAAATTGGTAGAACTATCATTGGTGTTCTGAAAACAATGTGGGACTCAGTGATTAGTCCTATCCCTTGGCTTTGAGGAAAATATGTTGCCGGGGCTCAGAATGACAGGTAGCTCAAAGTTTTGGAGAAACTTAGATTCCCACTGCGAGTTGTATCTAAATGGGGCTTGAGATCCAAGGCTCTCTTTCTGAATTCTATCTTAGGGCTCTGGGCCCAAACCCAAGATGGTGATGGCCTTGGAGATACTAGACTCACCAGAATTCTCCATCCTCCGTCACCTGGTGCTGCAAGCGAGATTTCTCCGCCTTGTCAATCAACACCCAGTCCTTCCACCTGGAGAAGAGTATCACATAATATGGAAGACCACTTCAGAGATAGTACATTGCATCCCAGAAAACCCAACCTGCCTAGAGCCAACTAGGGTCCAGCGGTGGCCAAGCTGCCCCAAGTCCTTCCCACCATGAAATCTCAAAGATGGACGGCATCTAGTCCAATGCATTCTTGAACAAAAATCTTTGCTGCCACGATTCCAAGTGGTGCACTATGTGGAGCAGCTAGGTGGACTGGGGTCAGGAAGACCTGAGTGCAAATGCAGCTTCAGTCTTTTACTAGCTGTGTGACCCTGGGTAATTCACTTCACCTTTGTCTGCCTTAGTTTTTTCACCTGTAAGATGGGGATAATAATAGCACCTCCCTCCAGGGTTCTTGTGAGGATAAAATGTGATTATCCTTGTAAAGTACCTGGAACATAGTAGGTGTTTAATAAATATTTATTCATTGAATGAAAAAGACGGTTTTATTTTAGTAGCCCCAGCACCTAGCACAGTGTTTGTTGTCTTCATTTCTCTGATGGCATGGTCTTCTTCAGCAACGAAGGATGAACACCCACACATTCAGTAATATGTTGGTACATAGCAGTGCTTTAAAAAATATTTGCTGACTGATGGAAAGGGAATGTTTATTTTAGTCATTGTAGCCCCAGCACTTAGCACAATGTTTGGCACATAGTAGGTGCTTAATAAATGCTTATCCATAATTCCATACCCCCCTCCAATGCCTACCCTGCTACCCCTGGAGTCTCCCTTCTGGGAGTCTCTGCCCACCTACCCATCACTCCAGGAGCCGTTCCATTCCACTTGACCCCAGGGGTTCCTCAGCCGCACCAACTTCACCTTTTCTCCTTTGAATGTCGTCTTGGGCAAAATACAATCAGTCAATGAACAGTCATGTATGAAGTGCCCAAGAGGTGCCAGGCATAGGCAAGAAACAAGCTCATCTGTTTGAAAGGAGTTTGCCCCTTCTGACCCTCACCAGAGTCTAGGTGGTACTTCCTAGGGTGTCCTAGTCAAAAACTTCACATTAATGTGACTAAATTACAAACCTTTGAAGTTAACAGTGAAAGAAGATACCATCCGGAATTGGAGGATCTGGTTTGGGCTCACCTCTTGTACTCGTTAATTATGAAACCTCAGACAAGTCTCTTAAATTCTCCAAACCTCATCTATAATTCCTCATGCATAAGACAGGGAGTCTTGTACATAGAATAGTCGTAGGGAGCAAAGAGAAAAGAGTATATAAATGTGTGATGCTCTCCTTCAGGGTGTTAGAGTTTGGAAGAAGGCTGACAGAGCTTTGAGAGTGTGGGAAGGAATTTCTCAATCCTCTATAAAGTAATTTCCCTCAATTTCCCCCATAATTTCTTTTTTTCTAAGTAAATTTTTATCCATCACTTTTGCTTTCATGTTGCCTAATTTTCCCACCCTTTCTCTCCTCATCCTAAAGAGTCACCTTTTATAAAAAAGAGTTAAAGAAAAATTAAAGAAAAAGAGGAAGAGGAAAAAAAATCAGTAAAAGTAATTAAAACATTGAAAGAAATCTGACAATATATGTAATGTTCCATGGCTTTGGGTCCTTCCCTCAGTGTACAGGGTGTTATCTTAGAAAATAATTCTCTAAGATCTTTTTCCCAAAGGAAACAAAGAAAATGAAAGAGGACATATAGGTGCTCTTTTTGTAGTAGAAAAAAACTGGAAACCAAAATGGTGCCCAGCAACTGGGACATGATTATTCAAATTGTGGCATATGAATGTAATGGGATATTACTATACTGGAGGAAATGATTAAATGGATCGTTTCTGAGAAACCTGGTAAGGCTTTATGAAGTGATGCAGAGTAAAATAAGCAGACCCAAGAGAAGAATTTAATATACAATAACCCTATAAAGACAAAATACTTTGATAGTTTAAGAACTCTGAGCAGTAAGGCACAGTGGATAGAACATTAGCCCTGGAGTCGGGAGGACCGAAGTTCAAATCTGATCTTAGACGCCTAACTAGCTACGTGACCCTGACCAAGTCACTTAACCCCCATTGCCTCCAAAAAAAAAAAATCCAAACAAACAGGAAAGAAAGAACTCTGATCAGTACAAAGGGCCAAGCATGTCTCCCAAGGAGTGATCATGAATTGTGCTACCCACTCCTTGACGAAGAAGTGATCAATTCAAGCTGCAGAACAGCACATTGACTTGTTAAGTTAGAACTTTCTAGGCTAGATTCCCCTTCCAGGAAGTAGTTGCCCCCTAGGTCTCTGCTCCCTAGGGGACCCCATTGTCATGCCAGCTGAGCATCCTCCACAGACATCTAGGCACAGACAGATCTGGTCCTGGCTTTTCGCCTCACATCTTGGTTAGGAGGACGACTCAAGCTATCCTGCCAGCCCCAGGTTTTCTAACTGGAGCGTAGCCTGGCCAGTAGCTAACAGGAGCAGTGGATAGAGTGTTGGACTTGGAGTCAGTAAGACCTGAATTCAAATCCTGTCTCAGATACTTAATAGCTATGTGATATGAGGCAAGTCCCTTTTCAAGCTCGATTTCCACATCTGCAAAAAAAGATAATATCTACGTCATAGGGTTTTGTTGGGAGGACCCGATGAAACAGCATGTAAAATGCTTCGGCAAACCTTATATATAGTGCTATATGTTATTTTTATTATTTCATGCTTACCTCCTCTAGTCCAGTGACTGAGTATGCATGACCTTTGACCAGCCCACAGGCCATCCGTGTCTCATACTGCACTGGAACAATGGTCTGTGGAGCCCGAAGCAGACAGGATGTCAGTGACAAGACCAGGGATGGTCCAGGAACTTCTCACATCCTTTCTCGCACCTGGCCCATGGGCAAGCAGCCTCCCTCCCAACAGGGAACATCAAGCCCACGAAGTGGACCTGAAGTCTGGAATCTTGGAACTCCTACTGAGAGGAGCCTGGGCATCTGGGTACTGTTACCCTTTATCTATCCTACTTTTTCCCTGGCCTCTAACCTGAGAATCCTCTTTTCTGCCTACACAAGGACAAGGGATGGGGAAGGGGAGTGGACTTGGGATTTCACTGGGATAGGGATATCCCAGAGGTAGAAACTCCTTCTACCAATGCAGGTTGATACGTTTCTCTGTTAATTACAGTTTGAGTTGCCTAAGGCACTGAGAGGTTGTGACTTACCCAGGGTTTACAACCAGGATATGTCAGAAGTGGGACTTGAACCCAAACATTTCTGACTTTGAAACCAGTGCTATATTATATATCATGCTATTTCCCTGATCTGTCTAAATACTTCCTCTTTTCTAAAAAGGGAAAATTAAGGAAAGACTTAAATTAAACTTCTTAGTGAGGGTCCTGGCAGAGGACATACAGATCCTTGCAACTAACTGATGTGGCAGATGGGACACTGGCTTTGAAATCAGGAAGATACGAGTTCAAATCCTGCTCAGACACTTACTAGCTGTGTGAGCCAGGGTAACTCTTTGTCTCAGTTTCCTGCTCTAATGGAGATAATAGTGGCACCTACCTCTCTGACCTGTGGTGAGGACGAAAGGAGATAAGGGAACAAACATTTATTAAGTGCCCACTATGATCTACCTTTACAAATATCTCACTTGATACAGCAACCATACAAGACAGATGGTATTACTATCCCTACCTTATCTACCTACTGAGGGAGACAGAGATTAAATGACTTTGCCCAGGGTTACACAGTTAGCAAGTGTCTTAGACTGAATTTAAACTCATCTTCTTGGCTATAATTATAATTATTGCTATAATTTTTATAACTATGGATCTACCAAATCAGGGAGTGCCTCTGCATCCAACAGAAAAGTGTTGGCACAGGATGAACTTAGACCCTTCTCTAATATTATATATATAAGACACATATGAATACGCATGCACACATGTTTATACCATAAACAACTGTGTTCATATGTACATGTATGTGTACACTTACATATGATGCATACATATACACATACATATATAGGCACAGACATACACACACGTATAGGCAGGTAGGTGGCACAATGGATAGAACACCAGGGCTGAAGTCAGGAAGACTTGGGTTCAAATCCAGCTTCAGTAGCTGTGTGACCCTGGGCCAGTAATTTAACCCTGTTTGCCTCAGTTTCCTCATCTGTAAAATGAGCTGGAAAAGGAAATGGCAAACCATTCCAGTATCTTTGCCAAGAAAACGCCAAATAGGGTCACAAAGAGTCTGACACAACTGAAACAACCAAAAAACAAAATAAAAACACACACAGGCACTGGCCCTTGTTTGGAGATGTGACTGTGTCACCAGTGTTAAGAAACAGACTTTCAAAGAGATAAGAACAGTGCCTGAACACACCACTTGCAAACTCAGTTATGCCAAGCCATGAATGGGTGGCCTGAGGGGGGAGCAGCAGCTTTTGTTATGTGGGGGCAAAGTTAATTCAGGCTCGTTTTCAAGGTTTAGAGGAGAGAGGAAATAAAGATTCCCCCGACCTGTTCCTAAACTTATGCTCATGTGCATATGCTCCCCCTGGGGGGGTGGGGGGGAGGAAAGTGGGGTTCCTATTCCTTGCCCCTTAAAGCCACTTCAGTGGTGCTGCTTAGTAACAGTCTTAGCCAGACCTTTCATGGGAATTCAAGAAATCTGATGCTCCCTCAACCCCGAAGCTCATCTTGGCTACTCCTAGAATCCACAGGACAGACTGGGAGCAATAGATAGAAAGATACATGGTGAAAGAAAAGATAAAGGGGAAAAAAAAAGAAATACTAGTGTGGTATTAGGGATAGAGAGCTGGCCTGGCACTTAGAAAGTCTTGGGTTTATGTAACCCCAGGCCAATCACTGAACCTCCCAGTACCTCAAGCTGTACTCTAAGACTGAGGTACACACACAGCAGGTGCCAAGCTGCACTGGCAGAAAAGATTTCCTCACTGGGAATCCCCCACACCAATGAGATAATATGTTTATTTATTTATTTTTAAGATGTAATGGGCTGCCTTGAGAGAGAGGGTTTTCCTTCAATAACAATCTTCGACCACAGGCAGTCAATAAGCATTTATTAAATGCCTACTAGGTGCTAAGCAAAGGAAGAAAACTTGCTTGTCTGGCCTGCGGTAACGGGTATTATTGTTCACCTATGGGCTGGACAATATGGCTTCTGAGGTCCCTGACCACGCTGAGATTTTGTTACTGTAACCGTCTCTCAGAAAGGAAGAAAGATGGCAGTTTGGGGGATGGGGGGTGGGGGGTGGGGTGCCCCCAGGGCAGCTTGTTTAGGTTTACCATTCCTGGGTCATTATAAAAGGAACAGCCTAATCTTTGCTTTCTCCATAATTCTCTCTTCCCCCCACTCTGACTTTGTCACCATTCCAACCTCACTCGAGCTCTGACATCCGAGAAATGTTGTAGGAATCCCCGGAGACTTTCCCAAGGAGGGGATGAGCTCATGCACAGTAATGCGGGGGAAGAGCCATGCCTGGTGCTTCTGCTACATTTGTTACGTAAAGGAGAATTGACAGGAATGTGAAATAGTCAGGAAAGAGGCAACACAGAAGCCCAGAGAGATGCTGGTCCTTTCTTAGCATCCAATATCCCACCTCCTTCTCAGTTGCCTGATAACACAGAAACTTCAGTATGATGGGAAAACCTGTGGCTCTAAAGTCAGAGAAACTTGGTTTAAAT
The DNA here is from genome assembly GCA_023548195.1 of Bettongia penicillata ogilbyi. Classification (NCBI taxonomy): domain Eukaryota; kingdom Metazoa; phylum Chordata; class Mammalia; order Diprotodontia; family Potoroidae; genus Bettongia; species Bettongia penicillata. The sequence goes on along the minus strand of JAJHZJ010000447.1, from coordinate 4,190,090 downwards.
TCTTACTTCCATATGACCTACGGTGAATCGATTCCCTTCCCTGTGCCTTGGTTTCCTCATCTATAAAATGAGGGGGTTGGATTAGATGACCTTTGAGGTGCCTTTTCAGTCTTTAGATCTCTGATTCTTTGGTCTCTAGACTCTCTCCTAGGGCTTAGACTCTGACTCTTCTAGGAATGCCAGCTGAAGAAATGTGGTTCAGCCTAGGATTTCCGGAACACAAGCCCTAGCCTGACTTAGACTTTTCATGGCTCCCATCCCCACAGATCACAGACAAATGCCTGTATCCCTGAGAGGGATGGATAAGATAAGAGGTTCTCTCATTTTTCATCCTCTAATTCATGGATGAGAAAGGTGGCACATCTGTGAGAAGTCAAAGGAAATGGAATTTAGTTGTTCAGAAGTGGAGGGAAGTTTTACCAGTAAGCCTTGAGCAGAACCTGGGAGCTAGGCTCTATAGACAGGGCAGCAGTTTGAATTCTCTTGAGTCTAACCTCCATGGGACTCAGTTTCCACATCTGTAAAGTGAGAGGGTTGGACCAGGTTGCCTCGGAGGTCCCTTCCAGCTCTAAATCTGTAATTCTATGATATTCCCCACTATGAGGGAGAAAGATGAAAGTGTCTGTAATTCTGCCTGTTTTATCAATAATGTAGAAATTTCCTGGGACTCATTATCTGAAAGGATCACCAAAGAAAAATTCTTCAGGTGGGAGGAATAATACACTGCCCTTCTTCAGAGCCTTAGAATGTCTTAGAACCATGAGTATTCCAGAAGGGAAAGACATAATGATGATAATAGTTATATATTTGAATACTCAAAAGTATCTCAATAGGTAAAAATATATATAAAATATATCATTTAATGTAAAGTATATAAAACATATCTTTACTATAAACTTGTAAAATAACTAATTCCTATCCCAATTTATAAGGGAACAGTCTCAGAGGGGTTGAGTAATTTGCCACATAGCAGGTAAGTCAGAAGTATTACTCAGTCCCTGAACTCTGACATTCTTCCCATTCTATCATGTTTTCCATCTAATCCCATCCCTCTTCTAGTCTCATCTCTTTATTATAGAAAGGAGGAACCCATGGCTCGAGGCAGGAAGTAACTCACCCTAAGGTCACACAATTTAGTATGTATCAGTGTAAGATTTGAACCCGGGTCTCCCTGTCTCCAAGGTAGCAGTTTCCATTACATCATCATGTCTTTCCATCTAAGCCTACCCTCTTATTGAAGAAAGGAGGAACTTTGTGCTTCCCATCACTTTGACATGACTGAAGCTATCAGATCAGTTATATTACTATTTTACAAATTTTTGTATTTCACTATAATTGTTTTCCCAGTAATCCTATGTATTTTATTTGATACATTTAGAAATGTGAGCCACGGGTTTCACCAAATTGACCATAAGGCCCATGACACCCTTGATCTAGACAGAGTAGTGTTCAGCCTTTTCACTGCCCCTCTCACTTTCTCTCTCTTTCTCTACCTCTGAGCACTGGTAGGTAATTGGGCAATAGAACGGTCTATAACCTATGTAGATAATAGTGTGAAACGCCATAATAAAGTCCCAAACTAGTGAACCGGAAGCATCTTTTCCCCAAGACCCAAAACCAGGAAGTGATTGTCCAAAGCCACGCAAATAGTTTGTTAGTTATCGGCAGCTAGAATTAGGCCCCGGGCATCCCGACTCCTAGACCAAAGCATTCTCAGTTAAGTCTGTTCCAAAGCCTCAAGTTGTCTGCACATTTAGCACTGCGCAAAGGAAAGGCAAGGATCTGGGTACCAAGAAGGATTGTGTAGATGTGGGAAGTGGGAAGTATAGTCAAGAGGGAAGGGATTGCTCATCATCTCAGGCATACAAACCCTGGTTGGCCTGTCATCTGTGCCTCTGGGAACTAGGTCTGAATCTCTCAGCTGGGAGTTATCCAAATTCTTCACCATCCTAGCAATCAGCTCCCCCATGCTACAACCAGGAGAAGTCCCATAGGTCATGTTTGTACCATCCTGAGGACAGGGAAAGGAGGGAGATGGGACAGTGAAGGAAGATTGTGGGGAGAAGGGGAAGAGGGAAAGAAAGAGGGCAGAAAGGAAACAAGAAATTCATTAAGGACAGAAGCAAACTCAGCCAAGGAAAAAGAGGAAAAATGGAAGCTCTAAGAGGGAAAAAGAAAAGATGAAAATAAGACAATACAAGAAGAAAATGTAGAGAGAAAAATCCTGTTTTTCCTTCGTATAGGCAGGGGTACATTGCATTGGTTGGTTCCACCAAACTCAGGGTACCAGATTTGACTGTACCCATCTGGTGAATCCCAACGTAAAGGGGAAGATGCTTGGCCCAGAGAAGGATAGTGACTATGAACAGTAACAAGTGACACATTCAGGAGCCATGGAAGAGACTGGAATTCAAGTCTATTCCTTTCTTCCAAAGGGAAGGGGAGGTGAAACCAACAAGCCTTGAGCATCCCACATGTAGAAAGGTGTCACTGCCTTCCCTCTAGACCAGGTGTTCTGAATTTGGGGTCCATGGACTTTGATTTTTTCAGGAATCTAGGAACTTAAAGGAAAAAATATTATTCTTACTAACACCTAACTAAAATTTGACATTCCCTTCAATATAATGTAGGTAGTATTCTATGATAGTATTACCAGTACCAGTGACTTTGTCACCAATAGAAATCACAGAGTTTATATCACATCACAGTTATTGCGCATTTCTCTATCATGTATGCTCATCATTACTTTGAAATTATTGAAGTTATTAGATCTGCTGTTAGATATAATTACGTTATAGTTTGTTCCTACTTTGGTAACTATTTCAGTATAATTGGCTTTCTTTGTACCTATGTATTTTATGCACTTAAAAGCATTATTCTGAGAGGAAGACCATAAGCTTCACCAATCTGCCAAAGGGGCCACAACCCAAAAAAGAGATTGAGGACCCTGGCTTTAAATAGAGAAGCAGTCTGTCTTCTTAATGACCCTCCTATCTTCTCTCTATTTGTTCCATTGTTGACCACTGGTAGATAATTGAGAAGTAGACTGGTTTACAGCAGAGGTAGGGAACCTGAGGCCTCGAGTCCACGTGTGGCTCCCTAGTGTAGTCCTTTGATTAAAGAGCTGCACTTGAAGACCTAGAAGGCCACATGTATCCTTGAGGCCACAGGTTCTGCACCTGTGGCCACAGCCTGGATATGTATAAGGTACTACAATAAAGTCCCAAACTAAAGATCTGGAAGCTTTTATTCCCCCAGAAGATACAGGCTCATATGGCTATGAGAACATGAAAGCTTTCCACAGTGCAAGTAAGCGCCGGAGAAAACTGTCATCAAAGACTTAGACCTAGAGAATTCTTAGTTATCTGGGCTGAAACCTACTCAAACTCAAGATTAGGAGTGGACCTACCCAGATACTAACCTACAAATAGAATGACCTTGTCATAAGGAATCCTCTGACTCTCCAAAAAATAGGGATAGTTCCTGCTTCCCTTGTTAAGAGGTTTCTGAATTGACATTACTACTGTCATGAGGGAAGGCGTCAATCATGTGGCTATCCATTTACCAATGGACTTGGATGATACTTTGCCCACCTGGACACCCCTGGACTCACATCAATGGAGCAGCCCATGAGGGAACCCCTCTCAATAGCTTTCTTCATGATCTTGTACATGTCTCTGGGAGCGTCCTTGATCTCAAAGAATTCTGTCACTCCTCCAGTGAAGTCCTCCATAGCTTCTGTGGTGTTACCACCTTTCAGGGCTTCGTAAGAGCCATGGAGCCTTGGGGGAAATAAGAAGGAAAATTTCAAATCACAAAGTTCTAGGGCAATGTGCCTCACGTGGCTCACCTGAGGTAACAAGCTTTTGGTTCATCAGCTGGAGCCAGGTGAGCCTCTGACGTCTGAGCTCCAGAGACAGTCAGCATTGGCCCATGCCTGGGTCACTGGAGAACTGGAACGAAGTTGCTGTGAGAGTCCACAGGGTAAGGAGGCAAAGTCTTTACTTCTATTAGAGAATTTTTACAACTTGGAGCTTCTTGTAGTGTAGATGAGCCTTAGTTTTCATAATATTTATTGACTTTTTTTGTCCTTTAAGATTTTATTGATAGCCTTTGTTTTTAAAACACCTACATTTCTAAATAGATTCTTTTACCCTTCCTACCCCAGAGAGATGTAAAAAATAAAATGAAAGAAATGTTTTGAGAAAACAAAAAGTTCAGCAAATCTATTATGCCAAACAAGTCTGATCACGTATGCAGTATTTCATGTACCGAGTCCCCCACCTCTGCACAGACAGGAGGGATGTTTTTTCTTTTTTCTTTGAGGTTTGACTTCACTTATAAGATGGCCCTTTCTGAATTGGTTTCACATTTTCATTCTCTCTCTCTCTCTCTCTCTCCTCTCCTCCATTCAGTCCCTCCCTCTCCCTCTCTCTTCCTCCCTCCTTCCTCTCTCTCTTTTCCTCTCTCACTCCTTCCCTTCCTCTCTCTTTTTTCCCTTCTTCCCTTTGTCCCCACCTCATACACACACATACACACACACACACACACACACACACACACACGCCTGTGTCATGGGACCTGAGACAGTTTCTACAACCTATCTCCTCTTTCCACTACTGGGAATTCAAGAGCATCATCTTACTTTGCATAGGCCTTCTCCAACAGAGCACTCCAAAACTCATTGCGATGGTTGGATTTGGTGAAGACCAGCTGGTTGTTATAGGTTGGGAGGCAGTCATCAATGACCACATCCACCCAGTCTCCATAGCGCCAGAACTGAAGGAAAACATCAGTCAATTAATAATGAACCCATAAACATTTATTAAGGGCCTACAATGTGCCAGGCATCGTAGGGTGCTAAGTGCCGGGAATACAGAAAGAGACAAAAGACAGGCCCCGATCTCAAGACGCAGGGGAGACAACATGCTGACAAATATATACAAAGCAAACTATTTACAAGGAAAACAGGAAATAATTAAAAGAGGGAAGACATTGGAAAGAGGGGTTAGGGAAGGCTGCCTCTAGAACATAGGGTTCTCGCTGGGTCTTAAAGAAAGCCAGGGAAGTTAGTAGTCAGAGATGGGGAGAGAAAATGTTCCAGGCATGAGAGACAGCCAGAGAGATTCACAGAAGCCTTGATGAGCAAGGTCCCTAGTCCAGCAATCCTAAATTATTTCTGAGCAGGATTACTCAGCAGACTCAGATAGATTGGTTTTTCCTTATCCTAAGTTTTACATGAGGCAACTAGGGACCTCAGTGGATAGAGGGCTGGGCCTGGAGTCAGGAAGACCTGAGATCAAATCTAGCCTCAGATTCTTACTAGGTATGTGACCCTGGGCAAGTTGCTTCACGCTGTTTGACTCAGTTTCCTCCTTTGGAAAATGAACTTGATAAGGAAATGGCAAACTATTCCAGCATCCTTGCCAAGAAAACCCTATGGAAGTATTGGTGTATTGTGGTCTGTGGGCCACAAAGAATTGGACATGGCTGAACAAAGCTGGAAGTCTGAGATACCATTAACTCTAGCATTTTACATTATGAGGCACTATCCAGAATACTTTAATATGCCTACCTCTGGTTCATTCATTCATTGAACAAAAATACTTATTACAGGCCAATTATGTGCAAAGAACTATGCTGCACATACTGGAGATACAAAGAAGTATAGAATATAGTGCTCACCCTGAAGATCGTGATCTAGTTGGAGATGCAACAGGTACACATGCAACTAGGATACGAGGCAGGAAGTGTATATTAATAACATATGACTGGTACAGACAGCAAGTGCTAATGGAGTCAGAGAAAGGACAAACCCAGGAGTGTGCGAGAGCCAGCTTCAACTGACTCTTCAATTTTCAGTATGAGCATTTACGTTTCAGAAATCAAAAAATGCTGCAAACCAGGGCTTGATATATCTTTTTGTTGATTATTTAAACTTAAGAGTCATGAAGAATGGTAATGATGCAGATTAAAGAAACTCAAAATCATATTGTGTATATGGTTCCCCCCTCCAGGGCTGGTTGTTCAATATTTACTACCATACCCCTAGATGGATCTTTTTCAGCTCAAGGGAGAAAGTTTGGATGGAGAGGCCAAAGACTCTGGTTATTAGATTCTAATATTGCTGAAATTTGAAAGGCAAAGCTAGGTCACTGAGTGAGCCAACAGTTGGTTTACTGCTTCCATAGCCAAAGTAACGAAAACTTGAGGTCTGTGAAAGAACAGACTACTTTTTTTTCTTAAAACAAATTAGCAAATATTTATTTATTTTCAATATTCTTTTTAAAATTTTGAGTTCCATAGTCTCTTCCTCCCTCATCCACTGAAAAGGAAAGCAATATATCCATTATACATGTACAATCATACAATGCATATTTCCATATTAGCCATATCACCAGAAAAGCAAGAAAAATAAACCAAGAAAATATACTTCACTTTTCCCTCAGAGTTCTTTCTCTGGAGGTGGATAACATTTTTTCTCAGGAGTCCTTTGAAAATAAGTAGAGACTACTCGTTACATTTTTTGTATTCCCACCACTTCATTCAGTGTCTGGCAAATAGTAGGTGCTAAATAAATGCTAGTTGACTGACTGACTGAAGATAGGTCTACTCCAGAAAGAAATCTCATTACTGTAAATCCAAGTCCCATGAAAGCTCTGATTAATGCAATGAGAGTCCTTGAGGGCTGAAGATGAAGCCTGCTACCCACCTCCTGTGAGCGAGGTAATGGTATTGGGGAGAAGGATGAGACCCCTTTGGACATGTATGGCCACTGGGGGAATCTGCTTTGCTTGACTATGTACATTTGTTATATAGGTTTTCTTTTTCTTCTAATATGAAAGTGGGAATGCAAAGGAGAGAAAAATTAATGCTTGCTTATTGAAAATGATTAAATTTTTAAAAAGTGAATGAATTATGGCTATAAAATAAGGGAGGTTATCACACCAGAGGGCCTCTGAGTTTTCTTCCAGCTCTAGATGTGTGATGAACCTATTATAACCTGCCCTCAATAGTCTTCATTTCTCTAACACAGAGATATGGTGAGATGTGGACACTTCTAGCAAATGTTAAAGAGTTACTCTGGCTTAAAGGACCAACGAAGTGATTTATTTATCCATACTTCTGATAATCATTTAATATAAATTTTGAATTTTAATAAGGGCCAGAGCTTGAATTAAGAAAAGCTTGGATCTAACAGTCTCTTTGTTCTCTGAAGCAAACTCAGAGGATGCCTCTTCCTATGTCAACAAAGCCAGCTGGGGCTGACTTAGCATTCCTTACGAGACCCTTAACCCAAGACACTGTCTTGAATAATGGGACGTTTTCCATATCTTAATATTTTGTGGACGTATACTATGTTATGGCATGTTAACGGTAAAGAAAATACAGACATCCTGGGTCATAATTTCAATTAAAACTTTGTCAACTCTGTTATCTTATTGTATTACAACCTATGAAACTAAGAAATTCCTTTCTAAGATTATCTGAGCCTCCAATCCGTGAAACTAGAAAGCTGATGAGATGCTGGTATGAACTGCATATGGTAATCTCAAGGGAAGGGTGGGAAAGAGGCTGTTCAGCATGGGCTGAGGTAGGATTCTCTTGACTCAGTTTCCCCACTGACACCTGGCAGAACTTAAGCCTGACTGAATGCAAGTGGACAATCTAATCCTGCCTGGAACTGACATGAAGTTGGGGAGATATTGTTTCCCTTCAATGTCCCTACTCTTGGTGGCAATTTCCTGTAGTCAAAAGGTTTGTAAGCTTAATACTAGATCTGTTCAATTATAGATTATGGGTAGGGGAACATCCGAGGCTGTCTAAAATTAAGCTATTAGGCATAGAACTTTAGACCAACAGCATTAAGTTAGGGTCCTTTAATTCTTAGTAAAACTGTGAAGACAATTAGGTCAAGAGACTGAGAGGTTAGCAACATAAGTATTATTTGTGTCTCAGTTGGTTAATGTTTAAAAAAAATATTCTTTTGTGGTCCATATTGTAAATGCTTTAAAAAGAAGTATCACCTGACCAAAAGTTTGAATTGCTTAATCTGTTATAAACTTTGTTAAAAATAATGTTTGTTAAAACATTATAAGTTATAACATTTGTTATAACTTTGTTAAAAATAATGTTTTTGTTAAAAATAAATAAAAAAAAAAGAAATTCCTAGTTAATCACTCATGGAGACCATAAATCTGAAGAACACAGATCACCTTGGATTATCCTAAAACAGATTTAAGCCTGGCCATTTTTGTGTTTGTCAGTCAGAAATTCATTCTGGTTCTGTGGGTCCATGTAATTGTTAACTTTAAAGGGAATAAAAATATATGCAATTGGCCTGTTGCCTTTCCTTAACCAAACTTTCAGGTCAACACTTCATATTCATACTTCATAAAGCATATTTTACTTGGCAACAAAGGCCAGCAAAAGACATTCAACAGGAAGACTTCAGAGGGGCCTGGAAGGACTTATATGAATTGATACTGAGTGAAAGGAGCAGAACCAGGAGAACATTGTACACAGTAACAGCCACAGTGTGTAAGGACAGTTTCTGATAGATTTAACCCTTCACAGCAACGCAAGGACCTAAAACATTCCCAATAGACTCTTGAGGCAAAATGCCATCCACATCTAGAGAAAGAACTGTGGAATCAATGCAAAATGAAGTAGACTCTTTTCTCTTGTGTTATGTTTTGTTTTGGTTTTTCTCATAGTTTCCCCCATCCATTTTAATTCCTCTATGCAACATGACTAATGTGAAAATGTGTAGAACCCATGTAAGATTGCAAGCCGTCTTGGAGAGGGAGCAGGGAAGGAGGGGGAGAAAATCTAAAACTTAGAAGTGATTGTAGAAAACTGAAAACAAATAAATTAATATTAAAAAAAGATGTTCAAGTAAGTTGTGAACTTAGTATGCACCCAATTTTAATATGAAATGGAAAGACAGCTGCAGGCCCTGCCTTGGGGACCATTGTATCCAAGTGGCCCACACAGATTCCCTGGAGGGTTAAACACAGTGCTAGGGATTTGAGAAGATATTTGGGAAGGGCTGCAAGTCTCAGCAGAGCCTCAGCAGCTGGAGAAGCGAAAATAGAATGACCTGCTATTGCACAGGATATCTCTCTCCTTCCAGCACCATCTGGAGCACATGGTTAAGCTGAATTTTCCAACAATAAACAGGGATATAGGCTGGACAGAGATGGACACCTGTTCTTCCACCTTCTTCCTCTCTCTACCCTATCCCACCAATAGGCAGGGTTTACCCATATCTATTTTCCCTCTTAGTCTTGTGGCAAAAGCAGGATAAGGACTATTACTGCAACACCTCCCCCCCCACCCCCCCAGTTTTAGCAGACAGGTAAATAGATGGATGGATGAATGGGTGGATAGGTGATAGGTAGATAAATATGTATTTAATATGTATGTATGTATAGATAAGTATGGATAGGCAGATAAATAGGTAGATGGATGGATGGATGGATAGATAGTTGGATGGATATATAGATAGATATGTAGGTAGATAGATGGTAGGCACATAGATAAATAGGTGGATGAAAGGTAGGTAGACAAGTAGATGGATGGATTGATAGGGTAGATAACTATACAGCAGATAAGTAGATGAATGGATAGGTAGATTAATGAATGGATGGACAGATAGGTTAGATAAATAGATAGGTTTGTGGGTAGGCTGATGATAGGTAGATAAATAAATAGGCATATGGCATAGATAGAAAGATAGCTAGATGGGCTTGTAGGTAGATGGATGGATAAAGAGCAGACAGGTAGATAGATGATGGATAGGTGGATGGATGAATAGATAGATGGGTGATAGGTATGGAGGTAAATAGATAACAGGTAGATAGGTGGATGGATGGAGATGGCTAGAGAGATATCTAGACAGATAGGTATGTAGGTCAATAGATAATAGGCAGATAAGTAGATGGATGGGTGGATGGATGGATAGTTAAATAGGTAGCTAGCTACATAGATAGATAGACAGATACATAGATAGAGCATATCAAGCACTAATCAGTACAGTGCAAAGTGGTAAGAACACAAATTCAAGCAAGAAGAGGCAGATGAGGACAATGAGGTCCATGGAGTTTAATTGGATTGTCCGGAGTCACGATGGTGGTCTGCACCCAAGCAAAGTTCCCTGAGCTCAAAGCCAGTGCTCACCACATGCCTCATCCTACCACCCTCCCCATTTACACCCTCCTGGAAGACCTAGCGCCTCACCTGGAAATGGAAAATCCCAGCATAGTTTTCAGTAAAAGTCTGATCATGGGGGATAACTCGGAAAAGTAGGCGCTCATTGAGGGTCAGGCAGGCAATGGCGGCCAGGAACCAGCAGTCCCCTGTGGGAAAGGACAAGCACAGAGGGTAAGAATAATGATAGCTGGCATTTATATGTGGTCTTAAGATCTGCAAAGTGCTTTACATTTAGTGTTTCTCCTGATCCTCAAGATAACCCTGTGAGACAGGTGCTATTAAGGGCACTTAGCACAGTCTGGTACACAAGAAGCTCTATATAAACGCTACCTGTTATTATCATCTCCATGAGGATGAAAGCTCACATTCATATAGCACCTATTATATGCCATGTGCTTTACAATGATTATTTTCTCACTTGATCTTCACAACAATCCTGAGATGTTAGTGCTATTATTATCTCCATTTTACAGATGGGGGAACTGAGGCTGACCGTGGTTAAGTAACTTGCCCAGCTAGTGAGTGTCTGAAGCCTTAGTTTCTCTATTTGTAGAGTGTGGTTATAAATATTTGCACTACTAACCTCATAGGGTTCTTGATAAGGAAAGTGCTTTGTGTGTGTGTGTGTTCGTCCTTTGTTGCCGAAGAAGACCATGCCATCAGAGAAATGATGACATGACTTGCGCTTGACTTTGTTTTGAGTGAGGAAAGACTGTGCAGGTCACCAGCCTCACTTTTCCTCTATCTGAATCCAGTGACCAGATATTCACCAGGATGACTGGAGATGACCCAGGATGAGGCAATCGGGGTTAAGTGACTTGCCCAAGGTCACCCAGCTAGTGAGTGTCAAGTGTCTGAGGTGAGATTTGAACTCAGGTCCTCCTGACTCCTGCACTGGTGTTCTACCCACTGCACCACCTAGTTGCCCTAGGGTGGGCAGAGTGGTATAAGGTGAAAGAAGACTAGAAAAATAGAAAGAGGGTAGGTTACAAAAAGGCTTTGAATGCCAAAATGAGGACTTTATATTTGATCCTGGAGTTGTAAAATGCAAAGCACTATATAAATGTGAGTGACTATTAATAATGAGTAATTATCATTATTCCTGTTCAGTTCTTATTATTACAGCCTTCATTCTTTTGATCATCTTTCACTATTCTCTCATGTATTCCCTTCTTCATCTTCTCTTCCTGAGATCAAATAATCTTAATTCTTTTAGTTCCTCCCCATAAATTCTGCTATCGCAATCCTCAAGTTATTTATATTGCTACGCTCTGCACTCTCAGATCCACTGCATTTTGATCTCTGGCATTCTAAGCCTTTTCCCCAAAGTTTTTCATAAGCAAGAAGATAAGCAGAGACAAAGAATATTATTATATATAATATATAAATATATTATATTAATAATAACATATATTAATATATTATATAATAATAATATTATTCATTGTTATTATTATCAAGGTCACATTGAGGGTAAGTAGGATGTGTGGGACTCGAACTCAAATCTTCTAACTATAATTTCAGTGATTTTTCCATTACACCATCATGGCAAAGAATGGATGTTTAATGGGGCCTTTAGGTTGAAAGAAATGTTATTAAATTACATCCTTTTGAAAGATAAGCATTGAGTAGAAATAAATGAATATTCTAAATAAAGTACCAATAAATATATTGTCACATTTGGTATATTTATAGTTACATATAGTTATATGTCTATATTGGGTTATGATTTCATCACTGATTACAACTTGACTGTAATGCTGAAGAACACTTGAAATCAAACTTGGTCCAGGTTTAAGACATAGGAGGAGCTACAGTTCAAATATTTAAGATAATAGTGATGGACTGACATAAAAACACAAAAATCTACCTCTTGATTAAAAGTTATTACTATAAATTAGTGTCTGATTCCACAAAAGTTTATATATTTCAGCTATATTGAAAATAACAGGAATGGTTCAAAATAGTCTAATACTCTTTCTAAGGAAGTAGGTTTCTTAGAAATACATCACTTTTTAAAATCGATTTCTCAGGGAATGGAAGAATTTGAAGAACTCCCAAATCCTTAATGCCACCACATTTAGGATGGTGAAGCAAGTAATCCTTAGCAGTATGCCAGTGTGAGGAAACAAATCTTACAAAACAAGAAATCTGAGGATGATGTTTCATATTAGGCTTACAGATTCACATGCAATGTGCTATCCCTTCAAAGTCTGTTACTGATCAGAGTTAAAAGAAAGTTATGGAAGCAATGAAGAATTTTGAGATTTTAAATGTGACAAACTGTTATATGTTGGAAAGATATAACTGTCACATAATTTTTGGACAAATATGATTTATCAGATTATAGATAGAAAATATAAATTTGATTACTCAACAGTGCAGATGAGGCTTTGTGGCAGAAGAACCAGGGCTGAACTAAAAAATATAAGAGGAGACAAGGATATCTGAACTGCATCATCTAAATATGAAGCTGGAAGTGATAGATAATACATTTACTGTTGAGGAATTTACTAGCTTAGCAGAGGAATGTTTTGGAAACACAGAATCAGAGAAGTACCTCAAAGCATTGACTACTTTGTCTGATGCGTGGGGGAGGCTGCCCCATGCATCTATTACATGTAGGATCATAGATTTGGAAGCGTCTTATGAGTCATTTAATACAGTCCTCTCCTTTCACAAAAGAGGAAACTGAGGCTAAGAGGGATTAAGTGAAGTACTCAAGGGGAGAAAGGTGGTAAATAGGAGAAATTGGTTTTGAAACCAAATTCTATGACTCCGAGTCTAGTGTTCTTTCCCCTGCACGTTGTAATATGATTCTTTGTCTGCAAAAACTACCCAATTGGGTTCTTCTAAAGAAAGAGCCCTTCTAGAGCACTTAAAGTATAATTTAAAATATGATAAAAAAAAAACAACTTAATTTGTCCATTTTCTTTTCAGGAATGTATCTTGTCATGTAACGAGAAGTACGCCTTATAGATAGGAATGGTGGCGTAGGCTTGAAGTCAGGAGACTTGGGTATCTAACCTTAGGCATTTATCTAACAATGAACAATGCCAATGCCAATGACTTAACCTTATGAAGTCTCAGTTTTCTCCTCTATGAAATGGGGACAATTATAGCAGCAACCCCAATGCTGTGGGAATCAAATGAAATAATGAATATAAAGTGCTTTATAAACCTTAAAGCACCATATAATTAACAGTCAGTTCTCATTGCTTTTGCTGAGAGGCAATGTGGTGTACTGTATAGCCAGGCAGTCCTGGGTTCAAGTCCCATCTGTGATACATATTGGCTGAGTGACCCTGGGCCAGTCATTTGACCTCTCAGTGCTTTGGACACCTCTCTAAGCTCATAAATTGCTGAGAAGATGCTGGTCTGCATTTGTAGAGGGAGTTTCTCTATGCCAGTGGAATCACAGATCTAGTCTCTATCCTGTGGGAAACAAAGAAATTCTGTTTTCCACAGTTCTAGGTGGCATGGCAACCTAGCATGGACAGGTTAGAGGTCATAGACTAATGGTCAGGCTCAAGGAGCTGTGTGAGGAAGGGTCTATCAGAGAGGAGAACATGGAGTCACATGCCAGGGGACAGTATCCTGGGAGATCCAAAGTTCAGAAAACAGCATAAGAAGTCCCATCTTTCTGAATGTATTGTAGTCATCCTGTAACCTTACTGGGGAGGCTACTCGTCTTTTCAGGGGAATGGACATAAAGAGTAATAAAAAGCTTTCCTGATTTCACAACAGGTATTGTTCTTTGCTTAAGGTGAGCATGTTTCTCACTGTCGGGGGCTTGTTAGACGGGCTCACCTCTAACAATCCCTACTCAGTTTTCTTCCTGTGATACAGAGCAACATGCTCATAAATAGAAAAGAGAAAGCAAGTAAATACACCTGCAGGTGAATGAATTGAAAATCAATGACATGGAAAGAATTTGCCTCTAGAAGTGGATAAAATGGCATCAAAAGTCAATTGCTTTGGGGCAGCTAAGTGACACAATGTATAAAACATCAGCCCTGAGTTCAAATCCAGTCTCAGACACTCACTAGCTGTGTGACCCTGGGCAAGGTGCTTAACCCTGATTGCCTCCAGAAAGGAAGGAAGGAAGGAAGGAAGGAAGGAAGGAAGGAAAGAAAGAAAGAAAGAAAGAAAGAAAGAAAGAAAGAAAGAAAGAAAGAAAGAAAGAAAGAAAGAAAGAAAGGGACAAAGAAAGAAAGAAAGGGACAAAGAAAGAGAAGGGAAGAAGGAAGGAAGGAAGGAAAGAAAGAAAGAAAGAAAGAAAGAAAGAAAGAAAGAAAGAAAGAAAGAAAGAAAGAAAGAAAGAAAGAAAGAAAGAAAGAAAGAAAGAAAGAAAAGAAAAGTCAAGTCAATCATTCCCTTCCGGCACTGCCTGGCCCTCTCTTGGCCACAGTATAAGAGAGCACTAGGGAATTTCCCACCTAAATCTCCTTGGCAGATGTCAGTTCTGTTGGCTCCACCAATGATAAACCTGGGATTCTCGCAGATTTCCTGTGAGAAAAAAAAACAAAACAACAACATAAATCAGTGAGAAGCAACTTTATGTCTCTTAACTCTGAGGGATGTGATCTGGTAGCTACATGAATGTGTTTCCCTATTTCCTCTCAGATAAAATATAAACTCTTCATAACCAGGTCCCAACTTACATTTCTGACCCCAATATACTTTATTCCTCCTCGCATGTTCCTTTATTCCATCATACCAGACTTCTTTCTGTTCCTCTTGTACTTGTGACTCCAATCTCCCAAACTTGGCCCTGGCTGTCCACCATCTTTAAAATATGATCCTTTCTCACTGTTTCTTAGAATTTCTAATTTTCTTCAGAATTCAACCTAAGCATTTCCTTCTACATGAAGCTTTTCTTTTTTTTTTATTGTATAAACCCCACCCTTAATAGTATTTTATTTTTTCCAATTACATGTGAAGATAGTTTTCAGCATTCACTTTTATAGGAGTTTGAGTTCCAAATATTTTTTTCTCCCTCTCTCCTTTCCCTCCCCCTCACCAAGAGGGCAAGAAATCTGATATAGGTCATACATGTACAAACATGTTAAACATATTTCCACATTAGTCATGTTGTGAAAGAAGAATGAGAACAAAAGGGAAAAAGCTATAAGAAAGAAAAAACAAAAAGCAAAACCAAGTGAAAATAGTGTGCTTCCATCTGCATTCAGACTCTGAAGTTCTTTCTCTGGATATGGAGAGCATTTTTCCATCGGGAGTCTTTTGGAATTGTCTAAGACCATTGTTGGATGAGAAGAGCTAAGTCTATCAAAGATGATCATCACAGTGTTACTGTGACTCTGTACAATGTCCTCCTGGTTCCGATGAACACTTTCTTGACCCTCTCCTCCAGTTGCTTATAAATTCTTTCTGCCAATATAATTTTGACTTTCTTTTGCATATATGTATATGTACATGGATATATATCATATATATATGACATACATACATATGTATATTCACATGGATGTATACATAAATATGGATACACATACACATACATACATATGTATATGTACATGGATCAAATAATATACCATGTGGTGGTTTATAAACCTTAAAATGCTATATAAATGCTAGCTATTATTATGTGTGTTGTCTTTCCAGATAAAATGTAAACTCCTTGAGAGCAGGAACTGTTTTATTTTTTTTTTTGTAGTCACAGTACCCAGCACAATCTTGGCATACAATAAGTACTTATCGATTGCTAATTGGTTGATCGATTCCTCCAAGAACTCAGGGAAAGGCTAACCATAGACTCTTCACCATACTCTTTTCTCCCCCTGCTTAAAGAACAAGAAATATCCAAAGAATCATAGGGTTGGAAGGTCATTTAGCTCAACTCAGGGGTTGAGCTGGTAAATATTGAAAAACCAACTCTTGGAAAAAAATGTATGTATGACACACTTGAAAGTTTTATCTTTTCTTAAAATTCAATTTTATTTTATTTTCAGCTCTCTTCTTCCCCTTTTTCCCCTTCTACATCCATTGGGAAAATAAGAAAAATAAAACCTATTACAAATAGCATAGTCATGGAAAACAAATTCTCATGTTTAGCCATGCCTAAGAAAAGGAAAAGGAAAGAAAGAGAAGAAAATATGCTTCAAAATGAACTCTGAATCCATTAGTTCTCTATCTAGGGGTCAGATAGGATATTTTATCATGAGTCCTTTGGAAAT
This sequence comes from Bettongia penicillata ogilbyi, assembly GCA_023548195.1. Lineage (NCBI taxonomy): Eukaryota > Metazoa > Chordata > Mammalia > Diprotodontia > Potoroidae > Bettongia > Bettongia penicillata. The sequence goes on along the minus strand of JAJHZJ010000447.1, from coordinate 4,173,675 downwards.
GTGGTTAGACATTGTACTGATCAGAGTTAGTGACTTTCAAAGTTTCAGCTGTGTGCCTCTGAGCCCAGGAGCAGAGGAGGAACTCAGTTCTAGCCTTTAGTGCAGCACATAAACCTGAGGTGGAATAACCAGGGCAGGAGATCCAAACCAAAGGGGATCCAGCAGTTTAGTCTCTCTGAACCTGCAGAATCTTCCAGAATACTAACAGTGACTAAGTCCAGCAGAGGTCTACTGGAATACAACCACACACAAGCCAACAGACCCAAACCCTGGATCAGGAACTTCCAGAATTCAGACTAGGAGGGCAGTGAACAGATCTTACCTGGATCACACCACTTTAGAAACATTAAAAATTTGTAGGTCGCCAGACTGAGCTGTGAAACCAGCAGAAGGACATAAAAAGACAGAAACTCAGCCCAGACATCCTATACCCCACTTCCTCCGGAAGTGCTCAGAGCCCAGCACTAACATAAAGCTCAAAGTCAAGAAACAGGCTGAAAGTATGAACAAACAAAAAAAGAACTTAACCATAAAGGATTACTGTGATGACAGGGAAGCTTAAGACACAGAGAAAAAGATAATGACTTAAACACATCACTAAGCAAATTCTCAAAGAAAACTGCAGAATGGACATAAGACCAACATGAACTTCTAAGACAGTTAATGAAAGTTCAAAATAAGATAAAAAATTTATTTAAAAAAATGAAAGGGATAGAGGAAAACATGAGAAAAGAAATGAGAGCTTTACAAGAAAGTTATGAAAGAATTAACAGCTTGGTAAAAGAGATGCAAGAAAACAGTTCCTTGAAAATTAGAATTAGATAAATAGAAGTTAATGACTCTATAAACCATCAAGACATAAGGTGAAAAGAATAAAAAAAAAGGAAAAAATTGTGAACTATCTTACAGGCAAAACAACAGACCTGGAAAACAGATTGAGAAGAGATAATTTAAGAATCATTAGCCATGTACAGAAAAAGAGCTTAGATATTATATTTTAAGAAATCACAAAACTGCCCAATAGTTTAGGATTAGAGGGTAAAGTAGAAATTGAAAGAATCTACTGATTACCTCCTGAAGGAAAACCTAAATGAAAAGTCCTAGGAATATTATAGTCAAAAACTGGAGCTCCCAGGTCAAGGAAAAAATACATCAAGTAACCAGAAAGAGAGAATTCAAGTATAATGAAGCCACAAGCAGGACCACATAACATATAAAAGCCACCATTATAAAGGAGCAGAAAGCTTGGAATATAGTATTCCAGAAGGCAAAGGATCTAGGATTGCATTCATAACTATACTGCAAAATTTGAGTATAATTTTATTATTTGAGTATAATCTTAGACCTTTAATGAAATAGAGCACTTTTAAACATCCCTAATGAAAAGACCAGAGCTAAGTAGAAAAACTGACATCCAAATATAGCATTCATGAGAATATAAAAAGAGATGATAATTTAACCTTTGGGAGCTGATGAAGTTACCAAATGATATAACAAACAGAAAAAAGAGAAGAGGGCCCAGGACAGAAGTTTGGAGAACACTTATAATTAATAGACCCTGATGTCATTAATATGGGTACTTCCTCTAATAGTGTAGATGACAATCCATCTCAGACTTTGAAATTCTTTTCCATATCTTCTCATAAATCTACCATAGAAGATAAACCCAGCACCTTGAAGGCCTTCCTTGAGGTCTTCTAACATTCTATAGGTATCAGTGAGGTATGGGGCCCCATCTCTTTCTTATCTCTTTTTTATTATCTCTTCCTTTTGTTAAATCACACATTTTCTGGAAAATATACTTTGTGCTACTTTTTTGTATAGAAGTCATTGTTAGCAATATGCTATAAGCTACTTACATCCACCACATGTCTCTCCATGTCCTTTGGATCTCACAATTTTGTTTTTTTGGTGATCATGGTTTTTCTATAATTTGTAGCTGTAGAGTATTACTATCAGAAAAATTGTCTTAAAAAGGTGAATTTTTTGTTAGAAAGCAGCTTGGGATCACTGAAAGTCTTAAGCAGTTTTCTAAATGTAATCTATCCATGATTTATTTTTAATGAACCCTTGTTGGCTCTTGATGATCACTTTCCTTTCTAAGGACTCACAAATCAATTGATAATCCATTATTGGGTTTTGCTGGGAATCATCATCAAATTCATTAGCCTGTAGTATTTCCTTCTCTTTGAAATCAAGACCGTATTTAGAGGATTATCATAGATTTGGAGCTAAAAGGGACCTGAGAGGTCATCATCCCTTCATTTGAAAAATAAGGAAGCTGAGAAGAGTTAAACAACTTATTCAAGATCACATAGGTAATAAGTGGTAGAGCCAAGTTTCAAATCCAGAACTTCTAACTCCAAGTTCATTACTCTTTTTTTTTTTCTGGACCACACCTCTAGTGTTCTTTAGGAATTTTCAAAATTATAGATAATTCTTCAGTAATTGTATTAACAGAGTACTTTTAATAACCTGGGATGCACTGTTTTGGGCCAGGAGACTTGAATCTGATTTCATTCAAAGCAGCTAGTTGCCTTCTTGCCATTGCCTCAGTTATCTTTGACATTAATTACCTCAAAAACATGTTTTAATTTCCATTTTGAAGATTATTCCCCTTGACAGACATGATAAAAGCAAAACAAAAATTGATTAGTTCTGTTTTCTGTATCATTGATTAATGTCATCCCCAATTTGCTTCCTTCCATCTTGGTGCAAAAAGCCATTTTTCTTATCTTTAATATTTTTGCCAAATTTACAAAGAATTTGTATCACCAGACTTGTAGTTTTGAAAGCCTTTCTAGACCTTTTGAGTTGTTTTCCCTTTTTGAGTCTCTAACCACAAGCTCATTCCCATTATTTTTTTGGGCTTTTTAAAATCTCTATCCTTAAAATCTAGGATTCATATCTGACTATATGTACCCAACATTGTTTTCCCTTACTATTAAAAACTTTAAGATGGCACAGTTACTTTCTCCAGTGTTTCTCATTGTTTGCAGTTCACCAACCAGTACTTCCAGCAGGTATGTAATAAATGTTAAATGAAGACTTTGATCTTGTCGGGTACACTACATGTATGTATCGATAGATAGATGGATAGATATATAGGAGAAAAGATTGATAGATAAGTAGGTAGATGGATAGGTTGATGAATGGATAGACAGAAAGATGGATAGGTAGGTACGATGGATGAATGGATGGATAGATATATACAGATAGATATGCATATTTTGGGGAAATTTTTATCATTTCTACATGCATTTTTGCTGATGAAGCTTATATTCTGAAAGAGGATCACAAATTTCCTATTTTATCCCCACCTTTGTCTTTGAGTCTCTGGCCAAGGTCTTTCCATCATTTCTCTGGGCTTTTTGAAAGCTCCTCTGCTAAAGTCTAGTATTTACATCTGAATGTGTCTGCTCCCTCACAGTTAAGTACATATTTTTTGATGATAACGATGATAATGAGTTTCTTCACTTGCAAAATGAAGGACTTGGCCCATATTATCTCTAAGGTGATTTCCAACTCTAAACATTCTACTCCTCTGTGACGATAAACATTTACCAAGGAACTACGTATGTCTAAATGTAGAACGACACCTTCCCAGGTCTTATGTGATGGAAGACAAGGATAATGAAATAGAGAGTACCCAAAAGAGGTCATTTTTTGCCTCATTTCTTACCTATCCTTAATCATTGAATGGGTGTTGCCTCAGACAAGCTGAGACCTGGCTTAAAAAGACCAGTCTCCTACTGCATCCAGGGCCATCTCCAGTCATCCTGATCTCTATCTTCCCACTGGACCCAGATGGTTCAGGAGGAGAGAGTGAGGCTTACTTTGCACAGCCTGACTCACTTCAGTCTAACTCACTTGCAAATCAAGACATCATCTTCCTCATGCCATCCATCCTCTTCCACAACACAGGACAAACGACTACTATAACAACAACAGTCTGAGGTAGCTACACTTTTCTAATACTAACTCATTATGAGAGTGGAATCTTTATAATAAATAATTTCTAATTTGAAAACTACATCTGTGTTTCCATGACACTTAAATACTTTTACATTTAAATTACCATTAAAAAAAGAGAGAGAAGAATCCAGTATTTTAACTGGTTGTCTTATCTAGATCCAGGACTAGACATGTTTTTACCTGGAGCAAAAAACAATTGAATGGAGTGGGAGTGAGGCACAATTGTGCCAGGAAAGGGGATGGTATAAGCTTTGACCCTCAAAAGGACTTGGAAGGAAAGGTAGTCTGGGAGAAGTGTTTTGGGAGACACACTCTGAGGATGGTGGCTGCTCTACAGGATAGTGCAGAGTAACATGGCATGGGGATGACTGGAAGTGGGCACACCCTACTGGGTAGGAAGCATGACTCTGGGGAAAAAGTGTGCCATATGGGAATGAAATAGACACCTTGTGGGAAGAAGAGAACCTTCCAATTCCTGAGTATGTTGGTGCTCCAGGACAAACGCTTATTGGATCTATATTGACTATTGCTGTTCTTAGCTACACAATGACAAAAATTTGTTTGGATTGATTTTACTACTCAGTTGCCTGGCTCTTTGACAGACGTGATTGATTAATTTAAACAAACTGGTCATTCTGGTTGTGTGTGTGAAATGCAGCAATTAGCATTATGTCAATGCAAAATAGTATCAAATGTTACCCTAAGTGGGGGGGGGAACATAATTGATCAAAGCTTTCATAATCTGTCTATGTTATCAATAAAGCAAGAACATGATAAAGAAGCAACAACAAAAACATTAAGAATCTGAATCCTACCAGAAAGAATATGTATAGTGATCTTGGTTCCACATTGGCTAGACACAGGTACCCCTGTAATGATTGGAGGTTTTAGACCTAGAAGGGAGTTTTATAAGGTATTAAATCCAACCCCATCATTTAAAGATGAGGAAACTGAGGTCAAAGACAATAACTTGCCCAAGGTCACACAGTTAATAGGTGTCTAGGATGAGATTTGAACCTAGGACTATTCTGATATCTATCTATCTATCTATCTATCTATCTATCTATCTATCTATCTACCTATCTATCTATTTATTGTTGACCTGAAAACTTGGTCAAAGGAGGCAAAGAGGACAGGTGATATGAAAATCCATATTATTTATTCCCTTAAAGCTACCAGATATATGATCATGGAGCCAGAAGGAAACTTCTGACTGTCTGATACAAGAATGACCAGGCTTAAATCTGTTTTAGAGCAATCCCAGGATATCTGTGTCCTTCAGATTTATGGTCCCTATATGTCTTTAACTATACCATGAGAAAGGAATTTTCTTAGCTGAATAAGTTGTAAATACACTAAGATAAGAGAGTTGACAAAGTGTCAACTGAAATTATGATCCAGGATATCTGTGTTTTCTTTACTATTAACATGCCATAACATAGTAAAATATCAAGATACAGAAAAGTTCCATTATTCAAGATAGCATCTCAGGTTAAGGGTCACATCCTTAAGCAGAGGAAAAATATTCTTAAGTCAGCCCTATCTGACCTTGTTAACATAGGAAGAGGTATTCTCCGAGTTTACTGAGAGAACAAAGAGGTTATTAGGTCCAGGCTCTTATTCTGGTTGATTAATTCAGGTTCTGGCCCTTATTGAAGTTATTAAATTGATATTAAATGATTATCACTATCTATCTATCTATTGGATAGTGCCCTATCTAATACACCATACAGACTCTCCAAGGTACCCAAACTTTCTGGCTAGGCATGTTGTGTTTAGAATTGGCCAGGGCATCTTTAAACTTCAGTGGGACCTCAAAGAAAAGAGACTGAGGATTGAAGAGCCATTGCTGGTGTGTCTTTGGATAGAGCCAATAATAGCCAGAGGTACCTTTGTTGTCCAACTTCTGTGTTTTTCTGTTATAACTGAATTGTCAATACTCAGAGTTCTCTCCAGACAAAATTGAAGGAAATGGAGTCTGTGGCCCCTTATAAAAGCAAAGATAGAGAATTCAGGAACGTTTTGGAAATCATCTTGTCTAGACATTTCATTTTATAGAAGACCAGAAAGCCCATGGAATTGAAAGGACTTGCTCCAAGTCACATAAATAATTAAGTGGCAGTGTTGATATTAACACCCATGCCTTCTAACTTTGTAGACCATGCTCATTTTACATTTTGTGTCTTCAGTCCTCCCATCTTCCCCCTTTGCTCTTCTCCATAGTATATCCTGCCATGCCCATGCCCATGACACCTCTGTGATCTCTCTGCTATTTCCTTATCAAAATCCATCCTCGGGATAACATTTATTCATTCACTCAACAAACCTTTACCAAGTGCCTACGAAGTACAAGGAAGGCCCTGAGTTCTGTTAGAGAGGCCTGCAAAAAGAGGAGATTCTTGCCTGCAGGATGTGGACTGGCTAATTTGTCAATTATACCTCAGTGTGAATTTAAGTTAATGGACTGCATTTTCTCAGCCTTATTTCCAACTATGGACTGAAAAGTTTATTTCCAACTGAAGGAATAGGTAATGTTTATATAGCACTTTAAGGTTTACATAGTGCTTTATAAATATTCTCATTTTATTGTCACAACAACCTTGGGATGTAGGTGTTATTATTATCCCTATTTCACAGATGAGAAAACTGAGGCAGACAGAGGTTAAGTGACTTGCCTAGGGTCATACAGCTCATGTCCCAGACTGAATTTGAACTCAGGTCTTTTGGATGCTAGGTCTAGAATTCTATACATTACGCTCGCTACAATCTTAATTTCCCCCTACTTTTACCAGCAACCGAGCACGGCTTATAGATCCACAGGAAAAAGCTGGTGTCTTTCTAGACTTCAGGTGACTGCACAACATCCCTGTTTACCTGATGTTCCTACCCATTTTTCCCTTCCCTACCTTTGGCCTCTTCCATGTAATATTCTTCATCTTAGATTTCTGCCTCACTTCTTGGAAACCCAAGGCCTGAGCACCTGCTGGGAACACACTGTCCTCAAACAGTCTCTTCTGGGCCAGGCACGATTTCCTGAGGGCCACAAAATCTTGCCCCTCAAGCTTCATGGGATGAGCAAGGGTCCCCTCTCCATTTTTCCTGTCCCTTTCTCGAATCACCCGGTCACAGAAGAATCCTGGTGGGAGGTAGGGCATGCTTGCTTCTGCCAGAGACTGGAGAGTGGAGAACTGGCTCTTTAACTGAGGTACCTCTCTGGCCCCTTGGCCCACAGCCCGCCCCAAGCCTAATCCTCCCATCAATGGGCCTGAGCCTATAGACTACCTCCACTGGCAACAAACTCGGAATGCATGTGAATGGCCACAGCCCCAGAGAAAGGCAAGCCCTTTGAGTCAGCAGCTTTGGACCCTGAGGTCCCTATAGCAGGCGGCAGCAGCGGGCAGCGCTGTCTGTGTGTGAGGTGGACAGAGGGTGAGGAGGACCTGGAAGAATTCACAGGCCTCCCTACATAGAGCCACAAGGGCATGAGGCTTCCAAGACTTAGGTGGGGAAGGATTCTGATGGACAGGGGCTCGCTAAGATGGCCTCTGGCATTTCTGCACAGCTCACAGATTCTCTGCTTCCAGCATCTTTATTAACTTTACTGGGATTTGCTTTCTCCTTAAAATAATTTTCTCTTTTAAAAAATTAAGTCAAATCTCAGAGCCACTTATCCTGCCTCAGCAAAAGGCATTCATGGTTTTCAAACTGGCTGTGAATGGGCTATAGTATGCAGCACGCTAAACACACTATAGCTAATCCTATACAAGCCAGTGAATGCATAGGAAGAGTGCTCCCCAGCCATTGTCCATGGCTAATGAGGCCTTCATTTGTCCCCTCCCAGCCTCACCTCCAAAACAACATGACATCTGTATTGATTAGCTCAGGAATCTGTGAGAGGGGCCCAGAGGACTGCAGAGAGGATAGCCCACAAGATTCCCACTTCTGAGTGGGTCTTCTCTGGAGCTGAGAAAGATTTCCTCTGCAGAGTTAAGCCAAGTGCATGTCCAGAGGGGCAGCGGGGAAATGTACAGGTTGAGGGGTGGGAGGGTGGGGAGAAGGTATAATATGTGTGTGTGTATGTGTATATACACACACACACATATATGCATATATATATGCACACATACACATACAATCATATATGTAGATGTATATATACACATCTATTCCTGCTGAATTGTATACATATGCGTATAACATAATTCTTGATTCTATATTATTATATACATTATAATATCACATTATATGGTGCATTATATTAATGTATTAGATGTCAATTAATATGTTATATTAATTATCATATAGCAATATATTATTGTAGGTCAATGTTAATATATATAATAAAAGTATTGATTATTGGTTATAAAATATTATGTTACTATATAAGAAATACATTAATGTATTATACTAATATGTTACCACATGTTAATACATATTTAATATATCATTACATATTATGTTAATGTATTACATTAATATATTATCACACCAATAATTATATTCAATATATCAAATATATTACATTAACATGTTATCCCATATTAATAGATTATATATTATATTTAATATAGTTACACATTATGTTTACACATATCAATTTATTGTTATACATTAATATATTATGCTAATGTCACATATTAATGTATTACAGTCAATATATCATTAAATATATTAATATGTGATAATATAATATAATAATGTCATCACACATTATACAATATGTGATATTATATATTATATGAATCTCTTTAATGTACTAACACTATATACGTATTTATGTGTATAATGTAATTATTGATTATGTTGTTTTATAAATTATATTACAAGTCTTTTGTTTCATTTAGAATTATTTATCATATCTATACATATATCTCAACTTACATTTACATAGCAGCTTAAAATTTATAAGCATTTCCCTAACAACAACCCTGTGAAAGGTAGAGTAAGTACTTATCATTATTTCCATTTTATAGTTTTTGTAACTGAGGTTCAGTGACTTGCTCAAGGAAACATACTTGCTCTGCTAACTAGCAGAAAAAGTAACAGATTTAGAGCAGGAAGGACCTTTAGAAGCCATCCTTCTCAAACTCCCGATTTTACCAATGAGGAAAATGAATCTCAGAGAAGTCTGATGACAGGTCCAAGGTTAAATAAATGGCAGATTTTAGATTTGAACTCAGAGTCATTGATTCCAGATCTGTCTATAACAGGATCCACTCTATCAGGGTCATTTATTCCAGATCTAGATCTCAGATTTGAACCCTGAATCATTGATTCTAAATCGAGCATTCTTGCTTCTTATACTATGATGGACTTAGGATTCAAACCTTATCTTCTGACTTCAAGACTGAGGTTTATTTCATTACACTACATTGCCTCCCCTAATAAAAACAAAACCTAAAACACTCTTTTCATGTTTAAATCCTTGTTTTGGCTTGAGCTCACAAAACCACAACAATTTTTTTTTTCAAAATTACATCAGAAAATTAGCATGAAGCTCCTTCTAGGGCAGAGATATCAAACTCCAAACCATATTTAAAGATAACTGGGAAATACTTAACAAAATAAATAAAAAGACAAGAAAACATAGAAAACATATTTTGGAACTAAGTCACTATGTGACCCATTTTATCGTGGTTTTTCAAGGCCTGAGATGCTAGAGTTTGGGAAAGGAGAAAGCTAAGGGCAGGGGAGGGCATGGTTCCAGACCATCACTAAAGACTGTAAATGACCACTTGGGCTCCCAACTGTCTCAGTTTTGTGAGTTCAAGCCAAAACAATGACGTAAACATGAAAAGAGTTATCAAAGAGGTAGTATCGCTAATCCAAGAGATCTTTAGCCCCCAGTCTGGGAGTCAGGAAGACCTGAATTCAAATCTAGCCTCAGACACTTAATAGCTATGTGATCCTAGGTAAGTCACTTAACCTCTGCCTCAATTTCCTCAACTGTAAAATGAGCATCATAACAGCATGTACCTCCCCAGATTGTTATAAGGATCAAATGAGTTAATATTTATAAAGATTTAGCACAATGCTAGGTACATTGTCGTTGAGTTGTTTCAGTCATGCCCAACTCTTCGTGACTCCATTTGGGGTTTTCTTGACATTTTACAGATGAGGAAACTGAGGCAAACAGGGTTAAGTGACTTGCCCAGGGTCATATGGCTAGTAAGTGTCTAAGGCTGGATTTGAACACAGAAAGATGTTCCTGCCTCCAGGCCTGGCACTCTGTGCACTATGGTGCCACTTAGCTGCCCTCAGTGCCCTCAGATAGGTCTTACATGGTCTGAAACACTCCCTTCTGAATTTGGCTGGTTTCTGTGAAACATGTGCTCAGGTCCCTTGCTAGAAGGAGGTGAGTTATTCTGATTAGTGCTTTGGTCTTTGGGTCCAGAACTACATCGAAGATGACTGGTGACTCCTCCAGGGAGAGATGCCCACTCATAAGCTTCTGCTACCTAACAGCGCTCTTTGTGATAACAGCAACACACCAAAACTCGAAACAAACTGGAAGCAGGTCAGTGGGGAAATGGCAACAAAATGTGACATACGACTACAGTGGAATATTGCCCTGCTGCTGAAAATCAAAAAAATTGAGGAATTGAGAGAAATGACTTTGCTGTCCCTGTTCCTGGAATTCTCTCCCTCTTCACCTCTGCGTCCTGAATTTCCTGGCTTCCTTCAAGTCCTAGCTAACATATTACCTTCTCCAAGAAGTCTTTCCCATTGCCCTGTAATAGTGGTATCTTCTCTTTATTGATTATCTCTATTTTATTCTACAGATCTATATCTATACCTATCTGTTAGGGGTGGCTAGGAGGTGTAGTAGATAGTGCTGGATCTGGAGGCAGGAAGACATCCTCCTGAGTTCAAATCTGACCTGAGACCCTTACTGAGCAAGTCATTAGCCATGTTTCCTTCAGTTTCTTCATCAAAAAAATGAACTGGAGAAGGAAATGGTAAACCACTTTAGTATCCTTGCCAAGAAAATCTCACATGGGGTCATGAAAAGTCAAACACAACTGAAATGACTGAGTAATAACCAAAATATCTATCTAGCTATATCTTTGTACATAGTTATTTGCATTTTTCATTTCAATAATCATTTATTAAGTGATATGGATACAAACAGTGCCCTAAAAGTTAAAAATAATATTACGGATTGACTTTGTGAAGCCCCTGGTTTATTTTCTAAATTGAAGGCACCTTATCTTGAAACATCATAAAACTTCTCCCTTTATCCTGGACCACAAAATTCATTGTCTCCCCTCATCCTGGATCATAAAGTTTCCCCTGTCTCCCTTATCTTGTGTTATCCATCTTTCTCATCCTGTCCCTAAATTTCCAACCCCCATTAGAAACCCTAAAAACTACATCATCATTTTATAGGCTGGGTATCCAAGTCTGCTCCTTTTCCTATATCAGTGCCTTTGTTTAGCTCCTTGTTAAATCTCAGGCCTGCTGTTTTTGAGTCAATGGAGCTCTAATGGTTACAGAGAAAGTCTAAGTGAATTCATACACTTCTGAACCAACTCTACCATTTCTCTCTCTTCAACATTAAGTACCTACTATATGTCAGGCATTGTGCTAAGCACTGGGGATACAAAAGAGGCCCTCAAGAAGTTTTTAATCTAATGAGGGAGACAAAAAGCAAAAAACTGTATGCAAATTATATACAGAATAAATGGGAAATAATTAAAGGAGAGAAAGTACAGGAATTAAGAGGGGTTAGGAAAGGCTTTTTGTGGAAGGTAGAATTTTAGTGTTGTCTCCCCCTTTAGACTGTGATCTCCTTGAGAGCAGGTACTGTCTTTTGCCTTTCTTTGGAACCCCAGCTCTAAGCACAGTGCCTGGAGATATAAAAGGTGATTTATAAATGCTGGTTGACTGGCACCATATTGCCTCCATATTTGGAGGCTGGGTATAGAAAGCTGCATATACTGTTGGGCACAGTCATACTGATGTTTTGTTTTGCTTGGTTAATTTTTCTTTGTTACAGTGGAGGACCCAATGGAGGTGTGCTATATAGGGAGATGATTATACTATTTTACAAAAAAACTCAAAAACTTTCAACAAAAAAGGAAAGAGTAGAAAAAGATATACATAAATTAATTTACAGTCAACAAGAAAAGAAAGTCTTTTCCTAGGCTATTCGATGTCTCAGAAACGGAATTCATTTTGCTCTTCTGCCCAGCAAGGAGGAAACTATGCTGTGCATCATGAAGTCTATTGGCAGGGAAATAGATCAAAAGGTTGACCACCCACTTCCCTGGGATACAATACTTTGAATATGAGTGTAAATAGCATTCATTCTTCAGCCTCTGTGTGACCTCAGAAGGTTGCTCACCAACAGCTCCCTCCTGCCATCCCCCACTGCCTCTATAATTAACACTCAGCAGCACATGGCTATGGACCATCCTGCCTCAACAGGAAGGTCAATGGTTCCAGGTTCCTCAATTCTGAAAAGAAAAACTCTAAGTCAGCAGGAAGTCCATCAATGCCTGCATAGGAAGTGAAAGGTGGGGGACTGGTCAAACAGAAAAGTGTCTCCTACTTGTGAGTTTTCTGTCTCTTCTCACAGATAAGCCTGGAAGTGATGTCCCAAAGAATCAGGCTTAGCCAAGAAGTCAGTTTCTGTGTGACCTTAAGCAAGTCAGTTTATCTCCATGGGCCTCTCAGTTTCCTCATCTGTAAAATGAAGTGTTTGGATTAGTTGGTCTCTGAGACTCCTTCATGCTCTAAATCTATGATCCTCTTACCTTCTGCTTTGAAGTATTTAGCTAGAGAGCAGATGCACTAATCACAAAACGTGTGTTATCTATTACACCTGCTCTGTGGTACAATGTTCATGATTTTTCTTTATTTTCTTTCGGAATCAGTCACAGCCATAGGGTTCAAAGAGACTTTGAAGATTCAGATGATCTCTAATTTTAGAGATGAGGAAATGGAAGCTTAGGGACGACAACTCATGTTGCCCAAGCTCACACAGATGTGGGTCATGGTATGCCACAGCACTTTTAAGGCGGGGTTCTGTAGCAGTGACGATACTCATATCAAAGACTTGCTTGTCAATGCTTTACTAGCCAGTAAACAATTCAAAAAATTCAATTCAACTAACATTTATTAAAAGTCTCTCTCTCTCTCTCTGGCTTTTCGTAACCAAATCTGTTACCCTTAACCTAGCCTGCCCCTCCATTGCCTCCACCTGTTTCCAACCCTTGATTATATCACTGCTTACCCCAGTCCCATCAAGATCCTCTTTGGACCCTTCCTCCCCGACTACTACACCACCCCCAGATCCCTCCCACAGTCTTTCTGTATGTAAGATGCATCTTGCCTCCATAAAGATGCTCAGATTCATTCCAGCCCTGATTTTCTCTAGCTGAGATTCAATCTCAATACAAGTGTCACAAATGGTTGGTTTTTTAAGAGTCACCACAATATGGTGAATCTTTAACAAGCTTTGTTTTACTTTGCTTGAAAGAAGGCTTGAGTTGAATTCATTTGGCAGGATCCAACATGTCAGTATTTTGCAGTTCTAAGCAACCCCGACTTCAACATTATGGTTCCCTGACTTCATCATCAAGACAATACCATGCTAGGTAATCACAGGTACGCAAACATAACAATCTTATGACTCTAAAAGTAATTCTCAAAATTCTTGGAAATCATTTCATCAGATCCAGGAAAAGAACAGTACCTCTCGCCAGGGAGTTTGTGGGAGACAAGGAAGAAACTGTTTCCACAGCTTTGGATGATCAGAGTGGTGACCTAGCATGGTCAGGTTAGAGGTCAGAAACTTGTGCACAGGCTTGATGAGCTGTTTGGGGGAGAGTCTATCAGAGAAGAGAACATGAAATCACGTGGTCAGTGGATGGTGGGGCATGGAGCCCAAAATTTGGAACAGCATAAAGGGGCTTGCATTGGTCTGAACAAATTGTAGTCTTCCTGTCGCCTTACTTGGAAGCCACTTGTTGATTGATGAATGTAGAAGTCACTCCTTCCTCCTGAAGAGGGGTGGAGTCAGCTTTGATCAAAGTGTTCAATTCCTCTGAACTCTAATAAATTTTCCTTGATACCTTTTTGTGTGTCAAGCATGTCTCTAACAGAGGTGGTCTGAGGCAGTTAGCCCCATTGCTTTTGTTAGAGTCTTCTGGAAGCTTTATGCTACACAAGGAGGAAATCCCTACCCCTGGTATCCCTGAGACTTTAACATGTACCTCATTAATTTTGGTCAGCAAAGACAAGCCAGGGCAGGGTTGTAACTGCCACAAAATTACCCAATTTCATGCCACTCAAGATTTCTATGGCTAACCTCATGTTTAGGTGAGATATTGCTAAGTTATTCCATGGTCAAGCATTAGCTCATGGCACCTAGGTGGCCCAGTGGATAGAGTGATGAGCTTGGACTTGAAGTCAGGAAGATCTGGGTTCAAATCCTACCTCAGGCACTCACTAGTTGGGTATGTGACTTTAGCCTTTCTATTTTAGGTAGCTAGGTGGCACAGTGAATAGTGTTGAGCCCTGAAGTTGGGAAGATTTGAGTTAAAATCCAATTTCAGATACTTACTAGCTATGTGAACAAATCCCTTAACCTCTGTTCACCTCAATTTTTTCTACTGTAAAATGTGAATAATAACACCTACCTGCTAGGATTGTTGTGAGGATGAATTGAGGTAACATTTGTAAAGCATTTAGCATAGTGAATGGCATGTGGAAGGGGCTTTATAAATGTTTATTCCCTCCCTTCCTGTGCCCCATGGGGCAAAGGTTGCCCCAACACTGGGAATGTTAAGTGGTGCTAACATCGGTCTTGGGCAACAACCTGGCTTGAGCCTCATCTCCTGAAGTCAACTTGATTTCATTTAGTTTTTGAGAATGTTAATACCAGCCTCTCCTCTGGAAAACACTTAGTAGCTGACTAGTCCTTAGGCCTTGATCAGCATGGAGGAATGGCCATGTCCAGTCAGGTTCTCCCATTGGCCATGATGAATCATTAAAGGTACAGTAGAAGTAGAACGTATATAGTCACCAGTGTATTGTAGATTAGTTTAATCCTTGCAGATATCAAGGGAAGTAAAACAGCCTGCTCAGGGTGTTGGGAAGAGTTTGGGAGTTAGCGGTACTTGGAAGAGCCACTGAGGTTGAAACACCAGAGTCATGTCCACAAAGTCCCTTCTGTAGCAAAGGATGGATCTTCTCCATTAGCTGTACTCTGTTGGTGGCATTTTTGCAGCAGGACACTATGACCGTTGTCCTCTGATCTTTTCTCTTTCCCACAGGAATGGTTTTATTCCCAGTTCCATTTCTCAGAAGGTTTTCTTATCATAAATGAAACTACATGGGACAAAAGAGTTAACTGTTCTAGTTTTTTTTTAAAAAAATGATAGAATAAATAAGTAGGGAAGAAAAAGAAGAAAAATGTAGCCCCCAAACCCCAAGATATCTTGCAAGGTTTTGGTGATCAAAATTTGTATTCCTTTGGGCAGAGCACCCACATGTAAGGGTATGATTGCTCATGTGGACAGAATAAGAGGAAGGAGGGAGAAAAGGAGGGAGGGAAGAAGGAAAGAAAAAAAACAAGAAAGGAAAGAAGGAAAGAAGGGAGGAAGGAAGGGAGGAAGGAAGGGAGGAAGGAAGGGAGGAAGGGAGGAAGTAGTATTACCTAACTGGGTCAGTTGGGTCCCCAGTGGGGTAGCTACTACTACTCACAGATGATTGTACTTCTTCCTGGAAGAGGACCAGTGACATCAGGAGGGTGATGTCTTCACTTGCAGCTGAATAGGATTTAAGTGAGGCAGGACAGGGCAAAGTCATCAGCCTCATTCTCTCCTCCAGGTTTACCTGAGTCCAGTGATAAGACATAGACCAGGATGACTAGAGAGGACCCCAGATGCAGTGGGGCACCTTGGTCTTTTTAAGTTAAGGTCTTTTCCAGGTCTCAGTTTGCCTGAGGCAATACCCATTCTGTGATTTAATTCTAGGTAAGAAATGAGGTAAAAGATAGGTCCTACTCAAAAAAGAACAAAACAAAACAAAACAAACTTCAAACTGGGAGGGCAAAACCCTCAGGGTTTCTGCCCAGAACAGAAATAATCGCTATTTTATCCTATGTAGTTCCATTTATGATTTCTTGAAATAGAGCTCTGGCAATCCAGGCTTTGATAAAGCCCATTGGGATTCAAATGGAGCTACTTGAAGCATGCCTTAAACCCAGATCACTCTGGCTTTCGTTGATTGACCCACAGTAGATCCCAGTTCAAGCCTCACTTGGTCACTGTTTGGGTTTTGATGGCTCAGAGTGAGTGTAAATAGCAATTTTATTTTATTGTATATTTTTGAGGAGGCAAACTAGGCTATCTTTTGCCTCATTTCTTACCTAGCCTTAAATCACAGAATGGGTATTTCCTCAGATAAAGTAAGACCTAGGAAAGACCTTAGCTTAAAAAGGTTGAGGTCTCCCTTTGCATCTGGGGCCATCTCCAGTCATCTTGACCTATGTCTTGCCTTTGAACTCAGATGACCCAGGAGGAGAGAATGAGGCTGATGACTTTGCACAGTCCTGCCTCACTTACATTCAATTCACTTGCAAATTAAGACTCACCCCGCTGACACCACCGGTCTTCTTCATGAATGAAGTACAAACAACAATCTTTATAAACTGTGCTCTAGGGTTTGGGTGACTTGCACAAGAGTTTGTATTTGATCCTGGAGATAATGGCAGTTCATGGAGCAGGGAAGTAATATGGTCAGACCTCTGCTTTAGGAATGTAAATTTGGCAGCTGCGTGGAGGATGGATTGTAGCTCTACATATCTACATCTATATCTATGTCTATATCCTCTCCCAAGCAGTCATTCCAAACCCTAAACCGGTCTATCCTTTTGGTTTCCGTATTGGGCAAATAAACTCACTAAGTTTTCAAAATACCCAATACTCATATACATTTCACTTCTGCTGTACTTTTAACAAACATTCAAATCAATTTGAAGAGTTATCATTAACAACAAGGATGGGCTATTATATCTTCATAATGCCACAAGGATACTTCCCGCATGGTATCTCGAAAAGTATGTAGCAATGAAAAAATACCAATTGATGTAACAATGTAGAGTGGGTGACTCTCATCCGGACTAGTGGTCTCACAGGTGGTCTGTAGCTAAGATTCCTTGCAGCTGTGTCTGGACTCCAGTCTGACTATTTCTGGAAAAAAGTCAGCTGTAGATTATTTAGGATTCAAGGCCAAGAATTAACATAAATTAGTAACCCACACCAGGCGTTGGGACCTGCTGGGGACAGCAGTTTTGGTCAGAACACAGAGGTTAGGTTCATTCAGGCAGAAAAGTTTTCATTTCTTTAAGAGCCATAAGAAAGATGGAAGAAGACAAAGTCAGGCTTAGTTGGACAAAGTTCCGTAACTCTGCAACATACCAGTAACTGCTGACGTACATGGTTTATCCACTGAGTTTCATCACATTGTAGCGTAGGCACACCAAGGAGACTGACCCAGCCAGAAAGGCTAAAAAAACACGAGCCATTTTCTTTCTGGCAGAGACGCATAATAAAAATGAGAATTTAGAACAAAGGATCCAAAATTTCACATGGCTCTTTCGTGCTTGTGCCCAGACTGATTTGCATGAAAAATAAGAGAGTCCTAGGGATGAAAGGAACCCTCTGAACCCATCCCCACGCTGCCCCTTTGCCATTTTGCTGGGCAAGATCTCTGAAATAGTTTGAGAGAATACAGCTTGACAATCAAGGATTGAACAAGAGTTCAAAAGAATTTTATGATCTTATCAGGAAATGGATAGATAATTATTGTCGTTCAGTTTTGTCTGTCTCTGTCACCCCATTTGAGTTTTCTTGGCAAAAATACTGGAGTGCTTTGCTATTTCCTTCTCCAGACCATTTTACAGATGGGGAAACTGAGGCAAACAGGGTTAAGTGGGTTGGCCAGGGACACACATCTAGTAAGTGTCTGAGGGCAGATTTGAATTCAGAAAGATGAGTCTTCCTGACTCCAGGTCCAGTGCTCTATCCATTATGTCACCTGGCTGCTCCTAATTGACCAGGGCTGTAGACTTAGAGTTCAAATAAGACTATCCTAGGTAAGAGCTTTTTCTGTTTGCCTGGTTGAGTTCAGTTGTTGCTATGGGCTAAGTCTATGAAGATGAAGAGTTTAACAGTCCCTTCCAGGGTGGGACTCACCAGCTCTGCACCTCCAGAAGTTGGTGGCAAAAAGCAGCAAAAGATCCATAGAGGTAAACTAGATGAACTTCAGAAAAAGCAGCAGGGAACTGATTGGCAACTGAGTGTAGACACCAACAGAAATGCCTAGCAGAGGTCACACAAGGCCTAGCAAAGACTCAAGATACAATCCCTAGCAGAGATGCAATGCCTAGCACAAAGCAACCCAATAGTGTCCCCAGAACATATCAGGGGTAAGACAGCATCAGACGTATACGTTACTCTGGGTACTCTGGGTACCCATGTCCTTATGTGTGTTCCCTACATGGAGGAGTGTGTTGGGTCCAGTTCTTACTGAATGATTTTTAAATTTTCAGGGTGAGTACTTACACCTTGAAAATCAGTATTACAAATCAGGATTTGATTTATCGTTGATTGTCTGGATTTTAAAAAATGATAGAAAAATGTTAACAACTTAGATGTGTGCTGTGAACACATATATACATATATATTTTTCACAGAGCTGCTTGTTAAACATTTATCAGTATACCTCTGCCCACATGCATGTCCCAGCATATATACACCTTAACCTATGTTCCTAGGCTTTTATGTTCCCTCTGGATGTGGCCCTTCATGTTCCCCTCTGTCTACATTTATACATTACCACCTGAATGTAATCTGAATCTAAGCAGAAATTTTCACTTGATGTGCTACTTGGTTAAATTTTTATTGTTTTATTTTAAACAAAAATATCCTTTCTGGTTGCTTTACTAAAAGTGTACACATCAGTCGGGGCTTATGGGCTATGAGTGGATATTGACACACAGAATTTTTTGAATCAGGAGTAACTTTCTGGGGCCTACATGTGAGGAAGAACCCAGGTGATGCATTAGTAGTTTCTTGTATTATACCGTAAACTTGTCCAAGTGTGTGATAATTCAAATATTTACTAGGGAACAGTGCTGAGGAGAAAATTAAGAAGGTAGAGCTGTGTTTCTAAGTCTCCAAGTCAAAGAGGAGAGCAGTTTTAATGGCACCATCAGCAATTCAGGGAATCTTCTGTTTGCTGACGTAGTTGGCTAGACGTCTTTTATAACATTTCCAGTTCATCAGCTCTGCTGAGGTTAAGGTACAATATTAAACTTGTAATCATTCTCCTACCGTAGCATAACATTCTCAAGACAACCTTTTACCGTCGGGAGGCATGAGTAATTCATGGTTATTTGTAGGACTCTATGATGAAATAAGGACCCCGTGCTTGGATTATTTCATCTTGTCCCTTGGTAACCCAGTTTCCTGAAATCAGGCCATCAGGAGTTCATGGAGAGATGCTTTCAAACCCTTTTGAAGGCAATGACCTTCTGACATCACATCTCTTCCCCCCACCACTTCCTCTCACTCTAATTCCAGAGGCTTCCCATTGCCTCTAGGACAAAATACAAGCTGCTCTGTTTAGCTTTTTAAAGCCTTGCTGAATCTTAGCCCATCCTAATTTACAAGCTCATTGGGTAATCTTATCCCTCCTTTACACTGTAATTTAGCCAAACTGGACTTTTCTTTGTTCCCGAGATGATGGCGCTCGTTGTTCAGTCATAAATGACTCTTCAGGATCCCATTTAGGATTTTCTTACCATTTCTTTCTGTAACTCTTTTTACAGATGAAGAAACTGAGGCAAACAGGTTAAATGACTTGCTAGGGTCATACAGTTAGTCAGTGTCAAACAGGTCTTCCTGCCTCTAGGTTTTCAGGCCAGGCGCTCTATCCACTATGCCACTCTGCTACCCCTTGTTCCCAGGGAACTCAATATCCTGTCTCAGTGCCTCTGGATTGTCCATTTTCCATGTCCAGAACTTAAACACACAGAGCTCCTCTTTTCCTTTAAGAGGTAGTTCAATCACATTTTCTGCATGAAACTTTTCCTGACACCTCACCTCCACTCCCAGCAGCTAGCACCCTTCCTCCTCAGCTACCTTGGATTTATCTACATTGTATTTTTTTCCACTTCATCTTTATACTGTACATATTTTGATATGCACTTTGATATGTTTTCTGCTCTTTTCGAATTCCTTGGAGAATAGGAACTATTTCATTTTTGATTTTGTATATACCACTGTATATACACTAACACTGCCTGGCACAAAGTAGGTGCTTGTAATAAATATGTTGATTGACCACTTGATTGATCTATACAACAGCCCTATATTATGGCTAACACAAGTATTAATGGCTTCTTTTATAGAAGAGGAAGGAATTTAAAGATTTGGTTAATTTCAATCTTGGATATTTATTTAAGGAGCTAGAATTTGAATTCAGTCCGATCTTCTGATTCACAGTCACAAGAGGGGCCCTGGAGGATCGGTTACATATAGTTAGCTTATAGTTGAATTTTTATATTATGTCTGAATTTTTAGAAATTGATAATGTATTTGCCTCAGACTGTTGGATGAAGCTCAACCTCCCCAGAGAGTTATAATTCCAAGTGGAATAGGTTAGATGATATTTTTATAGGCTCATATCAGTATACTTAACTATTAATGAAACTGGTTTGCTTAAATTTATATTTATGGAGTTTTCTCACCTTTTTTTTTGCAAGAAGTTATTTAAATGAATTACTACCTTGATGAATGAGTTATGAACAAAAGAAATATATTAGACCATACCCTTTTTAGATGAGTGAATGAAAAAGTATTTAGTAAGCACCTACTATGTACTAAGCACTATGCTAGATGTGGAAGACACAAACAGAAGTGAAAGAGTCCTAGATTTCATTAGCCTAAACTAATGTAGGAAATGACATATATAGGGAAGTGGTGGTTAGGAAAGATAGTTTTGGTCTGGGAAGTTACAAGAATGGTGATCAGAACCATAGGGGAGTCCACTGTCCTGACCTTTCCGAGATCAGAAGCAACTGATTACTGTAACCAGAGCAAGAGGTGGCGGGGGTGGGGTATGGAACTTGCAGCAGAAGGTCAGATGGAAAGATGTTCCAAGATGTCGAGAAGGATATGAAGCATGATCTGGGGCCAGCTAGTTGTAGGTGGGGCACAATTGGTGGTAGAATGGTCCTCAAAGAGCCAAATTTTGTCACCTGTCGACAACTGAGCTATATACCCTATTTCCAACTCCACCTCCTAGTGACATCAGTAGATTTGATATCATGGCCTTTGAATGGCTTTTGGGTTTGTGTATGTGTGTGTGTATGTGTGTGTGCATGTGTGTGTGTGTGTGTGTGTCTGTCTGTCTTAATTGTTTATGTATCTTGGATACCAAACCCTTATCACAGAAATTTGATACACAGATTTTCCCCCCCATCTGATCCCTTTCCTTTTTTATCCTAGGTGCATTAATTTTGTTTGGGCCAAAGATTCTTAGTTTCATGTAATCAAAGTTAATTTTCAATTAATTAGTTATTTTAATTAATAATAAATTAATTGTCTAATTAGTTAAAATTAGTTAATTAAATCCATAATAACTAATGTAAATGGTTAATTACATCAATCTTTAGGAGCTCTATGCCAGAAGTTCTTTAATTCAGAGCTCTGTCCAGGGCATTTTCCATCGTGGAAATTTGGCCCAACTCTTGAATAGGATGTGTCTATTCCTGAAATAGACCCTATGAGGAAAGACTGAAAGAATTAGGGTTATTTGACTGAAGCACTTAGTGGCTATTGCCTGACCAAGGTGGGAAGGTAAAGAGGATTTGATAGATTTTAAGTATATGAAAAGCTATCAAATTAATAGTGGTAGGTAACTGGAAGAGGCAATAGACCGAAACTGTAGCAATTAGGACTTCCAGTGGGTGGTGGCATCCCCTCTGAAGACTTATGTAATAGGCAGAAAGCTATCTTTCTAGCCTGGAGTCAGAGGGATAGACTAGCAAATTTTTTGAAGTCTCATCCAGCCAATGATTTTGTTATCCTGCAGGTATGAAACTAAAGGTCCATTTGGGTCAGACTTCCCCCAGGAACCCTTAATACCAAATGCTGTTTTTGTACTTTGAATTAATGATATTGGAGCATATATCCTAGGGAGGGATTGCTTCCCAGAGGAAAAAAAAGTACTTGTATAAAAATGTTCATGGATGCTACACAATTATAAAGACCAGGCTTGGTGCCAGAGCAGATACAAGAAAATGCAACTTCTTCTTTCTCTGTAGAGGTAAGGCTCTAAACCTCTAGGGTGTGGAGCTCTACTTAAGCTACCAAGACTTAGCTTATGAGTTGTTTTGTTTTAGAATTAGCTCTGCTGAGCTGTCTTTCTACCCCTCCCCCTCCCAGGCTCCTCCCACACCTTTCTTACATTCTTTGTAACATCCTTTGGGGAAGGAAGGAGGGTTATTTATTTGGAAATGAAGGCAATATAAAAATAAGAAATCAATAAAAGCTTTTAAAAAAGGAGCATTATTTGCAGCGAGAAAAACTGGAAACAACCCAAATGTTTAACGATATATGTATGTTGTGTATCCTTTGGTGGGCTGCAAGTGGTGTGTGGACCGCACATTGTGCAGGCCCGAGTTAAGGAAATTATGGTGTCATTACCATGATGGAATACACACAGCTACTAGAAACAATGCGTATGTGGATGATGGATCCCCTGAAATGTATAGATAAAGTACAGCTTAGCAAAAAAAGAATATAAACTAGTATATACGTACCAATTACAATTATGCAATAACATTATTATACAGATGAGACTGGGTGGGAAAAACAACTGGATTACTATAAATAGACCTTAGGGTTCATTAGGCTCTTTACTCTCTGTGTAAAGTTGTTTATAAAGTTCCTTAAGTTTCTAAATGAAAACATGCCCAGGGACCCACTACATGAGCCTAAGTTGGGTATGTGCTCGTGAGTACAAAGCTGGAGCGCATGGTCCTGCTGTCACTGAGATCTGGAGCTCCAGCACCAGTGGCCTCTTCTGCTCCAGCCCAGGTGGACTTGAAGCCATGAGTGGATCGCCCTGCTACAGTGTCTGTCTCTGTTGTGCCTTTTTAACTGCCTTGTGAACTTCAAAGTGTGGTCAGAAGTACATACTGTTGTTAGGCAAGAGCTGAGCCTTATCAGAAAACACTGACATATTGGAAGAGCAAGTTGCCAGATATCCAGAGACAGGTGTTCATGCTGGAATTTTCTGGCAGCTAAACTGGTGAGGAGTGACCTGCTTGACCCAGTGTACCAGAGGATAAGTGAAGCCAAGAGGGAATCATTTGTAGGTGTTTTGCTACTTGGTAGGGCAAATGCCTTGCAGCATTATGTTGCAGCCCACTCTTCCCAGGACTGGAGATGGTACAGGGTACTCCCTAGGAGGTAACACATGTCCTTGCTCTATCTTCTCAGTAAATATATCTTTGTAAAACCTGATATTCTCTGGTGAAACCATAATGGGCTGTAATACAATGATCTAACACAAGACTAAAGGACTCATGACGAGACTGGCTATGTACCTGCAAAGAAAGAACTGAGATTGTCTGAATATAGACTGAAATCCTTCCTCCCTCCTCCCTCCCTCCCTCCCTCCCTCCTCCCTCCCTCCCTTCCTTCCTTCCTTCCTTCCTTCCTTCCTCCCTCCCTTCCTCCTTCCTTCCTCCCTCCCTCCCTCCCTCCCTCCCTCCCTCCTCCCTCCCTCCCTCCCTTCCTTCCTCCCTCCCTCCCTCCCTCCCTCCCTCCCTCCTCCCTCCCTTCATCCTCCCTCCCTTCCTTCCTTCCTTCCTTCCTTCCTTCCTTCCTTCCTTCCTTCCTTCCTTCCTTCCTTCCTTCCTTCCTTCCTTCCTTTCTTCCTTCCTTCCTTCCTTCATTTTTTTGAGTTTTCTTGGACAAAATGACTAATATAAAAGTGTTTTACATGACTGCACATGTAATGGATTGCTTACCATCTTAGGGAGTGAGGAAGAGAAGAAGAGATAGAAGGATAAAACTTGGAACTCAAAACTTAAAAAAACCCAAATGTGAAAAACTGTTTTAACATATTATTGGGGAAAAATAAAATATTATTAAAAACATGATGGGCTGCTAATCATTGGATCAGTCAATGATAAGGGAGATATGAATTGTTTCTGGTGACCGATATTGAGGAGAACATACTAAAATAGAGACTCATGTTCATTTTCCATTCAGCCACCAAAGTGATTTTTCTAAAGCACAAGTCCACCTATGTCACCCCTCCCCCCCAAATACAATCATCCTTTACTCAATAACAGTGACTTTCTATCATCTCCAGAATCAAATACAAAAATCTTCTGTTTGGCATTCAAATATCTTCATAACCTACCCTGCCCTCCTACCTTTCCAGTCTCCTTGCACTTTATATCTCTCCCCTCCCTCATATACTCCTTGGGCCTCCTTGTTCTTTGATGAACAACATCCTCCATCTCTCAGGTCTGGGCATTTTCTCATTTTCTCAACTCCTCATACATCAAATGATCTCCCTCCTCATCTCCCCCTCTTGAGTTCCCTGGCTTCCTTCAAATCCCAGCTAAAATACTGCCTTCCACAGGAAGCCTTTCCCAATCCTCCTTAATTCTAGCATCTTCTTTCTGATGATTATTTCCTATTTGTTGTTGCTGTTGCATTTGTCCTTCATTTTCAAAGAAGACCATGCCATCAGAGAAATGATGACATAACTTGCACTAGACTTTGCTTTGAGTGAGGGAGGGCTATGCAAGGTCACCAGCTTCACTTTCTCCTCCTGAGCCATCTGGATCCAGTGACCAGATATTCATCAGGATGACTGGAGATGGCCCCTGTATGGACTGTATATATCAATTAGACTGAGCTTCTCTAGTGCAGGGGCTGTCTTTTGCCTTTCTTTGTATCTCCAGCTCTTAGCACAGTGCCTGGTACACAGTAAACACTTAATAGATGCTTACTGATTGACTTTCTTGAGTCATGAACATTTGAAAAACATCTCAACCCCTTAGGAGGCACCTCTAGAATGCTGAGGGGGAAGATGTACTCTTGCTCTGGAGATCTGGCTTGCCAGTGAGACAGCTGGACCAAGAACCCAGAGATGATAAGTGCTATATTAGATACAGAATAGCTTTTATTTGGTCTTATTGAAAATGCATGAAGAATGCACTGTATCTCATAAATAATCGATAAAATTTTCTTCTCTCTCTGGTGAGTCCCACCTTCCTCCCATAGGATCCTCTACAGTTCTGAAGACCCAGTAGTGTCGCATGCACTGCTAATTTGTAACTGCTATTGAGACATTCTCCTCCCCCAGCATTTATGTCCTGCTTTACACCCACAGATACATGCAAGCCTCCAGGCCTCCAACCTTTATAGTGCTATCCCAAGAGTCCAGGCTTCCTCTGGAAGGAAAATGAACATGAGGTTGCCAAAATCCCATTGAACCTGTATTGTATGAATAACTCATGGCAACAGTAGAAAGCAAGGTTTTGGTTTTTGCTCCCCTATGTTGTAGCTCAGTCCCTCACTTTTCTTCCAACTGTAGGTCACTCATGTCATTCTTTTCTCCTCCAGGACAGTAGCACTGCCTAGAAATTCTGCCTTCTCACTTTAAAGAAGGCTCGATTTTAGAACTCAATTGCTTACACTCATGACATTGGAGAGAAGAAAGTTATTCCCAAAGGGTAGAGCAATAGTATAGAATCATAGTGTCTAGAGATGGAAGGAATCTTAGAGCTTAATTCCTTCATTTCACTGTTAAGGAAACCAAGTCCAAGAGAGGTAAAATTATAAAATTATAATAAAGTCAAAGAAGAGACAATTATTCTAGAAGGACAGAATGAGTACATAGAAAGAAACTATTTTTTCACTCTTTACCAAAATTAAAGCAAAACAATGTATGAAGTTATAGTTCTTCAACAACTAGGGAGATATGGAAGATATGCTTAATCTAGCATAGAGTTTCTTAAGCTGGGGTCGATGAATTTGCTTTTAAAAAATATTTTGATAACTATATCTAAATATTAATTGGTTTCCTTTGTAATCTTATGCATTTTATTTTATTCATTTAAAAATATTATCCTGAGAAGGGGTTTATAGGCTTCACCAGATTGCCAGGGGGGGTCTAGGTCATTAAAAAAGGGAAGAAAGTCTAGAGGAGAGACTGGTCTTAGAGTTTTGGCAAGATTCAACTAGCCAAGGAAATGAAATCCAGAAACGGTGGCAACCATGGCCAACTGGAAAAACCCCTTCTTCTACCTCTTCTCTTCCTCCTTCTAAAAATTATACAAAACAGAAGTCAGGGGAAAAAATAGTGAAAATTTAAATGTGATATCAGAGAAGAACCAGGGCTTAAGGAAGTGAAAGTGAGCTAGAAGGAGAGAGGGGTCAACTTCAGAAGAGCAAGGAAATTTACCACAGAGGAAAGAATTCCACTGGGGAAACCAAAGAGTAAGGATTCTTGGGGCTCTTCACATAAGGATCCCTCAGTACTCAGCAAAGGCAATCAGATTATATAGTGAGCTGAAATTTAGGCAGAGGCTTTTTTCATCTGTATCACTATTTCCAAACAAGAGGCTTGGGCACAGAGTAGGTGCTTAAGTGTGGGGTTGTCCTTCATCGCCAAAGAAGACCATGCCATCAGAGAAATAATGATATGACTTGCACTTGACTTTGTTTTGAATGAGGGAGGGCTGTGCAGGTCACCAGCCTCACTTCTCCTCTATCTGAATCCAGTGACCAGATATTCATCAGGATGACTGGAGATGACCCAGGATGAGGCAATTAGGGTTAAGTGACTTGCCCAAGGTCACACAGCTAGTGAGTATCAAATGTCTGAGATGAGATTTGAACTCAGATCTTCTTGAGTCCTGCACTGGTGCTCTATCCACTGCATCACCCAGCTGCCCTGCAGGTGCTTAAGTGATTGCTCATTGATTGCCTCAATACATATAATAACCCTATAAGATTCTCACTTAATCCAATGGGAATAAGTCTCTTCTCCTAGCAGAATTCTGACAGAGACCAGGTTACACTTTACAATGAAGATATATAGACATATATCTCTATGTGTGTTGATAAGTGTGTGTATATATGTATATATATATATATAAACATTATATATATGTATCTATCTATATATAGATACATCTATATCTGTTTAGCTCACCATTTCTTTGCATGTTGAAACACTGCTATTTCTTGAAAACGTTCTGGAGGTGTTACAATATCCTGGATTTCCTTATTGCCTAAGAAGATGGCAGTAACTCTGGGGTGAAGAGGCTGGTTGCTATGTGTGTGTGACCTTTTTTAGGGTGTGGGGTTGCATAGAAAGAAGGTTATATCAAGGTGTGACCAGATGTAGGAGGGAAAAGGGAATCTTCTCTCTGGTATTTTTTGGCAAATTTACAGGTATTAAGGATGACAAGAAGACTGATTTTTACATTGTGGGATTGAGGAATCATTTTCATTCCTTTACAATCACATCTT
This sequence comes from Bettongia penicillata ogilbyi, assembly GCA_023548195.1. Taxonomy (NCBI): domain Eukaryota; kingdom Metazoa; phylum Chordata; class Mammalia; order Diprotodontia; family Potoroidae; genus Bettongia; species Bettongia penicillata. The sequence continues at coordinate 4,146,118 of JAJHZJ010000447.1, read as the reverse complement.
ATATATAAAAATTTTGTATTGTAGGATGAATATTTCTCTGATGCAACATTTTTTCTCCCACCCACAACATGGGGAAGCTTTATCTAAAAGGAGACAAAGCTGTCCCTGGGGCTTTGATTGGCTTTCCCTCATACATGTCCTGCCTCCCTTTAATCCTATGCCCTAGTGCTCAGACAGCTGGGGTAGGTGCAGGGCAAAACTGCCCCTGGGACCTGTCATTTAGGGCCATAAAAAATCCCCAGCTATATGCAATGTAGGTCTTTCAGATTTGGTGGGTGTCTAAGACCTGATGACCTAATGACCAAATGGGTCTCCATATGAAAAAAAGGAAAAGCTAAATGTCATTGTGTCCTTGTTGTATATCCTTGCCATGTTAGGGCAAAGTAAACCTCCTTGTGTTAAATATTCACTTTTGGGCAGCTAGGTGGTACAGTAGATAGAGCACTGGCCCTGGAATCAGGAGGACCTGAATTCAAATCTGACCTCACACACTTGATACTTACTAGCTGTGTGACCCTGGGCAAGTCACTTAACTCAGATTGCCTCATCAAAAAAAAAAATATTCAGTGACTTTGGAGTACCTCATTTGGTCCCAACTTCAAAAAGCCAGAATCTAAAAGGCTGTCACTGTGTCCTTAGATCAAGGCACTAATCTAATAGGGAAAAGTTCTTTGGGAAAGCAAGCTTCTTAGAGAAAAAAAAACAGAGAGAAGAATCTTATGAGAGTACTTCTATCCAGATTATTTTAGACTAGTGGCAGATCAGGGCAATGAGGTAGTGCGTGCATAGAATCCTGGGCAAGACTCACCCATCATCCTGAGTTCAAATCCGGCCTCAGATACTTTCCAGCTGTGTGACCCTGGGCAAGTCACTTCATCCTGTTTGCCTCAGTTTCCTGATTTGTAAAATGATCTGGAGAAGGACATGGCAAACTACTCTGATATCTTGCCAAGAAAACCCCAAAAGGGGTCATGAAAAGTCAGACACAACTAAAACAGCTGAACAACAATAGAGAGTGTCCAGGTGGAAAAGCACATCCGAGTGGACAACTCATGGAAGGTACTGAAAAAGCAGACTGGGAAGGGTTTCAGTGAGGGACTGAGCATGATTTATCCTGGCTGCAAGCACAGATTTCCATTACATATATATAATCTTCCATTACATAGTACATAATCATCATCACAAGCCTCACCATGATCTAAGTGCAACACAAAGACTAGAGATAGATATGTCTTATGGCTAAGGGAATTGCAGCTAGCGAGGTCACAGTCAGTCCGCCAATACTCATTTATTAAGCACCTACTATGTGCCAGGCATTGTGCTAAGTACTGGGAACACAAAGAAAAGCTAAAGACAGGGTCCACCCATAGGGACGACAACATGCAAACAAGAAACAGGATAGAGACAAGGTAAGATGGCAGTAAGATCATACAACCTGGATGGCACTTTAAAGGCCACTGGATCTAATCTCTCTATTTTACAAATGAGAAACTGAGATACAGAGTGGTTGAGTGATGTGTCTTGGGTCACACAGCTAATAAATCATAGAAATGGAACTTGAATTTAGGTCTTCCTGAATTTTAAGTCTAACCCTATCCATTATGCCACACACTGTCCCTCCCCCTTCCTATTCCGGCTTCAACCCTCAGAAAAGGTACCAATCTCTATTCATTGAGGAAGTTTCTCACTGAGAACTCCCTATACTAGTGAAATCACAAGTATGGATAAAAAAATTACTGTAATGGTAGATGAGAGAGACAGAGACAGAGAGAGAGGGAGAGGGGATGGAGGGAGACAGAGAGAGAAGGGGGAGGGAGAGAGGGGCAGAAAGAGAGAGAGAGAGAGAGAGAGAGAGAGAGAGAGAGAGAGATTGATTTGTGGCCACACAGGCCATCTGTTGCTAATCAGTTCATACAGTGGCACTGATGTCACTAACTGGCACAGCTGTTGTTTGGTCAGTTTTAGTTATGTCAGACTCTTGGTGACCCATTTGGGGTTTTCTTGACAAAGATACTGGAACAGTTTGCCTTTTCCTTCTCCAGCTCATTTTGTAGATGAGGAAATTGAGGCAAACAGGGTTAAGTGACTTGCCCAGAGTCATATGGCTAAGAAGTGTCTGATATCAGATTTGAACTCAGGAACATGAGTCTTCCCTGCTCCAGGCCTGGCACACTACATCCACTATGACATCTAGTTGCCCATAAATAAAGCTTAATAAACATCTTTTGACTTTGATTAGATTTGATTTACCTCTCAAATATAAATAAAATCTATCAACATTTCTCTAGTCAAAAACATGCTCTGCAAATGCTGAGTGGGATTCTTTCGATCAATGCTTCCTGGGCAGTAAGTCTCTCCCAAATCATTGAACAGTATTTACTTAGTTTCCTGATCTTTAACACTAATCTGCTCAACACATTCTGATTGCTTCCCAGTCCTCTCTCCCAAACAGAGAAGTCTCCAGGACAGGTCACTATGTCACACCATACAACCTGGGAACACTGTCCTGATGGGAGAAGAGCTCACATTATTTATCAAAACACATAGGTTAAGATTAGAAAACTTTTCTCCCTCTTTCAGAGAAAATGAAATCATTATTCATGGCTGATGAATGATAACAGAGAATAAGCATCCTGTTGGTGGAAGAACAGGAGTGAAGGAAATGAGTGTACATTCATTTTCTTTTATCGAGGTTAGTGATAATTAGTAACATAAAAAGTTAGGTCAAAGTCCCAAATGGGAGTTCTGAGAGCTAGATTTAATCCTGGAGCTCCCTCTGACCAGTTATTCAACTTTGAATAAGTTCATGTGACCTCTCTGAGCCTCAAGTGTCCCATCTGCGAAATGAGAAAGTGGGAGCAGGCATTTCCCTTCCAACCCAATACTCTGGGGCACTAGGAATGTGTGACTGCTGATGAGAGGTTAATTGTTTCTAATGTCTCAGTGTTTCAGAAACATATTACCACTAGCAGACTAAAAGATCAATATTATGTCAGCCTGAGAAAGCGAAGGCCTCCTTCCAAAACCCTCCCACAAAACCCCAAATCAAAATATTAAAGAGAAGAGAGTGGAGCTACATTGAGTAAGATTTACTTGGAAAAAAACGATTACATTTCCTTTTATCCAATAAGTTAAGGTAGCGCTTCAATGATAAAAAGCTAAGTAATATAAATTTTGAAAAGAAAATTATGTCCTAAATCCCTGTTTTGATATTTATGGAACTTAGTTGTAGCCAAGATCACACACTTTCCTCCTTCCTCCTTCAGATTTGGGACAAGAATTCAGCAAAACAATTTACAGGATGCCCTCCTCTAGCGCACATGTGCAGTGGTGACAGCTGAATGGGGTGGAGGCAGTGAGTGAGTGCAAGAACCTTCTGTGAGAATAGAAAATACCCAGTTACTCACCGGGGGTCTCTTCCAGACAAATTGGATGGGGAACTTCTGGCTGTAGAACAGAGAGGTCTCATCAGGGGGGAAATCAGGATCCAGATACAGAACCTTCTTTTCTAGGCATTTCTTGTGTAACTGCTCAAAAGTCTTCTCCTTCACTCCAATAATAGGGAAGTTTCGGCTGATAATAGCTGAATAGATGCCCCCAGAATTCACCCCACCTGTATCGGTGGATGAGGCATGGACCGGAGGAGGAACCAGTCCTGGGGAGAGTGGCCCAGCCCTTACAGGCTGAGCCACCGACGCTTTAATGACTGTTGGCATCACTGGCAAATTAAGAAGGAAAAAAACCCGTTTTCAAAAGAGATGAAGATAGTGTTACCTCCAAGGGAAGGAAGCAAGAGTAAAGAGGAAGTTAGTGCCGCACAACTGAAGGCTTTGTCCTCTGAGAGACAGTCCTTTTAGAGACAATGTCAACATTGAGACTTCAAAATTTTAAAACTCTCTGGAAAGTTGTTCTGCATATGTCCAGCCCAAATAGCTTAGTGTCATCATAGGGTCCCCTGTAGATGACTTTTTCTTTCTGATCAAGGAACAAGAAAAGTCCCTTTTATCTCAAGGGTTCTTCGCAGGAGCATGTATGCCAGAGAGGAGGAGAGTGTGCGTGTCTGCATCGGGGCTCAGAGAAGCTTGAGCCAGGACAACTAAAAATAAACATGAAGAAAGTTAATGCATGTGAGCGTAAGAGAGAGGCTAACAGGAGACTGTTTTCTAAGTTGTCTCATTTCAGAGACTTAGCTAGGGAAATTTCTATGAGCCTGCATTACTCTGGGTCAATGCTGTTCATGGAAAGAGTAAATAGTATGCTTGAAATTACCGAAGGAAGCAATTGACTAAGACGAACTGCTGAAGTGTCATTGAACAGAAAACTGCCATCTAATAGCCACTTCATGAAAACCTATATTGAGAAAAGAGAGCAAGGACAATGTTGAGTTCTTGAATTCTGGAGAAACATATTCTTTTCGAGAATGTACATTTTTCATCTTTAAGACTCTGATGGGATAGCAGAATGCTATCTGGAGATAGTGGCTAGGGTGGCACAGTGGATAGAGCACCAGCTCTGAGGTCAGGAAGACTCATCTCTCTTGAGTTTAAATCTGATCTCCAACACTTACCAGTTGTGTGACCCTAGACAAGTCACTTAACCTTCTATGCCTCAGTTTCCTCATCTGTCAAATGAGCTGGAGAAGGAAATGGCAAACCACTCCAGAATCCTTGCCAAGAAAACCCCAAATGGAGTCACAAAAAGTCAGACACGAATGAAAAATGATTTCAGAACAAAATCTGGAGTTGGAGCTGATATCTTTTCTAGACAAGAAGTTTGGTGGGATTACCTTAGTGTGAAAGGATCCACATACAGGCTGAGCTCCTTAGCTATGAAAACTCTCTCTCCCACTCATGCTCATGTGATGTCCTTGGAACAGTCAACTCTGGCAGGTCAGCCAAAGTACGCAGTAAAATGGTTTCTCAAGAATCCCGTTTTAGGGAACTGACTTAAGCTCTAGAATGGCAGTCTGAATAAACTGGTCAATCAGTATAGGGCAGAAGCCTCAGTGAGATCAGTGGCTACTTGGCCGACAGACTGAATGGCTCTGGAGATGAAAGATGACTGGGTATTCCTGGACATAGCATTCTTGCTTCAACTTCAGTAGTTTGGCACAAGCCATACCTTCTGCCTAAAACATACTCCCTTTTCCACCTCTGTCTCCATATCTACCCCATATGTCACCAATCTATGGACAAATATTTATTATGTTTCTACTATGTGCCAGAAATTGTACTAAGTAGTAAAGATGCAAATTCAAGGAAGGAGACAATCCCTTTTTGGAAGGACTCAACCCTTCCTTGGAAGGAGCTCACCTTCTAATGGGGGAAGGGGGAGAGAAATACATTTAAAAGTATATACAGAATAAACATAAGAACAATATAAATTCATTAATGCAAAGTAATTGAAAAGGGAGGGCACTACCAGTTGAGAGGATTCCAAAAGGTTCATATGGACCTGCTGTCCATCTTTTGTCGTTCTGATGGAGGACCAATGATGCCATGAGGGTGATGTCTTGACTTGTGGGTGAATTGGATTTAAGTGAGGCAGAGCTTTGCCAAGTGGTCAGCCTCACTCTTTCCTTTAAAGTCACTGAAGTCCAGTGATAAGAAAAGAGTCAAGATGCCTGGCAATGGCCTGGGATGCAGTAGCTTTTCTTGGCCTTTCTAAATGAAGGTCTTTCAAATTAAAGCTATCTATAGTCACATGAAAAAATGCTCTAAATCACTATTATTTAGAGAAATGTAAATCAATAAAACTCTGAGGTACTACCTTACACCTATCAGATTGGCTAACATGACAAAACAGGAAAATGATTAATGTTGGGGAAGATGTAGGAAAATTGGAACACTAATGCATTGTTGGTGGAATTATGAACTGATCCAACCATTCCAGAGAGCAATTTGCAATTATGCCCAAACAGCTGTAAAACTGTGCATACTCTTTGACCCAGCAATACCACTTCTAGGTCTGTATCCCAAAGACATCATAAAAATGGAAAAAGGACCCACATGTACAAAAATATTTATAGCATCTCAGTGGCAGAGAGTTGGAAATTGAGGGAATGCCCATCAATTGGGGAATGGCTGAACAAGTTGTGGTATGTGAATGTAATGGAATACTATTGTGCTATAAAAAAAATGATGAGCAGGAGGACTTCAGAAAAACCTGGAAAGACTTACGTGAACTGATGCAGAGGGAAGTGAGCAGAACTAGAAGAACACTGTATACAGTAACAGCTACATTTTGTGATGACTAACTTTCATAGACTTGGCTCTTCTCAGCAATTCAGGGATCTCAGACAACTCCAAGACTCACAATGGAAAATGCTATCCACATCCACAGAAAGAACTATGAAGTCTGCATGCAGATGTTCTCTCTTTTTTTGATGTTCCTGTTGTTTTATTTCTTTTTTCTTATGGTTTTTCCCATTGGTTCTAATTCTTCTTTACAATATGATTAATGTGAAAATAAAAAAAAATTAAGGTCTTTCCCAGGTCTCAGTTTTTCTGAGGCAATGCCCATTCAATAACTAAGGGCTAGGTAAGAATTGAGACACATGATGACCTAATTTACCATCACAAAAATATCATTGTTGTCCCTCTTTTGCGGAGGACCAGTGACATCACAGTGTCTTGACTTGTGCACGACTGCATCTTGAAGGAAGACAGAGATTCTATGAGGCAAATTTGAAAAATGAAGGAATGCATTGGAAATATGAAGGTCTATGGGTAGTACAAAGAAAGAGAGAGAAGATATCAAGTGTCATGTGTTTGGAATTGAAAGAAGACCAGTTTATCTGAATTATAGCGTGTGGGAGGGGGAGTAATATTCAACGAGGCTGGAAAGATAGATGGGAAAAGTTATGAAAGGCTTTGTAAGATAAACACTACAAATGGAGGATTGTGAAGAAGCGACATAAAGGACAGATTCAGAGAAATGGGTAACTGAAAAAAAGGATGAGCTAGCTACACAGAGGGAAAACTTGTAGGAAAGGAACAAGCACTTATTAAGCTCCTACTATGTGCCAGGCACTGGGTTAAATGCCTTATAAATATTATCTCACTAGATCCTCCAACAACCCCAGGAGGTGATTTCCCTTCACCTCTCAGGAAACTGATGCAGAGAGAGGTTAAGTGACTTGCCCAGGGCCATACACTAGTAGGTATCTGAGACCAAATTTGAACTCAAGTCTCTCTTAACTCCATGCCCAGCGCTCTTCACCATCAATTGCCTGTGTATTTCACCGGTAACCACAAAATGACAAAAGATCTAGAGGAGGCCCGTAGTCTCCCCCTGTGTGATAGATTTATGGGAGGATATGGATGAGAATTCTACAGGACGGGCAGGCACGGATGGGTTATGATTCAACAATACTCAGCAAACATATTGAGCACCTACTGTGTGTAGAGCACTATGTAAAATGCTAGGAAAGAAACAAAGTTTAGATAAGACTTGGTTCTCATAGAACTTATGGTCTAGAAGAGGGATGAGACATAAACACAAATAATCAACACTGGACAGAATATTCCCATTAGGGAGATAGCAGCTCCCTCAATGTATAAAAACAAGTATAATTATAGATGAACTACAGAATATTAGGGCTAGAAGGAATGGGATGGAAAACAGTAACAGCAACAATCACCTGCATTTATTAAACACTTACTATATTCTCGGCATTATGCTAAGTGCTGGAAACTACACAAAAGAAAAGAAAGTTCTTGCCCTCAAGGAGCTTATGTCCCAATGGAGGAAGAAAATACATAAAAGAAAGCAGAAGAAAATTGGGGAGGGGTGGATGAGAAGGAAAGTAATCATCTGGGAGAATGGTGGAAAAAGTAACAGAGAGAGTCTGGAGTGGAGCCTGGAGGGGAATAAAAAGTCTTTATTAAATGCTTACTGTATGCCAACTCTGTGCTTAATGCTAAGGATAGAAATAGAAATCGAGATGGCCCTGACTCTCAATAAGTTCATATTCTACTTGGTGGAGGAAATACGCAAAGGAAAGCTCATGTTCATGTTCAGTTCATGGCAGATGGAAAGGCCAGGGAGGGCTCAGGTTGTGGCAAGGAAAGCAATAGGTAGATGGTAAGGCCATGAAGACTTTGAGGAGTAATGGTGGGGTAGATGGTGATTGAATAATACCATAGGGGGTCCAAGGGTCAGAGTGAAGAGGGACTCGTCTGGTAAGGCCTTCTTCATTTTACCGATAAGGAAACTGAGGTCCAATGATTTCTTTAAATTTACACAATTAGTAAATGGTATTTAAATCCAGATCTCCAGACTTTCAATCAAGGGCTTGGTGCATCTAGAGTGAGAACGCGCTTCTTCCAATGTGAACGATTTGGTAAGCATTTTCTCAGGGCCCTTAAAAAAAAAAGACAGACTAGGTCATCTTTCCCCTCAATTCTTACCAAGCCTTTCATTACTGAATGGGTATTGCCTCAGACAAACTGAGACCTGAGAAAGACCTTAGCTTAAAAAAGCCAAAGTCTCCCAACGCATCCCGGACCATCACCAGTCATCCTGACCTGTGTCTTATCCCTGGATTCCAATGACTCTGGCGGACAGGGTGAGGCTTATGACTTTGCACAGTTCTACCTCACTTAAATTCTATTCATTTTCAAGTCAAAACATCACCCTCCTGATGCCATGTCTTTGAGAATGAAAGAGGAACAGTCTCAGGGCCCTTAATTGCGATATTTACAGCCCATTGTTTCCCTTCAACCATACTCAACCAGCATGCATTAAGCACCTACTGTGTGCAGAGCACTATACCAGATGACTGGGAAAGATACAGTTAAGACAAGAAGTTATAGTCTAGAAGGAGGATAAGACATAAACATAAATAATCAATGGAATATTATATAAGTGTATATGAGAGTTACAGAACTAAGTTCTATGTGAGACACAAGAGAGAAGATTTTATTTGATGAGGAAGATTGGGGAAAGCTTTATTGAAAAGGTAGGTTTCAAAGGATAGGTGGGAAATTAACAGGCAGAGAAGGGTAGGGAGGATGTCCCAGCCATCGAAAGCAGTTTAAGCAAAGGTACCAAGTCAGCAGAATGCCTCCCTAGCTCAGAAGGTCTGGCTAGGAGAGGAACTTGAGAATATCACTATGAAGGAGAATAAATCTCTAAGAAGCAGCTGTCTCCTTTTGGCAGCATCTACTATAGCAGCCCTTTTATCGACACATAGATATGACATCTGACACCACTTTGTTAGAGTCTAGCACACTATTCCTTCTCCTTTCTCCCATAATGTGCCAAATATATATATATACACATACATACATATATATGTGTACACATACAACATACATATATGTGGATGTTTATTTGTGTATGTTACACACATAACTGCACATACACATACATGTATATGTATGCATATGTGTGTATATATATATATGTCTATGTATGTCATAGATTACTCAGCATACCCAACATTATTCCAGTGGTCATTTTATATATATATATATATATATATATATATATATATATATATATGTGTGTGTGTATGTAAATATATATGAATATATGTACATATATACGTGTGTGTATAAATGTATATATATATGCATATATGTGTGCATATATATATGAAAATTTCAGTACAGAAACTTCATCAGTAGTTTCAGAGGAGAAAGGGTATTAGCAAAAGTCAAGCTTCTGATTCTAAATAAATAAATAAATGAATATATGTATATACATACATACATATATATACAATACACACAAGCATGTGTGCATAATGAACACACATTATATATCTATATATAAACAATATATACAGTACATATATGTATGCACACATATTGTATGCATATATACGTATATAGATGAACACATATATACATATATATCTTTTGTAATCAGATAGCAGCCAACCAATGTTTATTAATACTTTTTCCCCTTTGGAACTTCTGATGGTTCCCCCTGCCCCCCCCCCCCCGCCATCAGGTCTGAAACGTTATCTTATGCACATAATGGCCTCTGGATCTCTGGATAATGTTGGGTATCCTGAATGTTCTGCAAATGGAAATCCTAGAAGCGTAGAGGAATTCTTGGCATCCCCATGGGAATCCCCTTACCCAGAAGGCTTTCAGACGAAACAGCTGATGTGTCGTTGTACTCTTAGACTCCGGAAATTGTTGGGTGCTGTCATACTGCTTCTGTAACCAAAACTATTCTCAGTCTTCTTCAATATGACATCCTGCCACCTGGAAGGAATTTGAAGGAATGGGGGTATTTTATACACATACTACAGAACCTACATACAGAACCTACATCTTCACTATGGTAGCAGATATTGGAAAAGGACATGATGACTTAAAAATTCAACTGTCCCACAGAACTCAATAGGGAGATACAGGATCAAAGTGGTGTTTTCCTGTATCTGGAGTCTAGACAAGTCAGGGGGCCTGGTTTGAGTGATGTATGGCAGTCTTTCCTTCAAAGGGTGATAGGTGGATAAAACAGATGTGAATTCCATGAAGATGAGTCTTGAGTTAGACCCAGTGGTCTAGCCATCGCACGTTCTATCTGCAGATGCAATACAATGTGGTGTACAGAATGCTGAATTTGGGGTCAGGAGACCTGAGTTTTTATTTCAGGTCTGCCCCTTATGTGTCCTTGGGCTAATTAATAACTTAGGGGCTCTGTGTCTCACTATCTTTCATCTGTAAAGCAAGAATTGAGAAAGATGACTAGAGAACAGGGCCTGGAGTCAGGAAGACTGAGTTCAAATCCAGCCTCAGACACTTACTAGCTGTGTGACCCTGGGCGAGTCACTTAACCCTGTTTGCCTCTATTTCCTCATCTGTAAAATGAACTGAAGAAGGAAATGGAAAACCACTCCAGTATCTTTGCCAAGGTTGATATCCAGTGTCTTTGCCAGCTCAAATGGGACTACGAAGAGTCAGACATGACTGAAACAGCTGAACCACAAAGGTCCCTTCCAGCTCTCAATTTACAATCCCACAAAAATGCTAGTAGTAATCATTTGTAGAGCAGGAAGGGACATTAGACAATTATGCAGGTGTAACCCTTTGATTTTAATAGTTAAGCTAAGCTGTAGAGTGAAGTGGTCTGCTCCAGGTCACACGACAGGCTTAATTTATTTTTCAGCATCCAAATCCTTACAGATATATATACTATAAATATTCATTTGGGGGCATGTGTGTGTGTTAAAATACCTACTAAAATGTACTTTTTATCTGACTGATGCTAAATCCAGGCCCCTGAAACTTCATAAAGAAAACCTAGTATCAAATATCAGTCTGAGCAAGGCAACTGATGACCAAACAGCTGTGGAACTCACTGGCCTTCCACAGCTCTCTCTGTTGCCTAGTTTTAGAAACATGATCAGGCATAAAAAAAAGTGCAAAGGGCAAGAAATAATAAAAGCCAAGGTCTAATAGACTCTTTCCCTCCTCCAGTCTTCTCTCATCAAAGGCTTCTGTATATTGAGAGACAGAGAACCTGGGTTCGAATCCTACACCACCTCTGAGACTTCAGGCAAATTATTTTGCTTTCCTGTGCCTCAGGTCTATTCTCTGTAAAATAAGGAGGTTGAACTCGATGGCTTCTGAGTTCCTTTCCAATTTTAGATCTGGGATATAAACCAAAATGGGAACTTTTCCTCATGTAAAAACATACTCACTGTTGTTTAGTCATTTCCAGTTTTGACTGACTCTTAGTGACTCCATTTTGGGGTTTTCTTGGCAAAACTACTGGCGTGGTTCGCCATTTCCTTCTCCAGTCTATTTTACAGATAAGGAAACTGGGGCAAACAAGGTCAAATGACTTGCCCAGGGTCACACAGCTAGTAAGTGTCTGAGGCTAGATGTGAACTCAAAAAGATGAGACATCCTGACGCTAGGCCTGGCATCCTATCCACTATGCCATCTAGCTGCCTGTGCACTCATTAACCTTTTACTTACATGATCCTTATGTGGAATAACAGACATGCAATGAAATGGGCTGCTACATCGTGGTTTCAAGGGAGCATGAAGTACAGACGTGCAGACAGTTCTTCATCTCACTATTCGGTAAAAAATCAAACAAACCTGTAATATTAAAGTTTCTATCAAGTAGGACCTTGAGGATTCTCTGACCCTGGAATTAGGCAAATTGGCCAGAAGAGGAAAACCTGGGACATTGGTTTTAGCTTTGGTGCCACCTTCCCTTCTTATGACAACAACAGAAAGGGAAGGAAGGAATGTGGAAGTGATTGATTTAAGGTACAAATTGTTTAACACTGAACGTATGTGAATTACCTCAAATCTAGCTCTTAGCATCGTTCAATGAGTGCACAGCAGAGGGACATACCACCATCTGGAAGTTTTGTCTAAGGTATAAGATGCAATTACATTTGCAACTGTTCCAAACAATGTAACAACAGAGTGAATAAAAAATAAGCCAGTCCATCCACAAATGATTTTTGAATGTTTATTACATGCTGAGAATTAGGCTGAAGTGTTATGAAGGATATATGTAAACATATATAGGATGTTCCAAAAGACTTAAACCTGCATTGAGACTGTGAGGACACATGTAGGTGTACATATATATGTATATGACAAGCTTATACTCTGATTGAGGTAATAGGACACATATGCATGAGGGGGTTGAGAGAATTTTAAATCACTGTCCTAGATAATTCAACAGAGACTCTAAGTGTATGCATCCTTTGTTTTTATATCACTTCATTTCTGAATATATTTTTCCTTCCTTCCTTACACAGTAAACTATCCCTTGTAGCAAAGAAAAGAAAAAAAAGGGTGAGGGAGCATTTCAGCACAACTAACCAACTCTTTAACCCAGGCTGACAGCATATGCAATAATCCACAGCCAGACCCTACTTCTGAGAGGAGCGGGGGAGGATAAGCTCTTATACAGTACCTACTATGTGCCAGGCACAGTGCTAAATGCCTTTCCAATTAGCGATCCTTAAAACAATCCTGAGAGGTAAGTGCTATTATCTTCCCCATTTTGCAATAGAGGAAACTGAGGCAAACAGTGGTTAAATGACTTGCCTAGGATCACGCTGCTAGTAAGAGTCTGAGGTCAAATTTGAACTCAGGTCTTTTTGGCTCCAAATCTGGTACACTATTCACTGCACCACCAGCTGCCTCTGCAAAGAACAGGTGTATTTTATTTGTTCTTTAGGGTCAAGTTTTATTTTTTTTGGGGGGGCGGGGTTGGGTGTAGCTGGGAAGGGTCTTTGCTAGTTTTATAGCCATTTTATATATTGTGTTCCTAGTTCAGCTTACCTCATGCTGCACTGGTGCATATATTGGTTTCTGTGCCTCTCTGAAGTCTTCATGTTGATTGCTTGTTATAGCAACATAATATTTTCCATTACATTTAAGTGCCATGATTTGTTTATCAGGGGTGGGGAACCTATGGCCTCAAGGCCATATGTGGTCCTCTAGGTCCTCAAGTGCAGTCCTTTGACTGAAACCAAACTTCACAGACCAAACCCTTTAATAAAAGGATTTGTTCTGTAAAACTTGGACTCAGTTAAAAGGCTGCACCCAAGGACCTAGAAAGCCACATGTGGCCTCAAGACCACAGGTTCTTTACCCCTGGTTTAGCCCTTCCCCAAATGATAGACATTTAGTCCTTTACTATTACAAAAAGTGCTGCTATAAATATTTTGTATGTGATGCATATGGTCAATCAGTCAAGAATCATTTATTAAATACTTACTATATACCAGGCAGGGGCAGGGAGGTGGTACAGTGGATAGAATGCTGGGCTTGGAGTCAGGAAGACTCATCTGGCCTCAGACACTTACCAGTTGTGTGACTCTGTGTGACACCTTGTTTGCCTCAGTTTCCTCATCTGTAAAATGAGCTGGAGAAACAGCAAATGTCTCCAGTGCCTCTATCAAGAAAACAAAATGGCCTCACAAAGAGCCGGACACAACTGGAACGAATGAACAATAACAAGTGTCAGGCCTTATGCTAAGCATTAGGGATCCAAAGATAAGCAAAAACAGTGCCATCCCCTTAGAGAGCTCACATCCTAACTGGGGAGACAATGTGTAAATAGATTAGGTATACACAAGACCCATACAGAGTAGAGAGAAGATAATGTCATTGCTGCTGGGGAGACCAAGCAAGGCCTCTTCCAGTAGGTGGGATTTGAATGGAATCTCCAAAGAATCCAGGGAAACTAAAAGACAAAGGTGAGGAGGGAGAGAGCATTTCAGGCATGGGGGCCATCGATTGCAAAGAGATGAACAGCAGAGATGGAGAGTTGTTTGTAAGGGGCCAGTGTGGCTAGATAGATAGATAGTAGAGTTCACAGAGGGGAGTAAGATACAAGAAGATTGGCAAGGTAGCGAGGGACCAGGTTAGGAGGAGCTCTAAATGTGAGAGCATTTTATATTTGATTCTGAAGGTAATAGGGAGCCATTCGAGTTTACTGAGCTGTGTTTGTGTTAAATGGTCAGATCTGTACTTTAAAATAATCACTGTGAGAAGTGAGAGGAAGATTGGCTGGAATAAGGAGAGACTTGAGGCAGAGACTCATAAGAAAGGTACTGTGATAGTTCAAGTGAAAAAGGGGTGATAAGTTCTGGACTAGAGGAGGGATTAGGTTAGTAAAGGGAGCGGAATTTAGTAGAGTGATCTTGTTAAGAAAGAAATTATGAGATGTGACGATTATTTGGATATTTGGGATAAGAAGGACTGAGAATGCCATTGAGGTTTGTGAACCTGAGTGACTATAAGGATGGTACTTCCCTCGAAAGTATAGGAGGATCTGGAAGATGGAAGGGTTTGAGGAACGATCCTGAGTTCTATTTTTAAAACATACCTTTGTCACTTTTAGTTTTATTGGTATGTTTTGTTTTATATTACGAAGTTAGAGATTACTCCCATTTGGTGAATGATCTCTTGTAACTTAACAAAGCAGCTAAGTAAAAATAATATAAGTAACTTCATTTGAAAGTGAGGGAAATATTTCATATTTGTAGCACTCTTATCTATTTAAAAAAACCATTTCAACAGAAAAATATTTTCTCTCCCACCCCCACCCCCATTCACTGAAAAAAAGAAAAGAAAATCCAAAATTTCTCATAACATATATGCATAGTCAAGTAAAGCAAATTTCCTCAATGGCTGTATACAAGAGTATATGTGTCTCACTCTGTATCATAGATCAATATTCTCTCTGTAATGAATAGCATGTTTCATCATCAGTCCTTTGGTATCATCAAGGTTCACTGTATTGATCATAATTCTCACAAGTTTTCAGAGTTGTTAGTTTTTCCAGTGTTGTTGTCATTGTGTAAATTATTGTCCAGGTTCTTCTCATTTCATTCTGTTAGTTTAAAAAATTCCTCAAAATCGTTTAGTTAAAAAATATTGACATTATTGTATAAATTATTTTTCTGGTTCTGCTGCTTAATAAGTTTATTTAAATCTTTCCATGTCTTTTTGAAATCATCTATTTCTTCATTTCTTATAACACAATAGTACTCCATCACATTCATGTTCCACAATTTATTTAATCATTCTCCACTGTTGGACATCTTAATTTCCAGTTTTCGGGTTGCTATAAATATTTTTATACATACAGGATTTTTACTCTCTGATCTCATCTGGATATTGCCTTGTATCTGGGAAACATGAGTTCTGTTCTGAACATTCTGAGTTTGAGATACCTAAAGGCATCCACTCAGAGCTGTTCAAAATGCGGTTGGTGATGTGGGACTGCAGCTCAGGAGAGAGACTATGGCTGAATACATAGATTTGGGAATCATTTGCATAGAGGTGATGATTGAATGCATGGGAGCTAATGAGATCATCAAATAAGATAATAGAGAGGGGTGAGAAGAGGTCCCAGGATAAAGCACTGGAGGATACCTGGTTAGTGAGTGTGGCAAAAATCTAGAGAGTGGAAGCATCTGGGATGAGAAAATGTTCAACAGTGTCAAGTGGTAGAGGGAGGTCAAGAAGGATGATGCACAAAGGAAAGGCCTTTATGTCTGGACTTAGATCATTAGCAACTCTGGAGAGAAGAGTTTCAGGTGATAAGATCTGAAGTCAGACTGCAGAGAGTTCGGGACAAAATGAGAAGAGGGGGAGTGGCGCACCAAGAGAACATTGCTTCTCAAGGAGTTTAGTCAAGAAGAGAAGAGATATAGGGCAAGAGCTCGTGAGGATTGTAAGGCCGAGTGAGGGACTTTTTTTAAGATGTGTAAGACATGGGCATTTGTAGCCTACAGAGGAGAGAGGGAGAGACCAAAAATTCATGAGTGGACACATAGTGAGGGCAATATAAGAGAAGCCAGAAGGGAATGGGAATAAGACTGAGCTTCGAGGGACTGACCTAGACAAGGAGAGAAGAGCAAAGGAGACAATGGGAGAAGGGGAGCTCCCGGCTTTTGGCCTCAATCTTTTCACAGGGGTGAAGAACCTGTGGCCTCATGGCCATAGGTTCCCCACCTGAGTAAAGTATGAGGTGAGGTCCTCAGCTGAGGGGGCGGTGGGAGAAGGGGAGGGAGAAGGTTGAGGAGATGAAGAATTTTGGAATAGTCACCGTGGAGAGTCAGACAGCAATCAGATTCAGACGAGCAGAATGCCTGCCTTTTTGCAGCAGGGCCCAGTTGGGATTGGACAATATATATTTGTAGTACGTCCAAGGTAGCCCGCTTTTGGGGTTTCTCCCTCAGCTCCGGGCATTCAACAATCAATGAACAGAACTGACAGAGGTAGACAATGGGCGCAGTCCTGGGGCTTGGCATGAAGGGATCGTTGAAAGAGCCAGGAGGCAAGGCCCTGGACAGTAGATGATTCACCAAGGGCCAGACAGAGCTAGGCTTTAACTTTGACCTCTTTGCACCATATGCCAAGCAGTGCAGTCTGCGTGTCAAAGGATGTGGGCATTTTAGTCATTCCTTCACCATAATCTAATTTGCTTTCCAGAATGGTTAGACTTGTTCACAGTTCCATCAACTTGTATTAGATACCTGTCTTTCCAATGTTAATTATTTCTATCTTTTGTCATCCTTACCTTGTTAAATGAGAGGTAGACTCTTTGCTTTGATGAACATTTCTCGTTACTGGCACCAAAACTGGAGTTAGGAAGGCTTGAGTTCAAACTCAGTCTCGGACACTTACTAGTTCTGTGATTAGAGAAGTCACTTGATCTAAGCCTGTTTCCTTATCTGTAAAATGGGGAAAATAACAGTACCTACCTCATAGTGTTGTTGAGGGTCAAATATGTTGCAAATCTTAAAGTGCTGCAGAAATGCCAGTTATTATTATTAGGAACAATCTTTACATGGCTGTAGTTCAGTCATTTCCAACTCTTTGTGAGCCCATTTAGAGTTTTCTTGGCAAAGATACTGCAGTGGTTTGCCATTTCCTTTTCCAGCTTATTTTCCAGATCGGCAACTGAGGCAAACAGGGTTAAATGACTTGCCCAGGATCACACAACTAATAAGTGTTTGAAGTCAGATTTCAGGTCTTCCTGACTCCAGTTTTGGCATTCTACCCACTGTGCCACCTCACTGCCCTTTTACATGGCTGATAGTTTGTCGTTCTTTCAAGGACTATTTATTCATCTCCTTTAACCATTTATCTATTAGAAAAGCTCTTGGTCTTATATATTTGTACTAATTCACTGTATGTCTTAGTAGTATCAGAGACATCTGATGCAAAGTTCTTTTCATAATCAATAGTTTCCTTTTTATCGATTGATGGCATTGCACCAATTTTGTTGCACCGAATTTCTGAGAAAAATCATTACTGGGCATTGGAATAACCGGAAAAACTTCATGGAGGAGGTGAAAGTTTAACTGGACTTTGAAGAGGTAGCAAGAGGAAAGTATCTGGGGACCATCAGATGCAAAAGAATGAGGGCAGGAATGAATACGCCACATACAGAGGACAATTCAAGGACTCAGAACACAGGGTCCATATCCTAGAGTGGTATGAGACAAAACTGGAAGAACAGGGCCCACTTACTCTTTGATATGTTAGGCACTGTACACAGTCAGAGTTGGAAAGCAATATCAGAGCAAAAGCAATCTGTAAAAGTAATGCTGACTTATGGAAAGGTGCTCTTTAGCCTGGGAGGATGCTTGAGATTAACCCTGTTGGGCTAATTTAGGGGAGAACTATCTTTGCTCCCCTCAAGTCAATTTCTAGACCAAAAAAGCCCTCAGCTGCCATTCAGGGTTTTGTTTCACTTATCCCAGAGTGGGTGTGATATAACTTTGGAGTGCATAGCACATACATATGGAAGAATTCCTGCAGCACCCCAGCTGTCAGCTTTAAGGCCATGACTCCCTTCAGTGGTGTGGCCTGGGACAGGCACAGGTGGGAACAAATCTCACAGAGCTGGGCCCACCCTCCCTCTATCTAAAGCCTGCTCCACCTGGCACAGGAAGGAGAGGGGGCTCACTGTGTTACACTGCTTGGCACAGTGCCATCCTAAATCACGACTGATACTAAAACCATAAAGCAATGATGGCAGTTTGCTGTTTCTAGGTGCTTTGTTTCTAGCTTCTGATATAATGAAATCAAAGCTATCACACCCCCAAAATTAAAAAGAAAACGTGAAATATCATCATGCCCCTTCATTAACCAGCTATACTGGGACCAGTGAATGGTCTCTTTGAACCAGGAAAGTCAATCAGAGAGTGGCACAAGCCAGGCAGGAGCTCAGTTACAGAGGGCTCTTATCCTCCAAGATCAGTTCTCTTTGAACTTTCCTTCAAGGGCTGTGAAGGTCCTGCTTCTCTGGGCACTTAACATGGATCTTCCAATCAGCACCGACATTTAATGAAAGGTTTTCCAGGCGAAGCACGGCTGTCTTGGAGGAGTAGGTAAAAGCCACCTGCTTCTCTGTCTTGTCTAAATTTCAAGAGAACAAAAAAGAAAGTCTCTATCAGACCTTGGTGGAGAAAACGTCTTCTCTGAAACTTAAAATGATGAAGAACAATGATAGAACTGTCTCATTTAATAGGTAGGATTCTCCATTCAAGAGAATCCTGGGCCACACCAGCTTTGTCCATGGATGTCAAAGAATTTTTAGGATGTCAAATGAACCACACAGTTTTGACTACGAAGTTTGTTGGAAAGAAACTGGATATGGATATGGGCCATATACATGAAAAACTCAGTGAGTAACACAGAAATCAAACCTTGACTTGTAGGTCTATGCCTGTCACCAAGACTGATACAAAGAAAGGGCAGTGTGGGATGGTAGACAGAGTGCTGGGTCTGGAGTAAGCTGCCCCATGTACGAATCCTGGCTCTGCCACTTTGTACCTATGTGACTTTGGGAATGTCATTTAACCTTCTATGCCTCAGTTTCTTCATCTGTAAAATGAGGGATTGGATTAGATGACTTCTAAGGCCCCTTCTAACTCTATGACTCTATAATTAGGGTTCACTCACGACTCACATTATCTAACTGTAATAAACTTGGGACAGAGTTATTATTTCCAGAAAAATTATGATGTAACTTTTAAACCCCAAGGATTTGATAGTGAATTCATACCTACAGATTACAAACAAATTAATCTACTGACCAAGAAAAGCAATGCAGGTATGCAGTGAAGGTAGAAGACCACTTGATTTGGTGTCTACTAGCATACGGATGAATGGGGAGGTTTGGTCTCCAGGGACTTGTCATTGTATTCACACGCAAATGCTATGACATTTGCACAAAAGATGGCAAAGTAAGGAACGGCCCATTTTCTTACCAGAAGAACTGGCAGTCACAGAGGAAGGCTGCTTCTTGAAGCCCACGATCAGGACTTTTTCCACCACACACTCGCTATGGTAATGACCATTTTCATCTGCACAGCTAGAAGAAATAGATACAGTTAACCTCAAAAGAAGGAATGAAATGGGGATTGGGGAAAGGAGCTGAAAAAAATCCCACATATTTGTCACCAGGTTAGTACTTCCAGTAAGAAACCTCTGTGACTATCTGAAATTGATACATATTTCCCCTCACATCTGCCCCTCCAACCCCAATAAATAATAATCCAGGTGGCATTTACAATTGAGATGAACAAAGATAAAAAAATGACTTCAAATGCAGGGGCCTGAATACCCAAGCTTCTAACTGCAGTGACTTTCCCCCTCTTTACTGTGGTCATCTTTCATTTTGTGGGATGTCCCTAAGGGTCAAATGTGACAACACTCCACTGAATCCCAGATCTAATATTTTTTTAATGGGAAAGGGAAAATATAAGGCAGGAAATGTTAGATAAGCAACCCCATATAAGGATTAGTCCTTTTTAAAAATGGTGTTCTCTGTATATTAGCTGTATATTATAAAGGAGCTAAAATGTATCATTACCTGGAGGATAAAATGCCATCACAGAATAAAAACTTCCTATGAAGGAAGTGCTTTTGATGGAGGTATTGGAATGAATGCCCGTCATCAAGGTAGAGTTCGCCTCTTGCAGAACCCTGGAAAAAAACGACAGTTACCAAACCTAGTTAGCCATCATTTTCTAGGGAGAATAGATAATTGAGCAGAGAACAAAGCTCATTAAATCCCACAAATGTTTGCTGAGTTCCAAATGGTAAGATTTTAGACAATATGTGGAAAGATACTGTTCATTCACCTCAGTGCCAGGCACACTGGCACCTCTTAGAAGGGATAAAGGTCACTGAAGTAAATGCTTGTGTTGGTTTCTGTTGTGAAAGACCTAGTACATACACAAGACATTTTGACAACTGGGTACCACACAAGGTATGCCAAGACCTCTTGGCATAAGGTGAACCAACCATATTCTGGTGCAATGTTGGAGTACTAAAGAGAATGGTAAACTTGGGATCAGAAACATCTAGGTTTGAATCTTTCCTGGGGCACTTAGTGGCAGTGTAATCCTAAGTAAGTGGCCTCTGACACTTACTAGCTATGAGACCGTGGGCAAGTTACTTAAACCTGTTTGCCTCAGTTTCCTCCTCTGCAAAATGAGCAGGAGAAGGAAATGGCAAACCACAACAGGATCTTTGCCAAGACCCCAAATGGGGTCTCAAAAAGTCAAACATGACTGAAGCAAACAGCAATCCTGGGCGACTAACTGCACCTGTGTGTGTTTCAGGCAGCTTTCTAGGCCTTATCTATTTAAGTCAAAGAAGAGATGCAGTCTTTATTAGTGAAAGAGGTTCCCTGCATTGACAGAATCACGGATCCTTCATGTATTCATAAGGCATAGGGTTGGACAGCCAGGATCAGGCTGGAGAGATGCCCTATCCTGTACCACTAAAACCTGGGTCAGCTTTATGGTGACTCTGAGTTGGCCCTAAGTGGCTGTAAACCCACACAGGCTTCTCTACTACCAACCAGTCTTTCTATGATGTCAGATAGCCCACTGAAGTTTCTACATGTGTAACCAATGCTGCGAATGAGAAACACTAAGGATTCCCTTGGAAGATGTCTTTTCGAATCGGCAGATATCCAGTCAGAACAAAACTGGAAAGACTAGTATAAAAGGGTTGAATTAATTGATCTTTAAGGGCCTTTCCAATTCTATACCTACAACTCAATTAGGAATCACCCACAACTCACAATATCTAATTGTAATAAACCTGAGAGAGTTTCAAATTTATTTTCAAAAAAATTACGATGTAACTTTTAAATCCTGAGGATTTGACAGAGGACACTGAACCCCTTAATAAGAGCAATGATGATAATTCAGAACAAGATATAAAAAGTTCATTTTCAGGCCTAAGTTAGAAGTTTCCTTGCTCTGGGGATTTCATGGGTGGGAGTTCCACACTTTTACATGCTTTATACCATAAACCCAGAAGGCTATCATTAGAAGAGGCAGAGAAATAAACAAGCCAAGATGTGTGAAGGAAATAAGTCCTAAATACCTTGGTGTCCAGAGCAACATGGAGTTCATATGGGAGATGAGACATCCACCCTGTGGATCTCCCTACAGCAGTCTTCATGGGTACCACACTTCCACCTCGCTGAAACACGGGTATCTATCAAGAACGGAAATTTCAGGGAAGGAGAATTCACACAAAATCTCAAAGTGGAACTATTAGATATTTTTCAATGAATATCCATACCAATGCAAACTCAGGGGCACAAATAATTTGTAAGCACAATTTCTGAATATGGTGGTGGAGCTGACAATGAAACATAAATATAAAAACGCATATTCAGGTTTAAAGAAAATGTTTTTTTTTTTTCATTTATTAGGGGGAAAACAATTGCTTGCCACCTGGACCTGTTTCCCCCTCTACCCGTTCCCTGAGATCTAAGTGATGAACTCCATTGTGTTCTATACCATTGCTTTTTCCCCCTAATTAAGAGTTTAAGATTCCTTTTATAGAATAGTCTATGTTTATTCCCACATTTCACAAAAATGCATTTTTTACATACTTCCTAATTATTTTGTCTAGTCATAGAAATACATTCAAAATCAGGTTGGTTTAAAAAACCAAAACACACACTTTTTTGTGTTTTTTTTTTTTTGTGTGTGTACTTTTGTGTGTTTAAAACACCCAAAACACCCAGCACCAAATATTTACCACAAAGTAGCATACCATGAGGGACTCTTTAAAAAAAAAATTTTGGAGATGAGCTTTCTTTAAACACTCTTGAAATTAATGTGCTCTTTTTCACTTTACAAATCTATTTCCTGCCCTTTAAGATCACTATAGGGAGCGTCTACAGAATATGACTTTGGGCAGGTGAACTCCCCTTCTCTGAATAGGGACAGAACTCAAAGTATAGGTCCAGCTCTAACAGCCTAGGAACTTTTGGTAGCAGTTTTTGTAATGATGCTTATTTTTTTTTGAGAATGTTAAACATGAATGCCTATTTATCTATCTCCATTTTACTCAAGTTCTTATTTTTGTTGCTATGAAAGTTTTTTTTTAGTCATTTAGTAAAAAGTTAATCAAGTTCATTCAATTTCAGAAACATTGACTGACAATGATGTGGTACGTGGAAAGGTGTCACTCATTCACCTCAGGAACAGACCCCACCGGCATCTATTAGAAGGGATGAAGGCCTCTGTGCTAAATACTTGTAAAGTAGAAGTCAACACGTCATCATCAAAATATTTTATTATTAATATATAATATATAAATAGATAAAACATAGTATATATAGTTGTTATAACTATATATAAATATTACATATATTATCACATTATACATAAATATATCATAATTTATTAATATAATTTATTATTAATATGGTGATTAATATATTTTATTATTAAGAAACTTTATTAATATGTTAACATATTTTAAATAGCACTTAAAAATTTCAGACAGAACCATCACTGACATATTTCTTAGAGGCCTAGTGTTCCCATTAAATATTTATGTTTCCTGACATGGTCTTATGGAAGAAAATGCTAAGTGGCACGCCAGGTCAACTATTTCTTCTTTCTGTTTTCAGTGCTGCTACATTCATATAACTCAAATATTTACACAGGTGTAAAAAAATTCCATGTGAGAGTCAAGAGACTGGAGACTGACCACTCCATATGAGGAAAGGTTGATGGAATTGAGATGTTCCAGGAAGAGGATTTGGGGACGGGGTTATCTGTCTTTAAATGTCTGAAGCTTGTCATATAGAAGATAGGCTCAACATTCTGCTTAGCCCAAGAGCCAAGAGAAAAGCCCTGAAGTTGCAGGCTTAAAATATAAGGAAAAAAAAAATCTCCATATTGTCCCAAAGTAGAAAAAGTATGAGGCAGTGGATTCTTCCACCATTAGACAAGGATAGATGATGATTGTCAGGAATATATTTTTTCCATACTTCCTAATTATGTGGTAGAGCAGATGACTATTCAAGTACATACATTGCATTAGATGAGGTAGGTTGTTTGGGAGAAATTAATATTATACTATTATATTAATATCTAATTATTTAATTGTGGTCCATCACTTTCTTCTATTCTCCTTAAGGTTCCACTCCTGAAAAGGTGAGTTAGCCTCTGAAGGGCATGACCAGTAATATGATTACTCCTAACCCCGCAAGGCAATCTGCTGGTCAACTAGGTTGGGCTGGGCCCCACTCAAATGGGAGCCTGGCTGCTGTTTATCCCAAAGGCATAAGCTAGAGTGGGCTGGTTCTCACTACCAAGTGCTATCAAGAGCCACTTGCGTAACCTTGGTCCCTTCATGAATCTGAAGGAACATGGCTCATGAAGGAGAAAACTAACCAGAGAGATCTGGATGGAAATGGCTTCCCCATCCCAGACTGCTAGAGGCTGCGGAGTCTCATGATCAGTCCACATTGTCAGCCCACCTCCTCAATAGAAGGCCAATCACGGCTGATTTCACTGGTCAGGGCAGTTCACTGTCAGAAGGAGCACACCTGATTTAAGGTGCTTCAGTTTCCCTTTCTAGTCTTTGGTTACTAAGAGAAATCAGGGATCAATTTATTGATTATTGGTTAGCCTGGTTAATAATTTGATTATTAATACCCAGAAACTTGGTGAGTCTTTCCTCACAATAGGCTCCTCTCGGTCATAGTGGTTCGTGGGTGATTCTGCATACTTTCACTAAAACGGAGTATGTTATCAGGCAGAACTCTAGGGCCTTCGGTTCTAAGTGGACACAGCAGATTAAAACAGTGGTCTGAACATAACTTACCCTATCCAAGGCTATGGGGACCTTAAGAATACGTGCTCCTTCCCAATGAGTGAATGTCCAAAAGTCATACCAGATCTGAATAGGAAGAGATTGTCCAAAAGTATATGAACAAGAAGGTTCAAATTTTCCTTATACGATAACTTCAGCTCATCTAAAATCCAAGTAACTTGGAAGTTCAAGGGATTTGTTTTCACGGGTGGACATTACAGAGGACATGCTGCCACGAATTCTCACAAAAGCTAAAGTTTAAGTGTGGAATGGGGCTGGTTAATCTGCTGGCTAAGCAGATATAAAAGTCATATTTCCCATGCCAGGAGAGGCAAGATAAGGAAGAGAAAGGCAGAAAGGGAGAGGAATTAGGAAGGAGAGAAAAAGAAATCAAGAAAGAGGGAAAAGTGTAAAAGGGGAAACAGATGTCAGTGGTGGCAAATGGAAAGTCAATGCTTAGATAAGGAAGGGAAAAACAAAATAAATTTTAAAAAGAAACTTAGGAAGAATATATATCAATATGTAATTATATATGTGTGTTGTTCAGTTTTTTCAGCTGTATCCTATTCTTCATGACCCCATTTGGGGTTTTCTTGCCCAAGATTCTGGAGTAGTTTGTCATTTCCTTCTCCAGCTCATTTTACAGGGAAGAAAACTGAGGCAAAAAGGGTTAAGTGACTTGCCCAGTGTCACATAAGGAGTATGTGTCTGAGGTCAAGTGAAACTCAGATCTTGCTGACTCCAGGCTAGGCATTCTATCTGCTGCACTACCAAGCTGTCCTATACACACATATAACATATGTAATACATACATATATATGTATACACACATACGTTAGAATATTGTTGTAACATATAGCAGAATTGTACAATAAAGTGGCTATGTCTTGGACCCCATCCAGGGGCCTCCTGAAGTTAGTCACCAAAGTACCAAGAGAACCTCATGAAAGAATTTCACAGAACAGAACTTGAAGAGTGAGGAACGTGGAGTCAGAAAGTCTGAATCCTGCTTTAGACACTGACCAGCAGGGTGACTCTGGGCAGGTCACTTCATCTCTCTCAGTCTCAATTTCTTCATCTCTAAAATGGGAATAACAGCAACCCCCACCTTACTGAGAAGTTCAAATGAGACGACAGAACCAAAGTGCTTTTGGAAGATTTGGGCTGCAGATGGGAAGGACAAACCACTCCCGTATCTTTGCCAAGAAAACTCCAAATGGGGTTGCGGAGAGTCGGACATGACTGACACAACTAAACAGCACAGTATATGCATATGTGTGTGTACACACGCACACACACACGTGTACAGATGGGCTAATTTGTCCAATAATGATGTTTATTCTGCCTTCAGTTTCTTGAAGACCTTCTAATGGAAAAGCCTCCGTGCATACCGACTTGCTTATTGCACCTAGAAAGCACACTTTAAGGTCTGGAATTGGCTTCTGAGAGTTAAGGGTTAATATACATATTTACAGACAATGGTGTATTAAAAACATTTGCTACTTTTGCATATTTGTGTTATCAAGCTCTTTGTCTAAATGCTCTATAAATAATGGCCAGTTGTGTAGATAATTGATTTATTACAAGGGGAAAAGAAGGGAATAAATATTTACATAGTCCTATTATGAGCTGGGTGCTGTGCTAATAAGCACTTTACAAATACTGTCTTGTTTCATTCTCACAATAACCCTATGAGGTAGGTGCTGCCATCATCCTTGTTTAGCTTATTGAGTGGTGGTGGTAGCGGTTGTTGAGTCATGTCTGACTCTTTGTGACCCCATCTGAGGTTTTCATGGCAAAGCTAAATGACTTGCCCAGAGTCACACAGATAGAAGCTGTCTGAGGCTAGATTTGAACTTAGGGTTTCCTGACTCAAGGTCCAGTGCTCTGTGTACTACACCACCTAACCGCACACCTGGGAAGGTTTTACTGGGAAGGTCCACCAGTGGTGAGACTCACTGGGAAATGACTGTGATGTAAAAAGGGAAAAGAACAATTTTCTTTTCTTTAAAGAACAAAGGACATATGATATGGGATAACTTATTATTTATTCTTACCTCTTCAGATCCAGGCAAAAATACATCAACCACTGTGACCTTTGGTTCTGTGACTGGATGTATTAGCAAAGCACTTCCTAAAAAAAAATGGAATGGAAAATAAATTTAACTAGCTTTCTTATGAGTGGTATAAAACCTCTTTTCTGTTCTTTTACGGTTAAGGGACTAGTGGCATGAAGATGTGTTTTGTAGACGCAGGAAAGCTCAATGCTTCAGTAAAAGTATTAGTGTACATCATTCCTACTGAGTCCAACTGTCTCTACCAGCCAGGACACTCTCGGAGAGTTTGGCAGGCACTGGGAGAGGGCATTAATTCCTTCAGGCCCCTGCAGTATCACTGAGTTGCTGCTATAGGTGTATTTATAAGGATCTTGTTAGAGTGGGTATGGATCTGGAAATTAAAATCCTAAACTGGATTCCACAAGTAGGGTTGATAAAGCAAGACTGAATTACAAAAATGGGTCTTCTGGGAATATGCTACTTCCAGAAGCCAATGCTAATGTGAACCTCAGGAGACAGAAAGTAACACTGGAAAACAGTGTTTTTGTTTTTGAGTTGTTTCACTCACATCCAACTCTTGGTGACCCCATTTGGGGTATTCTTGGCAAAGATACTGGAGTGATTTGCCATCCTCTTTTCCAGCTTATTTTACAGATGAGGAAACTGAGGCAAACAGAGTGACATGACTTGCCCAGGGTCACACAGTCAGATTTGAACTTAGGAAAAGGAATCTTCTTGACTCCAGGTCTGGACTCTTATCTGCTGTGCTGCTTAGCTTCTCCAAAACAGTGCTAAGATCTTGTTAACAAATGAAGTGCTAAAAATCTTGTAGTGGGATGTCTTTTCTTTTTCCCTTTTTATAATATTAGAAACCTTAACTATAAGTCTTCTGGTTTATTATAAGGAAGCACAAAGAATACTTGACTCACCTAACATGTACTCATCTTCCACACCAAAGGTTTCCAATTCCTTTGGAAATTCCACCCAGAGGGGCCTGGGAAAAGGAAAGGAAGAGTTTCTTTTATTTTCTTTTCCCTTATTCATATAAGCATTAACATTTATAAAAACAAAAAACAAAAATACTAAAAAAAAAAAACTTTTGACAGGTTTTTTTTAGCTGCAACCAATAAACAGAAGATTGGGGAAAAAATCCCAATATTTTAGGATTCAAGATTCTAAGAACAGCTGATATAATCCAACATCATCTTTTGTGATGAAAAGTCTCGTTCCAAATATTCCAATGAGACTGAGAATTCTAGTATTTGTAAATTTTCTTTATCCTTTACCTTAATATTTACCTATTTTTGAATTATGTAGAACTGAAAATTTTAGCAAAAACCCGAACTATAAACAGTATGCCTAGTTAGGCTATGGATAATCACTGCCATCATTGACATGACACTGGTGGATTATATTGACAACGGGATCTGGAAACCTTTTTTTAAAGGGCTCAGTTCAATTTCTGTCCACAGTTACTTGGGAGATAATTAAGCTAATTTAAAAAAAAAAGGCCCAAAATCCAGCTTCAACTTGAATATGACTTCTTAGCAAAGATGTACTCTCATCTAGTTAATTTCCCAGTCTTTATAAATACATGTTCTTTTTCTACAGGACACTATTGTAGGTTTGAGGTATGTGTATACTTTTTTTTAAAACTGAGGAAGTTGTTTCTCTTTCTTCTTACTGAGAGAAAAAAACAGACTAAAATCTTCACTCCAAACCAGAAGCTTTGAAAGTGTCCAAAACAGGGGCATGTTTAAAACACAAGGCGCTAAAAATCTGACTAAAGAAAATGCTGGAGTCACTCTTTCTCTTTTGAAAATATCTCTGTTCTATTTTTAAAAAATCAAATAATAAAATTTTAATCACAAAGCCACAGGGACTTGTTTTTGTTTTTTACCCACTACGCCCAATGCCTATTATGCCCTGCACGGTGAATGTGCTCACAATAGATGTTTATTGAATGGCTGCTTGATTAAACACATGAATTTCCTTTACATACTTTCTCTTTAAAGTATTATGTAATTGCTCTTGCCGCCATCCCTGAAATGATCTTTTAGGACATCTCAGTTGGATGAATTCTTTTTTTACCTCATCACTGGTTCAGAAGCCACATGTGCACGGTAGAACAAAGAGTACCAGTAAGGGAGGAGGGCATATCGCTCTTTGATGGCTTCTCTGATGAGCTTAGTGTGTTCCGCTCCAAATAACCAAGGTTCACGCCGCTTGGTGTTCATGGTGGCATGGCCACGGAAAAAAGGCTGGTAGGCTCCGGCCTGGTACCAGCGTACCAGCAGCTCTGGCTCTGGATCCCCGATGAACCCACCTACATCAGCTGGTTGTTAGAAAAAAAGGCCAAATGAGGCTGAGTATTCTAGTAAATAATACATTGGTAAAACAAGCCCTTCAAGAGAAACACAAGAAAAAGGGCTATGTCTTCATCCATAAAAACAAGATGACCGAGTGATTAGGTGCCTGCAGCTCCCGAGATAGAGGAGTTCATATTGAGAAACCCAACTTGCTTCAGAAGCCAGTGGCATGTTCTGGTCATGGGGATAGAATTACAATGGAAGAAAAGGACACTACTTCACTGTGAGAGCAAGTATTCTGTGTTTCCCTGAGGCTGGTAGTTTCCAGAAGTCACAACTGGAAAAAGTTTACCAGATGTGATGAGAAAATCACTCTAGGTAACTGATTTGATTTAGAAGCCAAAGCTAGACCAGACGTGAAATCATACAAGGAAATGGAGATGATCCAGATCAGACATTTAGGTGGTACTGCTCTGGGTCAAGCAGAGCTCTTGCTCCATGGCTTTACTCCTTGATTCGAAATTGGTAAAATTGATGCCATGAAAACAAACAAACAAATGCTTAAAAACAAGACTGGGAGTAAGAGCTAAGGAATAATAGTTACAGTTTCATTGACCAGGAAGGGCTGAGGGGGGGAACCTGAGACCTTGAAGCCACATGTGGCCTTCAGCCTTTCGACTGAATCAAATTTTACAGAGACTGTGAATTCAGTCAAAAGACTGTACTTAGGGACCTAAGAGGCCACATGTGGCCTCAAGGCCATAAACTCCCCAACGCTAGCCCAGACTTCTTATCTATGGCAGACAGACAGGGTATGGGGGAGGAAAAGGTGATTACCAATTCCCTGGGCTGCCCCTGAATTTTAAAGACTGACTGGACAGGTGAGTTTCTGTGAGGCTGATCGATAATCTGTTCAGATTTGAAAGATTATGGGATCTTACAGGGCTTTATGGGAATTGAACACTGCTCTCTGAATTTCAGGAAAAACAGTCTTTGGGTATCAACTCTGCCTTGGTGAGAGGGATGAGGGGAATGCCAGAGCAACATTGGGGTTCTTTTTGTAGAAGCTTCATTTTCCTCGCCTCCATTTCTGATGGAGGACACTGTTCTGGACTTTCCTTCCCACCTTTCCTTCCCGACTTTCTTCCTTCTCTCTTCTTTCGAGTCAGCTAGCCTTTTTTATTTCTCACGCACCCCAAAGCAGCTGACAAGCAGAGATTTATAGTCAATGTAGAGGAAAATGCCTCAGTTCTTTGGTTGCCCAACACCATGAGTCCTGGGTATCGGATTCTATCTCACCTCCACAAAAAGGGATACCAGTAACACTGAGAGTCAGCAACATTGGGATGGAAATTTTCAGGTAACCCCATTCTGCTACATTGTCTCCTGTCCATACTGCACCTGAGACATAAGGAACATGGTGTAAAAAGAATGCGGTAATTAGAGGAAAATAACACCAAGCTATATTCAGCACATAACACCTAAGTTCCTTATTTGTAGTAGACAAACTCAGCACCAGCTAAAACTGCAGAATTCACCTACCAGCTCCTCCCACTTTTAGGTCACCTTTCTGTCATCTCAGAATGTGCAAAAATATTTTTGTGCATTTGAAAATACTTTGGAATACAGTTTAATTTGTTAAAAATGGTTATTTCATGTTCCTTTCAGTAGCATTTAAAAACAAAACAAAATGAAGTATCACATCATATATCAGATTTGAGATGTGTAGGAGGATCTATGTAGGAAGTAACTGACACAGTTGTGAAAAGTTTTTGGAGACAGATTGGACAACACCAAAAAGACTCACAAGGGGAAAATCTGACTCCAAGAGACCTATGCAATCCCAGTAGTTTTTTCCATTCTCATCCTGGTGAGAATGGTAACTAGTTTTTTATCCTGTTATGAGTGTTTTAGGATAGTCTGGGGGCAAGAAACATTACTTGGAGAAGCTGCTCCTCTGCTTTTTCAGTTTTCTCTGCAATTTCATATGATATGGAGCTACAGAATCATTACACCAAATAGAATATCCATATATTTAAATATACATGAATAGAAACTCAACATCATGTTGGAAAAGAAGGGCCACAAACATGTTTTTGTTTTTAAGGAATCACCTGGTTATTTTGTCAGCAATGTCTCTCTGAACAATGTCTATACATCATAAAATGGACTAACGAAAATCCTTTCTTTAATATCCTGCTGGGG
Organism: Bettongia penicillata ogilbyi; assembly: GCA_023548195.1. Classification (NCBI taxonomy): domain Eukaryota; kingdom Metazoa; phylum Chordata; class Mammalia; order Diprotodontia; family Potoroidae; genus Bettongia; species Bettongia penicillata. Next base: position 4,114,948 of record JAJHZJ010000447.1, on the reverse strand, counting down.
GATTATATTGAAATTATATTGAAATTGGTGAATGAAAAACAAGCAGCCTTCCAGTAATTGTCAGGGGTGGGGAAATCTGTGGCCTCAAGGCCACATGTGACCCTCAAGGTCCTCAAGTGCGGCCCTTTGACTGAATCCAAATTTCACAGAACAAATCCTCTTAATAAAGGGATTTGTTCTGTAAAACTTGGACCCAGTTAAAAAGGCCACATCCAAGGACCTAGAAGGCCACATGTGGCCTCAAGGCTGCAGATTCCCCACCCCTGAATTAAGTCCTCAGAGATGACTTGGTAAAGTAGATGTTCAGTAATCTTTGTTAAGCTAAAACAGGTTTGGAAATACTTTTAAAATGACTTGTGTGATTCTTTTAGAATTCACCTACCAGCTCCTCCTAGTTTTAGGTCACCTTTCTTATCCCGGGTGAAAGCCTTTCCATGGGAAATTTCCAGGCAGGCATTTTAATGTCGTTTTGGGAGCTGGATACACCTAGGACCATGAGTAGTGGTTTTCAGGGGGATAGTGGGAGTGCTTTGTTACCCTATTGTGCTGAGAGGGCTTTGCTTCTGGTGAGAGGTTCCTCAGGCTCAGATACCCAGCCCCCAGCTATTTTGCAGGCTTAAAATAGACCTTCTGCTACTGGGTAAGGTCAGTGAGATCTATATCTGCTGCTGCTACCAAACTGGGTTCTGCTAGAGACCCCATTAAGAAGATCCTGACTCCAGGCAGAGGCTAGATCTATTTTAAGCCATAGGGCTCAGTGTGACAGCTGGGCAAGGAAAGCAAAATCTGCTAAAAGTACAACTTCCCTAGTTCCAGAAATCTAAGAGGCAGCTCCGGTGTAAAAGATGACCACTCCAGCAATGGAAAACATCCTGAAATTAACAAGCTAAATAATTAAATACCTACTCACTTCCCTAGCTGCTACTTTTACACAAGAGGCAGGATTAAGTAACCACATATTTCTAAGACTGCTGTTAATCCACCTTAGAAGGCTGAAATATATTTTGGAAAGCATCATCTCAGGGTATGCTGCCAAAGGACTTTTTAAAATGATAACATTATGTGTTACATAAATAAACACGACAGAAGAGAACCAGAGCAACGATTTTACCTTTTCAGATCTGGAAAAAGAAGGCAGCTCTTACCATACTTCTGCGATCCAGCAAAGAAAGAACGTGTCAACACAAAAGGTCTCTCCTCTCCTTTAGACCTCTGGATCAGTCCCTCAGCTGTGGCCATTTGCTGAAAAGTCAAAGGAAAACACTAGCAAAGAGACAGAGGTCTCCTGACTCTAGAAGAGTGAGTGCTGTTTTTTGCCATTTAGTTCTTTAACAAGAAAGCCTCGTTCATTTAGTCAATTTAATTTTTATTATATTCCCTGGGTGAAAAGCACTGCCGTGCAAAACAGCAGCAAATTAAGTCACAGATAAGGAAAATAAACCTCCACACTTAACACAAGCGCCTGGCACCTAGTAGGCACTTGATAAAGGTTTGCTGAATTAACTTAAATTGAATATGGGAAATACTACAGTAAAGGTAGGGAGATCTGGAGAACAAGTGATTTTTTTTCAACTTTCCATCAATTAGCAAGTATCCACAATCAAGCAGTTGTTATGACATGATGAAAAGAGCTTATTTATACCCTCCTTTATAAAACCTATGATCAAAATGTCTTGCGTATACTAAAAATACTGATGCTTTATTGCTATTATCAACATATTTATATAGGACTTTATTCACAAAAACCCTATGAGGTAGATAGCATTAACCATTATCATGCCCATTTTACAGATGAAGAAACTGCCTATGACATGCCAGTTGTCACAAAACTATTTGAGCTCAAGTTTCTTGACTCTAAATCCGATATTCTTTCCATTATACCCTGATGCTTCCCTTGATATGAGAAAGGGATCAAAAAGGAGACTTAGGCTAAATTTCATGTAGGTCTGCACCAATGGAATTATCTGTTTTGCTAATTAAAATTGCTTAGTCTTTGTTATTTTAATGAATTTACATTTTCGATCCTTTAAAAAGATGGAAGAAGTTTCCGTGCTTCTTTTCAGATATACCCAGTAACAGATGCCTTACTTCTTGGACTGACTGTGATACTGCCATGCCATCTTGTGGCTGCAAACCTAAGCTACAGAATCAGCTTTTTGGAGATTAAAGTCAACAAATATTTATTAAGTGCCTGCTATGTGTCAGATACTGTGTTAAGTGCTGAGGATACGAAGAAAGGCCAAACTAAAGAAAATAAAACTGAAAAAACCTCAAACAACCCAGTATCCACTCTCAAGGAGATCACACAAACAACATAAATATGGCTAAGGTGGCGCAGTGGGTAAAGTGCCTGATAGACCCAAATCTGTCTTCAGACACTAACTAGCTGTGTGACCTTGGACAAGGTACTTAAAATTGTCTACCTCAGTTTCCTTACCTGTAAAATGAGCTAGAGAAGGAATGGCAAACCAGTATAGGAATTTTGCCAAATGGGGTCACCAAGAGTGGGTCATGACTGAAACGACTCAACCACGACAAAACATGATAAATTAGAGAGCGTTAACAGAGGGGAGGCACTAAGATTAAGGAGGCCTAGGAAAGGCTTCTTACAGAAGTTGGGGGCTTCAGGTGAAACTTGAAGGGAGCCAGGGAAGCCAGGAGGCAAAGAGGAGGAGTCAGAGAGGTCCCAGGAGGGGGACATGTTGCCAGTGAAAACACTCCGAGTTCAGAGATGGTGTGTCTTGTGTGGCACTGATTCACAAAGTATGTGCCGAGGAGTAAGACACAAGAACACCAGAGCGGTGGGAGGGGAGACAAGTTATTACGGCAGTTACAAGGTGAAGAATGTTCCAATGAAAAGCAGTGTTCCTTCTTCTCCTTTATATATCCTACCTGGTAAAAGCCATATATGTTGTGAAGATCTCTGTGTTCCCAATTTCCATAATGAATAGCATTCTTCTCCAAGGTCTGCTCTGGCCCTCTAAAGACAGAGGGTTCATTCATATCATTCCATACAAAGAGGATGTCAGTAGAACCCTAGGAAGTAACAGTCACAGCCATGAAAAAGGTGATGGAGATGGAGATAAAAAGCAACATCGTAGTAGTGCCTATAAAAGTTTAAACTTACAACACTTTCATTTTACTCCTCACCATCAGAAGAGTCCTTAATTGCAGTGGGGTTCCTAATCTTTTTTTGTGTCCTGGATCCCCTGGGCAGTCTGGTAAGGCCTACACACCTACACCTACACACCTCTTCTCAGAATAATGGTTTAAACAAATTCACAATTGAAGGAAACACTAAGTTTCAATTAAAAGCTAATGAAAATAAAGTCATAAAAATTTTTTTTACAATTCAAGTTCATAGACCCCCTGAAATCTATGGATCCCAGGTTAAAAACCCCAGTTCTACTGGGGAAATTATATTCCAGGTTAAATTATATCTTCCACATGCTTAGTAGTTAATGTATCAAAAACTATCTAGCTATAGCCATTGTAGAAGAAGATAGCTTCATGCTATCATAAAATATTGCATATCCTTGAGTAAAGCTGAAAACAACTGAGGAAACTCATTGTAATTCATAACACTATTGTTTCCCCATATACTGAATTCCTGTGGCCTGACCTCCATCCATATCTCGTTGCTTGCCCTTTTGATGTCTGTTCTTTTTTTCTAAATGTTTTATTTTTCCCTAATTACATGTAAAAATAATTTTTAACATTTTATATTTTGAATTCCAAATTCTATCCTTCTTCTTTGCCTCCTCCCTGAGACACTGAGCCATGTGATATAGCTTATAAATGTGCAATCATGTAAAACATTTCCGCATTACTCATTTTGTGGAAGACTAGTACAAAAAAAAAAGAAAAAAAACATAAAGAAAGTGAAAGTCAGATTTTATCAGTTCTTTCTCTGGAGGCAGAGAGAATTTTTTCATCTTGAATCCTTTGGGATTGTCTTGTATTACTGAGAACAGCTAAGTCATTCTCAGTTGTTCACGGTATGATATTCTGTTACTACGTACAATGTTCTCCTAGTTCTGCTCACTTCACTTTGCATCAGTTCATGTAAATCTTTTCAGGTTTTTCTGAAATGATCCTGCTTGTCATTTCTTATAACACAATAGTATTCCACTACAATCAGATAACACAACATGTTCAGCCACTTTGATGAGCATCTCTTCCAATTGTTAGCCAGAACAAAAAGAACTGCTACAAATACTCTTGTACGTCAGTCTCTGTTTTTGCTTCTTGCTTTGACCCTTTCCCCTGGGAGCACCACTCTTCACTTATGGGTCCTCAGCTCAGCAATCCACATCTTAGTTATTTACTCTGATTTACTGCACAGTGCTACTCCAAACCACGTGTGAGGATTTCCTTCATTTCTCCAAACAGGGAAGCTTTCCCTGCTCAGTCCAAGTCTATGGCTGGGCTGAGAGGAAATGTACTTCAATGATGTATTTACTGTGCATTTTAATTCAATTCAATAAACACTTACTAGGCACCAACTAGGAGCTAGTACTGTGGTAGGCCCTGGGAGATATAAGGCTGAAAAATGGCAGAATCTCTGACCTTAAGTAGCTTATTTGTTAATGAGGAGGGGTGGAATGGGATGGGGATATGACAGTATCTATGTGATACTGATAAAATTACTTAACCTCTCTGGGCCTCAGTTTCCTCAACTGCAAAATGAAGGGATTAACTAGATAATTTCTATGGTCCCTTCTAGCCAAGTCCTATAAAACATGTACACAAGGTAAGATGCAATAAGAAAAAAGTAGAAATTAAGACGTATGTTATCTACCAATATTATTGATCAAGAATCTACTATATGATGTCAGTAACTAGGGAGGGAGAAATGAGAATAAAGCCTTACTTGATATTCAGAGAAGGCAAGAAGACCTGAATACCATTCTCGCACCTTGGGGTTTGTGAAATCCAGGTAAGAAGATGCCCCTGCAGGAAGACAACATGAGGTAACATGCTAAGAACAGCAGTCATCACTCCAAGTAGGACACAGGCTGAGAGGTACAAGGGAAAAGCCCATTGACAGAGCTTTCCTATACCATGTGTCAAAGCATTCATGGCAAAGAGAGAATTTGGGGTGAGAAGTAAACATTACTGACGTGATAATCCCTGGGTTCTAGAGGCACTGTATTTCTAGGAGAACATCACCAAATACTGAGTATTCTAGGCAAGTGACACTTGGCTACATTTAGGTATAGAAAGGTAGTGTTGAATGGTGTAGGGTAGTTAAGGTGGCTCAGTGGACCGAGTGCTAGGCTTGGAATCAGGAGGGCCTGAGTTCAAATCTCGCCTCAGATGCTTACTTGCTATGTGACTCTGGACAATCACTTAACCCTGTTTGCCTTAGGTTCCTCATCTGTAAAATGGACTGGAGAAGAAAATGGCAAACTGCTCTAGTATCTTTGTCAAGGAAAAACCCAAATAGGGTCACCAAGAGTTGGACATGACTGAAGAACAAGGAGAAGTGTCATGAATTATTAGGCTTGGAGTGAGAAAGACCCAAGCTGGAATCCTGCCTTAGACATTAGTTTCATGAGCCTAAGTAAGTCCGCCATCACTTTATTTGTGTATATTATGTAATATGTATTTCTCATATGTAAAATGGTGACAATAATATTTGTAGTGCTTATCTGACAGATTTGTTGCATGGATCAAACGAGATAAAATATGTAAAGTGATTCACAAACCTTAAAGTATTACATAAACGTCAGCTATTATCACTTGGTTCAATGGAGTTCAGACAGAAATAGTTCTGGGACAAGTCACTCTCTGGCCATCATTCTTTTATATTTGATAGTTATCAATAAAATTTATTAATAATGCAATATAGAATTCATAGTATGCATTATTATATAATACCAACTTTATTATTTTATTAGATACTATGTTATGATTATTATATATAATATAATGTATACATACATTTGTTATCATTTATTAATAAAATAATTGCTTTTATGGTTGAATAAAGGTATTATAATGTAAGCTCATCTTCTGTAGGCTCATGGAAAGTGCCATCACTAAAACACTAGCAGTGGACAAGATGAGAGGGATGATGTGGATCTCATGCTATTCAGTCCTGTCCAGTCTTGATGACCTCATTTGGGGTTTCCTTGACAGATACTGGAGTGCTTTGCCATTTTCTTTTCCAGCTCAGTTTACAGATAAGGAACTGAAGCAACCAGGGTTAAGTGACTTGCCCAGGTTCACAAAGCTAGCAAGTATCTGAAGCCAGATTTGAACTCAGGTCCTGCTGAGTCCAGGCCCAGGGCTCTATCCACTGTCTACCATCCTGTTTTTACAAGATTTTAATTAGTATTATTTTGGGAAGTCTCTTTACCCCTGTGAGTCCATTTCCTACCTGTAAAATTAGAGCGCCAGCCTTCCTGGCCCTTCCAGCCCTGTGATCCCATGATCCCTCATTCTTCTCATTGTTATGATCTGTACTGGGGCAGCTAGGTGATGCAGTAGATAGAGCACCAGTGCAAGAGTCAGGAAGACCTGAGTTCAAATCTCACCAGCTGTGTGACCTTGGGCAAGTCACTTAACCCCAACTACCTCATCCTGGGTCATCTCCAGTTATCCTGATGAATATCTGGTCACTGAATTCAGATGACTCTGGAGGAGAAGTGAGGCTGGTGACCTGCACAGCCCTCCCTCACTCAAAACAAAATCAAGTGCAAGTCATGTCATCATTTCTCTGATGGCATGGTCTTCTTCTGCAACAAAGGATGAACACACACACATGATCTATTTTATTATTGTTCTATTACAATGTTCAGTAACGCTGGGTAAAAAATTACAGTAATAGATAAATAAAACTCACCAGGCCAACACACCCCCTCAAAGTCTCCACCTTTGTTATTTTTCACAAAGTAGCCCTTGGCTTTTGCCTGAGAGTACAGTGAGTACATGGGATCCACCTTAATATGAGGATCGGAAATCACCACAACCTGTCGATACAAAAAGATTTGAACATCTGGAAAATATCAGACACACCATGTTTATAAATGGGGACTGAGGAGTTTACCAGCGCCTCGAGTTTCCGGGATTATTGGATTATGTCTTATAAAAACTTACGTAAATATCGTATGCTACTGACACAGAAAGTTTCAAGGCCAGCAGGCTATAGGCTGCTTCTGAGCTTAGCAGGAAGTGGTTACTGAATTCTTTCACATGCTTATGGGAATTGAAACTGACAAAGAAACAGACCAATAAATAGTTCAGTCTACACACAGTGGTCTTTGCTCACTGTTTATGCTTAATTTAACATTGTTGTCTGGCAGTCGGGTGGAACCTATGGACTCATTCTGAGAATGTCTGTTTCCTGCACATGTAACTAAAGAAAATGCTAAGTTTTGGTTAAAGATTAGGGAAAATAAAGATGCAATTTTTTTGTTAACCAAATTCACTGATTGTCTGAAATCTATCCCCAGAACCCTAAATATATCCATTGTTAAAAAAAAAAAAAGTGGTTAAGGTTAGAACTGTCCCAAGTTAAGAAACCCTGGTCTAGGGGACTGCTCTTGGATTCTCTTCTAGTACAATAATGTGGCACAGCCACATTCATGAATCATGAATCATTCAGTGAGCAATTATTTACACAGCATTTACTGTATTAAAAGCTAGGACAGGTGGGGCAGTATAAAAAAGGAGGGTCCCTGTCTTCTATGAGCTTCTGGGAAGATGCACTGCATGCAAACAAAATTAAGAGTTTTTATAAAGCAAAAGTCAACAAATTCAGTTTAACAAACACTTATCAATTGTGTTTGAATTAAGATATACCATGACCTGCTGCAAGTCATTTTCTGTATTATTTCCATAAAATATATAATATTTCATAGTCTATACCGGGATGGGGAACCTGTGGCCTTGTGGTCCTCTAGGTCCTCAAGTGTGGCCCTTTGACTGAACCCAAACCACACAGAACAAATCCCCTTAATAAAAGGATTTGCTCTGTAAAATTTGGACTCAGTCCAAAGATGACACTCAAGGACCTAGAAGGCCCCATGTGGCCTCAAGGCTGCAGGTTCCCCACCTCTCGTATAGACTCCATGTAGGCAACTGATCAACTGCAAGATGACTTTTTCTTCTTTTTTCGGAATCTTCACCCCTTTGAAAACATCTCTGGACCAATAAAGAAACATGTATGCTCTTTCTTCATGAGAAGGTAGCCCTAATGTAGTTTATGACACTATCCAAAAAAAATTATAAATTTTTTGTTAGCCTTAAAAGGTATGAACTATTGAAATAAGCACTAAAAATGCAAATACCAAAAAAGCTCACTTATCTGTGTCATACAGTAGAATAAGTGTCAAACTTGGATTCAGAAGACTAGGCTCAAGCTCTGACCACAGCATTTTGGGGAAGTCACTTTTCAATTTTGTCATCTATCGAGCAAGGGTGAGGAGATCTGTACTACCTGTGCCACAGGGTTGTGGTGACCCTCAAATGGAATGACATACACGTGTGTATATATCGTCATATTTAACTCCTTGTGGCCCCATTTGTTTTGTCTAGAAAACAAAAATATTGGAGTAGTTTGTCATTCCTTTCCCAGCTCATTTTGTAGATGAGGAAACTGAGGCAAACAGGGTTAAACGACTTGTCAGATCACATAGCTAATAAGCGTCTAAGGCTGCATTTGAATTCAGGTCTTCCTGACTCCAGCCCTGGCACTAGATTCCCTGTGTGTGTAATGTACGCATATAAGTAAAAACCACAGCTTTAGATCTGGAAGGGACCATATTATTATGAGAGCAACACAACGTTAACAAAGGTTGAAGAGAAACACTTCACTCTTGAATATATTTCTCTGTTTTTGAATATTCTGTTCTTAAGAACTCTAATCAATGCAATAAATAATTCAGATTGCAGAGGACCAAAGGTGAAGCATGTAACCTACTCCTGACAAAAGAGGTAATTGACTAAAGGTATAGGATACATTTGCAGACATGGCTTATGTGAGAATGCTTTGCTTAAGGATTCATATTTGTTATGAGTTTTGTCTTTTTTTATTTATTTTTTCCTCCCAGGGGATGGGGTAAAGGCAGGGAGGACTAGTGAGAGGGGTACCCTAAAAAAGAAGAAAAAAAGGATCTTTGAATTTATTTTTCATGCACAGAAAGGCTGGAAGGAAAGAAACACAGAGAAACAGGGCAGCTTTGAAAGCTACATGCTGACTTCATGATACACTTAAAAGGAAAAGTAAGCACTATATAATAGATTTGTGGCTTCATGGATAACTATTTTCCTGTTTTATTTTTTATGTGGTGTTGGCTAAACAGATTAAGGAGGTCTGTTGTTCCTTCGTATGCCTATAGTAAAACTAGTTAGGAAGCTTACTAATATATGTCCAGTCTTCCTGAGGATCTCTGTGCTTGCTATGATCATTTGGAAATGGCCCCTCTTTCTTCCCAGTTTTTACCCAGTGGAAGATTTTCAAAAGTTATACCTGACCCTTCATTGTAATCAGTTGATCATTTCTTTATCTGGGAGATGAAAACCAGTTACTTCTAGCTGTCCTTTATTTCCCAGTCAATGACAGGACTATGAGTTGGAAGTATGGGGTGATAAAAACTGATGTGTACATAGTGCTCCCTGTGGGGTAGCCAATATAAATATCTTCACCCCCATTTTACATATGGAGAAATGGAAGTTCAGAAAAATAAAATGACCTGCTCCAAAGCCCAGAGCTAGTAAGAATCAGGGCCTGGCTACAAGCCCATGCAGGGCCCCTGCCTCCCACCCCACTCTGCAAATCTGGCACCATGACATCTCTGCTCCACTCTAAAACTCCACCCATTTGATGTTGATGCAACGAAGGCAGTGGAACACAACAGGTCTTGCACCTTGTGCTTCCAGATTTCTACTGAACCAAAATTTATTTATTTAGTTAGGCTTTTTCAAACCTGACCGTTGTTTTAGTCTATGAACATTAAGTAATATACATGAATAATTATTAATGTAGTTTTCATTACAATGACAAACTTCTCCACTAGACAAGGAAATGGCAAACCACTCCAGAATCTTTGCCAAGAAAACCCCACGGACACAGTGGTCTGTGGGGTCATGAAGAGTTGGACAAGACTGACTAAGCAGCAACAATATGAGTGTTGAGGGGATGCCAAGCACAGTGGACAGAACAAGCAGAGGTCACTTTGGAAAGCTTCCTGGCAGAGGTCAAAACAACAGGCTAAAAATAAAAAGATAATTAATCCACAGGGGGCTGGGGGAGAGGGGAGGGCAGAGAGGGCTTAGGGGTTTGTTGCATATTTAGGGCTGAACTGGAAATCAGAGGACCTAGATTAGAGGCTTAGCTTTTATACTTATGAATTTTGTAACTTTGCGTTTGACATTCCAGCTCTCTGAGCCTCAGTTTCCTTATTTATATAATGGAATAATAGGGTCAGCTAGGAGGCACTGGGCCTGGAATCAGAAGGACCTGAGTTCAAATCCAGTTTCAGACACTTACTAACTGTGTGACCTTGGGCAAGTCACATAAGCTTGCTTGCCTCAGTTTCCTTATCTATAAAATGAGTTGGAGAAGGAAATGGCAAACCACTTCAGTATCTCTGCCAAGAAAACTCCAAATGGAGTCATGAAGAGCTGAACGTGACTGAAACAACTCAACAAGAACATAATGGAAAAACAGTACCTGCCACAGGTCTGATTTGAAGCAGCATTCTGTAAAACTAAAATGTGAGACGCTCTTACTTCTCTCTCCTCAGTCTACCCTCCCCGCCATCTCTTCTCATTCCCTCTCTCCCCTTTATCTCAATTAGCAGGGTAACAGTATCTGATAACTGTCCTACCACTCCCTAGCCTCCTTTTTAGCTTTCCTGGCTGAAAGAGGGAGCTGACCTCCACCAGGGAAGTAGTTTTAAAAACAGAGGAGTTAGAATCCTTGACAATCTTAGGATCTCATCCAGCAGATGATTTCCTCTTCACCACTCCTTTTTTCCTTCTTATTTTCTTGGTCTTTCTCTTTGTTATCAGTTTTAATATTTTTTACAGAAACTTATCACCCCTTCCTTCTTTGACAATTTTTGTCTCTGTGTGTTTTTCTCCATGATATGTGTCAATTGAAAATTTTAAAAAGTTTAAATTTAAAAATGAAATTTTTTTAATTTAAATTTTTTAAAAGTATGTTACAGAATTTAAAAGAGGTGTGAAAAACTGATTTTGCTTACCTTGCGTTTTTTGCTCTTGATCAACTCTTGCATTCTCTTAGGATCTGGAAATTTCTTTTTGTCCCATGTGAAGTAGCGTTTGCCCTCAGTGTGCTCTATATCAAGCCATATGACATCGTAAGGGATGTCATGGTCGTCAAACCCAGCATCCACAGCCTTGACATCTTGCTCATCATCATAGTTCCAGCGACACTGATGGTATCCCAAGGAGAAGAGTGGAGGCAAGGCTTGGGTACCTGTTATAACAATCATGTCAAGAAATATAATTATCAACCTCAAAAACATATTACCAACTACCTGTTTGCATGAGGAGCTATGAGAATGAAAGTCTGATGCTCAGCCTTACTTGCTGGCTTTATCTACATACACGGGGAGTCCACATGCTCAAGTAAGGAAGGCTACCAGCACTCTGGGCAGGCCTCTGTGGCAAACTTTATGGGAGGCCATGAACAAGAGTCCTACAGGATAGGTGAGCATGGATGGCTCGTGATCTGTATCACTGAAGTCAATGACCATATTAATGACATCACAAATTCATTTGAGATTTTGAGTGTACAGGTACAATATGTGCATACCTATGCAACTGTGTATATTTGTAGATACATATATATATGCATATACATATGTATGATATATTTGTCTTCTATATAATTACATAATACATAATTATATTTTAATGTATTCACCACACACATATGCAGTTATTTGCCTTTTAATTTCCAGATGAAATCTCTTTAGAATAGAATGATCTAAACTTGAAGCTATTTAAGAAAGGCAACGATAGATGTTGAATGAAGACTTTTATTGGTTTGCGAAGAAGCATCCTGCTGCTAAGCTATCAGTAAAGTATTAAGACTAGGGGGTTTTAGAGGAACACTTCTTAAACTGTGGGTCATGACCCCATATGGGGTCAAACTTGCCCAAATTTGGCAAGAGTAAGAGGTTTCTGAATGCATAATGACCAAAAATTAATTAAAAATCCGATGTGGAATAAATCTGAGGTGTTTCTGGCAGCACTTGACCCTGATGTATCATGTGACTCCCTGTAGCCTTGGTTCTGAGCACAAAGCATGCACACCTTGCACTAGGTATGACCTAACCCTGCACTAATTATGTCCTAGGGGCAATGACTACTACCAACCACAAAAAGGTGTCTGGAGGGGAAAAAGTTTAAGCAGCTCTGTTTTAGAGTACAAGAGGGTTCAGGCAACACCCGGTATTGAGCATAGGGAATTCCCCTGAGACGCTGTCCAAAAGGGCCAAGTTATTGAAAACAACTAAACTGAGCAGCAGTAGACAGAAGCTGCACTTTTTGCTGGAATATTGAAGATGGCCAGATAACTGGAAGTGGCTTAATGTACCCTAGGGTGAACTGGCCTATACCTGGAGGGCAGAAAATGTGTATTGGGAGTTTGCAGAGTGAGTGCAAAGAAAAATCTGGTTGAGGCCAGAAAGTAGTGTGGTGGCTGTGGCACCCACAGCATGTGGTCCTGGGTCTCCTCTCGTGGTATAGAGGGCTATTCATACATGTGGGACAGTCCAGGGTTACAGCTTATAGACACTACTATGGTGTGGTATAGACCTTACAATCCACACATAACACACCTTGCCACTGGGCAAACAAAGATGGAAACCAAAACCACACCCAGTCTATGGTAGCCTTTCTGAATTATATCAGTTGGACCCACTTCTGATTTTTTACCTCTGCCCACAAGTGGACACCAGAACTTTGTGCTTGACACAAGGGAGCTCAGGGTATATCACATCTGCATTTTTTTCTATGACCTTTTATAAGTGTTGACCAAATTAATATTTATTAGATCAAAGAATAGGAAAAGGTCTCAAGACATTTATCCTAATCCCAACAAATATTACTTATGTTCCCTCAAAAATATCACTATTGTGTTTCATTACCTCCTGCCAATCTAATCCAGACACTGAGTACAAGATGAGTTCCACACTGACTCGATTCTGTTGGGCAAGTTGCTTATTATCTGGGACTTAATTTACCCTCCTTAAACCTGGAAAGTAGCGGCAGCTAGGTGGCACAGTGGATAGAGCTCCGGCCCGGAGTCAGAAGTCAGGAGTGCGTATCTGGCCTCAGACAATGACAAGCTGTATGACCCTATGCAAGCCACTTAACCCCGATTTCCTCCAAAAACAATAATTAGAAAAGGGAAAGAAGGGATATATTGGTTTACTAATGAACCTATTAAACTAATACGGGCTAATAATTCAATATTAACCACTCACATATTTAAATTTCAGTAAGTGCAACCTTCCTGGTGTGAAGGTACATTTCAATGACGATTGTAATGAAAGCAAGGTTGAGTTGATGATTGTTTGAGAAAACCTCAGAGTAAGTCTAGTAAGTCTGTTCTTCTAGCTAAAAGAACATCAAAAGTCAGGGCATTTTCAGGGATAATGGAGTGAAGCAGGGCCAGAGGTCCAAGACAACTCTTAACCTAGCTGAATAAGGCCAAGGCCCACTACAGGACGGGGAGAATGTTAACTCCTTAAAGGGTGGGATTATGTCTTTTATACACTGTATGGTAATTCATGGGCAGCGAGGCAGCATAATCCATACAGTGCAGGGCCTTGAGTCAGGAAGACCTGAGTGCAAATCCAGTCTCAGACACATACTAGATGTGTGACCCTGGGCTTAACCCTCTTTGCCTCCGTTTCCTCATGTGTAAAATGAGTTGAAGAAGGAAATGGCAAACCACTTCATTATCTTTGCCAAGAAAAGCCAAAATGGGTCATGAAGAATAGGACATGACTGAAGAAGACAAAAAAATGATTATTCATAAATGTTACATTTGCTAGTGGAAAGAGGAAGAAAGAGAGATTATTGGCCATCCTTCCAGCAATGTAAATGAATTGGAGGTCATCACTAGTTTATCCAAGTACCTGTAAGTATCGAGTACTGTTTGAAGACTGCAGCAGGGGTTGGTCCCATGAGTAGGAAAACATCAATGATTCCACTCTCTGACATCCAACGCACATCAGTTCGAACCTTGACTTTCTGCTTTGCGACAACCGAGCCTTTTGGAGACAATGCATGCTGGAAAAGGAACCAAGAGAAACTCTGAAAAGCTTTTCTCAACCATCTATTAAAAAGCACAAATCGATCAGGACAGACAAGACGTATCAACCGGAATCTAAGCAATTGTCAGCTCCTTTAGTGGGTACCATGAACATTTTTACACTAGTGTCTAAATCCAAGGCTTCTGATGTTTGGGAATTTGTTATTTTTTTAAAGTACGTTGATCAGGGTATTTCAATATAATTGTTTTCCTTTGTATCCCAAGTATTTTATTTTATGTATTTTAAAACATTATTCCTACAACAAGTCCATAGGCTTCCCCAGACTGCCAAAGGGGTCCATGACATAAAAAAAGGTTATCCCCCTCCCTCCTCCAATCCCTCTTTAACTGCCTTAGCTGAGTGTATATGAGGAAGTATTAATAGTTTCCACTACAATGACAATAGCTGCTACTACAGAGAAATAATTTTGCTTTATTTAATAGCTAGGTGACATAGAAGACAGAATGCTGGACTTGAGGTCAAGAAGACTTGAGTAAAAATCTAGCCTCAGATACTACTAGCTATGTGTCTCTGACCAAGTCATTTAACTGCTTTCAACCTCAGTTTCCTCATCTGTAAAACGGGGATAATAACATCCACATCATAGGGTTGCTGCTGTGCGGATCAAATGGATAATGCATGTAAAGTGTGTTCCAGGACTTAAAATGCTAGCTATTATTACAATGAATATTACTTAGCAAACCTCAAAGGGAGACATTATCCAAAACTTACTTCTACCATAGGTTGTGTGTTGATTTCCACCAGAGTTTCTGAGGCATTCAGCCAGAAAATTCCTACAGTTCTATCTAGTTTGTGCGCTAGGAGATAGGGTATAGAACCATAAATACCCAATTTGTCATGTAGCTTATACCCATAGACATCCAGGTTGTAAAGCCGGTATGCCTCTGCATCACTGAAATAAACAAACACAGTCACAGATTTATTACGGAGGAATGGAACGTCCCCAGTTCCCACCCGTTACCCACATTTTAATGCCTAAATCAAAACTCACTTTCTTTATGAAAGTCTATCTCTTTACTATCAGTATAAAGGATCTCTTCCTCTAAATGCCTAGAGCATTTACTCTATATAACACTGATTTGGCACCTCTCATTACTGCCTTTATCTTAGAAATTACCTTCTCTCTCATTATATTAGTTTTAGATTTATGATATATTCAAAAATATATATACATATACATGCACACACATATATGTGGAGAGAGAGAAAGAGAGGGAGGGAGAGGAGAAAAGGTAACTTACAAGACAAAGCAGTCATGATAAGTGCTAAATCAGTGTTATAAATAGTAAATGCTCTAGGCATTAAATACACATACACACATAAACACACATATATACTAAGGCATCTATCTGTACATATATATACACACACACATCGATACACATGTATTTGTATATATGTCTATGTCTCTGTGTATATATGTCATATACATACACATGTATGTAGGTACATATGTCTTGTAGCTAGATTATAAATTTCTTGAGAGCAAAGACAGTGCTGAACAATTCTTTGCATCTGTTATGGCACCTAACATCTGGCAAAGTACCCTGTAGGTGAATGACAGACATTTAACCAGTAACAGTGGTAGCTTTACAGTTTACAAATATCTCCTCTGACCTTAAAGCAAACCTCTGAAAGGAACCCCATTTAACAAATGAGAAAACTGAGGCTCCTGGAAGTTAATTAGCTTGCCTAAGGTCACACAGTTAGTGGGTGACAGAATCAGAGCTGTATTTCAGTTTTTCTGCCCCAAATATAGTGTTTGTTTTCATTATACAACAAGCTTTTGATTAGTGAATGATTATCCATAGGCCAAAGAAGATAAACGATCCCCTTGCCAGGAAGATGAAGTTCTGAATGCAAAATGACTCTTGTTCTAGGACAGGGTTCTAAGTGGGTCAGAGGAGTCTTATTTAAAGAATTTTTAATCTTTATTGTTTAAAAAAACTTAACTGTTTAAAGAAGCTTGTCTAAGATTTTTGGTGTCTGCATCACAACATACCAAATAAACGCTATCTCCTGGGCTGGACCTGTAAGACTCGATTTCTAACCAGAGACCTGGTTAACTGTCTAGTTACCATAAAGACTCTGTTTTCCTTATCATCCATTTACCAGTGTTGTTAATGTGGAGCAATCACATCTTTAGTCTCCTTTCTGATTTGTTCTTAGATTAAGTCTCCTGTCCTGACAGCATGTTTTATTTCAGAAAGCCATTCAAGGGAGTTAAATGGCCAAGCAATAGATTTCTCTTAGGGTTTCAGTGTTAAGTCAAGTGTCCCCCAGGCAAAAGTGGAGGAGAGAGAGAGAGATGGTGGAGTGGGAGATAGAAAGGCTACATTTATGTTAGCACCGGTTCAGAAATCTTAAATAAGTCCTAATCTTGAGAATTCTTCCCCAAACCAGAGCTTCCTCCTGAGAAATTCTTGCCTTCACTTTACCCAGTGTTCTTGAGCTGATGGGTCTCTGCGTGCTGTGGTATCCCATAGAGGTGCTCGAAACCATGCAAGGAGAAGTCAAGGCCTACGGAGCTGGGGCCTGGAGAAACAAAACCCTGAATGAATTGCTCCTCTCAACAGCACATTTTAAAACTAATACACAGGAAGCTGAACCAGGGAAATAATAAGCACTGGGATGACAAGAAAAATTAAAAACAAATGACAACAACAAAATGAAAGTGAGTGTTCTGTAATTATGATGACCAAGTCTGGCCCTGTGGATGAGAAAATGCACCTCCTGCCCTTCTTTACAGAGGCAAAGGACTACGGATGTGGAGTGATAAGGTCCAGGCTGTCAGACTTGGCTGATATTTTGGTTAGTTTTGATAAATTGGTTTTTCCCCTCTTTTTTTATTACGTCTTAAACAATGGCTCTCTGGGTAGAGAAGAGGGAAAACACATTTGGAAATAGAAGTGATATAAAAAGCAAAGTAACTTTATAAAAATTAATACAGCAGATTCACAGTTGTCACATGAAAGATGCGGCAGTCTTGTCAATGGTCAGAGGTCTGGGATAGAGTAACCTCATATTATTTAATAACAAGCTCAAGTGCAGTTAGATGCTGCAGTGGATACAGTGTGGGCCTGAAGTCAGGAAAACTCTCTTTAAGAGTTCAAATCCAGCCTCAGACACGTAGTAGCTGTGTGACTCTGGACAAGTCATTTAAACCTGGAGGCTGAGCTCGGCTCCTGATTGATCTCCAGCTCATGGGAAAGAAGCAGAAGCTGAACAGTGTTGTGAGCAGCTAAATGGTGAAGTAGACAGAAAGTCAGGAAGACTCATGTTCCTAAGTTCAAATCTGCCCTCAGACACTTTCTAGTTGTGTGACCCTGGGCAAGTCACTTATACCTGTTTGCCTCAGTTTCCTCATCTGCCAAATGAACTGGAGAAGGAAATGGCAAACCACTCCAATATCTCCGCCAAGAAAACCCCAAATGGGGTCTCAAAAGGGCAGACATGACTGAAAAACGACTGCAATCAAGTGCCCTAGTTTAGAAACCGGAAGACCTCTCTTCTTGTCCTAAACTGGTCATACATTCATTCATTAACCCTTTTTGAGCACCTACGATGGAGAAAGAAAGGTAGATGAGTAAGACATGGTCCCAGCCACAGTATGATGTTAACCAATAATCCTTGGAGAAATAAACTTTTTGTTTTGAATCTTTTGCATAGAAATATTTTACAGATATGTTGCAGATATTCCTCTTAGTACGCTGGGTATAATGACTATATTTAGTATGACATCAGAGTAACCTTTATGATCAATTATTGTTGGGGTGGGTCTAGATAAAATGGTGCTGTTGTCCAGTTGTTTTTCAGTTGTGCCTGAATCTTCATGACCCCATTTTGGGTTTTCTTGGCAAAGTTACTGGAGGGGTTTGCCATTTCCTTCTCCAGCTCATTTTACAGAGGAGGAAACCGAGGCAAACAGGGATAAGTGACTTGCCCAGGGTCACACGGCTAGAAAGTGTCTGAGGCCAGATTTGAACTCAGGTAGATGAGCCTTCCTGACTCCAGGTCTGGTGCTCTATCCACTGTGCCACCTAGCTGCTCCTAGACGAAGTATGCTATTGTTTCAGTTGTGCCTGAATCTTCATGACCCCATTTTGGGTTTTCTTGGCAGAGATACTGGAGAGGTTTGCCATTTTCTTCTCCATCTCATTTTATAGATGAGGAAACTAAGGCAAACTGGGCTAAGTGACTTGCCAGGGTCAGGAAATCACTATTTTAGGGCGCCTGGAAGTCTTTCCTGCTCCCCTTACCCACCCCAGCCCCCGAATAATTCTTTCATCTTACTGCCGATGCCTAAAATTCCTTAGGCTAAAGTAGATAAATGACCATCTTGCCAGGCATATGAAGTACTGAGTAAAAAGGGCCTGGTACAGGGTTCTGAGTGGTCAAAGCAGTCTTGTTGGTTAGGGAGAGAGGACTATTTTTTATCATTGGTATATGGAATTCACAGGTGAGGAAACTCCCTCTCCTAACTCATTACAGGCTTAAATACATTACAAGGTTGTGCTGCTCTGTAGATAAAGATGCACTGGATTGGGTGTACTGTGTGCAGCCCAGGGTAAACCCTGGAACTGGCTTTCTTCAATAAATCCATTATGAAAGCTAGATTTCTATTCTAGTTTTGGTTCTCATAAAAATAGAGTTGCAAATGCCTAACATTCCGGATGAAGTCTAAGGAAAAAGACAGCAATTCCCTTTGCTTTTCAGGGTATTGCTGCTAAAGGACCTTAGCATTCAGTTGCATATTCACTCCAAGCTCAAGGTCCTCTTTAGTTGTCATTTAGGAAGGGACAACACAATCTACTGCTGGGGCTATCATGGTGTCTGCTATGCTTTCCAAAGAAGGACTGAGTTTTTTAGGAGTGCACTGGAGGTGTATCAAGCTTCTGAGTTAACAATCCTACAAAATAAGGGATAAAATATGTCCCTAGATACTCTCTCTCTGCTCTGATTTCCTATAGCACTGTGTTTCCCACTATTTCTGGCACTTACTGACATACTACCTTATAGCATTCTACAATGTATACAAGCACGTTTTGACTTTCATACAAGATCGTGAGCTCCTTGAGGGCAAAGGCTGAGGTTTACAGTTCTATGTTTCTCATTGTCTGGCATGGTGCTAGGATAATGGACAATGCTTAATAAATGCTTATTAAATAGGATTGTTTAGAGGCAGGAGACCAGAATCTGAGGGATTGTTTTGGAGAAAGCCCCTTTCCTGTTTGCCTATATTGGTAGCTCCATAACAAAAATGATGAATTGAGTATGTGTTTAATCTCTAACGAGAAAAATTCACTGAAAATACTGTCAATTAATGCCAGGATTCCTCATCTGATTTATGAGTAAACCTACCAATGAGAAATAGGAAGTAAGATTGAAGAAGGTAAGCGGTCTGAGAGACACCACACTAGACTGTAAAGAAAATCTTAACACTACACCAATCTTGGTTTTACCATTGGCTTTGATATCCACAAATTTGCCAAATTTCTCTTTCCAAAGACCCAGATCATCTTGACTTTCCTGTACAAATAAAAGTATGGAAATTAATGTTATAAATTATAAAAAATGCTGTGATTATTATAGCATACTTTAGATTTCAGAAAAATTTGGTTGAGAAAACAAGCTTAACTCTTAGGAAGCTGATTCGTTTAAGACCTCAACATATAATTAAGTCAAGTTAGTGATTTATAAAGTGAGTGGTGTATAATTTGTAGCATGTTTTCAAGAACAGACTTGATCCATCATATCTAAATACTAAACAAATTTTCAATCACCAGCCATCTAGGAACCATAGCTGACATGATGAATATTATGTGAGCCAAATATATGATAATGATTTGAAAGATGTGAAGTACTTTATAAATGTATAACCACTGTTTTCCCTTCTTCTCATTATATATTACCGTGGCAAACTAGAAATTTTACAGAGAGTAAGTTTTGGGCCAAATCCTCTGGGATACCCCTTGGGGGAAAAAGATCTGTTTGGACTGAGCTCAGCTCATTAGAGACTTAGTACAAGGTTTCCAGAAGATTTGTTAGATCTTCTAAGGAAAAGTTATATAAGCAAACAGAAAGAAATCATACATGAAGGGACTGAGACCTGCATTCAGAGTTGTGCTGGAGCCTGCTCATACTAGCTTGTAAGAGGTTATTGTTAAATTTAAAGCGTGGCTAGTTATGCCTTGGAAAGAGGCAAACACTATAGATCAGGGTTTGATTTACTGTTTTGCTGACTGTATAAACTTAAGAAAGTAATGGAGGAAATGTTAATAATGTAAATTACATTTGAAAGTACATCATATACCTCCCCATCCTACCTCACAGACTGGTTGTTATACTCCCTGTACTTCTGGAAGGAGAAGCAGTAATGATATTTAAATATGGATATTTCTCCCTTCTCCTGGCAGCCACAGCTATTGTTTGTTTGGTTTTTTTTCAGCAGTTTTCAGTCATGTCTTTAGGGGTTTTCTTGGCAGAGATACTGGAGTGGTTTGCCATTTCCTTTTCCAACTCATTTTACAGATGAGGAAACTGAGGCAAACAGGGTGAAGTGACTTGCCCAGGGTCTGGGCTGACTGAGGCCAGATTTGAACTCATGAAAATAAGTCTTCCTGACTCCAGAACTGACACTCTGTACACTGTGCCATGGCTAAGCCTTCATAAAGATGGGAATGTGCCCAACTTCCTATGTAAACAGAGCCCAGGCGCATCAATTTTGGAACTCAGGCTACTATCTTGCATAATTTTACAATAGCCATCTCTGTCTTTCTCTTTTTTAAAAATTACCAGGCAGGTTTCCTTAAAATGATTTTTGTGCCCATTTCTAAACTGTTTCTTCAAAAGAAAAGCCATCATCAGACTGAGACTTTGTCTTCTTTAGTACTTTTACAATATACTTTATGAAATACTGTATTCCTAAAGACTCCCAACAGCTGGTCCCTGCCCATCCCACTCAAACACTGGGTTAGCAGGTTATCTTAAGAAGGCAAGGACATCTTACTTGGTTTTATGTGCCCTAACATGACAATACAAAAATCCCTTTCCTTAGGCACAACTGGTACTTTGGCCATGTGAAGGCTGTTTGGCCCAGGTTTTCCTCCCACCTGACCACTGCATTCCCATATTCGTCAAGAGGAGTAATAATTTAGAACAGAATTAACATGTAATTTACATAGTTTGCCCCTTTATATGGGCTAGAGGCAGCATGTCATTGTTGAGAGAAAGTTGGCCTTGAAACCACTGAGACCTGGGTTCAAATCCTACCTCTGAAGTACATTATCCCTATTTTTCCTAGGGGTTCTGCCTTCCAGGAAGGTGCTGTATTCTTGGATAAAGAGCAGACTCCTGGGAACAAAAAGGAGAAATGCAAGGGTATCATCTACAGATAGAAACCCATTTGCCTAACTTCCTTACATTTGTTCTTTGATAGTAATTATTAAGAAGATGGGAATTAAAAAAATAAAAAAGATAGGAATAAATAGCTTAAGCCAGATTACCTGGGAAGGATCAGTGGACACATCTTCCTCACTTTCTGTGGAAAGTCTGTTTAAAAAAAATTAAGAAAGTTATCTTATTTGTTCTAAATTTGAAAAATTTAGGTTTTCTTGATTTGCTTTCAACTTTGAGATCCTATCATGTACATGTTTTTTCTTGTTAACTTTAAAAATCCAGGTTAGTTTTTTTCATAGGACTTGGAAGACAGTTTTTGCTCCTGATTTTCCCCCATCTTTAATTAAATCTTTTTCAATATGTTTTGCTAAAATGGTAAAGAAAGACAGAAAATGATGAAGGCAGACTGATGTCTTTTCACAGAGAATGGCCCCAGGAGGCTCTAGAACCTCTGGAGCTATTGCCTCGGATAAAGATTTCTTTCTGGGAGAGCTCAGTAATTAGAGAGGCATGAATGGATAACACACAAACAGTCTTACTTTTATTTTCTCCAAAGTGGATCTTTATAGTTCTTTATATATTTTTAAACTAAGTCTTCAGAGAGACTCCTACTGCTAGTAAAATCTACAGCCCATGGGGAAAATGTGTGGAAAAAAAAAAGAATTGATTTTTTTCTTGAACACTGAACTGCTTATGGAGAAAGACTGAAGAGCCGAAGGAAAAACTGCCTTGGGATAAAAACTGTAGTAAACAAGGCCAAGTGTCCCACTCAGGGCCATCACTTGATCTAAGCAGGTAAATGTTATTCACAGTTAAGTAGATTCTAGCTTTACCTCACAAAGGCTATGTGAGAAAATACCTATGTTTGGGAGGCATCTGCAAATGTTCAAAATACAGCTGACTCTTGGAATTAATGCTTAGCACAGGCTCTTCTTCAGAAGACAAATCTATTCTGAATGGGTCTGCTGTGATACAAAATTTCAGATGTCCTGAGTCATCTTTCAGCACCAAAGTACCTGCATCTCCTGGGCATGAGGTCAGCCTAGAAAGAGAAATAACATGGTTAAAAGAAAAAAAACCCAACATACCTCTATGGATGCATGACTGAATATGAACAAATGATCAACGAGAAAGGCTTTCATTTCATGTTTTTATCTTTTTCATTTTATTTCATTTTTAATTTAATTTTATATTTTCTCATTTTATAGCAATTAAAAGCAAATTATAAATTGCTTAGAAAATATAGTTAAAGTGAGACTATCTGCCCAGCTGCAGAGGAAAGCATAATTCAGATAAGGAAGGAAGACTGTAGGTACAAATGATGATACAGAAAATGGATGCTAAAATGACTGAATGTATAAATCTGGGATTGTATATAGTAAAATGGAAAGAGGGCTAGACTTGAAGTCAGGAAGACCTAGATTTGATTCCTGCTACAGACTGTCCCTGCTGGCAAATAATAACCCTGCCTCCCTGGTGAGGCTGAATTTTCTTATTTGGAAAATGGGTATGACAAACACCCCTATGGCACCTCCCTCACAGAGCTGCTGAGTGTGGTTCTCAGGATAATGAATAGAAAGTACTTGTAAATGTTAAAGTGCTATATAATTATCAGTTACCATTATCATGACCTTACGTCAGCATTATATGTCATCACTCTGCCTGTAAATATGTTAATAATGGGTTTAGTGTTAAATTATAAGCATGAATCTAAGAAAAAAGTGTTTAAAGATGTACCACAATGTTCATAATAACAGGCCATCAGATACTAACCCCAGATCAGAAGTCTATTGAATAAAATTTCCCAGTTGTGGAACTTTTACTGATGCAACAATCTTACCTCACAGAAATATTACAGAAACCTATATAGAAAAAAATAGATAAGTATTCAATTCTGTTAGAACAGCTAAAGCAATGTGAAAGGTGAGAAGCATCTGAATTAATAGAAATATAATCTCAGCTATTGAAATGGTTTCACATTTACTTACTGGAAATTGTAAGGAAATAAGGATCTGTTATTCTTTGGTGTGAATTTTAAGGTGGTACTCCTAAACATTTGCCATTCTACTTAGGATTTATATCCGGACGATATGTTAGTGCAGTATATTGGACAATAAGGTTCGTACTATTATAACAAGACTACATCAGCTTTTTTTGGTTACAAAATAATAGAAATAACTAAATAATAATGCAATCTACTAACGGTAAGCAATGTCTTTTCAGGACCTGGCACTTAGTTAAGTATTCACATGCCAAAGCTTTAAAAATATGGTCTTACAACCTCAAAGTCTTGACTTTACCTTCCCCTTCATGCCCACTCTGCAGGGCAGTCTTGTCGATACCTACTGGCCTCTCTCTCTCTCTCTCTCTCTCTCTCTCTCTCTCTCTCTCTCTCTCTCTCGATATGGCCACACCATTAACAAAGTAACAAAATAATTTGATACTAAATAGCAAAGAACAAAACCAGTGATTGGTGTGTTTTCCGTTGTTTCTGTCATCTCTAACTCTTCCTGATCCCATCTGGGGTTTCCTTGATAGAGTGCTTTGCCATGTCCTTCTCCAGCTCATTTTCTGGATGAGGAAACTGAGGCAAACCAGGTTAAGTGACTTGCCCAGAGTTACTCTGCTACTATGTGTCTGAGGTCGGATTTGAACTCAGGAAGATGAGTCTTCCTGACTCCAGGCCTGGCCCTCTATCCACTGCACCAACTAGTGGCCTTTGTCATTTCTCCTCTGGACTGTTGCAAACGCCTCCTAACGGGCCTCCTTCTATTTCTCCCCTCAGCAATCCATCCTCACACAGCTAACAAAATAATCTTAAGGGCATATCACTCACACGCTCAAAAATCTTTTTATTGCCTAAAAAATTATTTTGAAGTACCAACTATGTGCCAGGCATTACATCAGGCCCTAGGACAGGAGATCTTAATCTGAGATCCACAAATATTTTTCTTATTTTGATAACTGTATCCCAAGGTTTCACCATATTGCCAAATGGGTCCATGATGCAATTTACTCCAGGTATATAAAGACAAAAGACAGTCTTTTCTCAAGCAGTTCGTAGTCTACTAGAGGAAAAATATGTACATACATAAGTCTGGCAGGGGTTCATTCCATGGAGCCTATATGGTAATGGGCTTATATGAACTATACCATAGAACATGGGCTTAACTCTTCTGGCAACTTCCCAGGAATATGGAGGACATATGTTCATATTGAATGGGGTGATGCAGCAAATCCTGGGTAGCTCCTTGGTTGGTTCCCTACTCCTTAACCCCACTGCAAGTGGGGTTAGGGGGCTATATCAATCAGTTCATATGGATATATAGCAAGTAAATTTCCATGGAGGGGTGAAGAAGAGTGCCCTTAAGAGGTGCCCTTACTCCACCCCATCCATATGGAAGCTTAGGCACATAGCAGCTATGAGCACACAGCATGTAAAGCATATATACTGTCTGGGCAAGACTAAGACTGGCTCTTTCTGCTTTGTGTGTATTTTGCCTGCTCATAGGTGACTGCGCAGTGATCCTGAGATGTACATTTATAGCCTTTGGAGGCCACCCTGTGAGTTCAAAAGGTGTAAACTCCCAGTCTGATTTGTCAGAAGACATGTATATGGAGAAAATTTTTTAGACAATGCAAAGCTGAGGTGAAATATAAAATCCAGCTATACCCCAAGTTACTTTATATTTTGATGGTTTTAAGGCTCAAATTACTGGAAGAGCGAATAATGATATAGCCAGGCCCCAGTTAGCACAAATAGTGAATTCTATGAAATAGTCACATCATTTGAATTTGCACTGAATACTTCCATTGGGCTGGAACCAATAACCATATTTTAAATAATTATAACTTTTTGAACAGTGTGAATTCAAATATATATGACACTTTTCTGGATTCATTATTCATACTAATCAGGACATGGCTGTAGTTTAAGTTACTGCTTCTTGTTTAAGATTTCCGTCAATGAAGGATTTTTAGTGTAAAGCGTGGTGTGTGTGTGTGTGTGTGCATGTGCGTGTGCATGTGCTTGTGTGTGTGCGTGTGTGTGTAGAGGAAAGAAGCAGCTGTTTTGTACCTGCCATTGGACTCCTTTTTTATCTATCCACACTTTCCCATTGGGAAGCCCTTAGTCATGAGCCAGAATCAAAAGCTTTAAGCATTTGTCCTGGGTATCAGTACAGGAGGCATAAAGTCTAAGAAAATGAGAAAAGGAGCTCAGTCTTTATTCTAGTTGCTTAGGCTGAATCTCCCTAGGAATGGATGGACATGGTCTTTGAGTACTGGTCCATAGTAGAAGAGGTTCTTTAAGGGGAAGGGAGAGGAGAACAATTGCCATTCTCTTTCTTGTACCCAGCAGGGGGTCTTAGAATGGCTAAGTATTACAGAGTATGGGGCAGAGAGCCTGAATCTGTAATTCCACAAATATAGGGAACTCCAGGTGAGGGAACTTCCTTCACCAATGTGGGTTGGAACCTCTTTCATAGCATACAGCCTTATGCTCAGGGTCACACAGTTAGTTTGTCAGAGGTGAGACTTCAAGTCTTCCTAGCTTTGTTCAATTTAATGTAAAGACAAACTAAATCATCCCTTTATGCTTTCATGGGAATTTGTGTTAATGGGAGGATATGACTATAAGGTACTCTTATATCCTTTTAGCTGATATGATAGTTCAGAAGTTACTTGACTATAAAAAGTTTTAGAAATCTAGAATAAAAATTCATGTGGCACATCTCTTAATTTCTACATAAGAACATTTAAAAATCTATCATTTCAACCACACAAATTATTGCTAGCATGCTACATGGTTGGAATGCTCGCTAATTTGAGCTTAGTGAATAAAATGCTTCTGTTACACAAGGCTGTTCACATTTCCCATTCTCCATTGTCTTTGGACAATTAAGAAGCAGTTGCTAGATGCTGTCTCTTTACTGTTTTTGTTGTCACTGTTCAGCTGTGTCTGACTCTTTGTGATCCCATTTAGGGTTTTCTTGGCAAAGACACTGGAGTGATTTGCCATTTCCTTTTCCAGTTCATTTTACAGATAAGTAGACTGAGGCAAACAGTAAGTGATGTGCCAGGGGTCACACAGCTCGGAAGTGACTGAGACTTTTTTGAACTCAGGGAGATGAATCTTCCAGACTCCAGGCTTAGTGCTCTATCCACTTACCTGCACTAAGGCAAAGGACAGAAAGGGAAAAGATAACGGGTAATTAGCAAACCAGCCCCAGAGCGTTGGCGAAGAATCAACAGCAGTCTCCAGATGCAAAAAAGAGATTGCCAGGAAAGGACTGGACATGCATGAGATAGCTCTACTGCTAGCAGCAGTAACAAAAGAAATGAGCATTGTCTACCATACTCTTTTCCTTAACCTACCTTTTGGTGACTGGCTTCTGTACAAGGACATCAGAGACTTCATACCTTGGTTTCAAGGGAGCCATTTCATTGATTTTAAACCTGAAAATGTTTCCCTCGATTCCATAGACTTCAGCCAAGAGAGGAACCTGGGAACAAGTGGATAAACAGATTACCACATTACGACCAGGTCCAGTCATAATGATGATGGTAATCGGAATAATTGGTTAGGTCACTTCTGGCAGAGACAGCATGGAAACCTGAGGTAACTACTGGGCAAAAAGCCCATCACTGTACATTTTCTTGAATATTCCTTTATGGGGGATCGGATGTGCTTATAGGAGTGGTTAGATTGGGTGGCTTCCATCCCACTGAACAACCGATAAAAGCACCTGTGCAAGTTCAAAGGAGAACTGTTTCCAGAAGCTAAGGACAAGGTATTTTTGTTGCTCAGGTCAGGGAAGTGGGTGAGCTTTGGCTGAATTTGAAGTAGAACCTGAGGGGCCATTTCGAACTGCTGATTCCAGGAGGCTGGAGTTTATGCGCAGGGAAACACAGAGAAAGCTTGGAATTGGGGGATAGAATTTTAAAGAAAAGAAAACCTCTTTGCCTGGCTAGGGATAGAAAGTCCATGAGCTTGAAATGGGTTGGATCAGGGGTATGCTGATAAATGTTAGCAACGAGGTCTTCAGGGAAAAAAGTACCTAATACTCTTTTAATCTGTATTAATATTTTCTCCCTCATTTTCTTAAATCCAAACTAGAGATGTCAAACACAATACACAAAAATGACAGATGCCTACAACACTTCCAAGTGCAACCTGAAACAGATTACCCTTCCACATTGTGAGGGTTTGGGGAGCGGCACCGAGATCTGGAAAATGTGTGTAAAATTCTTTGGCCCTTCTTTCATATTAGAGAAGTCTGAATTTTTTTCCTTTTTCTTTTATGGGGTGTTTACAGTCCCTTACTGTAAAATTTGGGCTAAGTATTTGTTTATTAAACTGTTGTCTGCTGGACTTCCATGTATCATCTGTAGCTTCTGCAAAACTCCCCCCAAATTACCATTTTATTTCCTACGCTGATCTGTAATAGAGGAAGCAAGATGGAGAAAGTCACAAGGCAGAAGGGATAATGTAGCTCCTTTCTGATTTTGATGTGTTGAGTTGTCAATAAAAAAGAAATGTAATATGTGGTTTTCTAAGTCAATCAGTGGTTTACAGAGATCTTGATCTATAAAGATCCCTGCTGGCTGCAAATTGATTTAGAAAACCAAAAATTAACATTTATATTCTAATTTTCTTTTGTTAAACATTTCCCAATTACATTTTAATCTGTTTCACTTGCACTGCAGCTCATATTCTGCACCACTGGTACAGACCATGAACTGAATTAAACCTTGATTTGTGGCACTGGTCAATTCTGGAGGCGTTAATGCTCACACTCAAAATTTAACAACTGGCTCACATAAGCTAGCTCCAGCAAACTCCTGGGTTGGACTTGGGTGATCATACAGAGGTGTCCAAAATAGAAAGCTCTCTAAATAGGACTCATCTCTTAGGCTTTACAACTGCTTACAGTTTGTCTCGTCTCATACTTCCCAGGATTCACTGACATGGGCTGAGATCACACAACCCATGTAAGCCTTCTTGACCTCTGTAATCTCTGTCCATGTTCTTCCAAACAGCTTCTGCAGAGGCTGGAATGTTAGAAGCCTCTCCTCTTGGCCTTTTAATTTGTGGGGGGCATCAGAGAAGCACATGAGCCATATTCATCTCTTATTCTTTGGTCTCACTATAAGACCAGCTCATCTTTTTCCAACCATGTATTTCCTTAATGATATAATTATCCCTTCCACATCATGGGGGTTGGTTAGAGGCATGGTACTCCTGTGATCTGGAAAATCCACACAAAATTTTTTGGCTCTCCCCTCATGCTGGAGAAGTCTGAATTATTATGATATTAAAAGGTGTTGATATTGTACAATACAATACGTATTTTATGCATTTCTGAGTTGCTAAACTTTTTTGTCACTTGTTGACCTTTGTGTTTCTGTAGCTTCTGCAGAACTTCAAAAATTCCCATATAATTTCTTACGCCAACTTGTTATATATCAAACCGTGATGAGGAAAGTCACAACACGGAAGGGATAACTGTAGTTCTTATATTTGTCATTATTGGCAACATATAATCCACGTAGGTCCAAATCTAATTGTGGGTCATCCATAATTTTGATTTTTCAGATATTGTGGTGCCACACGATTTGCAGTTACATAGTATAACTTGACAATTCTTTAAAAAAAAATCAAATTTATTGATACATATGACACATTTCCCAAAAAACATCCAATAACCCCTTTTTACAAAGTATATTCCCCAAAAATTATTAGCAGGAAGGGATGAACATGTTACTTAACTGACAAGTATAGCACTATTACATTTGACTGGTTGCTTCAGTTAACATTTTATTTACGATGTTGGAATCATTATTTGGCTGGACTTGGCTTTCTTCATGGCACATCAACTTACACAACTCTTCCTAGGGTTCCTTTGTCAATCTATTAATCATTTCCAATGTTGTAGCAAAATTCATATACCACAATTTGTTCAGCCATTGGGTAATCCTTCTCCAACCTCCCCTCCCCATAGTATATCACTAATACTACGAATATTTTTGTACATAAAGGTCTTTTATTATCACTAATCTTGGGATCTGCTCATTTCAATGACTTATCATATTCCCAAGGCTGTAGCCCAGAGGAGTCCTAGTTACTTTGGTGGTTAAGATCAGATGGTGCCAAGGCTTTGAGTCAGCCCACTGACTACATTCAAATGCAATAAGTGCCAAAACTTTGCTTCGAGTACTTCATAGTACTCCATGTTCTGGTTCCACCTCAAGATAGTTCCGTCTGACTTTATCCCAGTCTCTCATTACGCCCCACATAGATCATCTCTTCCAAGTCTGACGACTGCTTCCTTATCCTCAGTATTTGTTGGGTTTCTGTCTATCACTGGGCTGTTCCAGTCACTTAAAATAGCCTATAGGTTCCTTCCCTTCACCAATTCATGACTTTGCCTTCAATCAAGAGCTTGCTGAAGACTTATCTAGTCTCCAAAAAGCTTTACCTACCCCACCTTGAAAGAGCAGATGGCCTTGTATGTGCATGTGCGTGTTATGGTTTGCCCTTCATTCTTGAAGATGACATCAGGGAGACGATGACATGACTTGCAATTGACTTTGATTTGAATGAGGGTTGTGCAAAGTCACATTATCCTTTAAGAAACAATGTGACATGGGCACCGACCTGGAATTAGGAGGTCCTGAGTTCAAATTCGACCTCAGATACTTACTAGCTATGTGATCCTGGGCAAGTCACTTCATCCCGGTTTCTTCCCCCTCAAACTCAAGGGAAAAAACAAAATGAAAACCCCCACAATACCACAATGATGAATAAGAAATGTGCAAATAGAGATCTAGGAACTAGTACCAGTTTTGTAAACTTGGGAAAGTCACAATGTCTCTGGGTCTCAGTTTACACAAATCCGTAAAGTGATAAGGGTCAGATGAGATTTCTAAAGCCTCCATTCTATGACTATGATTTCCTTCCATTCCAAACTTTTATTCTTTATGTTTTTATTTTTTTGTCTAAATTCAGAAAGAGATTCCTTTAAGACACTGTTGATTTTTAATTTCTAGGCCTGAAATGTAAAACTAGACTAATGAAATTCACTTATTTGTGAAAATGTAAAGGTAGTTTCATCTAACAAGGTCATAAATGTTCTATTTCAATTGCACACTGTTATATAAACCGATCACACTGGCACTAGCCTGTCTGCTGTCTCTGAATTTCCAGCTCTGCCTCTGTACAGGCTAGCCACCCCTCCCTCCTCACCTTGGCCTCTCAGAAACTTCAGCTTCCTTTAGAGCTGAGTTGTTACTTCTCCTCCCAGTTGTTACTTCTCAAATTACCTCAAAGTGTTCACCCATTTTTGAGAAGTATCCACTATTTGAAAATAGTAAAACTTTAACTGAATTGCATCCAGTACTTAGCTTGCTTGGCAGCTAGGTGGCAAAGTGAATGCAGCGCTGGACCTGAAGTGGAAAAGCCTAATCTTCGTCTGTCCAAATCTGGCCTCTGATGTTTACAGAATTACTCTAGTAGGAGTACCAGTGTTCCTCATATGGTCATTATATGACCCTGGCCAGGTCACTTAACCTCATTTGCCTCAGTTTCCTCCTCTGTAAAATGAACTGGAAAAGGAAATGGTAGACCACTCTAGTACCTTTGCCAAGAAAACCCCAATGGGAATGACGGGGTATGGGCCCAAGCTGAGACCTTTGCCCCTTACCCCAAAAGTGTTTGGGACCCATTAGTCTAAGGGCCCTGGAAAGTCCAACTAGAAATCTCCTAGGATTTTCCCACTCTATCCAGTACTCACTTGAGGCCATAAGCTTTTCATTATCTATAGGCCCAAACCTTGCTTACCTCTGGATTACCTCCAGCTACTTTCCACCTTTGATTCCATCAAAATCCCATTTTCTACATTCCTGGCTTCTGCCCTCTAGGCACTACATTCCCATCTAGATCCTCCCTGGATTCCACCCAGTCACCCCAGGCTACTGGGCGCTTCAATCAAGACCCTTCCCCTACCCCCCAGACTACTAGGCCACCCCAAGATCCCTTCCCAGTATTTCTGTATATAAGATCTATCATGTTTCCATGAAAGCGCTCAGATTCTATGGAGTCTGCTTACATTAGCATTACAAAGACATTGATTCAATCTGACCCATGATACAAATGCTCAGACTCCTTATATGGCAGGTGTTCAATAAACTGTCTTTCTTTGGTTGAAAGGCTTAGGTAGAATTCATTAGGGTAGGACCCACGTGTCTTATTTTGGGGTCCTACTACCCCTAAACCTCAACAGGATCATGTAGAATCAGACACAACTGAACAACAAAAATTAGCTTGTTTAAATTCAACTGTTCTTCTCATCAACGATAGTAGTTAACATTAAAAAAGATAAACCTTGGCCTCTTTCTAGAGTACCACACGAAAACTTATCAAATCACCTTCCTATTTGGCTGGCTCCAATTTTAAAAAGATCAACAAGAGACAAAGTAGAACATTCCCTGATTAAAGGGGTATAGAACAGGCCCAGTGAAGTTATAGGAACTGAATTACTGAGACTGGCTGGAATTTAAATGATGGAAGGTTATACAGATGATTAGCTGTACTCTAATAGTACTCTAATACTCTAATAGTACTCTAATAATACTCTAGGCTCTAGACTAAAACTACAATGTAGGGGAACTAAGCATTATTAGAATCTGTAACTGATTAAATAAAAAATTCCATTGTGGGGCAAAGTGAATAGTGCTGGGCCTGGAGTCAGGAATATCCGAGTTCAAATCTGGCCTCAGATACTTATTAGCTGTGTGACCCTGGGGAAGTCACTTAACTCTGTTTGCCTCAATTTTCTCATCTGTAAAATAAGCTGGTGAAGGAAATGGCTAACCATTCCATTATGTCTGCCAAGAAAACCCCAAATGGGGTCATGAAGAGTCAGATACAACTAAAATAACTGGACAACAAAATAAAAATTAAGTTAGAGAGGGAGACCATGGATTTGGGTTTTCTATAAATCTTCAAGAAAGGAATAGTATCCGTCTATACAGAATGGCTTAAGTGTAATGGTCTGCATCACCTCCAGAAGCCTCTCTTTCTCATTCTACAAGAGTATGCTTATTTTTCAAATGACTATTGAGACACCCAGTGTTCTGGGCAGAGAGCAGTTAATTCCTTTTCCCTAAACTACAGCTTCCCTCTGTTACACACAATTAAAGTGGGGCAGTTTGCCAGTCACCAAAGCTTGCAGCCATGTATGAGTAAAAAACAAATAAATGAATAAAACGAGGATGTGCATGATCTAGAAGAATGGCTTTGTTTTTATAGTCATTAAGCAGACTGTCCACAATTTTAAAGAAACGAAATTTTATTTATCCAAAATTGTGACTGACAGTGAGTGAACAATAAAACATGTAACAGTAAGTCACAGAACACCTATTCTACGACTCTTTGGAGGAGATCCAGATAATGCCACCTTCCTACTCTCCCAGGAGGGTAGAACCTTACCTTTCCTGTTGGCATCAGGTCCCTCCCACCACCATGTCAAGGACCAGGCAAAGGTCCAGCACAGTGGAACAGCAGTTTTCCCAGCAGAGTTAGGATTTTCCAGGGTTGAGAGAATGATCCAAGAGTTCATTAAACTGGTGCAGGGCACTTATTGCCCCTTCCACAGTTGTAGCCAACTGATTTACTGCTATCACTGATTCTCTGCGGAGAACATTGTCAACCTCACGTTGAGCATTAGCCCTTTCCCCAATGGCAATTAACCTGTCCAGATGTGCCTCTGATCGTCTGGCTAGATCCCACGTTAACCTCCTGTTCCTGGCCATTTCAGCAGAGATCGTGTTGGCTAGTGAGCGCCGCCTCTGCCTTATTCGCCGAGGAGGAGGTTGGTGAGGCAAAGGTCCATCCCCAACAGCCTTAGAAGAGGCAAAGGGCAAAAAACTGGGGGGTTGGCAAGTATCATTTTCAGGCTCTGCTTTGCAGGACACACCTGCTGTGGCCATAGAGGGGTTCAGAGGCACATCTTCTTCCTTGAGGAAGCTGCAAGATGTACTACAAGCGAAATCTTGAGAACAGCCTGAAAAGAAAGTAAAAAACTTGACAAATGGCTGGCTATTCCCACCACAGGACAATTTAAAAGGTAGGATCACAACGTAGAATGAAGCAGTATTGTAAAAGGTTTATTCCAGACGTATGTCTGTATGTGTCCCTGTCCATTATACATAAATATACAGATTTATATATCCATATGTAAATAGATACAAAGCAGTATAAATAGATATTATCTATCTACAATAAACATAAACGCCTCTATCTCTATCTTAGATCCTTGCAGTCATGTTTTTAGGTTCACTCTTCTTCGTAGCTCAAGCCAAGACCTGACTGTGAGTACAAAGGGAGAAGGATGAAAAGAGTGAAAAGCCAGTCTTAAGAAAACACACCAGCACTGCTCTGACGAAACACTAGATTCTTCTCAACAAACCCGTAACGGTTCATACAATCCACTCTCCTACCAGCCTTTCTAGGAACTGTTCATCTTCGAATCTACCTAACAACCTCTGACCCATAGCCAACAATGTAAAAGGGATTAATGCAATGGAATATGCCTTCTGAATGTCTGCAACTTGGAATAATTTTAAGTGAGTGGCCCAACCTTACATTAACATTCAACCCTACTGGGTCATTGGATCAGCAGACGACAGCTTTGCTAAGGGATCCTGACTGCTCATTTCTGGGATTTCAAAACTAATCCAGAGCTTGGTTATTTTCACAGTGGATGCTGAAATAGTTTCAGGAGCTGAGGATGGCAGACACATCAGGAAAATGGAGCACATCACAATGGGGGAATGCCACAGATTCCTAGTTTACCCATCTCAGACTTAGTGATGCAGTGATGGGTGTGGCAGTCAAAAGACATGAAACTGAGAAATGAGTCTGGTGAACAATTCCAAGATCTACCCCAACCTTCACATGCATTGCGCAGAACCTCTAGTTTCCTACATATCCCCAAGGTTTCCATTACCTGGAGTCTGATCCACAGGTTCCTCATCATTTTCTGTCTTGATGGGGAGTTGGCTGACCTCAGTCTCTTCTGCTTCCCACCATGTCGGGTGTTGTCTTATGGTGAGATCCTGCGGGACCTCCTGGACTCTGGCTTCTTCTTCCATGAGGCTGTCCAAATCTCCTAGGCTCTGGTCTCTGTGTCTGAGCTGCACAACATTGTCCTTCAAGTATTCAGGGTCCATGGAGAAGGGTTTGCAGACAAATGGTCTAGAGTGTTGTAAAAGGCAATGTGGTGGGGGAGTCCACCACTTCTGGCACTGGTATCAAATACCTTGAGGAAAGCTGCCTTGAGGGTTTTAAATCTGGAACAACACTGAGCTTTTCAGTGCATCAGAAGCCTGCCTTCCTCCTCTGTACTGCTACTATCCTACTTCTCATACATCTCAGCATTCGGATGGATTGTTAAGTACTTAATGTATTTAATTTCGCTTCCCCCCTGAGAAAGAACATGGCATGCAAGTCTTCTACTTTGATACCTCTTTTCTATATGATGGGCACAATGGAATGAGAGGTCAAGAAAAGGCTGCTGACCAAGTGCTTGGGCAAGCAGGACCAATGATTTCTTAGAGGCCTTTCTTCCATGGATCTCCTGCATTTTGTGAATCTATAATGCCTTTTGCCCTCCCTCAAAGGTTTGTGACTAGAGAGCCAGCTGCAGGGTTTATATTTTCATTTGTGAGGCCAGAAGCCCTTATGAGTCAGTGATTCCATCTGACTTCCCAAAAGGGGGCAATGTCACCTCAAAATCCTCAAGTAGCCATGTATCTAAAATCAGATGCGATCGCTCCCCAAGTAGCTATTAGATTAGAATCAGATAAGACTGCTCACTATGGCAGGCCCAGCCTTATGTCCACCAGGCCTGTGGCTTGCTGGTTATAGGAAGCTCTGAAGTAAACAATCAAAGATATTGAAGATACCAAGCAATGACAGTATTTCCTCTTGGAAATTGGGAAGTAAGTATGTATTTGGTGCTAAAGAAGAGTAAATGATAAATATGGCATTTCAAACTACTGAAGAAAAGAGCTTTATAAGGTATTTGCATAAGTCAACAGGCCCAAGATTGTAACCCTGCAATAGTCAGGATAACTCTGAATATGACTCTTAATTTGAATTTGGGAAAGGAAACTCTGGAGAGAATACCAGAGCTATTCCCCTATTCCTTTAGCCTCAACTGGCTACAGGAATACTAGATGTTGTTTCATAACTTCAAATTATGTAATTCTCTCTCGCAATATGAAGTCCTAGACAGTTGCAGTATCTGAGAGTAAAATGAGGAAACTCTTGATTGTGGGGGGAAGGACATGTCCTCTGAAGTTGTGATAGGTACTTGTTTTGCTTTGAGAGGGCTATCTGAGCTACGGAAGCAGAAATGGGAGTTTGTGAAAACATTTTAGGACCAGGGAAGCCATATTAAGGTTCTCATACCCAGAGTGATAGAAAAAAAGTCTTTTTAATAGCTTTAA
Organism: Bettongia penicillata ogilbyi; assembly: GCA_023548195.1. Lineage (NCBI taxonomy): Eukaryota > Metazoa > Chordata > Mammalia > Diprotodontia > Potoroidae > Bettongia > Bettongia penicillata. Next base: position 4,078,712 of record JAJHZJ010000447.1, on the reverse strand, counting down.
TAGCTGGTAAGAGATGGGTGCTTAGTACCTTGCACATAGTGGGTACTTAATAAATGCTTGAACTGAAATAATCTGAAATTTCCTAAATATTTTCAGTAGTTGAAAATTTCAGAGTTAGCGTGTGAGATCACAGAGACACATGATGCTTTTAGAGACTGTTGTCGTTTCTGGTGCCTGTGTTAAACACATGCATCCCAGGCCCCAGTCACATTGATTCTGCCAGGTGCATCATATTCTCTATGTGATTAGCTTAATTTGGTTGACATTTGATACATCAGAATGACTACAGATGTTGAGGGGGAAAAAAACTCATGAATTAAACCCCAAATACTTGCTTCTGCCCTCTCACTTTAGACTATACAGCAGCATAACTGTGGTGTCTCCTCAGCCAAAGCATCTTAGTGAACTAAAACTTCTGAAACTTAAGATACTGAAAGCATTTTTTTGTATGATATTAAATCCTGAAATTGTAAAATAATCCAAGTGTTTCTCATGGCTAGCATGGTCCCTTTTCTCCTTTTGCTGGTTGAGGTTTGGAAACTATGAATTTGCTGTTTTGTTCTCATTTGGCATTTCCACCCGGGCAGTGTCCAAAAAATTAGAATTAAATTGGTGCTTCCATTGATACTCCCCATCCCCTCCTCTAACCTACAAGTATTTTTGGACCATGGTAGGGAATGCATTTTTGGACTAGTGTAGGCAGTTTCAACTCCTTTTAAAGGCATTATATTTATTTGTAGCCCAATTAATTACAGAAGCAAAAACTGTTATTGGGGAAACTCTGGTCTCACCTTATTCACTTCATTGATGATCTGGAATTTGGTGCTGTCTTTGCCTGATGTGACTGAGTCCAGTAATGCCCGATAGGTATTCTTCCTTGGGAGTAGCTTCTGACGTCTACAGATACCAAGAAGATGTCAGAGAAGTACTTTTTGGTTGGCAAAAATCTAAGGGACTATAGTGTTATCACAGAAAATGCACTTTCTGATATGCCCGAGTGCAGAATGACATTAATTTATGCAGGCCTAGCCCGTTCAGATTCACTGTCCAAGAACTACATTTTGTCTCCTTTGGCTATAATTCTTGAGGAGATGTGATCATATTTATAAGTCACATATCTGGTAACTGTCCACGCTAACATCATACTGGGAGACACACACTGTTTAATCCAGTGGCTTAATGAATTAACATTAAGATTGCCCCATTCATTTTTGCCCTTGCTAAAAAAGAGAGGAAACTAAGGGGCCATTATTATTTAGCTAATTCATAAGGACACCTTTATTTTTCTGACTTAAAATTTCCCAAATATTTCATGAGCATCAACTCTGAAATGCTATGAAGAATGGTGCTCCATAAAACATTCTCTTTCCTTACCTGTAGAAACCAATTTTGTTGCAGTCCTTAAAGGTGCTTTTATCCACAGCTTCATCTTGAAAGCTAAATGACAAAAAGTTTAAAGAATTTGATTTTCTATTGTCTCTGCTAGATTTAATATTTTATCTAGCTATTACATGAATATGGAAAGTATATGCCTTTGGAAGTCATAACTTGTTACAATATTCTGCAACAAAAGGAAAAAAGATACCTTAATTATAAAATACCAATGTAGCGCAAGTGTAACATTTCAAAGTGATAATGCCCCGACGCCTCCCAGAAAATAAATTTGAGAGGAAAACCCTACACATAGGACTTACACTTCGTGAATTCTATTGGAGAAATAAAATGCCCATCGAAGATGAGAGCAGTTTACTATTGGTCAAGGGAGCCCACTGCATTAAAGGAATCTGCAGCATCAGGATGATGATAGAAACAGAAGTGGACAAAAATGTTTCTCTTTTTAAGGTGATACGTACTTAGTTATGAGGTTACAGAAAAGTGCTTCAGGAACAAAACACTAGATTTAAGCTTAGGTAGGCTGAAATACTTATAACCTACATGAACTTGCACATCGATTTATAGATTACAATTGGCAGAAGGTGTGGCTTGGAATACCAGAGTCAGCACGTTCACCACGATTACAAAGGTTCCTGTAGAGGAGCCAGAATTTTTTAAACAAGCCCTAAGGGGAAGTACAACCCTCAGATCGTGATCGCAGTTCACTATGTGCTGCTTTTAAAATCAATGACTGGAAATGCTTTCTCAATCCTATTTTCAGGTCTAGAGAATGAACTTTCGGAGCGAGTGCTGCAGAAAAGAGGACTGGGTCGAACCAGGTAAGCAAAGAGCCCAGAAATTAAGAAACTGCAGATTCTGAATTCTACCAAAGGCAGGCTGCGTGACCTTGGACAAACCCTGCCCTGCCCCCCTCCACTGCCCCTCGCCGACGGCCTCGCTGTACCCCGGCCATCGTAAAGCGTGGGTGATAATAAATAACGACCACCTCGCATCACAGGTATGAAACATAAACACGGAGAAAAAAAAAAAAAGCTTGCCAACGTGAGGGACAACCACCCACCGTTTAAAAAACAAGATTCCCCCCCTTGCACGAGCTGTCCGCCCTCCGAGGCTGCGGAGGGAGCCGGGAGCCTTTTACCTGATGGCGTCTTCACCGCCGGCTCCTGCCATGGCCGCTCACCAGCTCCACGCACCCCAGGGTTCGGGCTCAGTGCTGCTCAGCCGCTCCGCACACCAGCACTGCTTCCATCGCCAGCTGCGGGGGGTCGTTTGTATCCACACAAAGGTCTTTAGTCAATTACAGCCCAGACTCCACCTTCCCATAGGCTTCTGGGAAAAGAAAGTCTTGTCAAAATACTGGCCCTCCGGGTGGCCTCAAATGAGGAAGGCGGAGGAGAGGAATGACCTTAACTCTTATTTCCGAGACACCTGGGAGGGAGGGGGAGAAGTAGCAGAGCATTCTCCTGATCCTGACTGCCTGTTTGGAGCGCTGTCAGTCATCGCCCTCCCCACCTCTCTTTACGAAGCGAGACCACCCTTAGACTGCGAACGTGGGTCGGGCTGGTAGAACTGGAGTAAGAAGTTAGATTTGTAAAGCGCCATCACCTTACCCGCCCGGTGACTTTGGAGAAATCATTCCTTCGGTAAAAAATAAAAAAGAGTAACCCCTACTTGGGCTTCGGTGAAGATGAAATTGAAATAATGAATAGAAAACCCTTTGCACTTAGGATTCGCGCTTCAAAAAAAGCCCTATCAGAAGTTACCACCGTGTACACAGTGGATGTGGGGTAGATAAAGCGTTTATTTATTCAGTCGCCACTTTTTGACAGAAACGAGATAAACATTAATAGAAGCCTGATAACCATAGGTTCCACGTGTTCATTCAGCAGTGTATTTAAGCGCCTGTCTTCCCAGGCACAGGGCTAGGCGCCGGGGGATAAAGAAGCCAGTGCATTTTTAAGGTCAGGCTCTGCTTGCTCACTCTGTAGTTCTTATCAGCAGGCGGCTACAGAGGTAGGCTTACTCCCACCGGGTCTTGGGTCATTTGTTGCTGGAGGCCCGTCCCTTGCCCCTTTCTGGGCCTCAGTTTCCTCACCAGTAAAAATAGGAGGGCCAAGCTAGCTACGGTCCTGAGATCTCTTAGGTCCCTTCTGCCACGTGAAGGTCAGCGGAATCTTGGGGAGGCCTCCCTCTAAGACCAAGCTTGTCTTCTAGGAGAGGGCCGGGGACGCTCGTTTTGAACTTGAAAGTGATAATATAAACAAGAGCTCCTGAATGTCCAGGGTAGGGAAAGGGGGAGACAAAGGCGAGAGGAAAGTGCACAGTCCATTAAAAATCTGCCCAAACTTCAAAGGTAGACCCGGAATCTGGCTTTCTACCCTGGGCAGAGGCATCCCAGAGCTCCAAGGTGACCCGGATGGGGGTCGGCGCCTGCGCAGTACGTCCGAGGCCTTGCGCTTGAACGGGCGGAAAGGCCACAGCGCCGGAGGATCCGCCTGTTAAAAAACAAACAGGAGCGGGGGGAGCTGGGAGTACCCGGATAATGCCGCCCCCTAGCGCAACACCGGAAAGAGGCAGGAGGAGACCGGAAGCAGGCGAGACGCTTTCTCCGGACAGTCCGTGGCCGCGAAGATGGCGGTCGCTGCGTGGCTCCGGCTGGTCCCGCTCACTCTGGTTCTCCTCGGGACGCCGCCGGCCCCGCTGTCTCTTCCCAGCGCGGGGCCCGGACCCGCCACCGCCGCCGAGAGGTCCAAGTGGCATGTCCCGGTGCACTTGGTGAGCTACGGTGGCCCGAGGGGGCCGGTCCGGGCTCGGCGAACTCAGCCGGTTAGGGGGCGCTGGGGTGCCGGGGTCCCCTCCGAGACCCTGGGGTCCCGCCCCGCTTTAGAAATGGCCGTTACCGAGGGCGGCGGGAGCGGGGCGGCCGGCGACCCCTCGGGAGGCGGGGAGCGGGCTCTCTCGGAAAGTGAGGGGAGAGCCGGGGTCAGGGCGGGCGGAGCGAGCGCCCCAAATTCGGACAGGCCTTCCTCCCTCCCCTCCCCCGGGGAGTCGGGCCTGGCGGCCGTCGGGCAAGTGCTCGCGGTCGGACGGGAGAACGAGGAAGCGGGGCCTCGCTGCAGGCCTGGTGCTTCCGTGTGCGAAGCGGACTCGCATTTATTTATCCTCTCACGTGCGCTCGGGCCGCACGGAAGCTCCGGGGCCGGCCCCTGCCTGGTCACTGCCCCCGTGTTAGAGCGGGCGCGGCCCGGGCGGGCAGGCTGGCACGGCCCGGGCGGGCACGCCGGCGCGCTTCCTTCCGAAGTCGGGGATCGATGAGCCAGCGTCTCATTTGGGAAGGGCAGGACAGGTCGAAGGCAGGCGGGAAATGTTTAAAAGAATCTGATCCGCTCGAAAATCCTCTCGATCCTTAACTTACACGCCCTGCTCGCCGACTTGTGCCCAAGTTAGCGAGAGGAGGCGAGAGCGCCCCGTAGAGTGTTGGAGATGTTCTCGGAGAGGTCTCCAGTGAGGAGTTTAGCCTGTTGGTAGCGTGCCATGTTGGGCCACCTGTGCATTGGATCTAGAAGAGGCACGAGGAGACCTTTACACTTTTAAAGGCTCTTTCTATGATTTTCTCCCCTGATTTCCCCCTCTTCCCCACACTGCCCAGTCCCCATTGTTTTTGCAGAGTGCCTGTTTTTCTCTTTAGTAATTCACATTTGATGTATTTTGTGTACATGTAGCCCCCTACTAAGTATGCTTCGTGAGTATAAGAATTATCTCATTTAAACTTTGAATCTCTCAGCCCCAGGCATTTAAGGAGTGTTTTTTTTTTTTTTTTTCAATTTAATTTGAAAAGTAGACTGAGCCTGACTCCTCCAGAAAGGAAATGAATTGAGTGAGGAAAGGGAGGCAGAAAATGAATTTAACTCCATGTTTGGCCTTTGACTTCCTAGAGTTTTTAGTTCGCATTCTATTAAATCAAAATATATCCCTGCCTCAATGACAAGTTGCCACAGAAGAAAAGAAGTGAGTAAAACTGTAGGCAGCTGGTGTCACAGTGTGGTTGGAGTTAGGAAGACTTGAGTTCAGATATGGCTACACTTTTATAGGTGTGTGACCTGAGGCAGATCTCTTCAGTTTCCTCAACATTAAAATGGGAGTGATTAAAAATATCTCCCTCCCAGGCATTTTGGGAGGCTAAGATGAGATAATATTGGTAAAATACTTAGCCCAGTGCCTGGTGTATAATAGGGGTTTAATAAATGCTTTTTCTCTTTTCTTTCTCCTAATTAAGAAAAGTAGTTTTGGGATTCTGCAACATTTAGATTGTCCAGCCAGTGATGTTCTCCTCAGGAAAAAGTTGAAATGTATATCAGATAGTCTGATCTGTCTAGCCATCTTTACCTGAGGCAGAAACTAGACCTCCACCTTGAATGGTCTAGGAACTGGAGGGTGGTTGGTGGGAAGAGACTTCCAATTGGGTCACTGACTTGTCTAGTGTCTCATAGTCCTGTTGTCTCCTCTCTCCAGGGCCATTTTTCTAACTACTATCCCGTGCTGCCTTTCCTTATTTTTCTACTTTTCTTTTTTCAGGAGAAGAAGAAATATTTTAGTTTTGGAAAGATCCTCTTCAACAACACTTCTATCATCTTGAAGTGTGAGTCTTTAAATCCCATCTGATTTCTGATGTAAAAAAAAATGATAGCCACGTTCATCATACTTTTGATAATTAAGAAAAATTTTCTAACTTATGTACTGAAAATATTTGATGCTTTCTGAAACTTGGGTCTATGTAAGTAAATAAGATTACATTTGGTGTTGCTCAAATGAGTAATCTGAAGTATAGAAAAAGTGGTTTGTTGAGATGTTTCACCTCTCCTCGGCTACAGAGTCCAGGCATATACACACTTAGTTTATAAACTAAGGTCTAAACTTGAGAGATTTTTAATAGCCCTTGCTACATATTTCCTACCAACACTTGTAATTCTTTAAGCTTATTTGGTAATTAAATGTGTGTGCAGTCTGCTGTGCTGAGCATCAGAAGTAGCATTGGCTTTTTACCTTTGTGCATTTGTCAGGTATTTGCCAAGTTCCAAAGCCTGTGGTTGTAGGATGCTAAATCTGTGGCCTACATTTAGGTTATACTTATATTTGACTCTGGATGTAATTATTACATGTTTTTTCACTATATGAGGAGGACAGGATTTCATTCCCTGGGTTTTTTGAAAGAGTATTGCCAGTAATTCAAAGATAAATTCTTTTATTCTTTTATTAGGGATTATAATTGTTCATCATTTGAGACGATTAATATATTCATATGACATTTTTAGTTTAAAAATATTTAGCAGTAGACTATGGCTTATATTAGGAACATAAATAACCTTCTAGGATCCCCAGAGGTTTTAATAGATAGATTTACTTTAATCTTTTAGCATTATTTATTGTGTTCCATTGAGCATCAAAGAATAGCTTATATTCAGTTTCAGCCTCTGCCTTTAGAAAGAGACATGGTGGTTGAAAGCAGTATATAGAGATTAGGGAAAATACATCTTTTGTTTGTGTCTTAATCATTTCTGAACCTTTGTACAGAGAAGGCAGAGAGCATTCTCAGTGTCTTCCCCACCACCCCCATCATATAATTTCCAAAAGGTAAATAAAATGAGTTAAGAATGAAATTGGTTATGACCAGTATGTATTAAGGTTGTAGCAGATGAGGATATACTCAATAGGGAAAGTGATGTGGTTTTTCTGACTGATGACTTTAAAAATTTCTTTATAAATTAAGTAACTTTCTTCTTGATACATCAGTGTTGAATAGTGTATCAGGTGGGTAGCTTTTGGAGTTAGCAAGTTTTTCTTCAGAAGACCCTAGTGGACAATCAAGTGTGAACTTCTCATCCTTTGTACAATGTGTATGTTCCTTTCCCATTTATAATTTTCATAGAGAAATTAAATCTCCAAGTTATTCAGGCTGTATATAGTACTCACATTTCAAAGTGCTTTGGTGGGCAATTAATATTTACATGGTATTTCTGCAGCACTTTTTCTTTGTCCTTACATAATTTATTATTGTCTTTACTAGTTATTTACATACATCTTTCTAAGGGGTCTATAGAAGTTGATTGGCTTGCTTTTAATTTTCTCCTAAAGCCATAATGTTTATTCAGGTCACTGAGTGGGTTGTCTTTAAGGTATGATAGGTAAATCCTTGCAGTTGGTGTCACCAAGAGTTAGTTGAATTCAGTTTTTTGACTTGTTCTGCATTGACCTTTAATTGGCCAGCCTTTTAAAATATTCCACTTTTTCCTCTGAAGAATTCAAGATAGTGTAGTTTTTTTTACAGTTTCCACAGGCCTCCTAATTGCTACATTTAGGCAGTTTAATGATGCCCTGTAAAATGTTTTGGTGATTTTTAATTTCTTTGCTATGCCTTCTCCCTGTAGAAATTTATTTGTAAAATAAGCGGTGTAACTCATGTAATTTTTTATGTAATTTCTGTAATATCTTGAGAGCCAGAAGTAATTTCAAAGGTGTAATTACATTGGTTCTTACCACACCTCCAGAAGGCAGGGAGGGGCTGGAATTTCTTCACTCCCCCACGAACCAGGAAGAAGGTAGCAGGAACTTGAGTGATTTGCTCAGGTTTCCACACCCGGGCAGCGGCACATCCGGAACTCCACACAGCCCAAGTTTCTGAACTCAAGGGCTTATTACTGTGGATCACTTGCTCTCAAATTTTGTTTAGGGGAGGCTTAGGATTCCCTGAGTGGTTCCTTGAAAGTATACTCCTGTTTGGAGCTTTTCTTTCTCAGTCCTTGATCATCTCATTCCCTGCTAGCCTGGGAATGCCCTCTGTCTTCCTCTCTGTTCAGTTTCTACAGTTCCTTAACATCTTACTAGTCCTTCCTCTTCCGTGAAGCCCTTTCAGTCCCTGGTGTGTTTGGCTTTTTCTGAATGCATAGCATCAATCCGTCAGTCAGCAGGTATTTGTTAAGTACTTACTGTGTGCTAGGTGGAAGAACTGGGGATATAAAAGAAGTGAAACCGTGGTCCCTGCCTTCAAGGAGCTTGATTTATGACGTAGGAGACAACATACAAATGCCTTCTGTAAAGGCCTCCTGCAGAAGATGAGCTTGAGTTTTGAAAAAAGTCAGGGAAGTGAGCAAATAGAGGTTAGGAGGGTGAGTGCCAGTGAAAAGGCTGGGCATGTTGTGTGTGAGGAGCCGGAAGGACACATCCAGTGTCCCTGGATGGGGAGCGGGAGGAGTACATGGAGGGGAATAAAGTGTAAGAAAACTGAAAAGGTAGAATGGGACTCGTTTGGGAAGAGCTTTAAATGCCAAACGGCACTTAACCATGCTGTTGGTTAAACAGTTAATTACGTAATGTCCTCTGAATCCACCTTCCTCGCTGCAGTCAGTGCTCTGGCTGTGTTCTTCCCCTTCTCAGAAATCTTCAGTGGCTCCCTTACGCCTTTAGGCTAAAATACTGACTTCTTGGAACGGCTTTTAAAGCCCTCCTCAGTCTGTTTCTAACCTCCCTTCACAGACTTCTTTCACACTACTTTTCACAGGCTCTGTGTTCCTCACAGACTGGCCTGCCCTTTCTCTTTCACCCTATGCACACAAATGGGTCTTCTGCCTGAAATGCATACCTTTGTCACCCCTGCTCTCTCCTTATCACCACAGTTATTCTGTTTTCGTTACTTACCTTTATGCCTGCTGATCTCTTAGACTTCTTGACTGGTTTTTGTTTGTTTTTGTATCCTTACTTAGTGCCTAGCACAGTGCCTTCTTTGCTTGAATTGAATTGTACTATGAAGAACTTTTATGGTCATTTAATTTGCCCTGTATTTATAACTTACCTCTCTAACCTAGATGAAAATCTTTTTAAGGGCAGGAGCTGTTATTGTCTGCTTTTTGTATCTCCTTTGATACTTGGCACAGTGCCTAGGACTGTGGAGTAGGTGGCTAATAAATATTGATTTGCCTTGGCAGACACACCTAACTTTTGTCTGCTCTAGTATCTATGGAATCTTCTGTGACACAGTACCAGGCATTGGGGAGGTTTCTGGGCATTAAAAAGGAGAGTATCTAGCCTCTCGAAATTGAAATATAGGACAGCACTGCCCTATTAGGCCATACTTTAGACAGCAGCAGTTATATCTGGTTTAAGAAGACATGTTATTTTTTTCAAATGTCCCCACTTAGCATGTATTTGAATGAGGGCACTGTTCTTTAATGTTTCCAGAGAGTAAGTGGGATTTAAGGCATTGTGATTGGAAAATTGTTTTGTGTCGGTATTGCCTTTACTTACATGCATCTCTTCTTTTATAGTTGAAGGAGAACCTTTGGATCCATCCTTGAGTTTCAATGTGACCTGGTACTTGCGTTCTTGTAACTGTTACAATGAAGTCTTCAACTTCGGGGTAAGGAACATAGAATTTTATAATGTCAGAGCTGGCAGTGAGATCTCCTTGTCCAGCCACCCGTCATTTCACAGATATGTCACACAGCTAGTTACGGGCAGAACTAGAAGTCAGACTCAGTTGTCTTGCCTCCCAGTCGAGCACTTTGTCCATTTATGACACTGCCTCCTTTGAGGATGTGTCTTCGTGCTGCTCCACGTTGACTCGTCAGACATTGTTTGTTTCCAGTGTCTTCATGTAATCTCAGCGGAATTCTTTTTCTGTTTATTTTTCCTGTAACTTCTTCTCAGAGATGATTTGACTTTATTTGCTAGTATAAAAGATGCTCTTTGGCCTTCTCAGTTTGTCATAAACTGAGCTTTAGACATGATCTCTGCCCCATGGTATAAAATGTTTAGCCTTTAGTGCCCAATTTTCAGATTTGTATAAAATGTTTTTGGTCAGCTAGAATACAAATTCTAACTATTTCTTGGATTTGAAGAGAATTGAGATGTACACATATGATTTGTCACACAAAAGGTTCGGAGGAAGGTTGGGAAGGTTGAAATGATGATGCAAAGATAGATAATGTTAGAATTTCCAGGGTTCTCAGCTGAAATTGCATGTCCTTATTAGATGTCTAATCTAATATACAATAAAACTTCACTAATTTAGATTCTTTTTATATGAAATTTGCGACAAATGGGACAAAGTTTGAGTTGAAGTTTCTTTGTTTACCAAAACCTTCATACATAATGCAGGTTAATAATGTAATAAATGGTATTTTGAATGACAGTGTGATAGCCCGCTACTAATATTTGTCAACCAGTTAGAAACTTAGAAGTAGAACTTGAAAGAGAGGTCAGCTGGAGATTGGTGTTTAGGCATGAACCTCAAAGAGTTAATAATGGGCTGAATTTAGGATGAGAAGAATAGAAGACTGGATTACTCGAACCCTTTTGTGGTCTCTTAGCCTGTGAGAAAGGCTGTATATATCTTTTTGTCATTTTTAGATCAAGTTAATGCTTCTTTGGGTATGTCGCTTTGTTTGGACTTTTAAAAGTCTTGACTTTCCCACTCTGCAGAATTTTCCTCCTTGGGAACTCTAAAGCTTTTAAATTTTTGGTTATTGTTAAAAGAATCCTGCTATTTGCAAGCCTGAATTAGTTATTGTTCTCCTTTGCAAAATAATTCCACATAAATAAGACTTGCTGTGTGACCGCAGGCAAGACACTTAACTTCTCTGGTCCTGTTTCCTTATTTATAGAGTGGTAAAAATAACTTTTTCCTTGCCTACTTCCCACCGGTATTAGGTGTTTGGAAAGTATCAAAAACATGTAACATTCAGATTACATAAATGTGAGTTGCTATAATAATTTTTATGAGATCATTTATTATCTGTCATGTTAATTTCTTGGCGTGTAGGAACCCCCAATATTTGATTCATCCCAAAGTCCACCTTGGTTATTTTCCGAAGCCTTTTTATGAAAGGTAGATCATTTTGCAACAAATATATTTAGTGCTTGGTCTTTTGTCTCGTCAGGATGAACAAGCAGAAACGTATTTTGGAAGCACTAAGGAGGAACGTCATGGTTGGCCTGGGTCCTATGAAATGTTACCAACCTTGTTCCAGAACTACAGTGAACTTTTTAAACCACAGGTAGTATTTAAAAAGGTGGGGATGGGGTTGGTGTAAGATGAGAGGGAGGTAATCTTCTGTTGTATTGTTCATGTTCTCTGCTTTACTAAAATGCTGTTTTGAAGCATTTTACCTGGGAAGGACCAGTTGGAAGCAGGTACTGATACTTTTGGAATCAGTGACATATGCCAAAAAGAGATGTATTTTTCTTTGCATGTAAATATGGGAAAAACAATTCAGACTTTAGTTCTTTAGTTATTTCTTTGTACCTGATACTTTACTCCTAGAATCAAGTTTATTGAACTTAACTACTGCTGACCTGAGATTGAAAATGGTTCAGGGTTGTTATTTATTTGTTTGTTTTAGAGAGAAAAAGTTTTTTTTAAATAGACTTTGCCTTTTTTAACCACAAAGTCACATTATTTGTCCTGTTCTTCAAGTAATTTATATTGCAAAGGAACATGTAAATTGCTTTGGACAGGTGAAAGAAAATTGGGCGTTGTCTTCGAAGTCTCCAGTTGCACAACTTCTGATGAAGGAGGTTTGACTGGTTAATAGCAGAAGGATGAAGAAGTCAGATAATAGAATTGGAAAGGTTGTGTATATGTCAGCATTTAGAAATGTTGGACCTTGCAGAGATTGATAGTGTCCAAGTTATGAGATGTGTAAGATAAAAGGTAGGGGAAAGCATGAGAAAGGCAAAATGAGTAAAAAGTATCCGTGTTATCTCCTGTTCTTCGAGTCTATAAATTGAAACCTTCTATTATGGAAGCCAGAAAATCTGTAGCTTTTCCATTCTGCAGTCAGGCTTGCTAGCCTAGCATTAATAAGAGGTTGTATGGTATGGCAGGAGTGCTGGGTTTTCTTTAAGAGGACCTGACTTCAAATCCTGCTTCTGCCACTTACTTAACTTGTGTAACCAGGTCATTTTTCCCCTCTGACCTTTAGTTTCTTCATTTCTAAAATGACAGGGTTGGATTAGATGGTTTCTAAGAGAAGATCCCTCCTGGCTCTGAATCTCTGATCCTGTGACATCCCTACTACTGCTGCCTTGGCAAGGTCAACTTACCTATGCTAATGAAATGGTGTTCTTTCCCTCCATCAAAGCAAAAATAACACCTCACTGTTAACAGCTTCATTTCTTCAGGGCAGAAATATGCCCATGGAAAAAGCAGTGTGCAGGAACCTGACAAAATAATAAATGTAATGTAGTTGTCCAGCCAGGAATTTGGCCACTAGGTTTTCATACAGTTTTCCTAATTCTAGAGACGGCTTTATTCATTTGTGTGTGGAATGCTACTGTTTGTCAGTAGCAGTTTGCTGTATTTGAAGGTAGTCTCTCTTGCCATAAGAGTTTCTGTGGTGTGTTGATATGCCACATTTTCTTAAGATTATTGTTAAAGGCTTTTTGATAATTCTAAGTTTTTTTACCTTTTTTATAGAGTTTTTCTGGGGATTTTATGCATCCAGTGGTACTAGCAGGAGGAAAGCAAGAGGTAATTGTTTTTCTTTAGTTCTTAATCTCTGAAGGGAGAACAGATGTTTCTCAATCTTCATCATGTTTTTCTCTGTTTACAGACTAGGTACAATGGAACAAACCACACAACTGTTGTAGAGAAGCCTGTAAGTATGTTTGTGGGGGGGCTTGGAGTACTGTACCTCATCTATTTTAATTCGGCTTTTCAGTGTTAAGATAAAAAAGGAACTAAAGAGAACCTCAGTCTTTGTGATCATGTGATATGGAAGAGAATTTGGAAAATTGATTATTGATATGGCCTGTGGCCCAGGTCAATAGATCTGTGTTGTACACACAGTCTTATCTATTACAATATTCAGTTCTATTGAATTGATTTAGGTATATTCAATAGAAAAGGCCACTGATGAATAATTTAGAATGCAGAATAGAATAGAAGACAAAATTGTCATGTCCTTGGGCTAGTTTAACATGAGACTTTCTAGGGCTCTCTATTTTAAAAGCCTATCATTTTGATCTTGATGTCAGACAGTTTTAAAATAATGAAAAATAAATCAGGACCACATTGTTCTTGAAGTTCAGTTTAAGACTTCATCTCTGTCCTGAGGGTATCAAATCTGAGAGAAGATAGTTCTGCTATCATTCAGAGGTAGTATTTAGCAGTTAATGTGAGGCTGTAGAGTCCTCTGGCCTTTACCTCTAAGGAACATTTTGCTTTTCTTTAAAATAGCACAATGCTCCCAAATGCATTACAACCAACTGTGATTTGGTTAGCAAATGCTTGCAGTATTGATTAGAAGAACTTCTCACAAGGGATCTTTTTTCTACAGCCAGAGTCCAAGTTAAACTTTGATGTTAGATTGTATTCAATAAATTATTTAAAAAAACTCATGAAAAGAACAGGGTTTTCAGGAGGAATTTAACAGACATGTCCTCTTTGAACTAATGTAGTTTTATGTAACTTCAGTAAGTATGGAGTACATACCAATTTGACATTTTGACATCTCCATCTGTGTTGAAGTTCATAGTATATTCATACATCAGTGTGAGAAAATTACTCTTTTTCTTTTTAGAAACTAATGTTTTCTTTCCCCTCCAAATTTATTAATATTTTTGTTTTCATTTTCAACAATCATTTCCATAAGTTCCAAATATTTCCCCCCCTCACCTTCCCAAGATGGCATGCAAGCTTATATGAGTTCTGCACATGCATTCCTGTTAAACATATTTTTACATTAGTCATGTTGCATAGAAGAATTAAAATGAATGGGAGAAACCATGAGGAAAAATAAAACATAACAAAGGAGAAAATAATCTGTTTCATTCTGCATTCCAACTCCATAGTTCTTTCTCTGGATGTGGATGGCATTTTGCATCATGAGTCCTTTGGAAATGGAAAACCACTCTTCTAGTGTTAGAAAGTGGCCTAAGGCTCAGAGATGTTCAGTGGCTTTGTCCATGATCACACACATGTAGTAAGTGTTGGAGGTGGGATTTGAGCCTATGTTCTCCTGATTCTAAATCTTGAATGCTAGTTACAATGCCACATTGCCTGTAACTGAGAGATATTAGAAACACAACTGTGCACAGTACACACAGGAGGTGCTTAATAAATACTAATTGATTGACTGGTAAAAATCATGTGCTCACTCTACCTGCAATCATAAACACAGTTCTAATCACCACATCTTAGGAAAGATTTACGGGAGCACTTTAGAGTTTTATATTACTGAGAAAAAGCTACTGCTTTCTCTACAAAATCAACCTTGGTATTTACGGATTGTTGCTCTTAAGTATGTTGTAAAAATTTTAAAAGATTTTTCTTTTCCAATCTCTCCTGTTAGTGCAGGTCAAATATAAAAAGAACTCATATCAAATATGACCCAGTGTTCCAGGATATCATTCAGTCAGTTGTCACTTATTTAAGTGCCTCCTATATGCCAGGCAAGTAGTGAGTGCTGGGTATACAAGAGACTCCCTGCTTTCCAGAAGCTCACTCTAATGGGAGAGACAAAATGCAAACCATTAAGTACAGATAAGATACATACATCATAAATTGGAGATAATTGACAGAGAGAAGGTACTAATATTAAGGGGGGGCTGTGAGAAGCTTCTTGGAGAGGATTAGACTTTAGGTGAGACTTCGAGGAAAACAGGCAAACTAGGAAGCAGACATGAGCAAGAGAATTTCAGGCATGGAAGACATGGTGAAGATGTCTCGAATTGGGAAATGGAGAGTTTTGTTCAAGCAATCACAAAGAAACCATTGTAATTGGATGACAGAGTACATGAAAGGGAGTAAAATGTAAGAAGATTGGGAAGGTAGGAAGGGGCTGGGTTATGGATGGCTTTAAAAACCAAACAGGATTTGCTATTTGATCCTAAAGACATAGATGGCCACTTGAGTGGGTTTAACATGGTCAGGCTTACACTTTAGGAAGATCAGTTTGGTAGTTGAGGGGAGATGTCCTGGAGTGCGCTGAGACTTGAGGAGTGGTGTGGAGGAGTCTTTCAGGCAGACCAATCAGCAGGCTATTGCAGTTGTCCAGGAATGAGGTGATGAGGGCTTAGATCAGGGCAGTGGCAGTATCAGAGGAGAGAAGAAAGCATGGAGGATGAGATGTTAGAAAAGCAGAAATGATCAGACTCAGAACCTGATTGATATGAGAGATGCGAGAGCGTTGGAGTCAAGGACAACACCTAGGTTGTGAATTTGGATGGGTGGGAGGATGATGGCACTCTTGATAGCAGTAGGGAAGGTAGGAAGAGGGGAGAGTTTTGGGGGAAAGATGAGTTTAACCTTGGGCTTGTTGAACTTAAAATGTCTGAGACCTCAGGTTGGAAATGTCTAAAATAGTGGGAGGTATGAGACTGGAGGTCAGCAAAAAGGTGAGACAAATCTGAGAATCATCTGCATAGAGTTCCTACCTATCTGGAGTGAAATAGTATAGAGGGTGAAGAGAAGGGCACCCAGAACAGAGCCTTGGGAACACCCATGGTTAGTGGGTATGACCTGGATGAAGATACAGCAAAGTAGAAAAAGGAGTGGTCAGGAGGAAAACTGGGAGAATGCATGATCATGAAAACCTTGAGAGAAAAGATTTCCAAGAAGAGGGTGATTGTTGGTGTTAGAGGCTAAAGAGGGTTCAGGAAGGAGGAGGATTGAGATGTGGAGATTAAGGGATCTTTGAGAACTCTAAAGAGGATTATCAGTGTTAGAACTGGCTTCAGTTAATGCTTTTTATGGATCTTGGTCTCTTAAGGTAATCAAGAAATATCAAATAACCATTTTTGTGTGGTTCTGTTAGGTGTTTTAAAAAACTTACTAAAACAAGAATTATTTAGGTTTTTGGTTTTTTTTAATCATTTTGAAACCAGTGTTATGTGTGTGTGCATATATAATATGTGTATTTACTTATGTGTATACACACGTTATATACACACACGATAATGTTCAGCCGTTCATAAAATTTAATAGTAATACACCAGATTGAAGGAATTCTTCCTTTGTTTCTCAGTAGGCTTTAATAATAAAAATTAAAGACATTTAGCTAGCTTGTGTTCTTAATTTCTGACAGACTTAAAATTTTTTTTTCTTTCAGTCAACAAATGGTGCTATTAAAACTTGGCAAGATGGGCCATATATCTTCATTGTTCATATTGGGATTTCATCCTCCAAGGATTCTTTGAAAGAAGCTCCACAAAGTAAACTTTTTACTAGTAAGTTTTCCATTCCTTTATATGTATTTATATTAATACTTAATAATTGTGTTTAGTTTTTGAGTAATTTAGTGTTGTGTGCCTTGCTTAACTGCTATAAGGAACAGAATAGTCCGTCTTCTTTATGTATAATTCTTTATTCTATCCTTGTGAAGAAATTTTGTATTTCATTTGAGAATAAGAGAAAAATGAGGTCCCAACACTCATGAAACTATGACACTGTATTTAACTGGTTGTGAAAGATATAAGACTTAACACTAGCTCTTCCCAGTAGCTGCCAGACATTCCTAGGAAGGGATGTTCCTCTGTTTTCAGGGGTGTCCATTTGTGGAGGATGGTGGTGCTCTGCTGTCATCTTCCCTTTTAGTCCTGATAGCCCAGTAGCTTAACTCAAGGTGGATAGTTCTGTTTGATTTCTACTTAGGGAAATTTGCTTCTGATTAAAAGATAGAGACTAAAGATATACCTGATAATGATGTTTTTAGTTAGCAGGGGTATATAATGATTACTAGCAGTTATGTGCCCTCAATTTAATTTGTTAGATCAAAGTAAATGGTCTCATAAGAATTTATCTACTTATACTATAGTAATATAAGAGGATGATTTTGTTGGTTTTCCCTTTAATACTGGAGTGTTTTGTTTTTTTTTTTAATCAGTGACTGTGGAAGTGAAGGGTCCCTATGAATACCTCTCTCTTGCAGAGTATCCCCTCATGATTGTAAGTAAAGTTATATTATTTAACCCCTGGACAGAATAAATTAATTCAGCTTGAAAATTTTTCAAATATATTGTAGTGCTGTTTCACAAGTTGAAGGCAGATACCAGAATATCCCAGGAGATGCTGTTTCTAGTGCTGACTCAGTTTCCTACTAGTTATGTGACTTTGAACAAGTTACTTACCTTTGGTTAAGTGAGGTAAACTAGGTGATTTTTCTTTTTAAACAAAGGGGGTCATCGGTATGATCAGATTTGGATGGTCATTTTTTTATGAAGCATGAGGATATCCTTTAGATAAGCCATTATCACCTGAAGCAGTTTTTCTTTGATTCAGTTTTATTTATTTGCAGTCCAAATCCTCTCCCTCCTAATTGCCTCTCTCCTATCCATTGAGAAAGCAAGGAAAACAAAAGTATTACAAATAATGTAATGGAGGAAAACCAATTCCTGCAGGAGTCCTGACCCCCAAAGGCAACACTGTCCGGCACCTCTACCTGGAGGTGGGCCCTGGAGCTGTGGTTTGCTCCCTTGTCTCAATCATTGCTGGCTTTATGGTGCTGTTGTTATTGGATGAATCGTTCTGGTTCTGCTCATGGCACTTTGCATTTGCTCATACAAATCTCCCCAAGTTTTTCTAAGCCATCCCTTCTTTCATTTCTTGCAGCACACTTGTGCGTTCTGTCACATCTGTACTTTATAGTTTACTCCGCCATTCCCCATTTGGTGGTACCCTCTCAGTTACTACTTCTTTGTCAGCATGCAAAGAACTGATATTAGTAATTTTGTACATACAGGTCCTTTTCCTCTTTCATTAATCCCTTTCAGGTATAGACCTAGGAGTGGTATCATTGAGTTTAAAGGGCATTTTTCTCTTTTTCTCCTTTTTTCAGATTTACCATTTCATCTTGTTTTATTGCTCCAGGTTGTTTTCAACCTTGCTAAGTTCTTTTTTCCACCTTAATGTTTGCTATTTTCATGTATATTTAGATTGAACCCAGAGAACCACCTTTAATGAAAGAGTGAAGTTGCCCTTGGCAGCAGTACACTCATGTGGTCTCCTTCTGTATTTCCCTGTGCTTGTGTTGGTGAAGTCCAAAAAAACAAAGTGATTTGATAAAAACATCTCCTGAATAGATGGTTGTCATGTGTAAGGTTTATATTTTGCTAAGGATATGTAGCTATGTTAAATATAGCAATCTGGAATGGCCGCAGTCCTAATTTGCCTGTTTAACTCTCATCCACCTGTTCGGCAGTTCTTCATGGTGATGTGTATTGTGTACGTCCTTTTTGGTGTTCTATGGCTGGCGTGGTCTGCTTGCTACTGGAGAGATCTCCTGAGAATTCAGTTTTGGATTGGTGCGGTTATCTTTCTGGGAATGCTAGAGAAGGCAGTCTTCTATGCAGAATTCCAGAACATTCGCTACAAAGGAGAGTCTGGTATGTGACTGGTGATTAACAGGTTAGGTTTTTAGGAACTTTCTTGGGGGACAATAGTACGACTCCAATGAACTGTGTGAATGATTTATGGAAGATCACTGTGATTGTGAAATCTGAAACAGAGATATGTGAAGTTTCAGATCTCAAACCCAAATGACCAAACATTTAGACATACAGAGCCTTCAGCACTAGGCCATGGGAGTGAGTTTGCTACAAAAAATACAACATATGCACAATGTGAAATGTAAGCAGTGATAATGAAAATTTCAGAGAAGAAAATTAATATGAACTGGGTAGGAGGGGCTTGTACTAGGTAGGATATTAGACCAGTAATCTAAAGCAGTGAATCCTTTGGTCTGAAGACCTATGTGAAATGCCTTACTTCATTCTCACAGAAACATCTCTAAAAGGTAAAGGACTTTTATGAATGTTCTCTGAGAAGTACTGATTGTGTAGGTGAGTTGAGTCCACTCTAGGATCATAAGTGGTATCAATCTAGATAACTCTAAAGAGAAATTGAGAGGGAAATGCCCTTTATCCAACTAGCAGCTGCTTTTTCTAAGAATGATAATTAAGGATCCACACTCACACTCATTCACTATTTTCTTCTCCTCTCGTGTGCTTTTCCCTACAGTCCAAGGTGCCCTGATTCTTGCAGAGCTACTTTCAGCAGTGAAACGCTCCCTGGCTCGGACTCTGGTCATCATAGTCAGTCTGGGCTATGGGATAGTCAAGTGAGTAGCCGCTTCCTATAGGAAGAGCAGAATTTCCTTTAAAGTGGAGAAATAATGAGAACTGGTCATTCAGACTCCTGGTGAGAGAGCTTTGAGAACAGTTGGAATTTGTAAAGGTTCTTTAGTTATCATGGGGTAAGCAGTCTTCTGAAAAGGGTTCTCAAATATTTCATCATGTATTTGTGAAGATTAGAGAACTCTCTGCCCTCTCTTACTCCCTGTCCCCTAAATAATAATAATTCCCTTTCGTTTATTTTGTGTGTACTTACTTTTATGTCTGTAAATGTAACTCCCCGGATACAATTGGAGCTCCATGAGGGTGGGTACTGTTTCCTCTTCGTTACTGTATGGCCAGGCCCCAGCAGGGCGCTTCACACATCTGTGGACTTGGAAGCTCTGCATCAGTATTTGTTGATGGATTGTTTTTCTTGCTTGAGTCTGCATCATCCCCACTTTGAAATTTAAGAGAAATTTATAACATGTTAGTTGGTAGTACAGCATTCAACTTTTAAAGTTCAGCAAAGTGAGTTTATTTCCCATGTATGGAACATCTCACACCTGGTGTACTGTTGAAATGATGTGAAACCAATAAGAACAGATCTTTTTAGGGCTTAGGTAGGTATGGCCCCAAACTCCTCTTTTCCAAATGCAAACCCCTAGAAGGAATTTTTATATTTGGTTGGGATTTGAGATTGTTACCTCAGGGTTATGTTTGTAAAGGACAGTGGTTCAAGGCTGTCTGTATAAAATCATGGCTTTCTAGCACTTTGAGTCTAAGCCTTTCAACACTGTAATGAATGTATTTTCTCTTCCTGATGGGACAATGTTTGATACTTAGCTGACCTTTATTTTGTTTCAAGGGAAACAGGTTGTGTTGTAATACTTGTTTTTTTCCCCCCACCCTTTAGACCTCGCCTTGGAGTCACTCTTCACAAAGTTGTGGTGGCAGGAGCTCTCTATCTCCTGTTCTCTGGCATGGAAGGTGTCCTCAGAGTTACTGGGGTCAGTATTAATCTGAGTTTTCATGATCTGTCCTTAGTGGGTGCAGTGGGTTGTTGTAGAGCACACCAAAAGGAGGCGAGGGGGTTACTTTGCTGTGGAAATCCTTGGCTCTAATTTTCCAAGTGCAGCTGTAACCCACTTTCCTTGTCAGTCTTCCTTCCGAATCATGCATTTTAGGAAATACTTGAATGAATGAGAGTGAGCGGTACCATCCTCTCTAGTCAAGTGATTGCACTTCGGTCTTTCTCTTCCGTGGCACGACTCTTCCTCTCGTTGCTGGGTGGCAGACCCTAGAGCCGTGTTGCTTCTGGTTCTGTTTCACAGTGAAGCTTTTCTTTATTAAATAATGGGGCTTTTTTCCTTTGTCTTTTTTGTTTTCAAAGTAGTTAAACTGCAGCTAATTACCCTTCACAGCATCCTTTGAATTATGTAATAGTTATCACTTAATAGGGAAGGGGTCACAATTCACTCCCAAAGCACCAAGGGTTATGTGAGAGGAAGACAGAAACTGGCCTTAACTGAGTCCTGAGTAGGAAAGGGGACATGAGCCTTCATGTACTGATTTCCCTGATTCATTCTTTTTTGTTTCTCCTTCAGACACACACCTGAATGCAGGGAAGCCCCATCATACGCAGTTAGAATCATGCAGTTTAGGCACCGCCCCCAAGAAAACTGGGCTTCGCCAGGGTTGGGGCGGGGGGGGGCAGAGGGGAAGCAACAAAAGTTGGCCTGAAGCAAAGTGTTTCTGAGACACCAATTTGGATTTCAAGTTTTAGATGTATTTTGCTGCCCTCTGTCAGCAAGTTTTCCATGGACTTGTAGAAACTCTGACCCCTTATCCTTTTGCATTTTCTTTCTGCTTCTCTTGCTTTAGTCTTTTAACGGTTCTTTGGCTGTGATAGCAAACCTGGCGCTCTCTGCAATTGATGCCTGTATTATTTTATGGATATCCTTTCAGTAATATGCTGGTTGTTGAGTAAAGACTTAGGCTATATAAGAATCTGCTTTTTGGTAAAAGGCTAATCCTAACATAGCATATTTTGCAAATGAAACACTTCTTGTTAGCCTTCATTTTAGTTTGTGTCTTTGGAAAACTTGCATATTTATGAAATGTGATGATGATGTATTTTTCTGCTAGAAATGCAGAAATAGGAAGGACCAGTACCCTGGTTTTTATTTCCTTTTTCAGTTTTAATGACAGGGAGAAGTGATGGTTTATGGGAATTATATGCTAGGACTGTGTTTCTTTTGGTAGAGTTACTCATCATACATCTATGTTAGAAATACTCCCTCATCACTTAGCAGAAGACCTTTAGAGAGAGTAAGAGTTGGGTTCTGTCCACTGTTATTTAGAGTAAGTGCAAAAATAGTCCAACTACATTAGGGATCAATGTTGATTTGCT
The DNA here is from genome assembly GCA_023548195.1 of Bettongia penicillata ogilbyi. NCBI lineage: Eukaryota > Metazoa > Chordata > Mammalia > Diprotodontia > Potoroidae > Bettongia > Bettongia penicillata. The sequence continues at coordinate 4,056,802 of JAJHZJ010000447.1, read as the reverse complement.
CATATATATATATATATATATATATAATATATATATTATATATATATATATGTAATTATATGCTAGTTTCTTTCCTGTGCCTATCCAGTCATCTCTTTCTTACTATCTTTTTCTCTTTGTCTCTAGGCCCAGACTGACCTTGCTTCCTTGGCCTTTATCCCCTTGGCTTTCCTAGACACTGCCCTGTGCTGGTGGATATCCTTCTTTATTGGCTTAATTGACGGAGTTCCATTTTTCCCTCTCAAGTTGGGTTTTTATTGGTCTTTCTGCAACAAGTCTTTACCAATTTTCTTGATTGCTCCTTAGTGCTGGAGACAGGGTATTATTTAGGCCTTCAGGCTTGATAGCTCAGGTAAGCTGTTATAATCTGCCCCTATTGTATCAGAAGCAACTGTACTGGTGCCTGACTATAAGACAAGAATGTGAGCCAGCTTCTCATTTTTTGGGTGAGAGTTCTTGTGAGCATTTCACCTTGATTATGAGTTTTCAACTGTGAAGCCAACATGATATTTGAATAGTTGTTGGAAGAATTAATAACCTGTAGTTGGTGGTTGCCACCTTTAGACTTTGGCAAGTCATTTTGTGAGAGGACTTGGAAATTGTGAAAATGGGCCGGCTTACATGTAGTGTGGTTTGAGGAGCCGTATGAACTTGGTTTGACCGTTTTAAAACCTTAAGTCAGTTTAGCAAGCTTTAAACTTTCTGAACAGGATGTGTTGTGTGCTTATAAAAGCTGACCAAGACAGTGCTTTAGAATAAACAACCACTTGTTTGGTTAGTGCAGTCTGCTTCCTGCAAGTTTTTCTGGTTTGTTGGAGCTATTACACATATTCAGTTGGGATGTCATTTCTTGTTCCTCTTCTTTGTGTCTGGAGTTGTGTGAAGTTGCATAATACCTTTCTCTTGAATAGCTTGCTAATGTAATGTAACATTGAGAAGGGATGGTACGTTGCTATCATCAAACATGTTTTGAAAAAGAAGCATATTAAGCAAGGGAAGTCGAGGCAACTAGCATTTATTAAATGCTTACTGTGTGCCAGGCATTGTGCTAAAAGCTGGTGATATAAATACAAGCCAAAATAAGACAGAGTCTACTCTCAAGGGGTTTCCATTCTAATGGGGGAAGACAGTTTATAAAAGGGAACTGAAAAACAGAAGAGTGGAGGCCGAATTCCAAGGGGAGAGATGGTACCATATGGGCGGTTAGATACCTAGTGCAGTAATTTTCCAAGTGTAGCGCACAAGGAATTTTGGGAAGGTCGAGAGAGAAGGTATCATCAGCTGGGTTTTGTAAGCAGAAGTAGATTGGGGTCATATGGCTAGATCTGTATCCAGCTGAGTGGTTTTCAAAGTGTGGTGGAGTCAAGGTCTGGTCTGTTTCACATAACCAGATTATCTTACATGTCTGTTATAATTCCTAGATTAAAAGTGGCCTGCACAATGCCATGGAGAATCCCAGATTTCCTGTTTTTAGTTCTCTTTCCTCTGACCAGGAGAAGGTGAGAGAAGGATGGAGGTCAGAGGTAGTTTAACGCAGCTGCTGCTTCTCCCATTTAGAGAAGGGAGCCATCTTTTCTGGAGGAACTTGTTTGTCAACAGGAGCTTTATGGTCTGTCTTTGTGTGTTTGCAATTGTGTACCTGGACCTCTCCTCTTAATGTGGTGAAAGTCGTCATACAAAATGCTGCTAGGCATTTTCCAGAAGTTTGGGGTATGTAGGAACCTGTGCAGCTTAGGAAATGGGACAGTGGTGTTTTAATCATAGCAGTGTACTAGGGCTCACAAGGGAGGTACAGAGGTCACCTCGGAAGTGGGAATAAAGGAGAATATCCCAACCTCTTAGTTTGCTGACCCTACTTTGTTGTTCCTGCCTTAAGGCTCAATCAAGGTACTACTCACTTTTTCTGTAGGAGGCCTTTTCTGATCCTTCTAGCTATTAAAGTCAAATCAATAAACACTTAGTAGGTGCCTACCATTTGGCAAGCGCTGTGCTAAACAGTGGGATGACAAAGAATGGCAAAAGACAGCTGTGCCTTTGTGGAGCTCACAGCCTAGTGGGAGAGGTAGTGTGCCAGCAAACTGTAAATAGCTGATATGCCAGGATAAATTGGAGACAGTCATAGAGGGAGGCCCTCGGATTGAGGGGGATAGATGAGAGGCTTCTCAAAGAAAGTTGGGTTAGTGTCTTCCACGTCTTTATGTTTTATCACATTTAGTTCTTTGTTTACCTATTGTATCCTTCAGTAGACTGTAAGCTCCTTGAGGATCCCTAATGCCTGTCACATAGTGCATACTTAATAAATATTGAATTGAGTATTTTGAACTCACTGCTTATGTTTTTTCTTTGTCTCATTTCCTCTTGATCTTGACTTTTCCTTCTCTTTCTTCCCTTTTATATTTCCTCTTTTTTAGCATTTTTCTTTCTCCTTTTGATTCCTAATTGGTATAGCATTGAATTCAATGTTCTCCTTATTAATTCTCTCAAGTTTTGGTGGCATTTCTTTGTTATGGTAGGTGGGAGCTGGTAGGGATAAGGGTGAGTGTGAGAAATTTTGTGGCCCACAAACTGAAAATGATTGAGAAATAGAAGTCTAGCTTGATTATTTCACCTAACTTTGACTTCCTTGACCTATCAATACATATTCATCAGTCTGACTCAAACAATGAAGCTACTAAAACTTCGGAGGAACATCGTGAAGCTCTCTCTGTATCGCCATTTCACCAATACTCTCATTTTAGCAGTTGCAGGTAAGTCATGGGATTTTTTTTGTCTCCCTCTAAATGAGATTTATCCAGGGATTTTCAGCCTCTCACTGTGTTATACCATAGTGCAAAATTCAGCTAAAAGTTCCCAAGGAAGGTTCAGTGGAAAAGAACAAATAGGCAGCCCAATTCGTCATCGATCTTATAGTAGTGCTCATAAGTGGAAAATCCTTCTTGCCCTTCTAACTACAGGTGTCTTCTGAAATTCCCTTCTCTTCTACTGAGCTTATTTCATTTCATGAATTTGTAGTTATTGCCTTTGTGCCGAGCAAAGTTCCCTTAATCTGTAGCACCTAGCTCTTTCTTGAAAAGTTAATTTTTATTGATGTCTTTTTATATTGCCTTCATTTCCAAGTGTGTCCCTTTTCCCTTCCCTTGTCACTGAACCATCCTTTATAACAAAGAATGAAAAAGAAGGGGAAAAAGTAGGTCAAAACCATGTAACACATTGTCCGAGTCTGACACTACGTGCAGTATTCCACAGCAAGGAAGGAGGTCTATGCTTCAGTTGAATGAACAAACGTCTGTTCAAGGCACTAGCTGGCTGTTGGGGGTATTCTCCCAGCCCTGACTTCTTCACTTATGCTTGAGATTCATATTTCTAACTGCCTACAAGACATTTTCTTCTTGGATATCCTACTTTTACCTTACGTTCAGGATTTCAAAGCCAAATGTGTCTTCTCCCCTCCAAAACAGTCCAGGGTATTTGTTGATTCTGTTGTTCTTCCAGTCTTCAGTGTCAGAAACCCTTAGGTCATCTTGGATTCTTGCTTTTTTCTTCCTTCTCTGTAGGCCGGTGTATCATCAAGTCTTACTTGCTAGTCTTTGAAATACTGCTTTAAATTGTTAAATGACAAACATTTGTGCAAGCAAGATGGTTTCTGCCCACGGAGCTTCCAGAGACAGAAGTAAAGATGAGGTCTTTTCAGGAGTGGGAAAACACTTAGGGAAAGCTTAATGGAAAGGGGGCATTGGAGTTGAGCCTTAAAGGAAGTGGTTGACACTATTTTAAGCTGCATCTGAGAGACAATGGTATTGAAGTGGTGTTGTGGGTGTGACATAGAGAAGGTTTGTATTAGTAGCTGTAGGAAGCACAATAGCATCAGGGAAACATTAAAGGATTTTTGTAGAGGATCAAGTCTCATGAGTTATTAGATAACAGGAATTTGGAGTGGCCCTCCCGGCATCGCTGCATGACTTCAGCGATATTTAACATCTTGGCGCATGAGCAGGAAAGGCACACGGCAAAGGTGTCTCAGAGCTGAGGCTTGGCAGGACAATAGGATGAGGGGACAAGAGTGGAATACCTTGCATAGTTTAAGAAGGTAACCATCTAGGTCAAGACTGTAAAGGGAGGAAAGTAAATAGGCTGGGGGTGCCATGCTGGGGTTTAGGAGTGGTGATAAAGGTGAAGGGAGTAAATCAAAGGTAGAGATGGAAGGAAAGGAATTGTAATTAGAGGGTAACTAAGTGTTTAAAAATTATGAAGGAAAGTTTGGAGTGTTGGTGGGATCTGAAAAATGGTTGTGCTGGAGTAAAGATATGTGGAAGTTGAGGGAGGTTGATGAACTCGGGGGCAGGTCTTGAGGAGACTGATCATTATGTAATTGAAGCCTCCAAGCATGAAGGCAGGGAATGCATCATAAAGGAAGACTTAGGTGTCTGAACCCCTTGAAAAAAGGAGAAAATTAACTTTCCTTCTTTGCAGAGGATGAGGGGTGATGGTTGTGGAATGGTGCTATGTAGTTGAAATGTGGGTTAGTTTTGCTGAACTTTTTTTTTCTTTTTTTTTTTTTGCTGCAAAAGGTAGTTTGCTGGGTAGCAGAGAGGGGAGGGACCTATTTAGAAATTAAAGTAATGTGAAAAAAAAATTTAACTTTTGACTATGTCCAGTTTACCAAGTTGATTTGCCTGGCTCTAGAAAGAATGATATCTATCTTACAGTTAGAACTATTCATTTAGGTTTGTGTTGTTATATGAACCTCTTTTTGATCTATATTGGACAAAATAAATTCCCCAAGCCTAAAGGAATTTGGTAAGAATGATGAAGATAAGAAATGGTTAGCGCTAGCAGAGGCTCTCCTCCATCGGTCCCTTCCTTGCTGCTTAAATAGGCACCATCCTCATGTGGGTCTTACTGCTTAGTGAATTACTAATTTTTTTCCTTGTCTAATCCACTCTTAGATAGTAGACCTTGAAGGTACACACTGGCATTTTTCTTCTATTTCCAGCCCTTACTACAGTGTCTTATATGTAGTTGCCTTTTCCTTTTTGTTGGATCAAATTATGTTATAGCTTTTCAAATTGTCTCACACTTTCAGTTCTGTTTTTCAACATATTAGTTCTTTATTGCCTATATTCATAAATGTAGGGATATTTCAACTGCTGGAAGAATGACAGCATTGTTCTTTAAATATTATAAGAGTTGAAGGGATGAGGTAAAGTTTTACTAGAATAATTGAATTTTACTTCCTTTATCATCAGTTGTCCTGGCTGAAATAATTGGTTGGAGAATTATAGTCAAATCCTATTGCACATGGGATAAAAATAGGTGAGATCCAGTTAGGCTGGGTCTGAGGTCATAGGAAACATTTTTCTTGTATAGGATTGTCAACTCAAATGGTTCTTCCCTGACCAGTCATCCTTATTTCCTCTTAGCATCTATTGTATTCATCATTTGGACTACCATGAAGTTCAGGCTAGTGGATTGTCAATCGGTAAGTTACCAGTTGTATCCTGTTCCGTGCGCTCTCTCTTGCATGTAGGTCATGTTAGCCCTTCCTTGTTTGGGCCAGGTCTGTGCTTTAGTTCTGAGTCTGTTGCTGGGTACTATGAAGAAATGGGTTATTTTGGCTCTTTGCCACTTCATTTGGGATTTTCTTGTCAAAGATACTGGAGTGGTTTGCTATTTTCTTCTCCAGCTCATTTGACAGATAAGGAACTGAGGCAAACAGGGTTAAGTGACCTCCTTGGGGTCATGCAGCTAGTACGTGTCTGAGGCTAGATTTGAACTCAGGAACAAGGGTTTTTCTGGCTCCAGGCCCAGCCTCTATCCACTGTACCACCTAGCTGCCCTGAAGAGATGCATAGGAAAATGTCTCACCATATTTAATTTTGTGCCCAATTCTGTGGTGGAGTGATAGGGTTAGTAATCCTATTTCCTCTTGGCAGGACTGGCAGGAGCTGTGGGTGGATGATGCCATCTGGCGGTTGCTATTCTCGATGATCCTATTTGCCATCATGGTTCTGTGGAGACCATCTGCAAACAACCAAAGGTTCTGGGCTTATCTTACCTTGTTTCGTATGCTGTTAGTATGGTGTGGTAGGACCATCTGTTGATGGGAATTTTAGTTCTTTCTAGTTCAGAGTACATTTTGGACTTCCAGGTCCTCCAAGTGTTCTTTATGTGTAAGTGAAGAAAGAGATGTGGGAGATTACTGAGCATCCCATCTTCTGTCCAGCCTGCAAGAAGAAACTCTAGATTTTTATTGAGGATAATCTCAATAAAACCTTAACCTTCTTTAGAAGGATAGGGGAGATAGAATGCTGAGCTAGTATGTTAACTTACTGAAAATTTGTTTGTTTTGGGAAGTTCATAATCTAGGTGGTAGTTAGCTTTAAGAAACTATACTTAGTTCTCAGTTATTTAGGGAATAGCTGTTGGATACTTGAAAATTATCCAGTCTTTTTTTTCTTTCTTTTTTTCTCCTGTTGGCTTTGAATTTGGACATTTTACTGTTGATAAAAACTGTTAATGGAGAGAGGGCATGGAAAAGTGATGAAAGTAAAAACAACCAGTTCTAATTGGTAAAAGACTTGGGGGTGGTGGGGAGACGTTGAATCTCTGGATTGGCTCAATGAAATTTTCAGTTGTCTAGCTATCTTTGCCCTTTGTTTGTAGAGGTAATTGAGAATTTGTTTTTGAGGGGAGAGTTCCTTATTGAATGTCCAAAAATGGAGTGGGCTGGCTGCCTTGGGATAGATGGTGGTCCTCTCCTTATTAGCTATTGTCAAGCAACGTTCACTTTTGGGGGATATGATGTAGTGAAGGTTCCTTTCTAGACTGGACTAGGTTGCTGATGAGGTCCCATACAGCTCTAAAATTCTGTGATACTCCATTATTTTTTACGAATGTTCATTCATATAAATGCAGCTACAGAAGTCAGTCCTATAAAACTAGCCCTTTTCATAATTTATTTCAAATATTGGAATCTTTATCTTCTTTTTCTTCCACATTTTTGCCAATAGGTTTGCCTTTTCACCATTGTCTGAAGAAGAGGAAGATGATGAACAGAAAGAGCCAATGCTGAAAGAAAGCTTTGGTACGTACCAGTTTCACCTTGACTGATTTTCTTTCTAAAAATGATGGGATCTTAGATTTAGAGTAATAGGCACAATTTAAGTTTTACAGGATTTCATGTAAGGAGAGAGCTTTCTCTTCCTTCATTTCTAGTATTTTTCTTATCCATGGCATGTGCTTTAATAGTTTAGTGTCTATAACGGTACTTCTGGGTCTGTTTCTGTATCCTTTTGCTGGTCTGTGTTCATAGAACTAACCACTCTGTTTAATTTAGTTTTTAATACCTTCATTTTGCAGAAGGAATGAAAATGAGAAGCACAAAACAAGAACCAAATGGCAATAGTAAAGTGAACAAAGCTGTGAGTATGAACTCCACCTCCCAGTCCCCTTGGAAGTGCCCCTAGCCTTCCTCATTTGTTACAGTCCTTTTAAAAGTTGAGTATATTTCCTGAAGTGTAAACAAAATCTAACCTCATCACAGAATTTATGTCTTGTTAAAGTATCCCATGGAATACAGTGTTGAAAATGTAGACAGAAACTGAATTTATCTGAATTTTATGACCAGCTTTTGATTAAATTTTGTTTTAATCAAGTTTAGTTTAGAAATAATCTGGATTATGGGAAAAGAAAAAACTAAAAGATGGTAAATATTTACTTATAATTAATTTCTTATTTTAAGACTTTTAAGTACCTTGTAGGCAGCTAGTTTTTGAAAAAATCCTTGCATAATATACTATGTGCTAAAAGTCTAACAGTTTTGTCCAGGAATCTTTATTAGGAAATCACCTTTCTTGGATGTGATAATACACACTTTAGCAGAAGAAATATCCCTTTACCTCATTAATAACCCAAGATGAACTGCTTTGTATCAGTACCTAAGATGTTCTAACTAGAGCTCATCACTTCAGAAAATATTATGCTTCTGTCTCACATAATGTTCACTCATGTCATAAACATATAGTAGAAGGAAAATCCTTAAAAATAAAACTGTTTCAGAATGTTTCTAGTTTGTATTGCTACCTTTTGTTTTGATAAGGCCATCATTTCCTATTACATCTTTCCCCTTCCAGAAAACCAGCCTTTGACTAAAAAAGAAACAGACAATAGACATTAATTCAGCTGAATTAAACAGCATATTGGCTGTCTGATTACATGCACTTGAAGACCAGAATTTTCAAGCCAGCAAAAGAATACAAGAATGTGTCATATCAAGAATTTAATTTATTTGGTTTGGAGTAAAATCACTGAACAACAACTCTCTGCTAAATTAATGTGTCTATAGTGCTCCAAACTATTTTTTAAAAAAGTTTTAAGGTATTTAAAACCGTATAGCAGGTTTTGGTAGTCATAGCATTTTAGGGGTGTGATTTTTCATAATAGAAAAATAACATTGAACTTTTGGGGGTTTCCAGTTTCTTTTGATTATGTTTTTGTACTTACCAGGTAAATTTTTTTTTTAAAATTGCCTAGCCTAACTCTTGTGTTGTGTAGTTTTCATTGTGGTGATACCTGCTAAATTTTAACCTCCAGCAAGAAGATGATTTGAAATGGGTAGAAGAAAATGTTCCTTCTTCAGTGACAGATGTGTGAGTATTTGAATTGTGACTCCAAACATAGCTTTAACAGCCAGAATGATTTTGTTATGGCCAGAAGAGAAATTCATTAAAGGATTAGAAATGATGTAAGAAAAAGTTAAAGGAATTGAGATTATTTAACATAGGCGATTAGTAATTTAAGTTGCAAGTTGTTGCCCCAATAAAAGTAATAATAATCAGTCATTTTTATTTTAAGCTCTGAAGAGAAGAAAATGGATTTATATTCAGCAGGAAACATTTCAGATAATCAAAAGAATTAGCTAACTTCAAATGAAGTTTGTTTAATATTTTTCCTTAATGTTCTTAAGGAAGCATTTCTGGTGAGTTGCTTAGGGGTAATCTTGCCTAAAATGAAATAATTGAAGAGATGACTTTTTGAAGTTAAGTTCTTGCCAGGGCTGTAAGTTTAATATATTACTAATTAGCATGTGAAATCGTAGGCCTGCTTTTTTTCAGTACCATTCCATTAGTTATTATGACACATTTCCTGCGAAAGGCCCGCTGAATTTTGTACACAAAGCTCTGGCTAGTTGTAGAAAAAGCTTTATGTCTCATTCTTAATTCCATTTTTTAAAGCATCATGTTCTCTAATTGTTGGTGTCTTTTCTTCTACAGAGCACTTCCAGCCCTTCTAGATTCTGATGAGGTCAGTAAGCAGACTTATTAAATTCTCTGATCTTAGAACATGCAAGGAGATTATTTTGACTTCGTTTACTTAATGTCCTAGAGAACTATTAAGGCAGCAAGAAAAAAGTGTGAAAAGCAAGACATAATAAAAATAATAACTTTCAAGTGTTCAGGATAGGTTTGGTTTCCCCCAGTCCCCCAAACATTGATGTAAATATGTGTCTCTTTTGAAAAGTTATAGAACCAATCTACATCTTTGTGTAAATTATATATGGCTTACCTAACTCCTCCCTATTTACTAATGTCCTTCCTAGATGACTTTCACCTGATGTGTTTAGGAAATACAAATGATTTTCATGTTAAATTAATTACTCTATTAATATTAAATTAATTAAATTTTAATATTAAAGGTAAATTTAATAAGGAAAATTAAACAGCCACAAAAATAATGTAGTACATCAAAAGCAAATGGGATTTTTAACTGTCTGGTTATTCATGCCCTTATTAAGTACATTATAAGTAATTGACTAGAGTAGGTTTACTTTTCTGTGTGTTAATTTTTGCAGTCTGGATATTGAATGTTCTAGAAATGTGTAAGCTTGGTCCTTTTTGATTTCTGGAAAGATGTCAAAGTCATTTTGATGGACTAGATCATGTACAGATTTTTTTTGTCTTTTCTAATTACTGTATGGTAATAGACAAATTCCATGATTTCCCTTTTTCCCAGTTTCCTTGTTGGTGTAAACTGAGAACAAACAGCATACAAATATGAGCCCTGTACCTCTTCTGGCCTCTAGAATTGAGTCTACCAAATATATCCAGCATTCTAGGACTTTTGTATAGACTGTTATACTGGCAAGTTCCTAGTCATTTTAAGACAGCCACCCAAGCTAATCCTGTACCTGAAGTTTGTTTCTTTAGCAAACTTCTGACCTCTCCTCACCTGGCACTGCCCTTAAGGGCTGGTACCTTTGGTACAATTGCAGATAAGCTTACGTGCATATGACAGCCCTGACTTTGCCAGCCTCTCTCATCTTTGTGCTTTTTGCCTGGAATAACTGCACAATACTTAGCAATCATCTCTATCTATTAAAAAGGTACAATTTTATTCAGTTATTAAAATTGTCAATGGAAAATATAGTTCCTACTCCTTATGGTGGATGTGTGTTCTGGAATGTGTACATATTAAAATATCAACATGCCTAATCTAAAGAAGAAAAATTTTGAACAAGAAACCATGGTCCCTCTAAAAATGATCCTTTTTTTCTTCTAGGAAAGAATGATTACACACTTTGAAAGATCCAAAATGGAATGAAGAATGGAAGGTTTTCAGGGCAGAGCTTGTTAGCATCAGGGAAGAGATCAGCATTTGTGTCAGACTTTTGCTGCTGCTCCACTGGCTGAAAGAAGGCAGTGGAACCCCCCTGATCTGTTCCTTGTGACAGAGAGAGAGAGAGAGAGAGAGAGAGGCATTGCAACCTGATGAGCATCCCATTGGGAAACAGGTCATAGACTAACAAAATCCTCATAAAAGGTTCTGATTTACAGTTCCCCCTCTTCTACTCCAAATCCCTGACTTGGATGTTTAAGGAAACTATATGTATTGTTTCAGCTATTTAATTTGTCAGACTAAAATTTTAACACCAAAGGGACAAAGTCCATAATATGTAATGCCCAGAAGCAACTGCCTATGATTTTATTTATTTTTTTGGAGAGGTGATGGGGAAAGTTGTTAATTATCCTTGAGTTTCCTGGGGAGCAAATGTTACACCTTGCAGAGCTAGTTGGGAGATGAAACGGGCCTCTGAGTTAAGGAGTCCCCAGTACTATCAGTGATTAAAAGTACCAAAAAACAGATTTGAAAACGTTAACAGTGGGATTCAGATAATTTTTTAAAAGCAAAATCAAGTGCAATTTTGTTTACAAAATGGTGTATATTAAAGATTTTTTCTATTTCAGATGTAATTTAGAGAGAAAATATTAGCTTAAAACTCTTTTGATGTCTGCTGTTGTGACACATCCCATTGCTGGCAATGTGGTGCACACCCGAGAACTTTTAACTACGGCTCCGACAGCCTCTGAGTGCTGCGTTGCTAGCTCCTATGCAATGCTTTGTCTGCTCTGGCGTTACAGGGAATGGGTGTTCCCCTGGTATTGCAGCAGGTGCGGAGGCGTTCCTTCCACCTGAGATGATACGAGTAAACTTCCTGCAATGCTTCAGAAGAGGACAGCTGATTATAAAGGAGGCGGGTCCTTCCAGCTTCGCTGTGACCCCTGCGTGGGGTAGGACGCGCTAGGGCGAACTCTTACTGTTTCTGGTGTTAAGAGTGGTTAGAGGCGTCACAAGGGGAGTTGCTGAATTAGAAGTCATTTAAAGAACTCCATTTCTGTTCTAACAGTTTTCTCAACTTTTGCCTTCCCAAGCTACGGATTTCTGTTCTAAATACAAAAAGTTCATGCCACTTTTTAATATTAAAAACCTTAAAGTCAAAATATTTCTGATTTTTCTTTTCAAATTTTCCCTTTATCATCTATTTCCAAAAGTCTTGTACTCTCTGTTATGGGGGGAAAAATGCTCATTTCCATACCGTTTACTGCTTTCTAGACTGGAAAGCTGCTGGTCAGAGACCCCACTCCTAAAAACAGCTTGCACAAACTCTGCCAGAAGGTTCACAGAGCTTTACGAAGGGCTGCCTGCCCTTAGCGCCAGCTTCCTGAGCATTTACGGTGGGAAGGCTGCGTGTCCCGGCATCGAGAAGCGCCAGCCTGACAGGGCTGCAGGGGCAGGGTTTCGAGTTGTCCGGGACCGGGACCAGGGCGAGGAAGGCTGCGGGGCTCAGGTCCGCACCTCGGGACGGCCTTTCTGCGTTACCGGCAGTGGGCGACGGCGTGTCATTGGAGCAAAGCTAGGATAGGGGTGGGACTGGGGCTCCCCGCTGCGGCGGCTCCCCAATGAGGGGGCTCCCCGCCGCGGCCGTCCGCGGGCCCTGATGAATGCGCCCAAGTCCACTAGAGATCCCTCCTCGGCTCCGAGCTTTTGAGCGCTTACGCTGTTTCTAAACTGGCTGGTTTTCGGGGTGGCGCCGGCCCGGCATGGAAACCTCAGCAAAGAGGAGGGAGTTTGGGAGGGGGCCCTGGTGTCCACGCGGGGGCCTCGTGGGGGCGGGGCGGGGCCCGCGGTCACTCGGCGGCCTCGGATGGGGATGGAAAATGGCACTCATTTTTCGCCAACTTTCCAACAATTAAGGAAAGGACCGCTCTCCTCGGAAGCTGACTGTGGGCTTTACGAGGCCGACAAGGGGGCCCGTGACTCCGGAAAGTTAAGAATCCCGGGACTACGGAGACTCCCGAGCGGGTGGGACGCGGCCACTACCGTGACAGCCACTCGGGGGAGGAGGCGGGCGCTCCGGAGGAAGGGGCGGGGCCTCGACGGCGGAAGGGGCGTGCCCTCGCCGTCGGAGCAGGAAGTTTGGAGCTGTCGTCGCCGCCTCCGCCTCCCCCCAGGCCGCCAAGGCCCTGGGTTCGTCCCCGCGGCCCCAGACCCACGATCGCCGCTCACGCCCCGGCCGCGGCGACGCGGGCCCCCCCGCCGCCATGCATGACGCCTTCGAGCCGGTGCCGATCCTGGAGAAGCTGCCGCTGCAGATCGACTGTCTGGCGGCCTGGGGTGAGAGGAGGGGGGCGGGCGTGCGAGCGTGCGTGTGTGTGAGTGTGCGCGTGTATGTGCGTGTGTGCTGTGTGTATGTGTGTGTACGTGTATGTGCGTGTGTGAGTGTGCGTGTGTATGTGTGTGTGTGAGTGTGTGTGCGCGTGTATGTGCGTGTGTGCTGTGTGTATGTGTGTGTGCGTGTATGTGTGTGCGTGTGTATGTGTGAGTGCGCGCGTGTACGTGTGTCCGTGTGTGTGAGTGTGCGTGTGCGCGCGCAGCCGGGCCTTCACGGGGCCCCCGCCGTGGGGGGGCGCAGGTGGGAACTGGCCCTTGGCGGTGCCCGGGGGCATTCCCAGCCTCGGTGAGCGGGCGGCGTCGCTCCGTCGTGGGGCGCTGGGCCGCGGGCCGGACCGGGGCTGACGTCCCCGCAGCACCCCGTGGGGCCGCGCTCGGCACCCCCGCCGTCCTCTGCCGGCCGGCTTGGGACGGGGCCGGGCCCAGCCCCGGGTGCGAGGCTCGGCTTTGTGGCTTTGTTGTTCGCCGCTGCGGGCGGAGGGTTGTGCCAAGGTGTCCCGAGATGTAGCCCGTAAGTACTGCGGGGCGAAGACCCGGGCCTGGGGTCTCCCGACTGACCCGGTGGCGGAGAGGTCTCGTCGGGCCGGCTTGGCCCAGCCCGGGCAGCGCAGGAAAGCATTGGTTAGTGTTTACGGGGAGTGGGGATACAACTGCGAAAATAAAGAGGTTCGGCCCTGTGTGTCTGCGCCTTCCGATGGGGACCCAGAACTTCAGACCCACGCGTGTAGATTGGGGAATGGCAGATTGACGGACTCCTTTCGGAAAGACAGCACGGTTTATTTGGTCATGGCTGGGCTAAACCTGTCTATGAATGGATGAAAGCCTTAGGTCAGACGACTAATAACAGATGAGTTTGGGTGAATTTTGACCATTCCATTAACTTCCAAGTTTGTAACATCGGAATGGCATTGGGGCTGAGTGAAACGAGTGTCCGTTGGCAGATATAAAATCATCTGGTAGAAAAACCTGACCTAGCACCTAAGCAAATCTGCGCCATTATTCTACTTGTAGTTTACAAGCATGCCTTCAAAAGTGTTGAACTTTACTTGAAATCAGGCATCCTTTAAGAAGCTGATCCAAATTTTGGGGATCAAGAGAGGATCCCACCTACTATAAAAATTTCTCTGAGACTACAGTCTCTCACCATTAAGTTTAGGACAGCAAGGACAAAATATTAATAGAGTGTGTGGTTTGTATATGAGGGATTCATAGTAAATATAGAATATGAAGTATACTGCTTTAGAATCTTGACTTCTCGGAGGGAAAGGGTCATGTTATATGATGAAGGTGAATACCCAGTCTCCTCCATAGTTTTGTCATTGACTTAGTTTATAACTTAATTCACATCTGCCTTAGGTTTTCCAATGGTACAGCTAACTGACACAGCTGAACTTTGTTACAAGAATGTAAGGCACATTGATAAAGTCATGTGAATATTGTACTTTTTCTTCTTTCAAAGGAGCATTAGATCACATGAAACTCCTGTCTGAAAGAGAGATATGGTTTACCTTAAGAAATCCCAAATAAAAAGAGTGATCAGAGAGTTTCAGTCCCTGAAGAATAATATCTACTACTCTGACCTGTACCCTTATTTTGTAACTTCTTTGATCCTTGATCAAGGGAACATTTTAGTAGAAGTGGAAAACAGGACAGTATGTTATTAAAACATTATTTTGCTTGCTCACTGCCTTTTGAGGCAGTGTTGCTATGATACCACCAACTGTGGGAAAGGCTGGTCAGTTTTGCAGACTATGATTTTTTGAACTTTTCCTTATGGCTTTTGAAGAACCATCAAACCTAAAAGTTTGCTCCGCTACCTGGCATTCAGCTAGTGAAATATACATACATTCAACCTCTACATATCCCTACAGAATACCTTTAAAAATAAATAATCCCTCCACTCTGTGAGTGACCTCTCCTGATTAGAATTAGCTCAGTTTTGGGCTGGCCCTGGTTTAGAGGACACTACAAAACTTAGTCTTTTTCTTTCTTTTTTTTTTTTTAATGTAGCTTTTTATTGATATCTTTTCTTACATCACCTACATTTCCCCTGTAGCCATTCTCCACTCCTGTTTTTTTTTAAAGATGAAGAAGAGAAAAATCAAAGTTAAACACATTGAAAGCATACGCAGTGTTCTAAGCAGGAATATATCTTACCTTTTTTTCTTCCTTAGGGCCATTCTTATTAGTTATAACGTTGCAACATTCAGTTTCAGTTGTAGTCATTATCTATCTTATTTTCCTGACTTTGCTTACTTCAGTTTGTATCAGTTCATATAAATCTTTCCATGCTTCTCTGTATTTATCATATTTGTCATTTCTTACAGAGCAGTCATAGTCCATTACATTCGTATACCACTATTTGTGTAGCCATTCCTTAGTTGATGGGTATTAACTTTGTTTCCAATTCTTTGCTACTACAAAAAATGCTGCTGTGAATATTTTGGTGTACTTAGAGCCTTTCTTTTTTGTCAGTGACCTTTTTGGGATATATACTTAGCTGTGGCATCTCTGGGTCAAATTTTATGGACGTTTTAGGCACTTGAGTTGTGTAATTTCAAACTTCTCAGAATGGTTGTACTAAGTCAGGGTGCTATTAACAGTATATTAGTGCACCTATCAATCCCTCCAACATTGACTTTTCCTACCTTTTGTCATCTTGGCAGTTTGCAACGTCTGAGATAAAACCTCAGGATGGTTTTGATTTACGTTTCCTTACTCATAGTGATTTGGAGCATTCTTTACAAGCTGTTAACAGAAATATTTGATGCAAATATTATTTTTTTCAAGGTGCTGGATCCTCTTCAAGGTTATCTCAGTGCCTTCTTTTTGGGTCTTGTCTCTTTTCTCCACCAACATTTTTGACGTCCAAGGATAGTAGTTAAAAACAGGTCCAGGCTTCAGAATCCCCAAGACTGATCTTTGTCAGGTGAGAACTAACAGTCCCCACAGGTGCTTGATGGGGTTACCTGGAGTCTAGACATATTTGCTAGACTTTGCCCTGGTCAGACAATATCTTCATTGTAATACTCAGTTCTGAGCACCGCTTTTTAGGAAGGAGACTTAAAAACTGGACTATTCATAGGACCAGTGCTTATTTTGAGTGTCCACTGACTATGAGCCATTTTTGTTTTATCCTTTAAAGATAAGATCATTTTCCTTGGCAGAAAAAAAGAAAATGGAGGTAAGCAGCTCTTTACTTTTTCTCTGCTCAATCAGGGGTTCCATCACCTCTTGATCCTCCTCCATTTCCCAGTGTGGCTTTCAAGAGAACCCTCTTTGTTGTCTTTAGCTCTCATTGCCAGCCTCAGCTCATTCAGAACTTTAGCACCCTCCTGGACGCTCCTCTTGTAAGACCATGCCTTGTTTGGGAATTCATTTTTAGTTAGTTGTCCTTCCTTTCATCTTTAAAAATTCAACATGGGTGATTTGTTCTCTGTGCCTCCCCAGTAGTATATATAACTCTCCCCTTTTCCTCCTCATTGGAAAGATGTATTTATTTCTCTTGGTGCATTTGAGAACTTTGTTCTGGAGTGTTTGTTTCTCTTGGGCTGACTTCCTTGCATAATTTTTAGTTCAAGGGATCCAGACTGGCCTTTCCATGAACCTTTTCAAAGCTCTTTCAAAATCTAGGGAATGTTTCAGACTTTGTGTGTTTTTCTTCTTCTCTGTCAGATACTTTTTTCTATAGTAGACCTATTTTTCACATCAGTCATGATGTTAAGAAGAATTAAACCTAATTGGAGGAATCACGAGAAAGAAGGAAAGAAATAAAAAAACAGAACAAAAGGAGAGTGACTGGTATACTTCCATCTGCATTCAGGTTCCTCTTCTTTCTCTGGAGGTGGGCAGCATGTTCCATTGTGAGTTTTTGGAGTCGTCTTAGGTCTTTGCATTGCTGAGAAGAGCCAAGTCTGTCAGTCAGTCACCGAACAGTGTGGCTGTTATTGTGTACAAAGTTCTCCTGGTTCTGCTCCTTTCACTCAGCATCAGTTCATATAAGTCCTTCCAGGCCTCTCTGAAGTCTGCCTGCTCACCATCTCTTATAGCACAATAGTTAATATTCCATTACATTCATAAACCACAACTTGTTCAGCCATTCCCCAATTCATGGGCATCCCCTCCATTTCCAATTACTTGCCTCAACAAAAAAAGCTGCTGTAAAATATTTTTCTACATTTAAGTCCTTTTCCCTTTTTTATGACCTTTTTGGGATACAGATGAAATAGTGGTATTCCCGGATCAATGGGCATGCACATCTTTATAGCCCTTTGGGTATAGTTCCAAATTGTTTTCCAAAATGGTTGGATCAGGCCACCTACAATGCATTAATTAACGTTCAGATTTTCCCTCATCTTCTCCAACATTTATCATTTTCCTGTTTTGTCATGTTAGCCAATCTGATAGATGTGAGGGGATAACTCAGAATTCTTTTGATTTTAATTTCTCTAATCAGTAGTGATTTAGAGTATTTTTCACATGACTATAGATATAACCTTTAATTTCTTTCTCTGAAAACTGCCTGTTCATATCCTTTGATCATTTATCAATTGAGGAATGACATGTATTCTTATAAATTTGACTCAGTTCTCTATTTATTTGAGAAATGAGACTTCTATCAGAGACACTGACTGTAAAAATTGTTTCCCAGCTTTCTGCTTCCCTTCTAATCTTGGTTGCCTTGACTTTGTTTGGGCAAAAACTTTTCAATTTAATGTACTCAAAGTCATCCATTTTGCATTTCACAGTGTTGTCTGTCTCTTGTTTGGTCATAAATTTTTCCCTGCTCTGTAGACCTGTGTCATGTATTTTTGATTGAATGCTCACTTCTCTCCATGGTCTCCATCACTTCCATGACTGAAACCAGTTCCTCTTGGCTGGTGAAAATCAGATCTAAAATAAAATTCCTCTTTAGAAGATGGAGAGCCCACTTCTCCACTAATGTTTCTGTCACTTCCAACACTGAAACTAGCTCCTCCTTTTGGTGAGGATGAGATTCAAAGTGGAATTTCCACTTTTTAGATGATGGTATCATTCACATTTTTAGAAGCTCTGCTTTTGGCAGAGAGGGGAAGCTCCAGCAAATATCTGGATAATTGAAATTCTCAGTCACAATTCCATGTCATACTTCTGTGTCAGCCTTGTTTTCTTTTTTCTCTTGCTGTCCAGCTGGATTAGAGTATGTTCTGATAACAGTATCAGTCCTCTTTGATCTTCATTGAAATGTTCTCTACCATGCTTTCTCCTCCTTTGGTTCTTGGCTTCCTCATGTCATTATATCTTATTTAATATATAATGCTACCCTGTCCCCACCCTTTTACTTGTTCTGTTTCTGCTGCATAACTATACCTTTCTGTAGACATATTTCATTCATAGATCTGTTAGAGAATTCTCTCAGCTGAGAGGAATGAGACATCTTGGTGAAGACAGTACATGTTAGTGGATCCAGTGACTATGGGACAAAGATTGGAGGCTAAAATAAAAGCAAGTAATTTAACACTTTTCCCAGGAGTGGGAACGGTAAAGAAGGGTCCTTATTCAAAGGAGAAAAGTGAGGTGTCTGGGAGATTATTTACCATGCAATTGACAGGGTTTCTTATTGGAGTGAAGAGACATTCCCTGTTCAAGGGCAGAAGATGAGGGGAAGTCACAGATACTTTTACAATAGTGGAAGAAATCTTTTTAGATAAAACTGCAGGGTTGAGGTAACCATTTAGATGGGACAACAGATGTTTCTTACCCAAGGATCATAAAGACTTGCTACAGTAGTGGATGCAACCATCTGCTTTACCTGTTACATTTTATTTCTCCTTACTTTCCACTGTTAGGCCGCCAGGCGGTTGAAGGATTTCTTCATTGTTGGTTCGGAAAGATGTCAAGAAACGATTGTGTTTCCTGTTGTGTCCCACAGGTCCCATTCTACCAAATCTCACTGATAACTGTGAGGTCAAATTTGCCTCTTTGTGTTAGTACCCTTAGTTCTCTTTGCTTGTTATGGACTTTATGTATTTGTGTTTAAGTGTCTGAGACCACGAGTTTTTATCACTGGCTCCCTTCTTGGATTTTGCCTCCTGTGAATTTCTGGGTGTTTTTCATTCTTTCATACTTTCATCTTTTCATTCTTTCTATGCTCTCTAGAGTATCTAGAAGGAAGAGACAGCTAGGTGGTGTAATGGATAGAGTGCAGGGCCTGGAGTCAGGAAGACCTGACTTCAATTCTAGCCTCAAATACTCACTTTCCTTGTGATCTTGGGCAAGTCATTTAACTTTTTGCCCAAGTTTGTTTCAGTCACTGCTTGCCTTAGTTTCCTCAATGGTAAACTCTTTCTAGGAGTGTTGTAAGGAGATCAGATGAGATCATATTTGTAAAGCCCTTAGCCGGTGCCTCGCTCGTAGTAGGAGCTTAGTAAGTGTTTGTTCCCTTCCCTTCACCTGTCTAACTTTGTGTGGTTGTAAGCAAACTGTATTTTCTCATCCATTTTCTTTTCTCTTTTGATATTGATATGCTGTGTTTTCCTATTACCTTCGTCTCCTTCCTCTAACCATTGAGAAATTAACCAATACATCAGCCAAATCTAAAAATATATTGAGTAATCTATACTCATAATTCCATACCTGTGCAAAAAAGGGCAGGAGGTAGTTACTCTTTTCAGTCTTTTTGTTTTTATCAGCAAAAAGCAAACATATGTAACGTTACTTCTTCCTGAGGTTTTCTGGGAGATGCCACGCCTGGAGCCCCCCTAGATTCTGACAGTGAGATTTCTTTTACGTTGGCCAGAACCAGGCTTTGATCTCGCTTCTTGGCCACCAACTCTTATTATTATGATATCTTCTTCCATTACCATTTAAACTCCTTCAGGGTACCTGGCTTATTTGTGCTTGTATTCCTAGTGTTTAGCATGGTGCCTCACACATAGTAAGCACTTAAATAAATGTTCTGTTATCTATCTGTCCATCCATCTGTCTATCCATCTAGTCATTATTGGGCATGGAAAGAATAGGAAGTATATATGTACCACTCCTAATGTAATTTCATTGCCTTCACCTTTGTAAAGTCAGAGGTTTGCATTTTTAATTTGTTAGCTTTATTCATTGTAGGTTTTTATGTATACTATACATGAAGGTAAAATTCCCTCTTTTATTCCATCTATTCAGTTTTTATTTAAAAGGATTTTCATATTCTTAAATTTAATAATTCATGTGTCAAACTTTTAAATAATTGCTGTAACAGTATTTAAAAATATGATTATAAACCCAGTATGTTTTTAAAAAATGCAAATGCTATCAGTAGAATTCTTTTTTAATATTCTGTTCCAATAGAATCCTCCAGCAATTCATTGTTTTGTCATTGCCACTTAAAAATCTCAAAAGAAACACATTGCTTTTCCTTTTTATGTACTGTTTGCTTTTAAAAAATAATTTCCTGCCCTGTAGACATTGAGGAAATGAATTTTAGAAAACAAACCATATTAGGTTCCTCATTTATCTTTCTCTAACAACACATTGATCTGTGACAAAGATCAATTCTTTGACTTAGCATCAAAGGAAAATAAATGCCAAACTCTGTGTGATCCAGCACTAAGTCTTGGGTACCAAGAAACAATTGTGAGAAGGTATAGTTAATTGTCTTCCATGGCTTTATCTTCAAGAAATTAAACCATTACACCTGGGGGAGACTGTGTGTTGTGCTTGCCAAAGTGCTGGAGTTGGCTTCAGAGGAGCCAACTTGCAATTTATGTGACCATCTGTAAATCACTTCCTCAGGTTTCAGTTTCTTGATTTGTAAAATGAAGGAGTTGGATTACAATCTAGATGATTCTGAAGTTCTTTCTAGCTCATAGTCTGTGATTTTCAAACATCAGTCATATCTCTTCAGCATTTGTCTTTTCAGACCAAAATTGTCTTCGTTTTTAATCACTTATCCCCATAGAAAAGTCCTTGATTTATTGAAATATCTGAAAAATTTGGGGCCTTATATGCCTAATAATTCTATTAAATTTTCCATAATGCCCAGTACAGTACTGGGTTTAATAAAAATGTATTAGTTTAGCACTTGATTCTTAGAGCTCTGTTGAATGAGTACATTCCCCAGCATTGAAAGCTGCTCTGATTTTTCTTCCACCATACACTTAAGTGTTCTGGGGTGGGGAGTATTGGCTTGAGGTAGTAGGGTTATATTGGACCTCACTGAACTCCATCTCTTTCTTTCCAGAGGAATGGCTTCTGGTAGGAACCAAGCAAGGTCATCTCCTCCTCTATAGGATTCGGAAGGATATTGGTGAGTAGCACAGGCCTCTAGAAAGTGGCCCTTTCCAGAGCAAGAGCATAGCAAGTTCTAAGCCCCAAATGACTTCTTTTAGTCATAGAGTATTTTTAGAAAAGAAGATGACATCCAAAATTTCTTTCACTGCAAAACTCAGTGACCCTGTGACCTTTAAGTTAGGTCTTTGACAGATATCCAGGGATCTCTTTGTTCGTGATACCTGTGGTTCATTTAAAGGCTCGCAGTAGGTGACTGGGGGAAAGCATGTTAGATCAGGATTTAGTTAGTAGACCTGGATTCTTAATCTGCCCCTCGTTAGCCACATTTCCTGTGTAACATGCAGACTTGTAAAGATGAAATGGGGTAATCTAGAGACTGTGGGATTTGGAGTCAGATGACCTGGGCTAAAAAAATCCCAGCACAGCCAGTGATTATCTTTATAACTTTGGGCGATTCACTCGATTTCTAGGCCTCAGTTTCCTCAACTGTTAATGAGGATAAGGGGACCTCAAATCCATTTTTAAATCTAAACTCCTGTGTGAAGATTGAAGACTGTAAGACATTATTATTCCCTTGTAAGGTGATGTTACAAAGCTCTGGTCAGGATACTGGGCTATTCCTTTGATGCTGAAACATTTCATTGTGTCTCAGAACAAGGGCTAGACTGGGTCAGAAAAACTGGAGGCCTTTGTCAATAATAGTATAGGATGATTTGGAAATGATTCTGTTGCAAAGCTCTTCCTATAAGTTATCCAAAACCAAACCATTATCCACACCCTTTTCTAGTTTTCTGTCTTCTTTGTCTGAAGATTTGATATGTGTGTTTATAATATGCACAGACATAAGTTGCAGATGGCCAACTTTTGGTAGTATATGTCATATAGCCAGGGTATATATATCCTCTTTGGTACCTCTGGTAAATTATTTAGTCTCTGTGTGTTTTATTTATTCCCCAAAGTAAACTGGTATAGCGATGTTAACCAAACTCAGAGGATTGGTAAATCTTTCATTTAATCAAGTGCTTCAGGAAACTTCATTCTTTCCCCAGATAACCCTAAGAAGTATCTCATAGTAGCCCAGCCCTTGGTAATGTAGATCTGGAATCCTGGCAGCCCAGTGGTTCAAAGATTGACCTGAAGAATCAGGTTCAGTTCACTTCATCATTTCAGAATCCCAAAACCACCATGGGTTTCCTGAGGAATAGGATCAAAGGAACATACACTTAGCGATGGGAGGGATCTCAGAGGCCATCTAATCCAACCCCTTTATTGTACAGTTAAAAAAACTGAGGCCTGGAGAAGTTAGGTGACTGACCCAAAGTCACCCACAGAGTGTAAACATCAGAGGTGGGATTTAAACCTCAGTCTCTCGATGCAGGGTTCTTTCCACTATACTGTGTTATTTCCTGAATAGACTTGGGTCTTCTCATCTCAGTCTAGAAGTTATAGAGCTTTTTCAGGATTGGACCAGATGGGGCTGACACTGGGCCTTTGAGGAAGGGAGAAAGGTTGATTTCAATTTGGCATTCGTCTATACCTCCCCACTCTCTCCTACTTGCGTTACATTTTGTGCTTTTTTCAAGACACTAAGAGAATTCTTATTCCATAAAAATAAATAAGCCAAATAAGTAAAGTATTACATCAGGGAGGACATAGCTAAGATTTTCCTTTTCCTACTAGGGAGTATGTCACCCCGGATGCAGTTCCGAGTTTCCAACAAATTTTTGGGCTCTGTCAGATTCTTCATGTGTAGCATACATGGAAGAAGTAAAACAGGGCCTTGGTGACAAACAAAGAGTGATCACAAGTTGTGTATGATATCCATATGGAAAATATGAAAAATGTTTAACATTAAAAATGCTCTCCATTTATATTAGACCTATTTCTCTTTGTTTCCTGGGACATTTCTAAGGCTGATTTTTAGTCAGGTTGGGCAGAAGTCATATATTCCTGTGGTATATAATGTTTTACTCATTTTTGCAACAGTACTAACAGATATGGCATCACTTGAAAGTGGCAGTAAGTTTGGGTGCTTAAGACTGCTTTAACTCTTGGGTTGGAATTGAGTGTGTGCTCTGTCCTTTGCTCTGATCCATAGAGTAGTTCCTGGGCTTTACTTTTCTAGACCTAAAGACTTCTTTGGGATTGGTCCTTCAACTTGTGTTCTTTTATTTGACAACTTCATGAAAGCCCCTTCCTTTCAGAATTTCTTGTCTAGGCCCTTGTTAGAAAGAGTTGAGTTCTGCAGGCCCACAAGTACCTTTCAGCTGAATTAAACTCTTCTGGTGGGATCTTGCTCTGCTGTTAAGGGAAGGGGCATGAGTGTTTTTAAGTTGCTTTTAAGTTGAAGTGCAAACATTTTTACTCTTTTTGGCAAAGACAACAGGAAGTTTTCTATCTATGAAAGCTTATCTTTTTGATATTTCTTCAAAGAAATTTATAAAATTTTTTGCTTGTGTTTCGTGAGATTGCCTAATGGATTTCTTCATTAGAACTGTATGCAATTACTTCTTTTTCATAGGTTGCAACAGATTTGAAGTAACTCTAGAAAAATCCAACAAGAACTTCTCCAAAAAGATTCAACAGGTGGGCAACCAGGGCAGTAATAATGGCTAGAATTTGAAAGGGGGTAGGGGTCGGTGCCTGTGTCAGTGTTCCCTTTAATGGTAATCTCTGCCAACTGCTTCAGTCCCTCCCATTTCTCCCCATGACAGGGAAACCCTCTGGGCACACAGCTCACAGAGTGAGGTCTTCTTTCACAGGAAGTTGTGGTCTCATATAAAAAACCTACAGATTTTCCCCCTTAACTTTTAAGAAGTACTGTGAATCCTTTGTCAGTATTGTAGCCAAATGAACAAGGGTGGGCAGATTTTCAACATTCTTTGTTTGAGTTAAATGATTTGCTTATTTTTCTTTTAGATCCATGTGGTTTCTCAGTTTAAGATTCTGGTCAGTTTGTTAGGTAAGTGAAGAAAGAATTCTTTTGTGTTTTGGGGCTTTCCATTATGTCATGTGTCTTGTCTCATACTGTTGGAGGTGGTTACTATCTTTGGATACCATAGAGGACTAGCTCTAAAGGATCTCTCATCCTGCTTGGGGTAGGACCTGTATTAGAGGGCCTATTCTGACAATGATGCTAATCCATCACCCTTACTCTGGCTTTACTCTTAGTTCAGTGTACTAGCTTTTCAAAGTCTTTTTGGATATCAGTTGTTTCCTACTGTTAGTTATTCTTTCCAGGGCTGCAAATTTGATGAATAGAATCATTGATAAAAGTGTTAAATAGTACAGGGCCAAGTACAGATTCCTGGGATTCTCCACTGTCATTCTCTTGCTGATATTGGGACATTAACAAGCTACTCTCCTATTGGTCTGAATCCATCTCTCTACCTTCTCTACAAAGATAGTGTTAGTCCTTTTATTAAAAAAAAAAATTCGTTAAGATCAAGATAAACTATTTCCCAACATCTACTAGTTCATTAATCCTGTCCAAAAAAGAAAAGGAGATTAATCTGACATGACCTGTTTTTGATGAAGCCATGTCAACCCTTGGCTTCATCTCTTCCCTTTCTAAATGGTTACTCATCATTTCATTCATGATCCATTCTAGAATTATCCTTGGCATCAAAGTCAAGCTTGGCTTCTGTGACCACATGTCCAAGAAAATAGACCACTGAAGAGTTTAAGTAGTTTCAGGAATATCCCCAAGTGGAATACATTTATTAAATCACCCTAGAGGCACTAAGGACCTAGATGAGCATTGTATATATTTCCCTGACAAAGAGGCACCTTCGACTTTGGGTTGGGATAAAGTGCAGTGGCTTTCCTTTCTTGTTTGGAGCTCTCCGTGTTACACTTCAGAGTCCATTTCTAGGCTTAACTTTTGTTTCTCTCAGCTCTTTGGAAAAGAGAGCAAAGGACTGCTTCAGAGTCACTCAGCTACCCCTTAGGGAACGGATTCAGGGCCCTCCACCACCTGGCCTCTGTTACTTTGCCGGCCTTATTTCATACCGCACCTTTCCATTCACTCTCCATGGCAGGTAATTGGACGCCTAGCTGTGGCCCACTTCCGTCCTACAGTCTCTCACCTCCATGCATTCATGCAGACTTGGAACACACTTCCTGTTTCTCTACCTCTTAGAATCCTTCTCTTTCTTCTAGGCTCAGGTCAGTCAGCACTTCCTCCTTGAAACCTTCCCTGATTACTTGTCCTCACATGACCACTGAAGTTCTCTTTCCTCACATTTCCTAGAGCACACTGACTCTTCAGTTTGTACCTATCACTTCCTGCCTTGTGTTTTATTGACTTAGGTCCATGTCCTCTTTCCCACCCCCACACCCCAGGAGGCTAGAAAGTTCCACCTGGTCAGGGACCTTGCACTTTTCACCACTGTACTCCTCCTTCTACCTAACACAGTGCCCTGAATGTAGGCAGCTTGTAATAAAAATTGAATAAATTGAGGGAAAGCTAAGTTCAGAAGTCTGATGCAGTGACTTCCTGGATTTTTTTTTGGTTGGTACATAGAAATGAATCAGTCATCTTTGTCTGAAGCTGAAATTAATTTTTGATTTTGTTCCTTTAGACAAAGGGTTCTTAATCTGAAGTCTGTGAAATTGTTTTTTTTTTAAAAAATAATTGTATTTTGTAATAATTGATATCCTTTGAGATTCTTTGTATTTTATTTTATGCATTTAAAAACATTCTCAGATGGGGTTCATAGGATTTGCCAGATTTACTCTGAAGTGTCATCTAAGCCTTTCCATATTGTTTCCTTTCTCTCCCCTCATTAAATAATTGAAAAGTAATTATATGTCTCTTTTAAAACAGAAAATAACATTTATGTTCACGACCTGTTGACATTTCAACAAATTACTACTGTTTCAAAGGCAAAGGGGGCTTCTCTGTTTACTTGTGACCTCCAGGTAAGTTCAGGCAAGATAATTCATTGTTCTTTTTTAAAAAATTCATTGTTCTTTAGCTATTTCTTACATTATGGAGTAGGATAGTGGCATGGGTTTTCCAAAACAGCAGAAATGAAAAATAAGATTTATTTTGGTTTGAATTTAGGCCAACTCCCAAATAAGCTATGCCCCTAAAATGCCTTTTTTTTAAAAAGGAAAGAAAACATAGAAGGGCATCCTGAAAAATAATTGCACAAAATTACTATTTCAAAATTTTCCTGCAAAACTTTAATGTAAAACTGTAAATTTTAATCTTTTCAGTTGAATAAACATTAAATATTCATTTTTATCATAACTGCTGTCTGTCTTCATAACTTTTGTTGTTAAGAATGCAGTTATAAACTCAACTCTGGTTTTATGTAAGGCAGATTTGAGGAAAAATATGGCATATATTTGGACCAATGCCTAAGTATTTAAGTGAGAGGCACTTTGACAGAGTAGATAGAGAACTGTTTTTAGAACATAGCAGACCTAGGTTCAAATCCTGCCTCTGACACATCCCAGACAACACATTATCCTCTTAGTGCTCGAGGTCACTGTATCACTAAGACATAAGTTGCAATGAGGAATCAGTCTGCATTAATAGAGGTAGTCTCTTCACTGTAGTCTAGTACAGGGGTGGGGAATCTGTGTCCTCCTATGTCCTTTGGTGTGGTCGTTTGATGGACTCCAAGTTTTACGGAACAAATCCTTTTATTAAGGGAATTTGTTCTGTGAAGTTTGGATTCAGGCAGAGTTACACTTGAGGACCCAGAGGGCCATATGTAACCTTGAGGCTGCAGGTTCCCCATCCTTGCTAGTACCTATCTCTCTCCCCTACTTAAATATTTCAGTGAATTTTTAATCATTATGGTGATATTCTCTCCATTGGTGCAGATAATAACATCCAAGGTTTTTTATTCTTCATGATGGGTGGCCATAGCGAGAGAATTCACCACTAAGTCAACCTCCTGATTATAAGTCTTATTGTACTTTGCTAGGCTAGTCCTTCGAAAGCAGATTTAATTTATCACCAAAGCTTTTCCAATATGGCTGAACTAGATTTTGCTCCACTGACATGGCCTTCAAGAACCTAGGCCTAAAGTGGTCTGAATGACATTGTGTCAGCCTAGGATTAAACTTTTGCCATAGAGAATCCCTCCCGACCTACCATAGTAACAGTCTGTATTGAGCCATGGGGGACACAAAATATGCCCTCAGGGAGCTTATGATTTCATTTAGAAAATGCAGGTATGTTCTCAGTGTTCTTTCTCCCTCTTCACTGTAGTCTCTACCTCGTCTCATTTCACATCTGGCCCCAAACCCTCTTTGTTCTGTCGGGAGCCTTTCTCGATGTGTTGTACTGCTGTCTGAGCTCTTCTCTCCTTCTCATCCCTTGGACGTCTGTATGCTCAGTTGGTGCTGTGCTCGATTTCTGCTAATAAGTTGTTATTGTTCTTGATTCTTTGCACAAGATGGGTGTTTTTTGAGGGACTAGTCACATGTTGAGTGTGCGTGGTGTGTGTGTGTGTGATAACAGTGTATTAGCAAAAACAAATAATGGTGTGTGTATGTGTAATAATAACAAACAACGTATTAGCAAAAACAAATAATAATGCACCAGCTGAGAAGATAAAAATGATATAATGGCTCAGACCTGAGCAGGGTAAGTCAAGAACGGCTCTCTGCAGGTGGTAGATTTAGGGTCAGGTTTGAAAAGAGATGAGGGAGACAGATCAGCAGAAAGGGAGAGAGAATACGGTGAACAAATGTTTTTTCTAAATGACATCTTACTCTATGTGTGTATGGATATACACATATGTGTGTGTACACAATATAGCGTATGATTTTAGTGTCACAAGTTGGAACGGTCACCACACATAGTTTTGCAAGACTCATCTAAGTGAGAGGTTAGTAATCTTAAGTGGTTTGTCCTGGAAAGGTTTTGGTCTCTTTCCTTCTGATGTGTTCTAGGATGGTGACAGGTTGTCTGGCCCGTCATTGACTTTATAGGAAGGAGGGGAATTGAGTTCTTGTCAGTTTTCAGCTGTTATGAGCTTGTCTGGTGGGAAACGAAAGAACTTGACTTTGTGCTGACTTTTGGAAATCAGAATTGGATGATGGGGAGGGGACAAACAAGGAGAGAAGAGGACAAGGGAACGTGGTGACAGCAGCTAGCTACTGTGAAAATGCATCTGTAAGTTGTTTGGGGCACATTTGCTATAGATTTCTGACCACTGAGCTCCTATGGTAAGAGTCTTTATGTTTAGATACGTGAGAGAGACATCAAGAAGGAAAGGAAATATAATTTACCTGGGCAGAAGCTTGTATTGTTTGAATAGATCATTTCTTAAACTTATAGCTCCTGTTTGTGTTGGTGCTTTCAGTGGGCAGCCAGGAAAAAGGGCGAACAAGATGTTGGTCTTTTCCTACTAACTGTTTCTGAATACGTTTTGGGCACCAGCAACATTCTGTTGGACTCCTCTGATAATAATGAATTTTATAAGAGAATTACTGAGACTATATTAAATTAACTCATTCGAAACATAAATGGAGTATTCATTTTTAGCTGCACCTTAGCTTTGAGCTAATTGAGAGTCTGTGACGTAACAATATTATTTTCTCCATTTGTCCTGCTCTGCTGCCAATACTTTGGATTCTCTTATCAGCACACTGACACAGGTGAGGAAGTGCTGCGGATGTGTGTGGCTGTAAAGAAGAAACTCCAGCTGTATTTCTGGAAGGACAGAGAGTTTCATGAACTGCAGGTATGTTCAGCTGTGAGTCAGGACTTGGGCCCCTGCTGAAGTTATCATTCATTCTGAAGGCCTCCAATGGACCTGTAGCAAAAATCCAGGATGTCACATTCCAATTCTCCCTAAGAAAGGCAACATAACCTAGCAGATAGAAAGTTAGCCTTGGAATCAGGAAGATCGGGCAATATACTCACTCTAGAGCCGTGGAATAGGTATTGAACATCTCTGTGCCCCAGGGGATGAGCTTCATTGATAATTAAGCTCCTCAGTATAGGGAGCTCTTTATACTGATGAAATCACAGGTCTGGTTTTTTTATAAAAAGCTGTCTAAATGATAATTCTGCTACTCATTTCTCCAGGGTTCTCACTATTAAAAGAGAGATGTGATACAAATTCAGTCATTTGGATTCTTTGTTGAACCAGTGGGTATTTATCTTACACCAAATATCTCTTGTTCAGTATGTGGTAGGAAGCCTCCTTTCAGGGCACATTTTAGTACTGTGCTCCACTCTGGGCATGACCACTTTTTCAGAATGGGGGTAGGGATGGCAGATCATGGTTTTTGATTCTTAACATCTTTCCCAGATAAATTGACTCCTTCTTTCTTCAGGGGGACTTTAGTGTACCAGATGTGCCCAAGTCCATGGCATGGTGTGAAAATTCCATTTGTGTGGGTTTCAAGAGAGACTACTATCTGATAAGGGTAAGTCTTCAACTCGACACAGCAGAACATAGTTGGAGTTGTTTTTGCAAAAATCCTACTGCGTGCACAGGCAGAGTGGGGGAGAGTTCCACATGGTAAATGCAACTCTCCAGCACACTTAAATTCAGCAAATACTTACTAATCATCAGTTCTATACAAATCATTTTTGTAGGTGCTGGGGAAAAAGTTTAGATGAGACCTTTCTTCTTTGGGTTTAGACTTACTTTCAGTTGTAGTGGGATATGATGCAAACACAGATACTTTGTTAACATTTTTTCTTGTAGCTAAGTGCATTAGAGAAGTCTAAAAGTGTATTGTGAAGTCCAGGAGTAATGTTGTCAGCAAAGAGCATCAGGGAAGACTCCATAAGGGAGCTTTGTTTTCATTTGCGCTGGGCTTTAAAGGCTAGGCAAGAATTCATCAGGCATAAGGGTGAAAGGAGGCCATTCTGAGCGTGATGAACAGAGTGAACAAAGAGGGAGGGAGAGATAGGAAGTGTATGTGTTAGGGTGGTTCAGAGGGTGATAGAGCAGAGAGGTTCTTAACCTAGGGTCTAGGAACTTACTTTTTAAAATATTTTGACAATTATATTTCAATATAATATTTTGTGCCTATGCATTTTGGCTTATGCATTTCAAAATATTATTCTAAGAAGGCAACTGTAGGCTTCACCAGATTTACAAAGGAATCCACGACACAAAAAATGAAAAACCCCTGTGCTAGAGCATATATAGGAGGGCAGTTATAGGAGATAAAGCAGGGGTTGTAGAAAGGACTGGGAGCCAGGTTCTGAACTCCTTGAGAAAGTACAGAGAATAATCTGGGGACTATGGTATCTGGAGAAGATGATATATATCCTCTGTAAAATGAGGGATTGGATAAGAATTTTTAAGTGCTTAGCACATTGCCTGGCTTATAGTAAGTGCTGTGTACACATTAGCCATTATTGTTGTCTTAGTCCCTTCTGACTCTAAATGTGTGGTAGCATGAAGGAACGAACCTAAGCAGAGGAGGAATTGTTCGTGATGGTGGTAGGGGAGAGCCAAAAAGAAGAAGTACGCGGCCTCCTCCTTGCCTGGTGACAAAGTTTGGGGAATGAAGAGGAGATTTTGAGGAAAGAAGCTATATTCTGTCATAGAGAGCAGTGAGGGATATAGCGCCTCTGGAAAGTTTCCATGATTGCAAATAAAGCAAGTCTGTTAATGGGAAGACAGTTTGTTAAAAATAGAGGGATTTCCAGAGGGCACAAAGGAAAAGGAGCATAGTGGAATAGAGATGTCCATCTGTGGGTGTGGGAAACTGAAAAGTTGTCAGCAGGGAAGGGAACTTCTGCCTAGACAGCCTGTAGCCTGAATCAGAGGGGTCTTGAGGAGCTGTGGGCAGGAGATTGTTGTGTCCTCTCGTGTAGCAATGGGAATGTTGCTCCGGTTATCCTTTTCTGAATAAAGGGCAGAAGGAGGTCTAGGTGGGAGGGGTGTGGAGTATATGCATGAATGGTCACAGGCTGAATGGCACAATTCCTGCTATCACTGGGCCCTGATAAGGGCCTACATCACATGAGCCTCTAGTGTGGGACCTCACTGATTATAAAGGGTTGATTAGCATCCACAGCTCTGCCCCAGGGCCTGTTCAGAAATACTTGACTTACCCAAATGTTCTTTCTTGTCCAGCAATGCAGATAATTAAGAGTTGACTCTAACACCCGCAGCTTAATTATTTAATTATTTTACTTTCTTTTTATTTAGCATTTTATTTTTCCTTACTTACATGTGAAACAGTTTTTACCATTCATTTTTAAGATTCCAAGTTCCAGATTCTCTCCCTTCCTCCCTCCCCTCCCCACCTCATTGAGAAGGCGGTGAATTTGGTATAGGTTATATATGTGCATTGATTCTTACTTTTTTTTTAAAAGACTACTGGTATTATGACACTCGAAATCGCAACTTAAATTTCTCCTCCTTCACACCTCCTCTACTCAAACAGAACTTTGAGACTTGCTCTTCACAGATTTGATGACTTATATTATTTAGCTTATGTATAGGTTTGATGTATATCGTGCTATTGGCCCTCATTAGACTGTGACCTGGAAAGCAGACACTAGTTTCTTGTCTGGTTTTGCCTTTCTTTGTATTCACAGTGCCTAGCACAGGTCCAGGCTCACTAGGAGGCAATTGAGAAATGCTTGTGGACTTGAAGTGTATTGGGAAACCCCATCTTCCTGCCACTGCGGATCCAATTCCTGGACTTGCCACCCAGGGGCAAGCCCTCCTCATAAGAAGAGGAATACATATATATATTTTAAAAGTATGAATATGAGTTGATAACTTTTTTGATAGATAAAAAGAATTATTGCTCCTTCTATATGGTATTTAGGTTCTAAAGCAGTATTGAGAATTTTCTAGTTTTTAGGTTGTCTGTTTTTGAGCAAAAGTGTTCTAACTAACAGGGTCTCTTTTGGGGTACTGAACTTTTTTTGTTTTTGTAGGTAGATGGAAAAGGGTCCACCAAAGAGCTCTTTCCAACAGGGAAACAACTGGAGCCCTTGGTGGCACCTCTGGCAGATGGAAAAGTAGCTGTTGGTCAGGATGATCTCACCGTGGTACTGAATGAGGAGGGCAACTGTACGCAGAAATGTGCCCTGAATTGGACAGATATACCAATTTCCATGGGTGAGAACCCGCGGTAACTGTTCCCTTCCCGCACTCTTCTCTTCCCATCCCATTGTCCTCTTGGCTGTCTGATGCATGTAGTCTGAATCATTACCTTCAGATGTGCGTCACCCACCACATTTCTCTAATTATAAGCAATTGCGTGTTTTAGCGTCGTTAAAAACTGAGTATTCCAGTCTTTGTTAGAAGCTGTATTTTTCCAAAACAGAGGAATTTGTCAAGTGCAATGTCCAAGTGACCATATTAGGTAAGTGTGTGTGGTTGTCACTGTCTTCACGCACCTTTTCTTGCCTTTGCTCGTGCTGTTTCTCCTTGCTACAATACCTTTCCTTGACCGTGAGTACAAGCAGACTGCCTCTGGATGGCCCCAGACCATTCTTCCTATTCATCCACTCCGGACATCTTTTTAGAGCCATACACACGTTCAGATATGCTCCCCTTTGTATATACATCCATCCAAAATGTATGTTTAAAATTTGCTGGTGCCCTACAGTCTTCTCCCAGTTCTGCCCTCCCTCCCTGTTAACAAAAAACATTTAAGCATAACTGAACAAAACAGCTGCATCTGGCAGTTGGCAGCGTTCTGCTGATGTAGTTGCCCATCTCTCGCTAAGTGGCAGGGGAGGAGGCAGTGCATTTCAAGTTTAGATTTTGTAATTAATGTAAGTCTGGCTGCCTGTTCATTTTTTTGCTTACATTGTTACAGTCACAAGAGTATTTTGCCTTTGATTACATGATTGCGGTCATCGTGTATATTGTTCTTCTGATATTGCTTATTTTACTCTGTCAGATTGTACAAGTTAGTCTGGGTAACATTTTTAGGAAGTGATTTTTTAATATTTCTAGTTCTTTGTCCTTCATCTCCTTGTTAGTGGATTTTACTGTGTTTGTAGCCAGAGGTTTGGAAATTAAACAAGCTGCTTAGTAAGTATCACTCTGGTAATGAGATTGGGTCCTCACACACAGAACTTCATAGATGTCTGTTAATTGAAAATTTTCTTTTCTTTTCCTGCTTCTAGCCTAGTCTGTCAGACCTGGTGGTATCATCAGAATCATGACCATTATTGTGTGTAATTCATTTTCAGTAAGAAACTGCAGAATTTATGGAGCTTATGACTATTTGTAAGGAACTGAGAAGTATGCCTGTTTCCTTTGAGAAGCTCATAGTTTACCCGGGAAGAGACAAAGCTTTGTTATGTGCAACAACCAGAAAAATTCTACAAAGCTCTATATAAGTCAAGGCCTAGATTAGGTAGTCTAAAATTCAGTCAGGGGAAAGATAATTGTGAGTAGATAGGCAAAAGAGGTTTTGTGGAGATGAGACTTGAGGTGGACTCTGTGCGTGGCAGTGGGGATATAAAGACAAAAATGGACAGTCCATGTCTGCAGGCTTACATTTTAATAGGAAGGACTACACATGTAGGGGAGTGGTAGCCAGACAGAGGGAGTTTGTGCCCTGGGGAGACAGAAAATGATGAGCTGATCCAGAAGGACAGTCTGTTGTCACTCTTTTCAGAAGAAGACAGTGTGAATTTGATTACTATTCCGTAAAGAGAGAGTGGGTTATGTGTACAGTAGAAGGCCAGTTGGCAAGATGTTTGGGGTGCATGAAGGTGAGCTGTGGTCGGGGGCCGGCTAGATATCTCATCTTCAAGTGAGACCACTCTCACCCACTGGCCGGGGAAGGGTGTCCGAGGCAGGAGAAAGAATATGAGCAAAGGCAAGAAAATGGGAAATGACACAGGTACATGAAAACGGTGAACTCCTTATATTGGCCTAGCCAGAGCAGGAGGGTTATGTTGGGGTGGTTGTTATTGAATTCTGTCTGGCTCCTTGTGACCCCATTTGGGGTTTTCTTGGCAAAGATATTAGAGGGGTTTGCCATTTCCTTCTCCAGCTCGTTTTACAGACGAGGAGCAGAGGCAAACAGGGTTAAGTGACTTGCCCAGGGTCACACAGCTAACAAGTGTTTGAGGCTGGATTTGAACTTCCGGCTCCAAGGCCAGCACTCTATCTACTGCACCAAAGTCAGATAGGTCAAAGAGATCTGCGTAGTGGAGAGCCTTAAAGGATAGAGGCGGGAATGTTTTTAAGTAGTTTGGGAGAGAATTGTCTTGTAGGAAGGCTGTGAAATTTTGTAATAGTTCCAGAGACCAAATAATATTAAAGCCTCCTGTACCAATAATGATACCTTCAGGTAAGAAAAACCTGTAGTCAAGCCATGCTGCAGTGGCTGATGGGGGGTAGTGATAAGAGCATTGAATTTGGAATTGCAGAGCTTGGCAAGAAAGATGACCTAGGAACCAGTCAAGCCTTTACAAGAAAGATCCTCCTTAAAAAAGTTGGTTAAGGGTCTGTGCTGTTTATTTTGTCCTGGTGGTTTGCTCCCCTTGGCCTCTGTAAGTAACCCCAGGTTAATGGAAATCATCCTTGTTCTCCTCCTGACCCCACCCCCATTGGTTGTGAGAAGGCGCCTGGAGCTCATGCTCATCTCACCTGCTTGCTTATCTCTGCAGCAGCCAGTGGGAAAGAGAAGTGAGTGATGCTTCTGAGGGCAGGGGTTCTGTTAATTATTTGAGTGGAAATAGCTAGAATTGGGTGAGGTCACTGCCTCAAATCCATCTAGCTTTGTCCTTCTCCTGAGCTGGACAGCAACCAAAGAGTAGCAGTCAGCCAGAATCCCGCTTGAGTTTCCCTCAGATAATGACCATGCATGAAAAGCCTGCTCCCCCCACCCCGTCAGCCTCCCTTTCTTTAGACCAGAGCGGTTTCTCATGTGAGGTCCTGTCGCCCTTTCATAGAGCACCAGCCTCCATATATCATTGCGGTGTTGCCTCGCTATGTGGAGATCCGGACGTTTGAGCCCCGGCTGCTTGTGCAGAGCATTGAGTTACAGAGACCCCGCTTCATTACCTCAGGAGGGTGAGGACTTGCCACTTACTTTATCCTCCAGAGCTTTCACAGCACCTAAAGATCGTGTCATTCATCCTTTGCTTCTCTTCATGGCTTTCGCTCCTGCCTCCAGTTCGGACATTGTCTACGTGGCCAGCAATCATTTCGTCTGGCGGCTCATCCCTGTCTCTATAGCGACCCAAATCCAGCAGCTTCTCCAGGACAAGCAGTTTGAACTGGCCCTGCAGCTGGCGGTAAATTTCATTTCTCTTTCTGAATTCCTCAGTTTCCCTGAGGGCAAGTAACTAGGAAGTCAAGGCCTGTTTTTCTTGGTTGGCATAAGGTCACAGATCCAGAGATGGAAGGTACCTTCAGTCATCAAGTCCACTCTCCTCCTTTTGCAGATGAAGAAACTGAGGCCCAGAGAAGTGAAGAGACTTCCCTAGAGTCACACAGGCTTTTGGTGTTGGGGCTGAGATGCAAACCTGGGGCTTCTAATTCCAAGTGTATCACACTGTGCCTTTTTTTGCTGCCGTAAGCATAGGCCTGTGGATGAGTTAGAAGACTTTGTTTCTGGCCTTCACTTGGATGTCAGCTGCTTGTGAGAGTGGAAGGCTCTGAGTGTTGGGGTCCTCAGTTTTTTCATATGTGAAATGGGGATAATATATTGTACCTCATTAAATAGTTGTGAGAATAAAATAAGAAAGTGCTTTGGAAAGTATAAATATATACCATTATATATATGTATATGAAACCAATATAAGGTTGTTTAGTGACTGCCAAATGCCAGATGCCATCTGGGAATGAAGAGATGGCTATGACGCAGACCAGACTTTCAAGTAGTTTGTAGTTTAATGGGGTAAAAGAGACACTTAATAGAAGGCAGATTGTGACAGATGCAAGTAAGAGGTCTAGGCAGTATGCTGTGATAGATACGGATGGAGAGATTACTTTCATCTTGGGAGTGGGAATGAGGAATTATCTGAAAGAAGTCACATTTCATTTGTGTTTTAAAGGCTTCAACAGAGATGGAGGAGAAGTTCATTTTAGGTATTAGGACATTACTGACATAAGCAAAGACAAACAGGGGAAGATGAAGAGATGAGGTTCTCAGGCTAGTGACATATGATACTGAAACTTAAAGTATGTGAAAGGTCTCAAGATAAGAGGGAAGACTGAAATTATATCTCACAGCGGGGTTATTGGGTGCCAGGATCAGGAACTCATGAAGGTAGTAACATCATCACCATTAATAGTAGTAATAGAAGTATGTCGTTCTAGCACAGCTTAGCTAAAAACAACTGAGGTGTCAAATCACATTGCCCTGTGACTTTAGCATATCTGCGGTGTTTGCCTATGAGGAATCATGGAATGTGAGATCTGGAAGGGACTTTAGATATTTAGTCTAATCCCCTTATTTTTAGATGAAGAAACTGAAGTCCTGACGGTATGACTTGTCCATAGTCCCACGGCTACTTTAAAGAAGAACTGGGCCCCCTGACTTACAGGCGGGTGCCCTGCTCACACAAGCAGTCATTGTCAAAGGGGGATCCAAGGACTGCTCAGGATCCTTAACTATGTTTATAATTATGCTAAGATGCTGTTTGTCTCGTAAAATTTTCTTCCCTTTTCCAACTACATTTCTGCATTTTCTTTATATATTTCAGCCAAATTGAATGTAAAAGTACATATGAGAATCCACCTGTTTTCTGTGAAGCCAGATATAAAAGGATTTATTAAAATATGGAAAACAGTCTTACTATTTTTTTGGAAAATGGGTTTTTTTTTCCATAAAAATGTTATTTATGTTAACATATTATGGGTTTATTATTTTTAAAATAAATATTTCAAAATGGACAACTTTAATGTTTCATAAAATATTAATATGTTACATAAAGCCAAAAATTACTCGGTGTTTTCAGTAATTTATTTAAGAATACAAAGACCAAAAGCAGCTCTTTTAGCAAATAACTACCAGAAGTTTCCGGTGTCTGATGAAAAATCCCCCTTCATGTAGTTTGGCTCTTTTGGTTTTAGTGGTGATAAGAACAGTTGATTTTTAAGTACTATAACATATGACACAACTGAAGACTCTTAACCCCCCCCATTTTTTGCCTTTTCTAAGGGAGTATCTGTTATGTCCTTAACACTATATAAGATGTTTTAGATAAGGAGCTTCATTCTAGCCAGGAGACAAAACTCAAATATTAAATAATTGGAGATCAATTTGTGTAAAGTACCAGAGTTTAGTACTGATTTAAAGTGCAGTTGAGAGTCTAGAACAGGAAGAACTGAAGGTTAAGTCTTGAATGGTAGGAGAAGACTTCATGAGACATGTGTGGCTCTTGGGCTACCCCTCAAAGGATGGGTAGGTTGGGGGAAAAGAGAGAGCGTTTCAGATAGAGCCAGCAGCATAAGCAAAGGCACATATAGTGGGGCATTGCCAGAAAGGAGCAGAAGGTGTATCTCCAGAGTAGTGGGATACAAGATTGGATGGATAGATGGGACCAGGTCATGCAATTCTTTGAAAGCCAAAGTAGATAGTCGTGTGAGTTGATGAGAAGCCGTTCTAGGATGGTAGCAGAAGGAACAGAGATTTTGGAATGAAGAAATTACAGGATTTGGTGACAGATTTAAGGGGTAAGAGGAAGGGAAGAGTTGAAGATGACTGTGAGCCAGGTTTCTAGGATAGTTGGGAAAGGGAGCCATGTTTGGGTAGAAGATAAATTCAGTTTTTTATATATTGCTTCACTCCTTTACGAAAGGCAAATGCAGTCAACGGGTATTATGCTCCTGCTGTGTGCTGAACGTTATGATGTTAGGTGTTGGGGGAAAGCTGGAGTTGAGATAAAGTGTGTAAAGTCTGGAATGGGGGGAGGATACAATGGAAACAAGTAAAACTGTAATACATGATAATGGCTTTAGAGATTTAAAAATGAAATATTATTTGAGATCTTAACCGTAAAGTTGTCATCGACTGAAGGGGTCAGAGGATTGAAGGAATGGAATTTGATTTGGGCTGTAAGGAGAAATGGGAGTTCATCCAGGGAATAGGAGGTGGGAGGGCATTTTGGGCATAGGAATCAGCCTGGGCAAAAGCCCAGGGGCTTATGAACATTAGGATGTCTTCAGGAGGGTTGTTAACTGGGTGATAGAATGCATGGAGGAGAGACCAGGTCAGTGGTGATGTTAGAGACAAAAATGATGAAGTGAGAAGAACAAGGTATTATGGGATGGGGAAAGTTGAGTTTGGCTACATTTGAAGAGCCTGTGGGGGCTTCCAGGTGGAGCTGTTTCCTAGGCAGCTGGAGGTATAGGGCTGTATAGGGTAGAAGGAAGGTTGGGCCCTGAAATAGAGATGTGAGAATCAACTGCATAGAAATGGCCGTGGAAGTCCTGAGCCTGAATGAGATTGCTGAGGAGGGCAGAGAAAGGACCTGCCAAGCACACCCTCTTCCAGGACACTCACAGTAAGTGACTGAGAAGAGGATGAGGAGTCATTGAAGGAAGTGAAAGAATGCTTAGAGGGGCAGGAGGAGAACCAAGAGAGTGTCCTCTCTCTGTGTCTCTGTCTCTCTCTGTTCGAGGGATTTCCATGTTCTGTTGGAAGTAGAGGACTGGAGCACGGTTTGGGCCAAAGGTGTGGTTTTGAGAACCATTAACATGGAGGTAGTAATTGAAGACCTGTTGGTGGGTGAACTGACCCGTGCAGGGAGTATGAAAGAAAAAAGCAAAAGGCCAAAGACAAATCCTTAGGGAATAATCTTCAGTTAAGAGTGGAAAAAGAAACCAAGCAGGAGACAGGATGGTCAGAATAAGTCTCATGTATATTGAGAGGCTGAATGGTGTTGTGAACAGAGTGCAGGCCTTGGAGACGGGAAGGCCTGCTCTAATCCGGTCTCAGACACCGGCTAGCTATGTGACCTTCATCAAGTCATTCTGTAGTCTTCCATTTCCTTATCTGTACGGTAAGGGAGTTGGACTCAATGACCTTCCAAGATCTCTTCCAGTTTTAAAAGTGTGGTCCTATAGATGGAGTTTGGAGGATAGGAATGAAAGAAAGGGCTGTTAGATTTGACAAGAAGGAAGTCAAGCAAATTTCCATTTGAATGACAGAGATAGAAGGCAGATTGCAATGTGAAGTGGAGACTGAGATTCTTCATTGAAAGGAAAGAGAGATACTGATGAAAGCATGTGGAAGAGTCAAGGGAGCTGTGTTTTTGGAGATGAGAGATGAGAGCATGTTTCAAGGTCCAGGGAAGGAGCCTGTGGAGAAAGGAAGCATGGAGAGTTGTAATGGGATCCTGGAAGAGGGGGAGGAGGAGGTGGAAGGCAGGGATGGGATCCAGGCTGGGGAGAGAGATGTTAGTCTTAGGAGGAGAGACAGAGGAAGAGCTGAGAGGGGTAGCTGTGTTTCATCCATTGAGGTGAAAACACAAAGAAATTCATGCTGGAACCTAGTTCCATTTTCTTCATCTCCTGGGTGCAGTGGCCTACCTAGACACAAGGAAGCTTAAATATTTGGCTTCTTACTAAGTTTCATTACTATTCTGTTACCCAAGACATTCCTTGTCTGGTTGTGTTTTTTGACTGCTTGTTTTTTAAATGAGACCAAGAACATTGAGCATTACTTTTGCTTTCTTCCTGTTAGGAAATGAAAGATGATTCTGACAGTGAGAAGCAGCAGCAGATCCATCACATCAAGAACCTGTTTGCTTTTAACCTCTTCTGTCAGAAACGCTTCGATGAGTCCATGCAAGTCTTTGCAAAACTTGGCACAGGTGAGGAGCGGGTGTGGGCTAGGACTAGGGCGATGGGAGAGCAGGATTTGGCCCCTGTGGTTCCAGGAACTGACCCTGCTACCTCAAGATCCTATAGATGGCAGTATTTCTTTGCTTATAGTTTAGACTCACATTATCTGGTCAGACATTGTCGATCCCAGCAGCTCCCGTGAATTCAGCTGTGATCTTGATGCAAATAGTTCTCAAATTGGTTTGTCCGGCCCTAACCTCTCTCCTGACTTCCTGCCTATTGGACACTTTGAACTGATTATCTCCAAAACGTCCCCTCTTCCTTAACTTCCCTGTTACTGTGGAGGTACTCTTCATCTTGTCCCACACACAGGCCTGCAACCTAGGTGTGACCCTTGACTCCTCATTCTTTTTTACTCCCTCCCCCATCCAGTTGTTTGCCACTTCCTGTTGTTTCTGCCTTCATCCCCCCACTTTTCTGCACTCCCTTCTTCCCTCTGACACACCCTGGTCCAGACCCTCATCACTCTTGCCTGGACTCTTCCAGTATCCTTCTAATTGTCCTCCCTGCCTTAAGTCTTTCCCCAGTCCAGTCCATTCACTCAGTTGACAAGTTGATCCTAAAGCAGACATCTGGCCATGTCACTCTCCCCCCGCTCCCCTGGCTCCCCCACTCCCATTTAGTCATTTCCAGTGGCTCCCTATTTCATCCAGGACCAGATAGAAAATGCTTTGTATGGCTTTTTAAAGTCTTCCCATGACTGTTCCCTTCCTGTCTTTCCAGTCTTCTTATCCCTCATACTCCTCAACCTGCTCCCTCCCCCTCACACACACATAGACACACTTTTCAATCCAGTGACACTTGCTTCCTCAACTTTCCTTGAACAAGACACTTGTCTCCTGATTCCAGGCATTTTTACTCATCGTCTCCTATGCCTGGAACATCCTTTCTTATCTTCACCTCCTGACTTCCTTGGCTCCCGTTAAGTTACTGCTAAAATTCTACCTTTTACAACAAGTCTCTTCCAGTCTCCCTTAGTGCTATTGCCTTCCTTCTGTTTATTATCTCGAATTTAGCCCTTATGTATCTTGTTTGTACATGTGTCTTCTTTGCATGTTGCCTTCTCATTGGGAGACAATTGTAAATTTGTTGAGAGCAGGGGCTGTCTTTTGCCTTTCATTGAATTCCCCCCCATATTTTGTATATTTCCTGGCACACAGTAGGCTCATATTAAATGTTTATCGATTGACTGGCATGGCCATCTATGGTCTGTGTCCCATTTCAGAGGCCCACACCATAACAGCTGTGAAGACAGTTCCTCAACAGGGTTCTAGTATTCTTCCCCCAGCCCAGAAAGCTGAATTTGGAGTCAGAGTCCCTGGGGGTGAATCCTAGCCAGCCCTACCATTTTCTAGTTGTGTTCACCAGAGTGAGCCAATTAAGCCTTTTTTCACTAAGTTTCCTTTTGTGTAAAATGAGGGGATTAGGCTAGATGACCTCTCAAGTCCCTTCCATCTCTAAAACTAGCATCCAATGGGCCGATGATTTATAGGGTCTTACAACACAGAACTAGAAGAACTGTATGCTCGGTTCTGATTAATCTGTGTAGATTAGGTCTTACTCTATATGTCTGTTCGCTGTTCCTTTTTTTGCCTTCTATCTGCAGCGGCACCTAGCGAAAGACAGCCAGTGTAGTAGAGCGAACATTGACCTTCGGCTTGGGAGAGATCTGACTTGGAGGCCTGCCTCTGACACTTAGCTGTGTGACTGGGGAAGTCCCTTAGCTTCTCTCTTTATCAGTTTTCTTATCTATAAAATGGGGATGATAATACCAGCACGTTTTGTAAAATTTAAAGTGCTATGTAAAAGTGAGTAAATGTTACTATTATTAATCCCACGCGAACCACTGATAAGGTATGAAAAAGGGAAGAAAGTGAATTATGCTTATTCTTTCAATGTCCCTCTGACTTTCTCCCTTTTCTTAGTTTCTGTTCCACATCCCCTCCTGTGGAGATTGCTGGGCTGGATTCACTGTTGCCCGGTGTAAAGTGCAGTAACTGTCACTCAGCAGTCTCCACTGGGACATTTATTTGCTGTTCCAATGAACTTTAAATTCTTTAGGAAAGTAAAGAAATAAGCATTCATATGGCACCTACTGTGTGCCGGCACTGTGCTCTGGGTGGTTTACAAATATCTCATTTGATCCTCAAGATGCTCCTTCAGGTAGGTGATGATTATCCTCCTTTTACTGTTGAGGAAACTGAGGTAAATAGAGACAAAATGACTTGCCCAGGGTTATGCGGCTAGTTATTGTTTGGGGTGAAATTTGGACTCAGGCCTTCCTGACTTCAGGGCCAATACTTTATCCACTGTACCACCCAGTTGGGAAGATACTAGACAAATGAGTTGGAATGGCATTAGCTACCTGGCCATTGACTCTTCCACCTTATTGTTTTGGGGGCCAAAGGTGCTTAAGTCCTCAAATCTAAAACTTGAATGGGTGTCCTAAATGTGAACACTTAAATAATTCAAGAATCTGTACTTTTATCGGCCGGGATACTCCTTTCACTCACACAGATTGTAGCCCCTCTGGAATGTAGTATGTATTCTTAAAGAATTGTGGTCAAAATATTAATCACCTTGCAGCCAATATGGGATTGAAAATCTTTGGACTTAGCCAGGCTGGTTCTTGAATGATCTTGTCACCTGGTGTGTATTCAAAGATTTCCAGGCTTAGTAGGGCCTGCCAGAACTTAGACTTCACTGGAATAAACCTTTGAGGTCCTGAAGGAGAAGTATAAAATGATAGTTTAGTCATTTTGCAGATTATCTCTGATAGACATGGTAGTGTACACTCATAATTGTACTACATAGAATGTAGGATAAAGAGATGTTAGGAGATCTGGGTTGCAATGAACTCTGCCACTCATTGCTGAAAAACTTGGAGGAATTGCTGTTCTTTGGCAAATAAGGGGGGAAAGAGTAATGTCATCTGGATGCAGGAGTCAAGCATGGACATCATTTTCTGTTCCTTTCTCCTCCTCACTTAGAGTGAAAATATTAGGAAAAAGAGGAAATTCCATAAATAGCATAATGCCTTATTCTCACTGGATCAGACCTTTTTTAATCTAAAATTTTTTATTTGGGATATTTTTATATTTCCTTCATTTGTGAATATCCGTCCTCTCCTACTTAGTGAATCCTTCTTTGTTACAATAAAATTAACCAGCCCATCACCCATGTCTAACAGTATATGCAGTGTACCACACTCGTAGTTCTCTGCCTCTGCAAAGGAGGGAAGGAGGTACATATTTGTATCTCGTCCTTGAAGGCTAAAGTTAGTCAGACCACTTTTATAGGTGGGTAGGAATCAGGTAACATTTTTAGAAATAATATCCTGCAGCACTGAGGACTTGAGAACGCTGAAGAGGATACAGGTCTTTTAGCTCCTTTTCTGGTCTTCAGGCCACTATTGGTACTCCTGTCTTGTAGCTAAGCTATCAAATTAAAATTTTGTGTCAGTTGGTGACAAGTGATGAGAAACTTCCAGAAGAATCAGCTCAGGTTGATGTGGAACTGGGTAGTAGTGGGGCACTAGATTTAGTCATTGAATTCCTCTTTGTCATTGAGTGAAGATACTATGGGACAAGTAGGTATGGAAGAAGAGTCCTTAGCTTTGTGAAGCCTGTTAATAACAGTTTTAGAATCTTGAAAAGTAGATGTGGAATGGTGAATTAAATCTAATACTACATTGTTATTCCTCATAAAGAATAGGGAAATAATCTTGTCACTGTTAAATCAAGTGGTAGAAAAGATAATCCTCTTAGGCCCAGAAAACTTGTAAACTCCAAGGTAAATTAGATATTTGTGTGTCTGTGTGTGTGTGATTGTCTCAGAAAGAATGTGAATAGCAATTGTTTTTGTTTTGTCCAGAATCCCTGAGGATCATCCCCTCCCAGATTTTTTGGAGACCATTTTTTGCCTCATTTTAAAAAATAGTTTATTTTAGTTTCCAAAATTTGCTTTTATCAGATTTTGAGTTCTAAATTTTTCCCCCCTCCCTTCACTTTCCCCTCCCCAGGACAGCATGCAATCTTGATATAGGCTCTACATGTATGATCATACTAAACATATTTCCACATTAGTCATGTTGTGAAAGAAGAATCAGAACAAAAGGGAAAAACCATGAAAAAGGAAAAACAAAAAGCAACAAAAGAAAGAGAAAATCTTATGCTTTGATCTGCATTCATTCTCCATAGTTCTTTCTCTGGATGGAGATAGCATTTTCCATCATGAGTCTTTGGCCTCATTTCTTATTAAGCCTTAATCACTGAATGGGCATTGCCTCAGTCAGACTGAAACCTGTTAAAGATCTTAGCTTGAAAAGGCCAAGGTCCTCTTACCGCATCCTTGGCCATCTCCAGTCATTCTGGTCTATATCTGGCCACTGGACCTCTTATGGTCT
Organism: Bettongia penicillata ogilbyi; assembly: GCA_023548195.1. NCBI lineage: Eukaryota > Metazoa > Chordata > Mammalia > Diprotodontia > Potoroidae > Bettongia > Bettongia penicillata. The sequence goes on along the minus strand of JAJHZJ010000447.1, from coordinate 4,012,354 downwards.
AGGGCTGAGGGCAAAAGGCGCAGGTTCTGCCAACCTTTCAGTCAGAGAGAAGGTGTATTAAAACACTGGTTGAGGTGGGCAAGATTTTTAAGAATCCACGCATTTGTAACTCTTATGTTGACAAGTGGGCCACATTTGTATGGAATCTGTGCAATTGGTAGACAAGACTGACCCCTTTTTATGGTGAAGAAGATTTGGATGGGATTGAGGAGTGGACGACAGGCTGGGGTGACCCAGAGTCTAGTTGAGATTAAGGGTAGTGGTCCAGAGGTAAAAGAATTGAAGGTTGGATTGGGTCAGGGGTAACAGAGAATGAAGGGTTTTGGAGGGGGGCCCACAATGAAAGGACAGTGAAAACAGTATTGGGATGGGCTGATGCTTCAGGTGAACGCCAGGGATCTGGACCATGTGGGAAAGTCTAGGGCCTTTTAGGGCTCCATCAGACCCAGATGGCTCCAGAGGAGAAAGTGAAACTGGTGAATTTGCACAGCCCTCTCTCCAAATCCAATTCACTTGCAAGTCATGGCATCACCTCCCTGATGTCATGGTCCTCTTCGAGAAAGAAGGACAAACAACGGCCTGGCGTCTCCAGTAGCCATGGCCTTTTCTTAAAAGGCAGTATGGTGTAGTGGAAAGAGCATTGGACTTGAAGATTCAGAAGGATCTGGGTTTAAGTCCTAACCCTGATACTTAGCTGTGTGATTCTGGGCAGTTCACTTAATTGCAGCTTCAGTTAAGTCATTTGTAAAATGAGGATAATATAGTTGCTCTGCTAACGTAACATCAGCTAACTTCATTGTGAGAAAAGAACATTTGAAGCATGAAGATGCTTTATGAATCTAGGTGGTTATTTGTAGAACTAATACCTTTATAAAAAACTGTCAGTAGTTCAACTTGAGTGGAATATTTTGTGTAGTGGATCTCTGGGCTTTTGACATCATTAAGGGTATTGAGAATTAGTTTCCTGTTTTTCAAAGGGAGTGTTCGGTCTGGAGTCTGCCTTTGCCTTACATAGTGTCTTGGCATTAATTTGATAGCTATTGTCCAAGCAAGACTGACATGGAGCCCATGAAAGGAGTAAAAGATATCTCTGCTATGTTTGGGATAGTAGAGGCGGGGAAGATCCTTTTCCCTTATCTTGTTTGGAGTTCCCTAGGGTGATCCCTAATTTAAATGTAGGTCATTGTCTATGAGGGCCCTGGGGCTAGGTAGCACAGTGCATAGAGTGCTGGAATTGGAGTCAGACCTGTGCTTCAAAATTGCCCATCACTTAACTAGCTTCATGACCTTGGCCAAGTCACTTAACATCTTTTGAGCCTCAGTTTCCTCATCTGTAAATCTAAGGTAATAATAGCTCCTACCTCAGAGGGTAGTCATGTGAATCAAATCAAGTCATTGCTCTGCAAAGTTTAAAGAACTGTATACATGTGAGTTACTTTAACTAGTTTTATGGTTATTATTTTATCTTGGAAAATTCCATCATCTAATCAGTAATCATTTGTGTTAAATATTAGCTCAGGCTTAAGCAATGTTATGAGAATGTGCACCAGAATAGGGTAGTACATAATTACTATGATTTTACATATTTTGCAAAGTTGTTTTCCTTGGTAAACTATAAACTCCTTGAAGGCAGGGACTGCTTGATTTTTGTCTTTACATGACAAAAATCTTTACGTGATTTACATTTCATAAAGGGGGACTTCATAAAGCTTGTTGTGGAAGGAAATGTTTATGAAAGTGGAAAGCCCAACAAAATCAAGAAAACTAATTAAAAGTTAATAAATGAACTCCTCCCAAAAGCATCCTCCTTCCATCCCTTCCCTCAACCCCCAACAGTATGAAGAAAGCCAAAGGTACTCAGAGTGCTTTGCCCCTGATGAAATCATTTACTCCACCATCTTTCTGTCTTCCTGTTAACACCCTTCCTTCTGTGCATTCCTTTCCCTCCCCTTTGTGTATTTCATGTGAAGTTCCATTGCACCTAATAAATATGTGGTTCAGCACCTCCTATTGCAGCCTGTTCATTATTGCAGTTTGGTTCCCTCCTACACACATCTCTCTGATTCAGGTTTAAGGTTATGACGGTAATTACTTGATTACTGGTTGTTGGGGTTCATTATTATTTAGTAGAATGTAAGAAGAAAGACTGTTCTGTCTCTTCCCTGTTCATAAATTGTTTGCTGTCCCTAAGTCTGTTAGGTGATTTGTTCCATGGTCTTCGAATTCTCTTTCAATGTCTCTCTTTATATCTAGGTCGTGTATCCATTTTGACCTTATCTTGGTAAATGGTGTAAGGTGCTGGTCTATGCCCAATTTCCACCAGACTGCTTTCTAGTTTTCCCAACAATTTTTACCAAATAATGAATTCTTATCCCCCAAGCTAAGTGCTTAGACTTGTCAGATACAAGATTGCTGCTCTGAATTGTATATTGACTCTGTTACGCTGATCTCCTTTTCTGTTTCTTAGCTAGTACCAAGTAGTTTTGATAATTACTACCTTTACTATATAGTTTAAAATCTGCTACTGCTACATCTCTTTGCTTTATATTTTTTTAATTATTCCTTTGAAATATCAAAATTTAATCAAAAAATATCAAAAGAAACCCCAAACTTTTTATTCTTCCAAATGAATTTTATTATTTTTTCTAATTCAGTAAAAAACATTTAGGTAATTTAATTGGGATGGTAGTGAATAATAAACTAGTTTAGATAACATTGTTATGTTTATTATATTACCCCTGCCTACCCAGGAACAGTTATTAACCATTAAGACTATTGCATCATGTCAAAGTACTGCTTAGGGCAAGCTGGTACCCACAAGGTCCTTGGTTGGGTTGGTGCTGTGTCCAAGAATGTTGTAATGACAGTCAGTGACCTGAGTTTGAATCCCAGCTCAGCTGTGGTGCTTGGGCAAGTCACCTTTCTTTTTCTAAACTCACTTTCTGCATCTATAAAATAAGGAGGTTGGATTCTACCGCCTTTGAGGTCCCTTCCATCTGTAAAACTGATCCTATAAGATAAGGCGTAAGGTTAAACACTGTCATCAGATCTGGGTAGTAAAGACTTGGCTTCGTATTTTGATATTTGAAAGACTAATAAATTTGATTTTAAATGAGATCATTCAGTAGAATGGTTCTAGCCACGGATCTAATTGAAGAGGTTATCTGCCATCGTTGTTCATGTTATGGCATGGAGTAGCTGAAGCTTTTTCATTCATTTTAGCTGAGGGACTGTTTATAGACTGATGCATGGGATCTCTTTACTCAGCTTCTTTATGGTTATTCTTTGTTCTTGGCTGAATAACCAGACAGACACACGTTATGCTGACTGCAAAGATGTGGGTCTTAATAGTTGAGGCTAAGGCTTTGAAGTTACCAAGAAAGAATTGCTTGACTTTTGTCTTTCATTCAACTGGATGAGATAATCCTGTGCAAGAAAAAAAGTCTGGGCCCCTTCCTATAGAAGTCATGTTTGTCTTCCATGTAGATCCCACCCACGTGATGGGTTTGTACCCTGATTTGCTACCCACTGAATATAGGAAGCAGCTGCAGTATCCCAACCCATTGCCAGTACTCTCTGGGGCTGAACTAGAGAAGGCTCATTTGGCTCTAATTGACTACCTGACTCAGGTAAGCAGGGGCTAGGGATACTTCCTGGGAATTTTGTCTAGCTTGGAGAGTTCAGTGATGGATGTCAGAAAGGCCTCAGATGACCCACTGCTTTCCTGGTCTATTTCTTCCTGAGCCCTTTGGCCTAATTTCAGTTGTGGACAAGAGTAAAGCTGAGCCCTCTATGTATGATTCTCAGCTTCACTAGGTCTACCTCATAGTCATCTGTGTCAGCTCTTGGAGAGGTAGGTAAGTATCATTTCTAAAGGAATCTAAAAGTACCATTTTATCCCAAGTATCTGTGCTTCAGTCCCTGCTTATAATGTCTCTGAGGAGCATTATTTTTCTTTTACAAAATTTCCACATGCCTCAGTTCCTGGTATTTTTTTTTAAAGAATAATCACTTAGGCATTTCTAAAACATTTGCTATGCTGGTTACTCTCCTACCTTGCTTCTCGGAAAATGGGTATAAGGGCAGGTCTACCTCTCTAATGTATTGTTAAACACGCCCTTGGCATTAGGATGCAGGAAGGTGCCTGTCCTGTGAGCTAAAGACCGGGATGCTGCAGCCCTAGCAGTGGCTGGCATGCCTCCTCATGTTCTCTACCTGGCATAAACTCCAAGGGAAAGGGGCATTCTGCCTCTAGACATAAAGAGAAAACTGTAGGCTGTCAGTTCCAGGGCTGATTGTGCCACGTACTGGCATTAAGATTGGGCATCATGCCATAGAAAGTGCTTTTCTGCACATGCCTCCAATTTAGGGATCCAAGGCACATGCAGAGTCATCTCCCCAGCTCCACTGGGATTAGCTGGATCCTGTGGGATCTCCCCAGTTCCAGTGGGATATAGCTGGTTTGCACCAAGTTTCCCAGCAGAAATTTCATCAGTGGCAACTTGATATTCATTTATTTTGAATTCTCAGACTCTTATTAAGATAGAAATGAAGTTAGCTACTTATGATCCCATGATCCCACAGGTATGGTTGTATTCTTTCACCTAGTGCAGACCACAAACCCTCTACTCTTTTGGTTCTGTGATGTTCTTCTCCATCTTTCATAAATCTTCTGAAAAGGATCTATCTCTGAAGGTGACTTTGCACTTTTACTATCTCAGGGATATGAGTATAGTAGAGACCAATTGAAGTCTAGCAGCTGGAGAGGTAGCCTTGGAGTTAGAAAAAATCTTCAGCTTGGCATGAAAACATGCCTCTGATTTGGGGATCTAAGATACATGCAGAGTCATCTCTCCAGTTCCAGTGGGATGTAGCTGGCTTCAGTGCGATCTCCTTATTTCCAGTGGGAGGTAACTGGGTTGCACTGAGTTGCCTCTGGAGGAAATTACCAGCCTCAGCCCCATTTGTCTTCTGGGTGGCAGGGTTTGTTCCCTCATGTGCTGTCCACTCTAAGTTTCAGAGAAGGTGATGGTCTACGTTGGCTGGCATTCCCTGCACCCCATGAAGTTACCAGTTCAGTCTGTACTCTCCAGCCTCCCTGTGGGGTTCAGGCTCTGTAGCTGTGCTCGCTTTTTTCTCACCGCGTGACCAGCCCCCTCAGTCATGCATGTCCTTTATGGTATATTCTCTGCCACCCCTTGGCACGCCATCATTGGTCGTTGTCTCCCATCAGTTTGCTCCCTCGTTGCATTTCTCCATTGCTCTTTGGGATACTGATGGTTTGGATTATTCTGGGATTGTGAACTCCATGGTGTTAGAAGGGATTTGGGTGGCAGCAAACCAATTTTTTAACCATTGAGGAAGTGCCTCAGGATTCCCCAAATCCTGCCTCGCCCAGTCTCCATGATAATGGCAGGTGGCCATGTAGAACTTCAGTGTGGCGCGTTCCCCTGCTGGCCAAGGAGTAGGATTGGGGGATATTTGGTTCTGGTTGTCTGTGCTGTATTTGTTGCCTATTAGAAAAGAAACCAGTTGGTGAAGAAGCTCAATGACTCTGACCATCAGTCGAGCACCTCTCCCCTCATGGAAGGCACTCCCACGATCAAGTCCAAGAAGAAGCTCCTGCAAATCATAGACACTACCCTGCTCAAGTGCTATCTCCAGGTGAGTGGTGACCCCCTGAACTGGTAGGGAAGTCATCTGGCCCTGGTGCCAATGAAGCAAAATCATCCTGGGCAGGGAAGTGGAACAGTTGTCCTGCATCTGTCATGCTCTGATGATCCAGGAGTTTGGTAGATAAGACAAGCTTTCTATCTGTGACCCTAAAGAAAACTTTTTTTTCCAGCTCTAGCAAAGCCTCAGGTAGGGAAGAGGGTAACTCATAAAGAATACGTTTTTTTCCCCTAAAGGTTAAAACTAGAGGGGTTAGTAAATGAAGAAAAAAAGTATTTATTGTTTATTGTTTGAAAAACACTGTCTCTCTTTTGGGGTGCCTTGCTGCCTCAGTGAGGCTGGCTTATGACCCCTTCTCCATTGCGACTTTGGGAGCTTGGATGGAAATAGGGCCAGTGATCTGGAGGATGTTGCTCTTCCCAGGGCTCTTTGTTGGTCAGTGGTTGGTATCATTGATGGTGACCTTATAAACAAAGGTTGCTCCCCTGGATGATGGCAGCGGAAGCTGGGCTGAAAGGAGGTTGTGGTCTGGGAGGCAGTGCTGTCCCAAGGGCTGTTGGACTTATCTGCCTATCAGTAGCAATTGATCAGTGGTCAGAGAGAAAATCCAATTCTAAATTGCACTCCTTCTGCAGACAAACGTGGCTCTGGTGGCTCCGTTGCTGCGTCTAGAGAACAACCATTGCCACATTGAAGAGAGTGAGCACGTGTTGAAGAAGGCCCATAAGTACAGTGAGCTGATCATCCTTTACGAGAAGAAGGGGCTGCATGAGAAAGGTGATGCCAGTAGATTCTCAGTGTTTGTTTGCCAGGCCTTTTGGAACACTGTGGGCTAACCGGGTATGGGTGCGATAAGCAGCCTACTCTCAGAGGAGTGGGACTGGCTCATAATAGCTTTTTGGGGGTTTCTAACAAGCTTTGCAGGTGCTGGTGGACCAGTCTAAGAAAGCCAACTCGCCCCTGAAAGGCCATGAGAGGACAGTGCAGTATCTTCAGCATTTGGGTAAGCATCCCCTTTGGGACAGCAAGATTCAGGACAGGAACAAGGGGTCATCTTATTGAAAGTTACCTCATGTTGGTCAGTCTCTGACTGTTGGCAGTTTTTTTTCTCTCCTCTGGGAGCACTTGACTTGTGGCTTTTAGTGGGTTGGTGCTCATGTCTGCTCCTTTGTGGGACTTGGAGCTGGTACACTAGGTATATGCAGGGAGCTGGTATTGGGGTTCCTTTTTTTAGCTTTCAGATCAAGACACAGCTAGCATTTTGGCACGTCTGGGCCATGATATCCCAGCTTTTTGTGAGATTTTGTGTTTCTTATTCTAGGCACAGAGAACTTGCATTTGGTGTTCTCCTACTCCATCTGGGTGCTGAGAGACTTCCCGGAAGATGGGCTAAAAGTAAGTCTCCTTAATTCCATTCCATTTTATCTGGACTTTCTGGTTCTCTCATGTTCTCTTCCTATAAAAGAACTGTCGCCATCATCTGCGCTTAATTATGTTTTGTATTTTGTAGGTACTTTTATGTATGCACTTACATGTATACTGGCACCAGAGTATAAGCTCCTGGGGGGCAGGGCCGTTTTTTGTCCTTGCGTTCCCCAAACAGGGCACAGTGCCTGACATATAATAAGCGTTCAGTAAATGATCGGTGCTTAGTTGGTTGGTTGACGTGAGAGTCATAAAAGGGTCATGGTCTTCTGTTAAACGTGGGGTGAAGGGAAAGGTTTGAGACCCTCTGTCAAAGCCTCTGTCAAATCTTACTCATGTTTCTTTGGATTATTTCTGGCAGAAAGCTGTGCTCTTCTTTGCTTGTTTGCCTTGTGGGAAGTCCTTGAGCTTTACATTAAGAAAGGTGGTTATCAGCAGTGTTTATTTTTTACTATTTAACTTAGGCTTTGTGTAGATTAACTTATAGTTCTCAGATTATGCTTATTTTTGTTTTTTTATCATTAATTTTTTGTAGTATTTTATTTTTTCCAATTACTTGTAAAAATAGTTTTCGACATTCACTTTTATAAGATTCTGAGTTCCAAATGTTTTTCTCCCTCTCTCTCCCCTCCCCTCCCTAAGACAGCATGCAATCTGATATGGGTTATACACATACAATCCTATTAGACATATTTCCACATTAGTCATGTTGTGAAGAATCAAAACAGAAGGGAAAAAACCATGAGAATTATATTTCCCTCCCTCCTATTTCTCCCCACTTCCATTTATTTTATTCTCTCTCTCCTTTCACCCTGTCCTGCCTCAAAAGTGTTTTGCTTCTGACTACACCCTCCCCCAGTCTTCCCTCTCGTCTGTCACTCCCCTCCTTCACTTCTCTTAATTCCCTTCCCCTCTTACTTTAGGGTAAGATAGATTTCTGTACCTAATTGCATGTGTATGTTATTCCCTCTTTGAGCCAATTCTGATGAGTGTAAGGTTCACTCACTCCCCCTCTTCCCCTCCACTGTAAAAACTTTTTCTTGCTTTTATGTGAGATAATGGTGAAATTAATTTTAAATTCCTGTATTCCAGTGACAGATTATTCTTTTGGAACTCCACTTTGTATTGTGGTAGGTCCCCAGGGAATTTAACTCATCGTATAGAGCAGTTAATAAGGACAACAGCACGTATGGTACAGTGGAAAGATCATTAGGGCTGGCTGGAGTCAAGATTTGGAATTCAGCTCCTAGTTCCGTTGCACTAGTTGTGTGACATTGGCTAACTCTTTGGGTCTTAACTTTCTCTGTTGTAAGAATGAAGAGGTTGAGGTTGATAACTTCTGAGCTGGCAGGCAGGCTCTCCTCCCTACATCCCTACATTCTGTGATTCCTCCTCCTGCCTGCATGCTTGGCATCTTCCTGCTCTCAGCTTGGGGTGTCTAGCAGTGGTTCTGCTGATAGAAACATGTTTTGTTCGGACAGATATTTACTGAAGATCTCCCTGAGGTGGAGGCCCTACCACGGGACCGTGTGCTGAACTTCTTAATAGAAAACTTTAAGGGTCTGGCTATTCCCTATTTGGTAAGATGCTGTTTTTTTCTAGTTCATTTAATAAAGTTCGCCACTAAGCCATTCTGGAATGTAGGTGTTCAGGTCATGGGGCATGTGAGATAGGCATCTGTGTCTTTTAAGAATGAATAGACATAGGTGTTACAGTGAAGAGAGCACTGGTCCTGTTCTCAGGAGGACCTGAGTTCAAATCCAGCTGCAGACACTTGACACTTAACTAGTTATGTGACCTTGGGCAAGTCATTTAACCCCAATTGCCTTGCTTTCCCCCTCCAAAAAAAAGAAAAAGAATGGGTAGACACTTCTTGATAGAGAAATGGTGGACTCAGAATGAAGGCTGAGGCATGTTATTTTTGGACGTGGCCAGTGAAAGAATTTGTTTTAATTGATGGTGCATGATTATAGCAGGGGCTTTGTCTTACTTTATCAGTTGTTGGGAGTGAATTGTTGGAATGGGAAGGGGAGAGAAGGTAGATCTTTGTAAAAATAAAATTGAATTTAAAAAAAGAATAAGTAGAATTGTTTACTTCAGTATCCTTTGGCAGAGACATTCTGGCAAAGCCATATTTGGCCCCCAGAGTAGATGTTTTGGCAGCATTTTGTGACACTTCGTATATTTGTGGCAAGCCCTAATTGGTGCAAGAGAAAGACTGAATGGAAATTCCATAGCTCCGTTCGTCCTGTTGGATTTGTCAACGATCACAGCACAACCAAATAGATTTTAAGTATCTAAAAGAAAGTAACTTGGCCAGGATGAGGTTGTTGGGATTAACTAGGTTAATCATTCATGGGTTAAAATTTAAAAAGACTGGTTATCAGAAAAATCATTCCTGAAACTCAAAAGAATTAATTGTAAAAGTTATAAAAGAACTGCTACTTAGATTGGTAGCTTGATTAAGCTTTACAAGGGGTAAGACTTTCTAGGGGTGTCTGAGTTAAATTATCTGTGTAGGGGCAGTTAGGTGGCACAGTAGGTACAGTGCCAGGTGTGGCACTAGGAAGATTTATCTTCCTAAGTTCAAATCCTACCTCAGATGTTTACTAGCTGTGTGACCCTGGGAAAGTCACTTAATCCTCAGTTTTCTCATCTGTAAAATGAACTGGAGAAGGAAATGGCAAACCTCTCTAGTATCTTTGCTAAGAAAATCCCAAGTTGAGGTCACAAAGAGTTGGACATAACTGAAATGGAAGATATAGGCCAAACCTGTTTTTCATCCTAGGAACACATCATCCATACCTGGGAAGAGACAGGTTCTGAGTTTCACAACTGCCTTATCCAGCTGTACTGTGAGAAAGTCCAAGGACTGATGAAAGAATACCTCAGTTCCTTCCCTACAGGTACAGAGGACCTTAAAAACCTAGCTGTCCTATGGGCTTGGACAGAGAACAGTACTTGTCAATATGGAGCATGGGGTGGTGGCTTGCAACATAAAACCTTACATATGAGCTTTGTAAAAGCAAATCTGTGTGGGAAGAAAACTTTCAGAGGAATCAGTGCGCCTAAGTTAACCAACGCTGGAAGTCAGAGGTGGGAGCTGCAGGTTGGCCTAGATAAATTGCTCTCTGTCTCTGAGGACACCCCAGGGAGTGAGGTCCTAGAGCCAACCTGCAGATGGCTGCAGTGTTGGGAGGAAACCAGTCTTGTTGCAGGCCTTTTACCTGGTAAACAAAATGTGCTGCTGTCTTGTATTTCTGTGCGACATACAGACTGGTGTTTAAGTAGTTCATTCTCAGTGTGACGTTCTTTTCATTCCTCTGGATTAAGACGTTGCCCCTTGTGCATCATTTCTTGCATTGAGCTTGGCTTTCCCATAGATAAAACTCCCGTCCCTGCTGGCGAGGAAGACGGGGAGCTGGGAGAATACCGGCGGAAGCTCCTCATGTTCCTGGAGATCTCTAGCTGCTATGATCCAAGTCAGCTCATCTGTGACTTCCCTTTTGATGGTGAGTATCCATTATCTAACTGGAGGCCACAACGTACTGCAGATTTCAGGAAGGCACAATTCATATTTGTATAAGGCCTTATGGTTTCTGGAGCACCTTTGTTTCTGTTGTTTTGTGTTGATCTTCATAACAACCCTTTGAGGAATCTTTTCTTGTCTAATCAGTGTTGTTAACCCTGCATTGCAGAACTATTTAAATAGTAATAATTAGTTAAGTAATTAAGTAGTAGTCTCATCTTAATTCATTTAGTCAGCAAATATGTATTCAAACTTAGGTCTTCTAGCTACCATCCTACCACACTGTCCTGCCTCTCTTCTTTCTAACATGAGCTCCCTTTTCTTTTCAATTCTATACCTCATATCCCTTCAACACTATCCTTCATTCTCTCTTCCTTTGTCATAGTGTCTTAGGAAAAAAATAAAAATAAAAAGAGGGTCCTTGCCAAGGCAAACCCCTTTCAAGTACTTGTGCTCTTTGATCCCATTCCCTCCTGTCTGCTCTGGAAGTTTGTCTCTCTGTTTGTGCCCTCTTTCTTTCTAATCTTCAATCTCTCTTTATCTGCTGCCTACAAATATACCCAGATTTACACATCCCCCTCGCCCCATTCTTAAAAACAACCTGACTCCACCATGTTTTCGAACTGTAATTCTTTATCTCTCTTCCATTTCATAGCCAAATTCCTAGAAAAGCCATCTACACTTATTACCTCCATTTCCTCACGTCTTACTGACTTCTCAGCCTTTTAGCATCTAGTTTCTTAGATGCTAAAGTTGACACTGTTCTCACCAAGGTTATTAATAGTCTCTTAGTTTCCAAATCCAGTCTTCACTCCTTATTTTTGACCTCTCTGCAGCTTCTGACACAACCACTCCCTCCTCCTGGACATGGTTTTCCTTGCATTTTTGTGGTATTATTCTCTTGCCTGTCTGAATATCCTCTTTTGCTGGACCATCTTTTATATCCTTCCTAATGATGTAGCTGTATCCCAGAACTCTCTCATATCTTCTTTGCTCTCCCCAATTTCATCATTTCCTCTCTTTCACTAATCGTCTCTATGCTGATGCCTGCTAAATGTGTGCATCCAGCTCTAGTCCTGCATCACCAGTATTGGCAGGATACTTCTATTTCAGTATCCAATAGGCATCTCAAACTCAGCTGGTCTAAAATATGCTCTTTCCTCACCAAACTTGCCCCATTCCTAATTTTCCTGAGGTTAGGTTGAACAACACCACTATTTTCAGTCACTGAGGTTGCAAACTAGAAGTCATTGTATACTCTTCACTCTGTCACCCCTAGTATTCAGTTAGTTTCCAAGTTTTGTCAGTTTTACCTCTACAAAATCTGCTCTGTCCATCCCCATTTTTATTTCCTAATGCACCTGGTCATCAACCAATTTCAGACCTTTATCCCCTCTTACCTAGTTTAGTATAATAGTCTTCTCATTGGACTTCCTGCTTCCCTTCTGTACCATTGCAAACCCTGTTCCACGTTGAAATCTCTAAAGGATAGCTATTACCATGCCACTACCCTGCCTAATGGACAGCTAAGTGGTTCTGTGGATAGAGTGCTGGGCCTGGAGTCAGGAAGACCTGAATTCAAATTCAGCCATAGATACTTACTAGCTCTGTGACCCTGGGCAAATCACTTAACCCTGTTTGCCTCATTTTCCTCATCTGTAAATTAAGCTGGAGAAGGAAATGGCAAACCTCTCCACTGTCTTTGCCAAGAAAACCTCAAATGGGATCACCAGTCAGACGTGACTGAACCACCACCCAGTAAGCTCCAGTGACTGTTAACTTCAGGATAAAATCAAAACCCCTTAACTTTGCATCTAAAGCCCTTAATAATTTGATTCTACCCTGACTTACGGGGCCAGTGTCCTGCTGTTGTCCCTCACACACTGCCAGTTCCATTCACAACTTACCTTACTTGCTGTTCCCTATGACATTGTCTTCCACTTCTGTGTCTTTGGCTGGTGAGAGAGGAGAATGCTTTTCTTTCTCACCTCTGTCCCCTGGAATCATACCCAGCTCCTGCCTTGGCTCATCTCAGGTGCCACCTCCAGCAGTCCTTTTTTATCTCTCCTGTTGTTAAACCCCTCCCCACTCTGCCCAGCCCTCCCAAATTATTTTGTTTTTCTTTTGTACCTAAAATGTAAATATCTTCAAGGCAGGGAATGTTTTGTTTTTGTCTTTGTACCCTCAGTGTTTGGGCACATAGTAGGCTCTTAAATGCTTGTCGAATTGAGTTGAAACTCACACCAATTTGGTGAAGAAAACATACTGTCTGTTTGTCTGGGGATCTGTGTTCTAACATCTTCCGTATGGAGTAAGCACAGTGTGCCTGAGTTCCCTTCCCGCTCTGGGCATGCGTTCGTATATTGATCACCAGCCAAGTTTAAACTTGTTTCATTGCATGTGTTTGTAGCCAGCTTTATTCTTTTCTAATTCAATAGAACCATAAGCTCAGTGATTGATAGGATTTGCTGGAAGAAACTGAGAATTGATAGGTCAGTCCTGTGACTGCTCATATTTTGAGTGTTTCTCGTTATTAACTCCCTGTGGGGGAAACCTTAATAGTAGAAATAATATCTCTTCTCTTATTTTAGTCTTTGTCCTTCGAGCTAACTTGCAATAGTGGTTATTTTTTTTCTTGTAGGTCTCCTAGAGGAAAGAGCTCTCCTTTTGGGGCGAATGGGGAAACATGAACAAGCTCTCTTCATTTATGTCCACATTCTGAAGGATACAAGGATGGCTGAAGAGTGAGTGGCCTCTCTCATCCTAATCCTGCTTTCTGTGAATTTCTTGATTTGGATGTATGTTATGTTGACGATCAGAAGAGACCAGAAGGATGCCTGAAACATCCCACCACAGGAGCACCGACTGCCTATGTCGACTCCCCAGTAGAGTGAAAATTGTTTCCTCTAATGGCCCCCATTTCTAATAAGAGCTTTTGAAGATCACAAAGCTGTTACATGAATGGAAATTACCTTAGTTGGTTAAACTTTGGCTGTATCCCATTTCTGACTCGCCATGTTTCACTTCCAGGTACTGCCATAAACACTATGACCGAAACAGAGATGGCAACAAAGACGTGAGTAGTAATCTTGCTCCTATCTGTCTTGTAGTTATTGAATGTTGCCCCATGTGTCTGACTGCTCACAGCCTACCTAGCCCTCTTCAGGTTGGTTGTAGGTGACTGATTTGGAATGAATTGCAAAGATATTGTGGCTCAGTGTGTTTGTGCGATTTGATTTGAAATATCTGTGAATGATACGGTGGCTCAAATATATATAAATGTTTATATAAATTTGTATGTGTAAATATACAAATGTATATACGTAGCTCAAACATCATAACCAGGAATGACTAAAAGTGAGTCTCTTGTCTGTCACCATCTTTCTTTATATCCCCAGCAATTGGCACAGTGTTTAGCACGTAGTAGGTGCTTAATAAATGTTGATTGACTTGCTTTATTCTACTCCCTATGTTGCTCTAGTTGTATGCCCCTTTTAGAATCAGGATTATAGAATTTTAGAGCTAAAGATAATTAGAGATTATCTAATCTAATTTTTTATCATGGTATTGGTGAAGGAAGGATAGCCAGAGAGGTTAAATTGCATATGCCGAAGGTCATCCAGTTACAGGAGCAAAATGAGAGCCTGGGCTTTCTACCTCCCAGGCAGTCGCTCTTTTCAGCTTTTCCTTTCGATACAGTGATGCTTCACAGTCTAGTTTTACAGTTGGTGCTAGTCCATTGTGTAGTGAGTCACCTCTGGGGCCTGAGCTTTCAAACCCCAGCTTAAAGGAAGAACCTTTGCTGAGCTACACTGTCTTGACTTTCTCCTGGGAAGAAAAGCAAACTTAAGATTTTTATTATTTTTCTTGCCAACTTAACTTCATATACATCTTAAAAAACCTCTTTATTAAAAGTTTTGAGTTTCAAATTCTGTCTCTTCCTTCCTTGAGATGGTAAATAATTAGATATAGGTTATACATGTGCATTTATGTCAGACATTTCCATCTTAGTCATTTTGTCATATACACTTTAAAGAGATAAAAGTGAATAACTTTTAAGTTACTGTGTGACCTTGGGCAAGAAAATCCCTTAAACTCTCTTGTGCCTTAGTTTCCTCATCTTTAAGGTGAGACAGTAGGACTCCATGACTTCTAAGGTCCCTCCCAACTCTAACTCTAAGATCCTGTGATCCTGAATGTGAGGTGACAGCCGCTGCTTCTGGACTTCCCTCAGTGTGAAATGGAGCTCTTTACCATCCTCCATTTCATCTGGTGTTTTGGGATTCTCTGAAGGTTATTGGTATCAGTTGAATGGTATATTTGACTGGTTTTATATGAAACAGGTGTATCTGTCCCTGCTTCGGATGTATCTGTCCCCACCTAGTGTTCACTGTTTGGGGCCAATCAAGATGGAGCTGCTGGAGCCCCAAGCTAATCTCCAGGCTGCCCTGCAGGTTCTCGAATTACACCACAGCAAGCTGGACACCACCAAGGTCAGGCCTGTCTCTCTGTCTTTCTCTCTCTCTCCTCCCCCTGTCTCTCCCTCTCTCCCTCTCTCTCTCTTTCTCTTTATCTCTCTCTCTCCCTCTCTCCCTCCCTCCCTCCCTCCCCCCTTCACTCCCTTTCTCACCATCCCTCCTGTGTATTTCTCTGCCCTCAGGCCATCAACCTTCTTCCAGCGAACACTCAGATTAATGAGATACGCATCTTTCTGGAAAAGGTCCTAGAGGAAAATGCACAAAAGAAACGTTTCAATCAAGTCCTCAAAAACCTTCTTCAAGCCGAGTTTCTAAGGGTACAGAACGCTAGAACTCTTCTTCGTTCCCTGCCCGAGTTTGTATCCTGAACTCTTTCTGTGAACTGCCATGAGAGAGCTTTCATCCTTGTGCTTTACACAAACAGGTCACATCCAGAAATGAGTGTAACCTTTAGTTCCCAGCTCTTTTACTGAAAGAAGTGGGTGAAAGCTGGGCTGGGGAGGAGCAGGGAGCAGGGGTGCAGTCAATGTCCCTTTCTGCTGCATGGAGTTCAAATACTCTTGGGTTTGGCTGTGTCCCTCCAGGTCCAGGAGGAGCGCATTTTTCACCAGCAAGTGAAGTGCATCATCACAGAGGAGAAGTTGTGCATGGTGTGTAAGAAGAAGATAGGGAACAGGTGAGCCCCTCGTGTTTCGAGAGGCAATGAGCACGAGTGCGTATGGAAGTGCTCCCATGGCCAGACTCTTGTTTCTGGAGTGACTGATCAGGGATGAAGCAGTAAGAGCTGGATTTTTTAAAATCCAAGATTTTCTTATATATTTCTTTCTTTCTTATATATTTCAAAATGAAGGCAGATTGAGACTGATTTTTTTTTTTAGACTGGGCCAGTGCAGGGATTTATTTCACTTGATTACATACATGTTTGTAATAGAGAATGGAAGGAAATGGGAAGGAGATAATATGGACCTGAAAAAAAAGAAAATGGAATTTAAAAGAGTGAACAATCTGCTTCTTATCAAAATCTTGCAGGAGGAGGGCCAGTTTCAGGATCACTGATGTATTGGGGTGGATCCGTTTTTCTTGAAAGGTGGACACAATTGCCACTACCACATCCTGCTGTTTTAAGCCAGTTGACGTTCACCTTTGAGTTAGCTCTGGCCTTCACAGATAGAGTAAATAAATGCATGTTCTGTTTCCAGGATCATTTATTGAAAAGACAGATCCATAATCCTAAACTCTGCCCTTTGAAATAGGCTTATACTAAGCAATCCAAAGAGATTAAACTCTTAACTGGTGACTAACTTGGCTACTTTTATGAGATTTTTGCCTATATTACAATTGTAATGTCCAAAGCTGTGAGAACATTGAGTCCTGGGTAGTTAAAACCATGCCTTATCAGAAACAACTGAAGGAATTTGCAAAGGCTTATGGAAGGATGTAGTGGAGAAGGGATTAGACTTGTTTCCCTCAGCCCTGCAGGACAAAACAAGCACTAGGGGTGGATGTGCCAGAGTCACAGATTTCAGGTCAGTAGATAGAAAAACTCAGCAGTGGTCCTGCCCACAAATGGAATGGGCTGTCTCAGGAGACAGTGAGCCTGGCATTCCTGCAGGTCCTCAGTAGAGATGACTCTGCAAAGGAAATATTGTATGGCTTCCTTTGGGTGGGAGCGGGACCGCCAGGAGCTCTTCAGAGTCTGATTCCTCAGAAAGATCTGCCTTCAAGTTCTTTGTTAGGGCAAGCCTGCAGGCTTGATGAGCACTGTTAGCTGGCATGAAGTGAGCCTGGATACATGGGCCTGCATGTTCCCCGTATCTGCTTTTGACTTTTGCATGCTCCAGCTCATGTTGGTTAACAGGAGGTATGTGCCCAGTAGATATTTGACTTTATGGAGAACTCTGAGGAATCTAGAACTCTTTTGTACTTCCAGCCTTGGAAGAGATCACTAAATTCTTTCTGGGTCTGTACTTGCCAGGCTGAGGTGGATAGGCATAGTATCTGTTCCCATTCTGGTCAGAGACAAATGAATGGCAGCTCTGCCTCTATGTTGTTTTAAGGCAGGAAGCTTTTCCTGGTAAAGGGAGTTGCTTCCTTTCTGGGGACCAGCCTCAGTCTCATCCCATTCTCCTTCCCCTGCAGTGCGTTTGCCAGGTACCCCACTGGCGTGGTTGTGCACTACTTCTGTTCCAAAGAGGTCAACCCGACTGACACCTGAACTTGGAGCCATGCTGTGAGGTCAGCGGACTACACGTCTTGCCTTTCCCAGAAGAATGGAAGGTGGAAGTTCCTTAGGACACAAGAATGCCTCCCGGAGGAGTCTGCTCAATTGGACACTACTTGGTACCTTACAGCCTGGAGCATCTCTGCACTGGCTCTCCTCCCAATCCTGACAACAACAACGTTGGCTTTTTAAGAGAAAAAAATGACTTGTATGGTTAAGTTGCTGGCAACTTCACAAAATCTCTTTGATACTTAGGATGTGAAGTAGACGCATCCTCCAGTGTTTGCATTGCTATGCACTAAGAAAACTTGTTTTGAGCATTTGTAACTGAAGGGGAATTTTTCCATTAAGAACTTTTTTTTATAAAGGTAAATATATATCTTCACAAAGACTTGGAGGCCCGACTAACTGGAGAGTCCAGTGAGAAGACAAAATTCTAGGGGCTGCACCATCTGTGTAGACAGAGCAGCTGGCTTTCTATTTAAGGATGCTTGTTTTTTTCTCAGTCTAGTTTTGGTGCTAGACACTCCCAAGACATTTCCCTCTCTCCTTCTCCCCTTTATGTGTCTCACTTTCATTTGCTTACTTTTTCCTTCTCACTTTTTTCCACAATTCCTGAGCTCAGGAATAACCAGTATTTAGCACTATGTTATGTTTGACATGCAAGGGGTTAATTCTCCAGAATTTTTGTCAGCTCTGCAGGTATTAGGGGATGTGGATGGGAACTGTACATATGTCCTATTTGCACTGCACAATCAATTGCTCATCCCTTCATGAACGGGGGACCAAGAGGATATCATTACCTTTCTAGGAAAGGAATCCTACCCTCTGTCCAAGTAGAAATTGTGGGTTCTGCCAAGTTATGACATCATAAAGACTGAACCATCTGACTCTTGGGGTGAGATCATATTCACACGCCCATGCAGGGTTGGCTACGCCCAGCTCATTCACCAGGAGCAGAGTTAAAGTTAGTTTCATATTTGTAGGTGATGCTCTACCTTGTTTCAGGTCCCTCCTCTTCCTGCTTGCATGTCATGCACAATATGGCTGATCATTAGTCTGCTGATTTGTTTTGGGGAGTAGGTGGATTGGGTTGCAATATTGTATGTGGGTTGGATCTCTGACACGTTTAGAGAAAAGATCCAGTCAAGAGCTCAAGTACCTTTGTGATCATAGTCAGAGAGAGGGGAGAAAAAGGCAGTAGCACCAAATGGGCTTTTAAAGTCCATCTTCCCCACCCCCCTGCTCCTGTCTACTTTCCCTCAAGGTTCTCTAAAGTACTGGTTAGGTTGTATTCTTGCCAGCCACACGATTACTTGTACTTCCATGGAGTACAATTTGCAGCACCCCTGACTTTAAAAAGGATTGGGACCCATTATCTTTGCAGCCACAGTAGACAGACCAAGGGCATGAAGGACAAGGAATCCTGCATCCTGACCTTAATGGGGATTCTGTACACTTGACCACTTCAGTTTTGTTGCCCTGATACCTTTAGTGGATTGTTGGAAGCCGAACTGAGTAATGGAGCAGTGGATTCCCTTTCTTCTCATTGGAGGAAGTGACCTTAGTGGCCAACTCTGTCTCCTTTACTGATAGTGACCTGACCCTGTTTTCACTGTGGCATTTTGGCATCTCTTTCCCTGTACTGTCAGCATTGCCTTCAAGTTTGTGGGGTTCTGGAGATTCTGTTGCTAAGGTGGCTAGTTATAAACTGAAGGTTTATCTAGGTCCCAGTCCTCCACATGGACCTGTGTGAACTATCTGAAGATACAGCATTAGCTGCTAACTCAGCTATGACATTTTGGCTAATTCATTGACAGCAGTGATGGAGACAACTGGGAGTAAGTAGATCAGTTTGTCCATATGTACATAGCAGTAAAGAAGAGGCCTAGGACCCAGCTGCCAAGAAGGTAGCTCGGAGGTGGGTAACCGGCCTCCTCTCAGCTTTCCTGCTGAGGCCCTCCTAGAGCTCATGTTGCGTCGGCCTAACACCTTCTGTCTCTGGTTTCGTTTTCTGTGAGCCAGATTTGTTCAAAGCAATAGAATAAAGATTATGTGTGGTCTTTCATGTAGCAAGCTGCTGCTTTGTCAACGCCATCCCTCTTCCTCTAGCCCTCTTTGGGCCATACCCTCACCTAGCACCTACTTTTGGCAGAGGTCTACCCCACATGAGCGTTTGGCCTGCCTCATCTTAGTTGTGTGTGCGATTGTCACAGCTCCTCAGTGAGGTGTGGGGAAGGCAGTGGGGAATCAGCTGGTGATGATGATCTCTTGTTCCCTTCAATAATGCTAATAATAATAAAATTTAATGAACCTTTCTATCTCTAGTTTGTCTTTTCCCCCCTTTGTGAAGTTGAGTTACAAAAACAACAAGCAAATGACATTTGATGCTCACGTGTTTCTTGGACCTAAAAGGAAAGTTGGGATCCCTAGCAGAGTGAAATGTTAACACCATGTTGATGTATGTGAGATGCTGTGCCTCCATTTTATAATATCATAGGATTTAAAAATGGGAGGAACCTTGGAGCTCATCTGGCACAACCCATTCTTCTTCTGTGGTAGGATCTGGCTCCTCTTGCCCCAGCCTACCCTATCTAGGAGGGTGTTTCAGGGCTGGGCTAGAAGGAAAGGGAAGGATTCTGGAATGCTTCATAGAGATGTGTTTTCTTTAGGTCCTTGAATTATCCCACGTCACTTGCTTCTAATCTTGACTTCAAAAGTGACTTGTCGCCTCTGCCTCCTCCTCTTATGTCCTGGAAAGAATTCCTTCTATAAAAATAAAGTGTGGGGAGAGGGTGGCAGGAAGGCAGTTGGAAGGAAATAAATAGTTTTGACTCTTATGTGATTATGGCAAGGTGTAAATAACTTCAGAAATCCCAGAGCTATTGTTTATATTACAATATTATCTCTTTGACTTTTTTTTCACATTGCTATTTCTTCAATATTGATTAGTCAGAAACCTCTTTAAAATATCTATTATGTCCTAGGTACTGTGCAAAACTCTGGGGATACGGAAAGGCAAAAGACAGTCTCTGCTGCCAAGGAGCTCACAGTCTAATGGGGGAGACAACGTGTAACACACACAAAGTTATCTGTAGGATAAATAGAAAGTAATTAACAAAGAAGGCTCTGGGATTTAGAGGGGTTCCTGTAGTAGGTGGGATTTTAGTTGGGACTTAAAGGAAGCCAGGGAGGCCAGTAGTTGGAGCAGAGGAAAGAGAGCATTCTAGGCATGGGGGACAGGCAGGGAAAATGCTGAGAGGTGGAATGTCTTGTTCATGGAACAGCCAGGAGGCCAGTGTCACTGGATTGAAGAGTACATGTTGGGGAGTAAAGTGTAAGGAAACTGGAAAGGTAAGAGGGGGCTAGGTTATAAACAACTGAATGCCAAGTGGAGCATTTTATACTTTCTTCTGAAGGCAATAGGGAGTTAGTTTGAGTAGGGGGGTGACATGATCAGATCTGCACTTTAGGAAAACCACTTTGGTGGCCAAATCAGAGGATGGATAGGTGTGGGGAGAGACTTGAGGCAGACAGACCCACTATAGGCTAGTGCAGGTGCAGTAATGCAGCGGGGAGATTGGTGAGGGACACATTCTAGAGGGATGGCGGTGCCAAGAGGAGAGAGGGGAACAAATTCATGAGATGTTGCAAAGGTAAAATCACCAGGTCTTGGCAACAGCTTAGATGTGGGAAGTGGGAGACAATGAGGATCCAGGCGGTAAGCCTGAGGGATGGGAAGATGGTGTTCTCTACAGTAATAGGGAAGATAGGAAGGGGAGAGAGTTTAGAGGGAAAGATTTTTATTATATATTATTTTGGACGTGCTGAGTTTAAGATTTCTGCTGCACATCTATTGAGATGCCTGAAAGGCAGTTGGAGATCAGAGATTAGAGGTGAGCAGAGAGGTTGGGGCAGGTTGGGTAGATTTGAGAGAGACTTGAGAGCATAAAAAAATGGTAATTAAATCCATGGAAGCTGATGAGATCATCAAGTGAAGTGGTACAAAGGGAGAAGAGAAGAGGGCTTGGGAGAAAACTGAGGGTGTGATCTGGAAAAGGACCCAGTCAAGGGGAGGAGTAGGAAGGGAACCAGGAGAGAGTGTTTGTACCCAAAACCTAGAGAGGAGAGTGGCAAGGGGGAGAGAGGTACCAGTGATGTCAAAGGTTACAGAGGAATTAAGAAAAGGCCATTGGATTTGGCAACTACGATCTTTAGTAACTTTGGAGAAAGCAGTTTTGGTGGAGTGAAAAGTTGGAAGCTGAACTGTAAGGGGTTAATGGAGTCAGAGCAGAGAAAATGGAGGCACCTATTGTGTTGATGGCCTTCTCTTAGTAGTCTATTGGCTACAAAGGGCGTAAGAGATATAGAATGATGGGGGGATAACAGGATCAAGTGAGGGTTTTTTCAGGATGGAGACAAGGAAGGGAAGGAGCCACAAGTCCTCTTGGAAGAATTGGTGAACTTTTTCCCCCTTTATCTTTCATTCTTTGGAGAAGCTAAAAGTGAAGGACTCAGAAATTCTCCTTCCCTTTTTTTGGCCACCTTTTCCTCTGGAGTTCCCCGAGCTCCCTTGTCACTTGTGACATTGTGAGGCATTGGCATGTGATTGATTGGGTGCTGATGAACGGAGTCTCCTCTGAGTCAGGCCATTCATCCTTCGGTCTCCAATAAACCACCAGAATGGTTCTCCACGAGTGGAGAAGATGGCAAATCTTGTTTCTCCTTTATTGTTTTCTCTCAGAATGGCATTCAGTAGATTGTCTGGGCTGATCTGAACCTGACAGGCAAGGCCAGTGTCATGAACAAAGACATGGGACAATTACAGTGGAACTGAAATTAGAGTTGAACACAAGTCCAAGGTCAGACCTTATTACTGACGCTGGCCTCACCAGGGGAATTAGTTTCTAGAATTGTGATTTATTTCTGCAGGGTTCTGCAGACTGCTATAGTGATATGTAAGTCATGTTAAAGTGGCAAAGGCCTCCTGGCTTGAGCTGGTGCCTCAGATCAAGAAGAAAAGCCTGCTTTCTCCTTTCCCACTTCAGCTTCTAGCCTTGATTTTCCCTGTGTATTATTTTCTTTTACTCTGAATAAATTTTCAGTTAGATATTATGTGCCCAGACTTCAGCTTGGTGGTGAGAGTTGGGAAGAGAATGGCCTGATTTTTGCAGGAGAAAAATAGCTCTGGTAACTCTGCCTCTATGTCAGTGGTGATGGTGGCTGCCTGAGGCAGAAAAGGTTAGCTTTTATATGTGGTCCTCCTGTTACAGCTTGAGGACTGATGGCCACAGGAAAGACATCTAATCTCTTCTGTTGCCTTTCTTTCTATCTTTGTTAAGAGAGAGAGGATTCTCCTGATGGGTCAGATTGGTCTCTGGCCAGATTGGCTACTGTGTCTTTTCTGTGTAAAGAATATGTTGGGCAGCTAGTAAACAGGATGAACCATATTCGGGAGAGGTTGGCTGGGCAGAGACCATGGGGCACATACAAGTCTAAAAACACCTTTGAACCTAACATATTGCACCAGAAGATTTCTTAGGGGCATTTTAGAGGAGAGGTTCTTAATCTAGGGGTGATAAGTCTGTGCAATGTATTTTTTTTAAAGTTTTGGTAACTATTTCAACATAATTGTTTCCTTTGTAACTCTTTGTAATAAAATTTTATTTTATGCATTTAAAAACATTCTGAGGTCAAAGTAAAGAATCCTTTCCCTGCCTTAGAAGGCCAGTGTGTAGAACCTGAGAGTTAACGTGTGGCTGGCCCTCAAAATCTCAGTGTAGTCAGGGAACCCCAAACTGACTGTGCTGTAAATAACAATGGATTAGAAAAAGACCAAGGCCAGTCTTGCCATTCACTAGCTGTGTGATTTTGGAGGGAAATATTTAATCTCTCCGAGTTCCAGTTTTTTAACCTATAGAAAAGGAATCTTCTATGTATGTCCTACTAAACTTAGAGAGTTGTGACGGATCACATGAGATCCGTGTAAGGGAAGATTTGAAGACCAGGTGTATTAGAAGTAAGGAGATGGTTATAGTGACGAGTCTAGACTGGTTCTTTTGGACTTCATCTTGCAATAACTTCAGCACCCATCTCTGAATTAGGAGTTGGTCTGTCATCCTAAAGATCCCTCACTCTGCTGATAAACCCCCTTGCATAGAAGCCAGTCAGCATGGCTCTATGCCTCCTGCCTGGGCAAACTCAACCTGTTAACCCCACCACCTTCCTCCTCCAACAGGCTGCCACCTGTGACTGATTATACTATCTCTATCTCTGTATTCTTAGCCAAGATGCCTGGGCCCCCGCCCTGTTTCACCTGGCGGTGTTGCCGGTCAGGCAAGTTAAATGTTAGCTAGAGAGGCTGAATGAGTGACTTGATTACCTGCTCTCACAACTGAGCACACTGTCCAGGCAGCAGCAGCTGTTGAGGACTGGTCCCTGCCCAGCTATGTTGTGGACTTGTTTGCCAAGGCAATTTGTAGGCAAGGTCCTGCCAGTCCTGGGCACAGTGCTGTTCCAGAAGAGAGAGAAAAGGGGATTTCAGCTAAGACACTGGCAGGTAATAAAACTGGCAAAATCTTTTCCTTAAGAAGTGGGGAATGTGGAAGTTGGAGGTGGGTGGGCAGGGCTCTTGGTCTCAGAGGAGGAAGAGGCCCAGTTCTGGAATCCAGGGAACCCAGCTGAACAATAAATCCAACAAAGGGTTGTTTCATTTAGGAATGTTCTTATCTTATCCTGGTCCCCATGAATTTGGTAATGTTGTTCTTTGGAGAGGCTGAATGCAGAAGAGAGTTGGGAAATGCTTATCTGTTCTCAAAGGGGGAAACAACATCATTGTCGAATGAATGTTGAGTAACTAATGTGCTCTTTGTTTTACTTACTGTTTTTGTTTTTTAAAATCATGGATGTTTTATCTGATTACAGTGTCTTCCTAAGGAAGTAAGGATAGAGGTATCTCTACAATTCTATTCCTTCACTCCTTTCCAAAAGGCATGAAGTCATAAGAACTCCCCTCTACCCATCTCTTTCCCCTTTCTTCTGTGTCTCACTCCCCTGGTCCTTTGATGGAGAAGTTTCACTGCCTGGTAATAGCTTAACGTTGCCCAACTTCTCTCTCCCTTTTCCCCCTCTCCACTCAGGAGTCTAGAACTGGAGGCTTTTCTAGAACTGGTCAGACCAGTTCAAGCCCTATGACCCACCATGATCTCAGAATTTCTAAAACCCTGACTGGGAGGCTGCTTTGGAGCTGGTGGACTGGTGGACCTTCCTTGTTTCATTTGCATATGATCAGTTTATACAAATTGACTCCCTAACTGGCTTTGGTGCTGGCCAGCCTGAGACAATTCTAGCCAAGCGGAGAGCTGGGGTTTCTGGAAGTTATCTCTGATATTTGGACCTCCCTCCCCATAACATTCTTGGTCCAGTTCTTTGCTGCCTTTGTAGCCGGACACTAGGCTGCTGCTGTTTTAAGGGTGGGATGGTATAGAGAGAGGTATTTCGGGTCTTCAGGCACCCTGGAATTGAGTCCAAGAAGCTTCTGTTTTTGCAGCGTGAGATCTACCCGCATTATGACCTTCAGGTGAAAGTGGTGAGAGCCAGAAACGTCAAGGGCACCGACTTGTGTGAGTCTTCCACTAATCCCTCATACCTTTCATTTTCCTTTTGAATGAGTGAGTGAATAGAATGGAATGGAAACTGGAAATTTCCATGGGATGGAAAAAGTACTCATTAAATACTTACTATTTGCCGATCATTGTGCTAAATGCCAGAAATTCAAAGAGAAAAATTGAGTCACTCCTGCTTTCAAAAAAGTCAAACTCTTATTGGGGGAGGTAACACATGAAAGAAAGCTCAGATTTCAGGGTAGATGGAAAGGGGCAGCAGTGGAACAGATTAAGGTCCTTGGGTCAAATCAGTAGGTCAGAAGACAGTCAGGGGCCTGGAGGGTTTAAGAGGCAGGGCAGATGGTAAGGTCTCTGGTGGTCCTTCATCTTACCAGAAGGAATAAAATTGGTGACTCTTATAAGCATCTTGTCGCAGCAGGTTCTAGCAGTTCTGATGTGTTCTGAGCGTAATAATGTATATTAAACATATTATATATATATGTATATATATGCATATAATATATACATTTTACCTCATTTGCTCCTTACAACAACTCTGTGAAGTAGGTGCTCTTATTATCCCCATTTTACACATGAGGAAACTGAGGCAAAAAGAGATTAAATAAATCATTGACAGGGTTGCACAGGGAGTTAGTTATCTGAGGCCAGCTTTGAACTCCAGTTTTCCTAACTCTTGAGTGTAGCATCCTACTCACTACAGATGACTTCTCCAGAGACAGAGGCCACATACCTGTAGGAGGTAGGGCGATGATTGCTCATCACCTACATCACCCCTCTCTTCCAGTGTCTAAGGCAGACTGCTTTGTGGAAGTACGACTCCCTACATCCTCACCGTTCACTTCTCAGACAAAGGTAGTTCCCAACTGCAGTGATCCAGAGTGGAATACAACCTTCCACTTTCACATCCATGAGGCCGTAAAGGTGAGGAGTTAGTTAAGTCAAGCAGGGAAGGGGAGAGGAGCGCCGAGTGCTCTGTGATTTTGTTCCAGCACCCCAGTTTAGGGGTTGGTCCCAGGCTACTCCTGAAATCTCCTACCCCATCCCACTCTACTCCTGTTCCGTTTTGTATGACCAGCTCCCATGTACTGCCCCCTCCTGTTTCAGAATATACTGGAGCTTACCCTCTACGATAAAGATGTGATTCAAAATGACTCGCTAGCCTCAGTTATGTTTGACCTTGGGGGCTTGGAGCTTGGCCATTCTCACAGCCACACCTTTCTGTTCAACCCCAAGGTAAGTCAACCCATCTTGGACCTGTTCTCTCTAACTTTCAGATCAGTAACAAGCATTTGTTTTTTTTATGGGTTTTTTGTTTTTTAAATTTAATATTTTCTTTTCCCCCCAATTACAAGTAAAAACATTTTTAAACATTCATTTGTTAAAACTTTGAGTTCCGTATTCTCTCCTTCCTTGCTTCCCTTCTCCCCTCATTGAGGTTCATGTGCAGTCATGCAAAACATATTTCTCTATTACACATGAATAACGAGCATTTATTAAGCTCCTCCTATATAGGTAAGGTGTCAGGGATACAAAGACACAATTCCTGCCCTCAGGGAGCTCACATTCTATTAGGAGATCTAGACAACAAAAACTGAGGCAGAGTTGGGCACCAGTAGTTTACAGGAGGCATCACAGAAGAAGTAGCTAGCCCCTGAATAAAACAAGGATTTTGGAAGGAAAACAAGATTGTGAGGAGCAATGATGAGAAAAGAATCCATTTGGGGCTTGGCAGGGCAAATCCCATTGGGGAGATGGCAGGAGTAAATGTTGAATGCAAGAACATAGGGCTCATGAAAGGGATTGGGGAATGTCCCAGCAAGTTGTGGTGTGTGATGTGTGAAGGAATTCTGCTGTGCTATAAGAAATGATGAACTCAAGGATCTTAGAAAAGTATGGAAAGACTTACAAAATGATGCAAAGTGATCCGAACCAGGAGAACATCGTATACAGTAACAGCAACATTGTTTTAAGAGCTCCTTTGAGGGATGAAATCCTTTTGACTATCCTTATAAATGCACAAATTAAAAATAAAGGTCATTTGAAGAGAGATGCTATCTGCAACCAGAGAAAGAACTGATAAATAGAATTATGTGTAGAATAATTTTACCCATCTATATCTATATATATCTGTGTCTCATGGTAGCCCTCTCTAGGGTGGGGAGCCAGAGGGAAGGGAAAAAAGAAAAAATTTATATGATAACTGTATGTTTGGAGGGAATACCAAGTTGTACTTGGTAGATTTGCAGTTTCATGTGCAATCAAATTTTTTATTGTACTGTTATGGAAATCTTGTTTCCTGAATTGAAAATAAAATAAATTTTTTTTAAAAAAAGAAAGGGAGTAAGTAAGTAGTATGAAATGAGATTTGAAAGGTTAAGTAAGGACCAAATCATGGAGGGCCTTAAATGCCAGATTAAGGAGATTGTATGTCGTTATAACAATGCTTCTTAAACTGTGGGTTGCAACCCCACCATTTAAGATGTGAGATGAATAGGTGGCAAGTGGAAAGGGTATGAGCAGGCCTGGTGTAGAACAGAAGTTCTTAACCTTTTTGTGAGTTTGGGCCTTTTTGGAAGACTGGTGAAGCCTTTAGATTCCTCACAATAAGGTTTTTAAATGTGTAAAATAAAATGCATAAGATTACAAAGAAAATTTACATTATGCTTAATTGTAATTAAATTATTAAATTATACTGTAATCTATATTTTTTAATTATTGAAATATTGATTATATTAAAATATAGTCATCAGAATATATTTTTAAAAAAACTCAAGTTCATGGGCCCTAGATTAAGTAACACCTTGCTCTAGAAATTTGGGAGCCACTGAAGGTTTTTGAAAAGGAGAAGAGACATAATCTATTTTCTTTGGAAGATTATTTGGCTGCTCTGTGAGTGAATGAATGAGAAATCATTAAGTGCTTACTCTGTGCAAAGCACTGTGTTAAGCATTAGGGATAAAAATAGAAAAGCAAGATTGCTGCTGCTTCTCAAAGAGGACCATGACATAAGGGAGGTGATGCCATGACTTGCAGGTGAATTGGATTTAAGTGAGGGAGGGCTGTGCAAAGTCACCAGACTCATTCTCTCCTCCAGAGCCCTCTGGGTCCAGTGGCCAGATAAAGATCAGAATGACTGGAGAAGGCTCAGGATGCAGTGAGAGATCTTGGCCTTTTTGAGCTAAGATCTTTAACAAGTTTCAGTCTGACTGAGGCAAAGCCCATTCCTTTCTCAAGTAGCTCACGTTCGTGAGATGACATGTCTAGAAGGCATGGAAGGTGGATTAGAGAGGAGATGAATCAGGAGATTGGCTATTACAGTAGCCCAAATGAAAGATGATGAACCAGCTTGGTGATTGTGTGAGTGAGGAGAAGGCTTTGGTTATGAAAGGTATTGTGGAGATGGAATTGACAAGATGTGGCGACTGACTGACTGTGGTGATGAGTCATAGATGCCTCCAAGGATATGAGGCTGGGTGACTGGGAGGATGATGGTGGACTCAACAGAAGTAGGAAAGTTTGCAGGAGGAGCACATAGGTTTATGGTGAAAGATTAAGAGTCCCATTTGGACAGGTTGAGCTGTGGGGACACCAAAGAGCTAACTTGAAAACATCTGGCTATGTAGAACTTCAGGAGGTGAAAGAAGATTCGGTAAGAGATTTGAGTATTCTTTGTATCAAGTCTAGAATGTTCCTCTCTGCGGATTGTCCCTCTTGCTCCTAATTCTGCCCTCTAGAAGAATTAGGTCACCTCTTATCCAGGCTTACTTAGTCCAAGTAAGTTATCCTCACCCATAGAAGCCAGAAATAAGTCCTGATTTGATATCACTCTTATGGCAAGATCTTACTAGTAGTATTTGAATCCTAGAAAGACAACAGAAAGAGGGCTTTCAAGGTAAGATTCTGGCTGTCATCTTATGGCTCTGTAGAGAAAGGGCCTAGAGTATGTGAAAGAGGTGGTATGGTACAATGGAGTGTCCTGTTAGATTTGGAGCTGGAGGAAATGAGTTCAAATCCTGCCTCAATTACTAACTACCTCTTGTGACCTTAGGCAAGAACAGTCTCTCTGGACTTCAGTTTCCTCGTCTGTAAAATGAAGGGCAGCTATGGCATAGTGGATAGAGTGCCTCACCTGGAGTCAGGAAGACTCATCTTTCTGAGTTCAAATTTGTCCTCAGACACTAGGTGTGTGATCCTAGGCAAGTCACTTAACCCTGTTGGTCTCAATTTCCTCATCTGTTGAGTTCAGGGAACTCATTTTGAACTGGAGAAGGAGATGGCAAATCACTCCAGTATCTTTGCCAAGAAAATCCCAAATGGGGTCACAAAGAATCTGCCATGACTGAACAACAGAAAAGAAAGCATAGGATGAGGGGATAGAAGGACAAATGAAACTTTTTTTTTTTTAAGAGTAGAATAGATAGGAATATGTTGTAGGTAATAAGGCAGAAGTTAGGAGGGGAGAAATTGAAGATGAGAAATAGGGAGAAGTTGATGGGCAAGCTCTTGGGGAGAAGCTATGTTGAGGGCACGGGGAGAAGGACTTAGCTTTGGCAAGGACTAAAGGTCACCTTATCCTCAGAGAATGGGGTGAGATTATGAAAGGAATTTGAGGTGCAGACTAGGGAAGGAGAGATTAGTTGATGATATATGATCTCTTTTTCTCAATAAAGCAGGAAATGAGAAAATAGTTATTCAGACATATGAAGGAACCTGGAGAGAGAGGAAGGCATTGAACAGTTGTTTGCAGGGTTGGAATAAACGATCAAAGAGGATTAAGTTTGTAGAGCCCAAGTAATATTAGATAACATGAAGTTGTCGTGGACCCTCTGGGGATAGTGGTGAGATTTCCTTCTCCATTGGTTAGTAGCTTAGGGGTAAGGTGATACGAGCCAGATGATGATCCAGGGTTGAGCGCATTCAATGGAATGGTGGTGGGTCCATGGAGTCAAGGTGAGGGGGAGCAGTGTATGGTTGAACTGGTAAATTAGAGAGGCAAGACATCTTTGGACCTCATCTATAAAAGAAAGAAGTTGAACCTAAGATCTCAAAGGTTTATCTCTGCTTTAAATATGGGATCCTATGACTGTGGAAAGAAGAAATCAGAAGCCAGAGTTTTACTGAGAAAATGGGAAGAAACCACGTTTTTGCTTGAGGAACTCAGTGTGTCTCTAAATCAAAGGATCTGAGTTCAAATATCTCACTTAGGCAACTTATATGACTAGGTACTTAATCTCCTTGACCTTCTTGTGTGAAATGAAGATGGCCTCTGACTTATGGTTCTATTAAGAATAATTTTAAGAGGATAGAGGGCAGAGAGAATGGAGTGATGAGAGAAGAGAAGAGATGAGGATCATAAAGGCTAACTTCCTAGTCCAGAATCATGTCAGTGGCCCAATTCTGAGTGTTGGTGAGATCTAAAGTGCAATCATTTGGCACACATATAACCCATGTCAGATTGCTTATTTTCTGGTGGGAGGGAGGGGAAGGAGGGAGAAATAGAATTTAAAACTCAAAATTTTTAAAAATTGTTAAAAACTTGTTTTTATATGTAATTGAGAAAAAATAAAATATTGTGAAAAAAATTTTTAAGTACAATCCTTCCAGTGGGTGGTGGAGGGAGAGTGAAAGTTGATGAGCTAGAAGATTGGAAGCAAGCATTTATTAAGCACCTGCCCATTGCCAGGCACTGTATGAGGCAAAGTAAAAACTGAAGAGAGTTCCTGAGCTGGAGGGAGCTTACATTACATTGAAAAGAAATAATATGTACATAAATAAATCAAGAATAAATATATACAAAGTACAAAGTGATTTTTTTTGCACTAAGAACTGGGAGACCCCTCTAGGAGGTGATACTTGAGCTGAACCTGTAATGGAGCTGGAGCTGGGGGTTCCAAGAGGCAGAGATGACAAAGGAGAGAGAGCATTCCAGGCCAAAGCTTGGAGAGTGATGGGATGCTAATATCCCGGGAATAATAAGTAAGCCAATTTGGCCAGAACCTGAGTACGTATGTGTGTGTTGGTGTTGTGGGGTGTGTGTGTGTGTAACATTAATTCAGTTTGGAAAGATAGGGCAGAGCTAGGCTGGGAAGAGCTTTAAATGAAAAAATAGAAGTTTATATATGTATGTGCATATATATAATATGCAAATATATAAGCATATATATAATAAAAATGGCTTTTAATATAGCAGTTTTTAATACTTTTTTAAAAATATCAATTAAAGTGCTTTTTTAAAAAACAGAGTTACAAAATAATAGGGAGAATGGGTATATAAAGTCTATAGACTCTTGATTTTGTACTTTGCCATTACAATCAAGATTTTTTTTAAATAAAAAGAAGAAGAGAAAACAAGTCAGTAAAACATCAGCACATCAAAAAAAATGATTTAGGAATGCCAATTTGGTACCTCTATGAGGGAAGGGAAAGTGTAGAGGGAGGCAGATCAATATGAGGTTATTGTAGTAATACAGTGAGAGGTGACAAAGGTCCGAATTAAGGTGGGTGCTTGTATGAGTAAAGAAATAAAAAAAAAAAAGAGACAGGTCATGGAGATGGAATCCACAAGATTTGGCAACTGATTTAATGTGGGAGGTAGGAGAGAGGAGACTTCAAACCTGGATGGCTGGAAAGATGTTGGTGCCCTCGATAGAAATAGGGGAGTTGTGAAGAGGTGTGGGTTCCAAGGGAAAGACAGTGAGTTGAATGATAATGAGTTCCATTTTGAACATGATGAATTTGAGATGCCTATGTTGCATCCCACAAAATGTCCAGCAAGTAGCTGGAGATGTGAGACTCGATTGTAGGAGAGAAAAGAAGGCTAGATATGTAGATTTGAAAGTTATCTGCAGAGAGATGAGCATTGTAACCAGAGGAGTTCAAAAGAACACCAAGAGTGTGTTATGATAGAAGTGAGAAGCCCAGGCCAGCTCTGGATACAATTATATATAAACAGGATACGGATGACGGTCCAGTGGAGAAGACTGAGAAGTAACGTTCAGGCAGGAAAGAGGAGAACTAGCATTACACAAATTCAGGGAGGAGAGAAAAGTATCCTGGGAGTCAGCAATGTCAAGGGGGGTCCAGAGGCCTGGGAAAAGATGACTAGATTTATCAGTAAAGAAGATCATTGGTGATTTGGAGAGCAATTTCACTCAAATGGTGGGGCCAGAAGCCGCCTTGCAGGGCGTTGAAAGGTGAAGAGTTACAGCAAAATCATGTTTAGTCTACTTTTAAAAAATAGATTTTTATTGATTATTTTTTGGTTTTGCATCACCTAGAATGCCCCATGTGTCTCTCCCTTTCCAGAGAGCCCATTCCCTACAACAAAGAAACTTTTGTAACACATTAAAAATCAGATGTTCCATGCAGTGTTCCATACCCTGGACCTTTGTAAAAGAATGAGGAGAAGTGTCTACTTGTATCTTGTCTTTGGCACCAAGATTCTGAAACATTCAGTTTTGTTTGTTGGGTGATAGTTTTTTCCATTCCCATTAGTACTTGGGTGTTGGTAATCCATGCCTAGGATTTAGAAAGCGATAGGTCAAAAAGCCAGGGGATTTAAGGGCTGAACCAGTTAACTGTGCTCATTCACCTCCTTACAGAACAAGGAACTGCAAGTAGAATTTCTTCTGGAAAAAGGGTAAGTTCTGCAGGAGCCTGTCTGTGCCCTCAGACTGAGCCCACAGCTATTTACTGTTATAGAGGACATGAGTCTTTGGGTCCTTCTGGGCAAAGCTGGGAATTCTGGCACCTGAGGCAAATTCAGTACAGAAGGGAGTTGAGGGGGATTGTGGCCCAGGGGACTGATTCCCAGTTTGCCACTCATCCCAGAAATGTACGAGAGTTACCCTGTCTCATCTGATCATGGTGCATAGAAAAATAGCCCCTACCTACTTCACAGCAGCTGAGAATCTGATATGACCCTTCTCTATGGGTAGTTTATAGTCGGAGAACCATTTTTCAACTCACTACTTGTCCCCTGGCTTCCTGGGAGCACCTCTTTCTAACTGAATGGAAAAAAAATCCAAAGACGTATAGCCCCATGTTCTGGGGCATCCACACTCAAGTGACCTGGAGTCTCCCTCACCAATTCTGGATGGAGAACCATTATAAACGGAGGAAACCAGTTCCTTCGTGTGTCAGCACCGTGGAAAAAAGCCTAGTGGCACTGTCCTAGTTTTTGCTTTGTGTGCTGAACTGAATAGGATTTCATTCCCACCCTAAGATCCACAGACCTAGTTCTCAGAACTGCCCTGGCCTCCTGGGGCCCCAAATCAGGACTAAGATGTTGCTGCTTCCCCCACCCTTGGCATGCCACTGTTTGAACTCGACTCTTACCCCAGCTTGGGGAGTGGGGAAGCCGGCACCCTGGGCTTGTTCAGCTATTTTGGTTGTGATGCTGTGGTAGCACACAATTCCCTAAGTTCCTCATTCTCTGCAGAAATGTTCCTGCCTCTGAAGTCATCACTAATGGGATCCTGGTGGTAAGTAGGGAAGAGGATTTTTGAGGAGCTCCTATTGCTGGGTGATGGGCATCTATTTAATCCTTCATTATACATTTATCCATCATACATTAATCACCAAGGATTAAGCTGTTTCTGAGCAGTAGAATTAGAATGATGATAGCATCCTCAGAGGGTTTGGGGAGGCTGGGGGGGGGGGGGACAACTCAGCTTCCAGACTCCTGGCTTCTGTGATGGCTAAAGAAATGATGAAGATCTACATTTCTCCCTACCAGTCCTTCCTCTCTGTCCCTACTTTAAAAAGGTTTCCAGTGTTAGCCTCTTCCCTTGGCCCAACTGACCCTTTCATAAGACTGGCTTACTAGGTAGGGCTCTGAAATTCTGGCAACCTTCACTACATCTCTAGGCTAGCTTTCAAATGATCTCCTCCTTAGAACTTGGGAGAAGCTGAATGGGAATCCTCAGGGACTGGGTCAGGAGACCCTGCTCAGATGAGGTGCAGAGTCCTGAGCATCAGGTCCTGAGTAGGGATGAAGGGACTACTAAAAGATGCTTTGAGAAGGGTTTCTCCAGGCCACCTGCCCTGTCCATGATACCTTTAGTTGTCTCCTTATCCATAGGCCCATCCCTGTCTGAGAATCCAAGGCACTATAGAAGAAAAGGCTCTTACCCTGTGCCAGAAAGATGGTGAGTTTCTCTGGCAGCCTTTGGTTTCTTACCTTCCCCTTGGATAGAATTAAGGCTTTCATTGGTCTGATTCTCAGGGTACTGAGATAGAAGGGGAATTTCTTGGAGAATTTGCCAGTCTCAGCCATTTTTGTATAATAGCAACAAGTGCAATCTAAGTTGCTGGCCCTGATAGAGAGGCTGGGAAGAAGAGGGTGGAAACTTTCTGTCTTCCTTCCAATAGCCATGAGAAGGTCAGCATGACCTAGTGGGAGGGTGTTTGAATTGGAATCAGAAAGACCTGAGTTTGAATCTTGTCTGAGACATATCCTAGCAGTATGACCCTGGCAAGTCTCCTAATCTCTCTCAGCCTCAGTTTCTTTATTGGTAAATGAGGAGGTTGACCTCAGCCACAATGTCCCTGCTAGCTCTCAGTGTATGATCCTGTACTTTCTGTACCTCCACACTCTATCCCTGTTCCCCACCTTTTAACTAATTCTGTCATATATCATTCTCCCTTTCCATCATTCTAATTTCCTGTGGATTTCTGGATCACCCACTAGTATTCTAGCCTTGACCACATGGCAGGAATCCAAGATGGAGCATCACCTTACCCTTCCATAATTCTAATTTCCTGTAGATTTCTGGATCACCCACTAGTATTCTAGCCTTGGCCACATGGCAGGAATCCAAGATGGAGCATCACCTTACCCTTCCATAATTCTAATTTCCTGTAGATTTCTGGATCACCCACTAGTATTCTAGCTTTGGCCATGTGGCAGGAATCCAAGACAGATCAGCGGGGAGAGCCATCAGCTCAGGGTTATGGGACCAGGGAGCAGGAGTTAGCTGTGAGGCACTTACTTGGTATCTTTGGGATTGCCCTCTGAACCTTTTCTCATTTTGGTCCTTTGATCTCAGGAGACAGGGTGATACAAGTGTCAGTGCCTGGGGCCTACGAGAAGACACAATCTTTTTCCAAATATCTACCTCAAGAGGAGGACTCTCCAAACACCTTCGTCTTTCATGTGAACCCTATCCTGCAATCCAAGCTGAACGTAGTTTTGCAGCAGGTGAGGGAGGCCCGTGACTTTTGTTTGCCCTGTGAACCTCTAGTTCCCTGTGTTGACTAATATCTTTTTAATATTTACCATTTCAGGATGGCAAAGTCTCCATTATATTTTTAAAGCAGGGGAAGGAATCATCAAATATTTTAGAATTTGCTGTGTGCTAGGCTTTGGAGATGGAGGAGAGCAGGCTGCAGGAGATGTGTGGGTACTGATTACAGCCTTGCTGGGGGGCAAGATAGATACATGTGAAAAAAATAATGATATTAGACAGTATACAGTAAGCGTTCAATGAGAACAGAGATTTTGATGATAGTAAAAGTAGCATAAGCCAGAAGGGTGTGGTGTTTAAAAAGTTCGAGAAACGTAATTTCTGGATAATTAATCATTTTATTAATAATGCTAGCATTTTTAATAGAAGTTCAATATCACTCCCAAATGCCAAAGAGAATTACGGTGGTGAACTCACAGCTTATATGCCCTTGAAAGAGGGGTGTTCTTGAGGATGGCAATCAGTGCTGAGTGGTTAACAATTAATGAGAGTTGTTCTTTGCTAAGAGAAGTTACTTCACTCCGAATGAAGGGCTGAGAGGGACATCATGTCATGCTTGGACAGAGAGACTATCCTATATCCAGATCACTTGCTCAACTTTGGGCAATCTAGACATAAGGACCTATCTCTACCCAAGTTTTATTGAGTGGAATTCACCTTAAAATAGAGATTCCTTGTAAGATTGAGTGGGGTTTGACCAAGACTGAGGAGAGTTAATTCAACGTCCTTCAAGAAGCTGAACTTTGAAATGAGGACGATAGAAAAAACAAAATTATTGGTTTTTAGTAATCATTTCTCTCATGGAGTTGGGAGACCAGCATGCCACAGGGGTCTGTGACATGAAAACAGTTAAGAACTCTTGATCCAAGACAAATTGCTGACCTGCATGGATAGAAGAAATTTCCTCATCTATTAGTCAGTGAACAAGCATTGATTAAGTGCCCACTCTGGGCTAGGCCTTGTGTTAAGTGCTAGAGATACAAAGAAAAGGGAAAAAACCACTCTTTGCTGTCTGGTAACTCGCAGTCTAATGGGCAGAAACAATTATGTACAAAAAGATATGTGCAGGATGTATTTGAGACAATCAGCAGAGAGAAGGTGCTTATAGAAGGTAGGATTTTAGGTGAGGCTGGAATGGAAGGAAGCCAGGAGGCAGAGATGAGGGGGAGAGAGAATTCCAGGCATGATGGACAGCCATTGAAAATACACAGTCAGGAGGTAGAGTTTCTTATTTGAGAAACAGATAATATTGTTATCAGATCACAAAGTACTTGGAGCTAGGTAAGGTGTAAAAAACCTGGAAAAGTAGGTGGGGACAAGGTTAAAAAGGGCTTTGAATGTCAAACAGAACATTTTCTGTTTGATCCTAGAGGTAAAAGGGAACTGCTAGAATTTTTTTGAATAGGGGGAATGACATGTCAGACTTTGAGCAGATCATTTTGACAGTGCATGGACGTTAAACAGAAGAGGGCACACCAGATGGCTATTGCAATAGTCTGGGTGTGGGGTAATGGAGAGCAGTGTTAGAGGACAATGAGTCACAGAGGAGAGATGGTAAGAAAGTACAAGTGACAGGCTTTGGAAATAGATTGAATGTGGGGGATAGTAGTGAGAGAGAATGAGGAGAGTCAGTGTGACCGGGCAGATGGTGGTGCCTTCGAGAGTCAAAGGGAAGTTTGGAAGAATATAATGAGTTCACCAGGAAGTTCCCACACCAGTGAAATCATAGGTCTGGACAAGCAAACAAAAGCTGCTTTATTCAAGAGCTTCCAATCTGGGGCAGCCTTTTCTTGGGGACCCTAGTGGTTTCTGCCTTCAGCTTCTGTTCCATCCTAACCCATTTCGCATCTCAGACCCCACTCAATCTTACAAGGAATCTTGTTTCCTTTTCCTCCAGAGTCCTGAACTGGAGACCCAAGCCAGGATACTGGGGAGAAAGGAGATACCCCTTTCCTCATTGCCCCTGGGCCAGGAGGTGCAGCATTTGTTGGCTCTGGGAGAGGTAAAATCCTAATATCTGAGGTCCTGGGTGTCCCAGATTCTGCAAATCTCATCATCTTTGCATGTCCCCTGAATTGCCAGGATGGAGCCTGGGGGTGATCTTATGTAGAGATCAGGCCCAGGGGGATGAGAATCAGTTCTTAGGATCTATCATTTTGTCTGGGCAGTGCTAACTATAAAGGCAGGTGGAAGGAAAGTGTGGCAACATATGACAGCCCAGACACCCTCTGAGTAGAACCAGTACTGACTCTGAATTTAAATCCTGCTTCTCAACACATGCTGGGCAAGTCACTTAACTTCTCTGGGACTCAATACAAATTAGGAGAGTAACTGACCTCTCTAAGGTCCCTTCCAACTCACAATTAGCATTTATATAATACTTTAAGGTTTGCTAAGCACTTTACAAATATTATCTAATTTTATCCTCACAACAACCCTGGGAGGCATTATTATTCCCGTTCAACAGATGAGGAAAACTGAGGCTGAGAGGTTAAAAAAAGAAGGTAAGGGTCTGCGGCAGAATTTGAAGTGAAGTCCAGTGCTCTCTCAATGATTCCACCGGGCTGCCTCTAGCCCTAGATCTATGATCCCAAGAGTTACTCTAGAAATGAGCTCTGGTATTGGAGGCTGGGGTGGCAGAGGGAGAAGGAGTGAAGCCATAGTCAGTGGAGCATAGTTTCTCTAGAGAATGGGTATGTTTATAGGCCAGGTGCTCAAGATCAGGGCTGTTTTCTGTTTCAGGGGTTTGAGCTGACTCTGAACCTCAAGGCAGAAGTAAGGTGAAGTGACTCCAGGGGGAAGATGGGTAACAGCTGTCCAGGGTTGAGTCCCTAGGCAGTACCCTGGGCCATCCCTCTGACTCCTCCTGTTTCCATCAACCACCCTGTTCCCTTTGCTGTTCCCTCCCCCTCTCTACTGAATTCAGGCTGTCCAGCACAGGCCCATGATGTTCGCTTGGTTGGGAAATCTCTTTTCTTTCTGGGGACCCCTTGGGTTCTGTCTATGAGAAAAAGCAGATCTGAGCTTAGACTGGGGCTGCTTCTCTAAAGAGGGTGTCCTCTCTTTGCCCTCCCGGCTTTGTATGCATTCCCACCTATCTTCTCCGGTGGAGAGCAGCTCCAGGGACCTTGACCTTCGCCTTGGTTTTGACCTGTGCAAAGGGGAGCAGATGTTCGTGGATAAGAGGAAACAAGTGGTGTCGAAGGCTCTACAGAAAGTGCTAGAATTGGATGAACCCCCCCGAAATGATCAGGTAAGGAATACAGCCCCTGGACCACAGGGTCAGTGGCATCTTATTTCATTGAGGTTACTACCTTGTCCTTGCATCCCCACTGCTTTGCACAGTGCCTTAGTTCAACAGGCAAGCAAGTACATACAAAGAAATGATATACAGAGTAAACAGAGGGAAGGGGCTAACATTAACATTAAGGATGACTGGAAAGGCTTCCTGTTGTAGGTGGGATTTTAGTTGGGACTTGAAGGAGGACAGGGAAACCAGGAGGTAGAGCTGGGGGAGGAGGGGAGGGGAGGGGAGGGAGGGAAGGAGGGAGGGAGGGAGAGAGAGAGAGAGAGAGAGAGAGAGAGAGAGAGAGAGAGAGAGAGAGAGAGAGAGAGAGAGGAAGGGAGGGAGGGAGGGAGGGAGGGAGGGAAAGATGGAGAGACAGAGAGAGAGAGAGAATATCATGACCTTAAAATCTCTAATAATGGAAGGTTTAAACATTTGTGTTAGTTACATTTTAAGTTCCTAACTGTGACGATTAAAAAGACTTGAGAGACATAGTTTCTAGGCAATTTAATCATTTTATTAATAAGGCCTGCACGTTGTTAATAGCAAGATGGTCATTTGCCCATCTCTCTTAGAATAAAGGCCATCATAGTTGTGGGCTGACAATTCATATACCCTTCAAAGAGTCAGGTCTTCTTGGGGGCTGGGGACGGGTGGCGATGAACTCTGAATAATCCAGTGGAAAATAATCTATATTAAAATGACAGTCTTAGGGAACATAACTTAGACTACCCAAATGTTGGTCAAAGAGTCATCAATTTCCATAAGCACTTATCTTGATGAAAGGGAGAATCAACATTTTCCCAGACCTGTCTGAGCAAACACAGCCAGAAATATCCCGGACTTAGAATTTTTTTTACTGTCTGATCGGATCTTGACCTGAGTAAATCTTTAAGAGAGTATTCCCACACTGGTTGATTTCTGGATGAGGAAGTAGAAAAGGAGAAAAACCTTGGTGTCCTAATAACAATAATTAGTTATTAAATTAGTTATTAGTTATTCCATTAGAGAGAAATATTTATTTCTAACACAACTGTCTCCCTCACTCCCTCCCCACCCTGTGTTAGAGAAGGCCACCATTTCACATGCACATACACACACATATGTCTGTATGTAAGTACGTAAAACTATAGCATACTTCCATTTATCAGTTCTTTCTCTGGCAGTGGATAGCTTCTTCCTTCATCAGTCTTTTACAATACTCAGAGTAGGTTCATCATTTACAGTTTTTCTTTGAACAGCGTTGCTCTTACTGTACCCAGTATTTCTTTGGGTACTTATTTCACTCATTATTTTCTGCAAGTCTTTCCACGTTTTTTCTAAAATCAACCTGCCCATCACAGCAGTATTCCATCACAATCCTAGACTACAATTCAAACCATCCTTCAATGGATGGCCATTCCTTCAGTGTCCAATAATTTGTCCCCACAAAGAGAGCTTCTATCTATATTTTAGAACATCTTCAGGAGTGAGGAGCCTGTAGCCTCAAGGCCACATGTGATCCTTGAGATCCTCAAGTGCGGCCCTTTAGCCAAATCCAAACTTCACAGAACAAATCCCCTAATAAAAGGATTTGTTCTATAAAACTTGGACTCAGTCAAAAGACCTCACCCAAGGACCTAAAAGACCACATGTGGCCTCAAGGCCACAGGTTTCCCATCCCTGATTCTAGGTTCTTTTCCTTTTTCCCTGACCACCTTGGGAAACACCTAATAGTGGTATACCTTTCGATTTTTAAAGGCATTTATTGTCCAAAGCTGTATTGACTTAGGTTTTCTCAGATGAACATATGCATGAATGGAAGGTGGGGGATAGAGGGAGTGGACAAATAATAAAATGTTAAAAAGATGAGGCCAAATAGAGGAGCAGCCAGAAAATGAAATCAAAAAAGGAGCTGTAATTTAAAGTTTATTCCCCCTATAATACAGGTGAGGCAGCTCGATGGTGCAATGGATAGGGCACTGAACTTTGAATCAGGAAGACTCCTCTTCCTGAGTTCCAATACAGCCTCAGACACTTAGTAGCAATGTGACCCTAAGCCAGTCACTTAACTCATACTTTCCAGTGCCATCTCCCTGTGCCTACCCAAATCAGAGATAAAACCAAGATACTCATCATCTGTTCTGCTTTATTAAGATCTTGGCTGTCACAAGACAGCCCCCAACAAGCCAGTACTAGACTGCTCTCCAAATCTGCCTCAAGGTGATCGTATTCAGGTGACCCAAGCCTATCATTGGCTGAAAATGCGGAGTAGTTCAGTAGAATCTATATGGATAAAGGACTGGGCCCAAGTCAGGAAAAACTCATCTTCAAAGACTTCATTCTTTAAATTTCTATTCAGACACTTACTAGCTGTGTGACTTTGGGCAAGTCCCTTCACCCTGTTTGCCTCAGTTTCCTCATCTGTCAAATGAGATGAAGAAGGAAATGGAAAACCACTCCAGCATCTTTGTCATGAAAGCCCCAAATAGGATCACAAAGAATTGGATATGGCAGCACCAACAACTACAAAATAATGCATATTGTTCTGGCTTTAAGTGGCATTATGTGGCATCCCTTCTGAGTTTATTCCCAGGATAATCTGTTGAGCTTTTCTCTCCGTTTTATTGATCCATGCACCCTCTGGCACAAAAGGGGCCGTCTGGGCTTGAATCACATAGTGTTGAACAAACAGACTTAAGAACTTCAGAAATAGTTGTAGCAGGACCTGACTGTGACCCTAGCATATCAAGACAAATACTGCCATTGCTATTAGCATTTGGAGACTAAATTCTTGTTGTAAATGCAGTCTTAGGTGGTTGTTTGTAGGAAAATAAATTTGCCTCCGTTCCAAATACACAATCCCCTGACATGGTTACTATTAGGTTCCATAACTGTGGCTTGCTAATGAAGTGTTTTATCTTTGACTGGACTTGCAGACAATGTCCTGGAGGGCTGTGGGCCAGATCCTAAGTTCCTTTCAATATCTGTTTTAATGTCTTGGTGGGGTTTCTTGTTAATCAGTTTGAGCCCGATTGAGCTTTCTCAACAAGTAGAAGGGGGAAGGAAGAATCTTGTGGATTTCTATGTTTCCTCAACTACTTTGGATTTGGTTTCATCCCCACCCCATCTACATGTGCTACTCCATCTGTCATCTCTGTGTCTTTGCATTAGTGATCCCCAGTGCTTGGAATGATATTTCCCTCCTCATCTCTGCTTCTTGGAATTGCTGGTTTCCTTCAGAATTCAGTTCTAGCACCGTCTTCAGACCTGTACTCCCTCTACCGCTCCACCCCACATTAGTGCTCTCCCTCCCCAAATTACCTTAATTTATTTTGTATCTGTTGTGCAGTTTGGTCTCCTCCATTAGAATGTAAACTCTTCTAGTGGCAGATATTGTCCTATGGTGTTTGTGTCTCTAGCACTTAGCACAGTGCCTTAGCACATAGTAGGCAATTAATCAATGGATAAGGTTATTAATGTCCTACTATGTGCCAGGCACCATGCTGAGCACTAAGCATGCAAAAAGAGGTAAATACAATTCCTTAATACGTATTTGATTGATTTCTTTCTGATCTTCAGGTACCAGTGGTGGCTGTGCTGGGCACTGGGGGTGGGATCAGAGCCATGACATCCCTTTATGGCAACTTGACTGGGCTACAGGACCTGGGTTTACTGGATACTGTGACCTACCTGAGCGGGATTTCAGGTTCTACCTGGTAGGTGACAGACAAGAGGACCAGAGGGCTTTGGCTCCTTCAGCTTGGGAGCTGCCCTACTCTCCTAAGCACTCTGGAGTAAATGTCCCAGTGGGGTCAGGTACCACTGAGGAGGTAGCTTGTATCATAACACTCCCATTGAAGGAAAATGGCCTCAGTGCCTGGAATGCCCATATATATAAATGCAGGTTCCTGCCTTATAAATGGGTCCATACATGAATAAGAGTGGGATGGCAGTGATCCCTGGTGTCTTAGACTGGACTACCCCACTTTTTTCCTCTCTCCTCCCTCTGTCACCATCTCAGACCTGTAGCAGATGTTCTCTGTTCTCCAGGTGCATTTCCACCATTTACAAAGACCCTGCTTGGTCCCAGACATCACTGCATGGCCCAACGAGGCAAGCAAGACATTTTGTGTGCAGCCGCAAAACAGGAGCCTTCTTGTCTGACCAGTTACGCTATTATAGCCAGCAGCTGATGGCCCGAGAGAAGAGTGGCCTCCATGCATCTCTCATTGACCTTTGGGGTCTCCTTATTGAGTATTTCCTGCATCAGGAGGTATGAGATGGGCTAGGGGAGGAGGGAGAGGGAGGAGGCAGTTAAGGTGACTCCCTGCTCCCCATTGCTTCTTGACTCTCTTTTTTAAAAAATTACTTTAAAAGTTTACTTAATTTTAAATTAATAAGCATGTATTTTCTCTCTCATTTTCTCCCTCTTCACCCCGACCTCCCCCAAACAAAGCAAAACCCTTGTATCAAATATGCCTAGTTAAACACAACAAATTATGGCATTGACCATGTCCTAAATGTACGTCTCATTTTGTACTTGGTTTTTGTACTTGGAGTTAACTTGTTTGTTAGGAGGTGGGTTGTGTGTTTGGTGATTGCACTGATTGGAGAGTGTTAATGTCTTTCAAAATTACAGTTATCTCTTCCATATCATGGGGTTGGGGCACAGCACCCCCATGATCTGAAAAATCCTCATACAACTTTTTGGCCCTCCCTTTGTACCAGAGAAGTCTGAATTGCTTTTTCTTTTATGGGATGTTTACAGTACTATATTGTAAAATTTGGATTGATATTATATAATACTATAACATATATTTTATGCATTTATGAGTTCCTAAACTTTATCTCATCTGCTGGCCTTCTTGTGTCATCTGTGGCTTTTGTAAAACTCCCCCCAAATTCCCATTTAATTTCTTATGGCAACACCCGGATTGTGATA
This sequence comes from Bettongia penicillata ogilbyi, assembly GCA_023548195.1. Lineage (NCBI taxonomy): Eukaryota > Metazoa > Chordata > Mammalia > Diprotodontia > Potoroidae > Bettongia > Bettongia penicillata. The sequence continues at coordinate 3,968,946 of JAJHZJ010000447.1, read as the reverse complement.
TATCAAAACAGCGATGTGAGGGGTCATGACGTGGAAAGGATAACTGTGTTTGTCTTTACAAGGTTGTTATTGTACACATTGTTTTCTGTATTCTGCTTCCTTTTCTCTGCTCTGGTTCATACAAGTCTTCCTAGGCTTCTCTGAAACATTCCCTTTCATCATTTTTTTTGTAGCAGAGTAGTATTTCATCACATTCTTATACCATAATTTATTCACTCATCCATCAACTATTGAGTTACCCCTTCAGGTTCCGTTTTTTTTTTGCCACTATAGAGAAAACTTATAAATATAGATCCTTTTTATTTTATCTTTTTGTAGCATAAGCCTAGTAGTGGTATTTGTGGGAGAAACTTGAAACTTGGCGTATGCTTCTATAATCCAACATACCAAGATGATGCCTGGCAAGAGGCCTTTGTGACCCTGATGTCTAGAAAGAAATAAGTAGCTTTTAGAAAACAGGCCTCAAAAATCCAAACCAGTAAAATGAGGGTGGACATCACAACCAGAGATGAGAAGAAACCAGTTAGCTGGCTTGGAGCACCCTGGGAGCAGGTGGACCTTAGTCACAAAGATGGCAAAGGGATGGTTTGGGTGTAGGGAAGTTAGCCAGAAGTAATCAAGTCTGAAAGCGGGAGGGCCCTTCCAACCTTTTTTGCCTGGAAGGCTGAGCCTCTTTCTTTTGTCTCATCCAGGAAAACTCAGCCAAGCTTTCTGACCAGCAGGCAGCAGTTGTTGAGGGTCAGAATCCCTACCCCATCTATGCAGCCATCAATGTCCACAGGAATGGCACCAGCCAGGATTTTGCAGGTTTCCTGGGTTGGGGAGGGTGGTGGGAGTTGGGGCAGGAATGATCCCCATAGAGAATGGAGGGGAAGTTATCACTGGGAAGGGTGTAATAGGAAGGGGGTAGATGTTGGGGGATAGATGTACAATGGGGCTATGGAAAGATTAAGGAGAGATTCATTTCCCCCTTCAAATACAAGGGATGGAGGGTGGGAGGCAGGGCCCTTTCACCTGAGTGTTCTCTGGGTAACGCTCCTTCCCATCCTTTTCAGAGTGGTGTGAGTTCACTCCCTATGAGGTTGGCTTTCCCAAATATGGGGCCTTTGTCCCCACGGAGTTATTTGGCTCTGAATTCTTCATGGGGCGGCTGGTTAGGTCTTGGCCAGAGCCCCGGATCTGCTACCTGCAGGGTGAGTTCAGTGACAGATGGGCATGGTTGAAGAAGGGTCAGGGCATAGTGTCAAGCGCTGTGCCCACCATCCCATAGGGCAGTGGTGTCGAGCCCTGATACAAATGGGGGCCCCTAAACTGTAAGGATCCTTCTTTGTCACCTATTGACTACTTTTTAAAATGTAATACAATCTACATTTTATTTATTATTTTGTTAAATATTTCCCAGTTACATTTTAATCTGGTTTGGGCTGGCAGCATTTGGGAGTGTTGTGGGACCATGTATTTTGATATCTCAGCCAGGCGTTGGGGGGACTTTTGCATGTAGGATGCTAGATAGGGAAATGCAGACATAGGAGTGGGAAAGAAGGGAAGAGTTGTGGTTTGGGTTCTGGAGCCAGGGACAAAGTGCCTGAATGCGAGCATGTGCTTCCCCACCTATACACCTCTCATTCTGCAGGTATGTGGGGTAGCGCCTTTGCTGTCAACCTGGATGATATCTTCCAGAGGACAATTGGCTCTGCAATCAGCTTCCTGGACTTTCACAGGAGCACCATTGATGAAAAAGGTGGGAATGGGAGGGGAGCCAGAAAAAGGGAAGGGGAGGGAGGGAATCGACCAGAAACCTGACCACCCTTTGATTCCTATTCCTGGGGGCCTTTGGTAGAGAGTGAGGGAAGGAGACAGTCAATAAAGAATTCAGATATTGGACTGAATTCAGGGAGCTTTTAAAACCAGAAGAATTCTGGAGGGGAAAGAGAAGTGAGAGAGAAAAGTAGGAGAGTGCAGAGGAACTCAAGGCCTGAGCTAGAGGCTATCTGGGACGATCTAAAACCAGAACCTTGACCAGACAACTCTTAGTAGAAAATTGTGCTGAAACACCTTTCACCACTATACTCCTCTTTCCGTCCACCCTATCTCTATCTTCCTTCTCCCCTGCCCTACTGCAGTTGGTGCAGTAGATAGAGTGCTGGGCTTGAATCAAGAAGATCTGAGTTTAAATCTAACTTTAAATCTAACCTGGGCAAGTCCCTTAACTTCTAATTTACCTCAGTTTCCTCATCTGTAAAATGGGGATAATAGCACCCATGATAAGGTTGTTGTGAGTATCAAATGAGATAATGTGCCCTGGCATATCATAAGCACTAAGTAAATGTTAACTATTATTTTTATTAACCTGTGTTTTATTGTGTTTTATTAACCTGTGCTTGCCTCGGTTTCCTCAACTGTAAAATGGGGTTCATAATAGCACGTACTTCTCAGAGCTGTGAGGACCAGAGGAGATGATAATTGTAAAATGCTTAGCATAGTGCCTGGCACATTACATAAATGCTAATAATTATTATTATTTTAAAAAATATTTATATTATGTTATGTCATGTCATGTCATGCCATGTCATCATATTATATGTATTATATTAAATATATTATCCATTGTTATTATACTACCTTCTAATTTTTGCCTCCATCGTCATGCTTCTTTTCTCCCCTCAGATGACTGTGAGACCCTACAGCTGCTTGACTCAGCCCGTTTAAAGACGCGGCTCCAAGTCCCACAAGGCATTTTTGCCCAGACCATCGTGGATCTCTTCACCTCCCGCTTCACTTCTGGGGACAGCTTCAATTTTATCCAAGGACTTTGCCTGCACAGGCACTACACTGAGAGCAAGGAGTTTTTGACTCAGAAAGGTGACTTCCCCAAAGGACACTGACACTCAGTCAGCCTTCTGTTGGTAAATGTGTCTCTTGTGTGTGTCAGTGCTGAGTCATGGAGATAAAGGTGAAGGTTTGGATTCAAAGGGCCGCACTCCAAGACCTAGAGGGCCACAGGTGCCCTTAGGGTTGCAGGTTTCCCATCCCTGAACCTGTGTGTGGGAAAAGAAAAGGATAAGTAGACGAGTCAAACATCAGATGATAATAGTAACAGCATTTATAAAGGGCTTTAAGCTTTGCAGAGCTCCTTTACATTTTGTTTCATTTGATCCTTACTGCGGGCTTGTAAGGAAGGTGCTTTTCTTATCCCCTTTTACAGATGAGGAAATTGAGTCTGGGAGATATTGAATGACTTGCCCAGGATCACATTCTGCCAGCGAGTGTCTGAGACACAATTTAAGTTCAGGCCTTCCCAACTCCGCAGCCTGACCCTCCATCTACCACACTGCCTAGCTAAACAGGTTCACAAAATGTTTAGTGCAAGGCCTGGCACATAGTAATCATTTGTTAAATCAGTCCTTCCTCCCTTCCTTCCAGCCAGCCACCCAGATGCTCTTCCCAATGAGCTAACACCCATGAGGGAGTGTCTGCACCTGGTAGATGGAGGCTTTGCCATCAACTCTCCATTCCCACTGGTGCTGTTGCCTCAGAGACATGTGGATGTCATCTTATCCTTCGACTACTCCTTGGAAACTCCATTTGAGGTAGGACTTAAGGCACACGTGTGTGTGTGTGTGTGTGTGTGTGTGTGTGTGTGTGAGTGTGTGTGTGTGTGTGTGTGTGTGTGTGTGTGTGTGTGTGATGCTCCAGCAGCCACACTTGCCTTCAGACTCATCTCACCCTTTCCTGGAAATGCTGGGTTTCTGTGCAGATGCTTATGGATTGTTGCGTCTCCTGGGGATACCATGGTGAATGAACTGGTAATGGGGGCTCTGGCCACAAAAATGGATGTGATTCCTGAATAGCTTTAGCTAGAATGTGGCCAGCACTTGGACAACGCTTGACACATGCTGTTGATTGATTCAAGTAGCCCCAGGCTTTGGTGGGGGAGGAGCTGCTGAGCTAGTTTTAAGAATGGCAGGTGTGGGTTGTAGGGAGAAGGAAGAATTGCTCGGCTTGGGGAAGGGTGATGATTGTTAGGTAGAGAAGGAAGCTGGAGATGGGGTGGGAGGAGGGAAGAGAGGGGTCACAAGTATTTCATTCAGGGTTAGCATAAGATCCTTTACTTGTAGAGATCCCATATCAGCACTGTTAAGAGTCACTTTTCCTTCACAGAGATAACAAGTTTGGTGGTGAACCCCTCTGACTGTCACCATGTTTCACAAACTTAAAACAGAGGCTGCTAGGTAGTATAGTGAGTGATAGAATCCTGGACTTGACATCAGTAATCCCTGAGTTCAAATCCCACCTCAGATACCTATTTGGCTGTGTAACCCTGGGCAAGTCACCTAACCTCTTTCTGCCTTAGCTTCCTCATCTCTAAAACATGGAGTAGTAGTAGTAGTAGTAGTAATAGTAGTAGTAGTAGTAGTAGTAGTAGTAGTAGTAGTAATGGTAAGTAAGATAATACAGAGTTTAAACTTTAATAGCTTACAACCGCACTAAGACTTTTGGGACACCCTGAATATGTACAAGTGCTTAGGAAATCTTAAAGTGCTATATAAATGCCAGCTGTTACTAAGATCCTTCTCTCAATCCCATCCTTTATAGAAAGGGACAGGATGCCCTCTGAGTGGAAAGAAACTCAGAAGACATCTAGAACAGTCCACACTTGAACAAGAATTCCCTTCACAAGATTCCCAGCAAGTGATCATTCAGCCTTTGTTTAAAGATCTCAAGGGACAGGGACCTGCTGCCTTCTAGGGCCCTATTCCCTTCCACTTTGGGATAGCCATAACCATTAAGAAGATTTTCCTTGCATCAAAATGAAGTTTATCCCTACAGTTTCCACCCATTCCTCCTCCTACTTCTGCTTTCTGTGGTCAACCAGGAAAATTTGAATCCATCTTCCAGCCCTCCAGATACTAGAAGATAGCCATTTTGTCCTCATCTCCCTTCCCTCTCCCATCCCAGGCTCAATACCCCAAGTCCACCCCACTGATCCTTAGGTGACAGGTGGCAGATATACTCACACACCCATGTCGTGCCCTTCACCGTGTCCTCATCTTCCTCTCTCTCCCTCCTCCACCACCGGTTTTCACTGAAGCCCTTTGCCTCACCTTGAGTACAGAGTCTGGCCCTCTGTAGAAACCATTGGTATGTACTGTTGCAAGTAAACACAGTGGCAAAAGAATTTGGATCAAACAAAAAACCCATGTAACATTAATGTAATAAATAACAGAAATTACCTGAAGGGAGGTAGCTGCAGAGCTAGAAAGCGGTGGGGCCAGACAAGACCCATAATTATTGTGTTAAACGCTTCACAGTGGTACACAAAGTATTTGGAAAGCACTTGACCAGTTTTCTCTCAGATATAAGCCTGAGCCTACCTTTTGCTGTTCAGTCATGTCTGGCTCTTTGTGACCCCATTTGGAGTTTTCTTAGCAAAGATACTAGAGTGGTTTGCCATTTCCTTCTCCAGCTCATTTTTATAGATGAGAAACTGAGACAAAAGAGAAGTTAAGGGACTTACCCAGGGTCACACAGCTAGTAAGTGTCTGAAGCTGGATTTAAACTTAGGTCCTCCCGACTCCAGTCATAGCACTCTTTCCACTGAGCCACCTAGTTGCCCATAACAGTTATTTTTCACAGCTGAACACATTACATATTGATTACTAAAGGGGAAGAACATCAGGGACTCTTCCAAATAAAGACCACCAGTGTCCTTTTTATATAGCATTCACAGTATGTATCATGAAAAAAATCATGATACAAGATTGTATCGTGTTGTATGCGATACACAACGATGCAGCCATGCTTCACGTGATTTCTGTTGTTTATTACATTAATAGTGTGAGTTTGTTTCCTGTTTGATCCAAATTGCTCTTGTCATTGTGTTGAACTTCTTCTACATGTAACAGTGTACATGTTGTCCAGACATAGGAAAGCAATATATTATTTGTGGAGAAAAAGCATGTGCCTCAATGTCTCAAGGGTATAAAATGCAACTTATTCAGTAATTATTAAACAAGAGCAGCTAGGTAGTGCAGTGGGTAGAGCACTGGGTCTGGAGTCAGGAAGACTCATCTTCCTGAGTTCAAATCCAGCCTCAGACACTGACTAGCTGTGTGACCTGGTCAAGTCACTTCACCCTGTTTACCTCAGTTTTCTCATTTGTAAAATGAGCTGGAGAAGGAAATAGCAAACCACTCCAATATCTTTGCCAAGAAAACGCCAAATGGGGTCAAGAAAAGTTGAATACGAGTTAACAATAACACAAGCTGCCCAAAAGGACACAACACAGACTGCCTTTGGTGATTTTCATAAGGCCTGTAGCCCAGTTCTGTATCCATGGCTTATCATCTACTATAAATATATGAAAGAGATCCAAGTACAGTGAGAATTAGAGCCTGGAGTATTAAAAAACTGTTCTCTATTAAAAAACACTGCCCCACTAAGAACTGGAAATCAAAGGGAATCCCCATCAATTGGGCAGTGGCAGAACAAATTGTGGTATTATGCTCGTAATGGAATATTTTTGTGCTGTAAGAAATGACAAGCAGGATGATTTCAGAAAAACCTTGAAACGCTTATGTGAACTGATGCATAGTGAAGTGAACAGAACCAGGAGAACATTGCACACAGTTACAGCAATATTGAAAAACTGTGAATGACTTAGCTATTCTTAGCCATACAGTGATGCAGAACAATCCTAAAGGTCTAATGTTGAAGCATACTATCCTCCTCCATAGAAAGAGCTGATACTGTTTCAATACAGACTAAAAAATGCTATTTTTCACTTTTTCATTTTTTTCTTTTATTAAGAGTCTTCTTTTACAAAATGATTAATATGGAAATCTTTTATATAATTCCACATTGTATATATCTCTGATTGCTTATTATCTCTGGAAGGAAGGGAAGGATAGAATTTGGAACTCAGAAACAAATAAAAATGTTAAAAAAAATTAAAAGATCTTAAAAAAAATAAAAATACTGCCAGTTAAAAGAAATTAAAGGATTTTAGAAAAATATTAAAACACTGCCACCTACACAATAATTTTAAGACTCATTCACATTAAATGTGTCATTTTTCAGGGAGACAGATTAAAGTGATTATAGATGGCATTGAACTACATGGCTCCACCAAATAACAAATTCATCAGGTCCTACATCTCATAGAATCTATTTCCAATGAGATGAAAATGTCATTTGAATTTGGCAAATGTATAATTCCTTTTATATACTGTTGAAAGATTGAGGCTGAAGTCTTTGTGCTTGAATTCAGAGGTCACAGTGAGCTCCTGGAAGAAGACAATATTTACATATAGATTAGTCTCCCCCCAGCAAGATGCACTGGGCATGGAACCTATGAGGGAGGTGGAACGCTGTAAGGGACATTCTTAGGTCAAAGTTTTTCAACTTATTTCAAGAACTGGTTTAAAGTAATTAATACCTATACAACATTAGCCTTAATGCATGCTTTTGGAATTATAAATGAAAGGTAATACATTTTGGAAGCATCTTAATGAAAACCTATATAGAATTAATAAAATATAAGGTTCATTACCCCCAAGACAATCACTGAAAGATTTTTTTTTAAATTCATTTTTAGATTACGACATTCATTTCCACAAAATTTTGAGTTCCAATTTTTCTCCCCATCTCTACCCTCCTCCCACCCCATAACACCTTGCATTCTGATTACCCCTTCTCCCAATCTGCCCTCCCTTCTATCACACCTCTCCCTTCCCTTATCCCCATCTTCTCTCTTTTCTTGTTGGACAAGATAGATTTCTATACCCCATTACCTGTATTTCTTATTTCTGAGTTATATGCAATAACAATTCTCAATGTTTGTTTCTAATACTTTGAATTCCAACTACTCTCCCTCCCTCCCTTCCCACCCATCCCCCCTGAGAAGGCAAGCAATTCAATATGTTATACATGTGTAGTTATGCAAAAGACTTCCATAATAGTCATGTTGTGAAAGACTAACTATACTTCCCTCCATCCTACCTTGTCCCCCATTTATTCTGTTCTCTCATTTGACCTTGTCCATTCCCAAAAGTGTTTTTTTCTAGTTACTCCCTTCTCCCATTTGCCCTCCTTTCTATCATCCCCCTCATCCCACTTGTCCCCTTCTCCCCTACTTTCCTGTAGTGTAAGATAGATTTTCATACCATATTGAGTAGGCATGTTCTTCCCTCCTTAAGCCTAATGTGATGAGAGTAAGCTTCACTTTTCCCCACTCACCTCCTCCCTTTTCTCCTCCATTGAACAAGACTTTTCTTATTTCTTTTATGAGTGATAGTTTGCCCCATTCCATTTCTGCCTTTATCCTCCCAATATATTCCTCTCTCACCCCTTAATTTTGTTTTTATAGATATCATCCCTTCTGATCCAACTAAACCTGTGCTGTGTGTGTGTGTGTGTGTGTGTGTGTGTGTAATCCCTCCAGCTACCCAAAAACTGAGAAAAGTCTCAAGAGTTACAAATATTATCTTCCATGTAGGAATGTAAACAGTTCAGCTTTAGAAGGTCCTTTATGATTTCTCTTTCCTGTTCACCTTTTCATGCTTCTCTTGATTCTTGTGTTTGAAAGCCACATTTTCTATTCAGTTCTGGTCCTTTCATCAAGAATGCATGAAAGTCCTCCATATCATTGAATGACCATTTATTCCCTTGAAGTATTATACTCAGTTTTCCTGAGTAGGTAATTCTTGGTTTTAATCTTAGTTCCTTTGACTTCTGGAATATCCTATTCCAAGCCCTTCAATCCCTTAATGTAGAAGCTGCCAGATCCTGTGTTATCCTGATTGTATTTCCACAATACTTGAATTGTTTCTTTCTAGCTGCTTGCAATATTTTCTTCTTGATCTGGGAACTCTGAAATTTGGCTACAATATTCCTAGGAATTTCTCTTTTCAGATCTCTTTCAGGAGGTGATCAGTGGATTCTTTCAATATTTACCCTCTGGTTCTAGAATGTCAGGGCAGTTTTCCTTGATAATTTCATGAAAGGTGATGTCTAGGCTCTTTTTTTGATCATGGCTTTCAGGTAGTCCCATAATTTTTAAATTGTCTCTCCTGGATCTATTTTCCAGGTCAGTTGTTTTTCCCATGAGATATTTCACATTATCTTCTATTTTTTCATTCTTTTGGTTTTGTTTTGTAATTTCTTGGTTCATCATATAGTCATTAGTTTCCCTCAGCTCCACTCTCATTTTTAAAGAACTGTTTTCTTCAGTGAACTTTTGAACCTCTTTTTGCGTTTGGCTGATTCTGCTTTTTAAAACCTTCTTATCCTCATTGGCTTTTTGGACCTCTTTTTCCAATTGAGTTAGCCTATTTTTAAAGGTGTTATTTTCTTCAGCATTTTTTGGGGGGGGGTCTCCTTTAGCAAGCTGTTGATTTGCTTTTCAAGCTCTTCCATAGCCTGAGCCCATTTTGTGTTCATTTTGAGGGTACTGGAGGCAGAAACTTTGACTTCCTCTGACAGTATGCCTTGTTCTTCCTCATCTGAAAGGATGGAAGGAAATACCTGTTCATCAAGAAAGTAACCTTCTATGGTCTTATTTTTTTTCCCCTTTTTTGGACATTTTCCCAGTCAGTTACTTGACTTCTGAATCCTTTGTCAAGAGGAGGGTCCTAGTGTTCCTCCTTACCCCAGGAATCTCAGCTTGGGTCCGAGATTCAGATCAGCTGCTCAATTCCCCCAGGGTCTTTGAGCTGAGCTGCTTCCACAATGGAAGCTGCTGTCTGACTCTGCCACTGTGCTGCCACCCAGCTGCTGCTGCCACTGCTGCCTGGGGCCTGTGCTGGGGGGAACCTTTCTCCCCTCTCGCCCAGCTGGGAAAGCCCTCTCACTGACCTTTGATGCTTTCTTTGGCGCTTGTGGGTTGAGGGATCTGAGACCCTCCTCAACTGGGGATTCTGCCTTGGAGGCCTGTTCCAGTCTTGTTCCTCTTGGTGCCATGCAGCCAGGGCTGGGCTTCACTCAGCATCCTGTGGGAAAAGACCTTTCCTGTAGGCCTTCCATATTACCTTTGGCTGGAAATCTCTTTCATTCTGTCTTTCTGTGGCTTCTGATGCTCTAGAATTTATTGAGAGTCATTTTTTTACAGGTATTTTATGGGCTGTGGGGGGAGAGCTATAGTATGTGCATCTTTCTACTCCACCATCATGGCTCCCCATCACTGAAAGATTTAAGAGCAAAAATGAAGGAGGATATTGATAGACATTCTTAGAACATGAGTAAGAAGGTCAAAACAGAAATGCTTTTGGAATAAGCAGAGTACTATGCTAAAGACTGATAACAGGTTCATCACATTAGACTTGTTGATATGGCTTTACTTCTGGAGGGAGCCTGTAAAGCAGCCAATGTCCTTGAATGACATTGGTATGAACTCAGTCAACAACAGGTTGATAAAGAAACATGTCCTTACAACAGTATGAGGAGTAGGGGCTATTGTTACACCTGTATTACAGATGAGAAAACTGAAGATAAGAGGTTAAGTGACTTGTCCAGGGCCATACAGCCAGGACATGTCTAGGATGGGATTTGAACCCAGCCTTCCTGACTTCCCCAAGTTCAGTGCTCCATCTCATATGCTATACCAGCTCTCTCATAGCTATTGATAGGAAAGAGAAGGCCTTCCTCCTCACCCCACCAGCCTCTCACAGGGCTGCAGCTTGGATCTTATTGGAGGGGGAGGAAATGAGAAAACTTGATAATAGGTGTGTGTAGGGGATGGGATAGGAAGAGCCAGATTCTCTTTTCTTTGTTTAAGGTCCTGAAGCTGACTGAAAAGTACTGCCAAGATCGAGACATTCCCTTTCCTCGGATAGGGTTGAAACACGAGGACATGTCAGAGCCCCAAGAGTGCTATGTATTTGATGATGCAGAAGACCCCCGAGCGCCCATTGTTGTACATTTCCCCCTCGTGAATCGCACCTTCCAGAAATACAAAGCACCAGGTACGATGGGTGAGGACCTGGAGCTTGTGCAGCTGGGTGTTCTTCAAATGACCTGCTGCTACTGCTCTTCTCAAGTGGGGTCAGAAAGCAGATGGTAATATAATAACAATTGTTCTAGGAGGAAGAGGTGGTGCAGTGGACAGAGATCTTAGATTCAGGAAGATTGGAGTTCAAATCTGACATCAGATACTAGCTATGCAATTCATTTAGCCCTTTCTGCCTCAGTTTCCTCATGAAATGAGCTGGAGAAGAAAATGGCAAACCACTCCAGTACCTTTGCCAAGAAAACCCCAAATGGGGTCATAAAGCGTCAGAAACGATTGAACAATAACCAAACAATTAGTAGTAGGGGTAGTGGTGGTGGTAGTAGTAGTAGTGGTAGTAGTGGTAGTGGTGGCCATGGTGATTAGTATTTACATTGTGCTTTAAGATTTGCAAATGCTTTACTCACATTATTTCATCCTCACAACAATCCTGACAGGTAGGTGCTATCCCACCCCAGCCCTAGTTTTCAGAAGAAGCAAGCAAGGCTTGATAAGGCTTGCTTGGTAAGTGTATGAGGTAGGATTCAAACTTGGGTCTTGCTGACTCCAAACTTGGCACTTGATTCACATGGTTCCCCCAGCACTGAGGTAGGCCATCCTAGAAATCTCTGATAAGTCTAGCATGGTTTCTGCTTCCCACCTACTACCGGGTCTTAGGGGATTTGTTGGGTTCTAGGTTGGGTTGGGGTGCCCACCAGCTAATCCAGATGTGGAAATAAGAGTGGAAAAGCCTGAGTTGGGGGATCTTCCCAGGTTCTCCAAGTGAGAGAGATGTGGTCTGTTCATTAGGCTGCTCGATTTTATAGAAAGTATAGACTCCTCTGACTCTGTCCTGTCCCCTCCCTGCCTGCCTTCTTTGACTTGTAGGCGTGGAACGAGAGACACCAGAGGAGAAGAACTTTGCCAACTTTGACATAAAGGACCAAGACTCTACCTATGGAATGATGAACTTCACCTACCAGCCAAATGAGTTTGACCGACTGGTGGAACTGAACAGATACAATGTCCTGAACAATGCGGAGGTTGTGCGCTCTGCTCTGCGCAAGGCCCTGCAGCGGAGGCAGGCTGGCAGATGAGGATTCCTTGGTGCTCCAGCAAACTACTGGGTGAGCCCCGAGGGTCCTAAGCAGGAAAGCTGGGGATGGGAAAGGAGAGAGAGGAGGAGACAGGTCAGGGAGATGATCTCTTTCCTTTTTCTCCAGGACCAGCCACAGCATTTCTACAGCCCAAGAAGATTTAAGCTGTTTTACTCTGGAAGCATGATTGGGGTAGGATCCTCTTCCTGAATACTTCCGTGAGGCAGAGTCTCCTATTTTATCTCTCCAGGGACTGATGGAAATGTTCAAACTACTTTGGAAATAGAAGGTGGTTGTGTACATATAATACAAGAAGAAGCTTGTGTGTGTATGTGTGTAAACATGCTTACATCATGTGCATGTTCAGAGTAACCAGACTGAGGGAGAGGGTTCAGAGAATTCTTTTTTGTTCCTGCTAAATGGGCCCCCACACACATCCTACAGAAAAGATCCCTAGACAATCAAAGCCTCCATTGCGAAGAAGTAAGAACCCTAAAGGCTCCTTGTGGGCCCAGCCTAACAGAACTTGAGATATGTTGTAGTGGAAAGCACACTAGGTATGGAGTCAGAAGGCCTGGGTTCGAATCCTATGTGTGATGCATGCCACCTGAATGACCTTAGACAATTCACTTGACTTGCCTGTGCTTTGGCTTCCTCATCTCTGTAATGGGGAGGAGGGGGTTGCCTTTAGAAGACTCTTCCAGCTTTAAATCTATGATGTTAGATAAGAACCAGAGTTCGAGCTCCCAGGGGATTGCCTAGGACTGAAGACCAAAGATATTTGAACACCAGCCCTTCCACACTGAGTAGCCCATGGTGCCGGTTCTGAGTGACCTGTAGCTGTGGGCAGTGAAGTGCTGGAGGTGGAGGGCAGCAGGGTCAGTCTCTGAATCTACCATCTCATTTAGTCCATCCCCTTTGCTTCTTTGGGCTCCCCTACTCAGTACTAAGATTCCTAAGAGTCTTTTGCAGAATCTGAGCCAGCAGAGTTATAGAGCTTTCCCTAAGTTCCTCTCACCAGCTCTTTGAACTTGGGCAACCTTCCTGAGTCAGGTGTACAGTCACCTCCTTATGCAAATATGGAATTCTTTGTAATAGGAGGAGAGAGACAGAGATACAGACACACACCCACAGACAGAGACAGACCGAGACAGAGTGAGAGAGATGGGCAAAGAGAGAGAGGTAGAATGTCATGATCAAGGCTGTAAAGGACAAGCTAAGTAATGGACTGGGAGAATTTCTCTTTCTCTCTCTCTCTCCCTCTCCTCTCCTCTTCCTCCTCTTCCTCTCCCCTCCCTCTTCTCCAATTCTTGTCTCTTCCACAGCTTTACTGTGTGAGTCTATGTAAGTCTGTCCCTTTCTTCTCTGTACCCTCATTCCCCCTGATCACATGAAACCAAAAGGACAGGGACATCTCAGAACTCCAGGAGGGTTGGCAAATTTTAAGTCGGTAGATACAGGGGGCCATATTCTGACCAGGCTATATATGGACAACGTGGGAAAAGGAAGGGAGGAAGGAAGGGGAGATTATGCCAGCAACATCACAGACTGATTGTGACTGGGCCAAGTGTATCCTCTTTAGTTAGCCAGGCTAAGGTAGCTCTAGCCAAAGGCTTGGAGGTCTAGCCAATATCAGCAATGTGGTACAGTGAGGAACATACCTAATTTGTAACTAGAGGACCATTCCACCTCTGTTCACCTATGTGAACTTAAAAAAGTCACAACCTCTCTGGTCCTTTTCCTCATTTGTAAAATGAGAGGGCTGGACAAGATCAGGATTTCTTAATTTTTTTTGTCATGCACCCTTTTGGCAATTTGATTAAAGCCTACTGACCCCTTTCTCAAAATAATGTTTTAAATACGTAAAATAAAATACATAAAGTTACAGGAGACATCAATTATGTTGAAATGCAATTTTTTTAAAAAAAATTATTTTTAGTTTTTAGCATTCACTTCCATAAGATTGAGTTTTGAATTTTCTCCCCTACCTTTTCCTCCCCCCCGCTCCAAGATGGTGTGCGATCTGATATAGGCTCACTTATATATTCATATTAAACATATTTTCAGTTAGTCATGATATAAAGAAGAGTTAGAACTACTGGGAGGAACCACGAGAAGGAAGAAACAAAATATCCAAAAAAAAAGGAGAGCGAATAGTGTGTTTCCGTCTGCATTCAGACTTCAAAGTTCTTTCTCTGCATGTGGACAGCATTTTCCATGGTTAGTGTTTGGGAATTGTTTTAGATCTTTGCATTGCTGAGAGTCATCAAGTTCAAGTCATAGAACAATGTGGCCATTACTGTATACAATGTTCTTCTGGTTCTGCTCCCCTCACTCTGCATCAGTTCATATAAATCCAGGTTTTTCTGGTCTGCCTGCTCATCATTTCTTATAGCACAATAGTATTCCATTATATTCATGTACCACAACTTGTTCATCCATTCCCCAGGTGATGGGCGTCTCTTCAATTTATAATTCTTTGCCACCACAAAAAGAGTTGCTATAAATATTTTTGTACATGTGGGTCCTTTTCCCATTTTTATGATCTCTTTGGGATACAGACTAGTATTGCTAGGTGAAAGGTTATGCACAGTTTTATAACCCTTTGGGCATAATTCCAAATTGCTCTCTAGAATAGTTGGATCAGTTCACAACTCTACCAACAATGCATTAGTGTTCCAATTTTCCCATATCTTCTCAACATTTACCATTTTTCTCTTTTGTCATGTTAGCCAATCTGATAGGTGTGATATGGTATCTCAGAGTCATTTTGATTTGCATGAAATGTAGTTTTTTAACATGTTTATGGACCCCAGGTTAAGAATCCCTAGGTTGGCTGTTCTCAAAGGCCCCTTCTAGTTCTCTTGACTCCCTTGTAGGTGAGATCCACATATAACTGGTCAAGCAAAGCCCTGTGGGGATGTAGAGCAAAAGTTAGGGCAGATCCCGACATATCTGGGACACATTACATCTTGCTGCCACTGAGCCTAGAGTTCAATTGGAAGAAGACCTGAGTTCAAATTCAGCCTCAGACACTAGTTCTATGACCCTGGGCAAGAGCCTTAAACCTCTGTCTCATTTTTCTCTACTGTAAAAAGTGAGGATAATGATAGTATCTGGTTTGTTGTGAGGGTCAAATGAGCTATTTGTAAAGAGCTTGTGAGTCTTCCCTTAGTCCCTCCCTCTCTGTGCCACAGTGTCCTCATCTGCGGCAAGGAAGTGATACCTTCTTTCAGTATGGTTTGAGAAATTCCTTTTGGAGCAGCCTCAGGTCGACCTTATCAGATGTTGTTTACAAAGCATCTGTAGACATTTAGTGATGTCTAGGAGACTGTGCAAAGTATTCTCTGCATCTCCCCAGGAGCTCACAGGTTGAGACACATAAACTATAATGAATATGACTGTTAGCCTAATTGGAAATAAAGATAAAAGTTTTTGGACAAGAACAAATTGTTGTGTGTGGTGTCTTAAGTTTTGTAATGTAGAAATTGTCTCTAGAGAAGAGGTTCCCCAATGGCCTACCACCCCCTTTTTAAAAATATTACTCAGCACCCCCTTGGAAATCTACTTTCTTTAACCCTTTAACTTTAAAAAAAAATTTGGCATTTAAAAAAATATATAATATTTTTTAAAAAATGACATCTTAAATTTAATACTTTATTGTAAATTTCTGAATTTTTCCTGCATTGAAATTTTGATAATGCAATATTGAGTCATGTAACTGTATAGTCTTGTATTGTAAACAAGTCATTACACACACACACATTCCTGCTGATGCATGCTGGACTTTCTGACAGTATGTGACACATTCACCTGCCAACACTTGCTTGTCAAGAACTATAGGTGGACTTGACCACACTGATAGGTTATAATTTGCATTTCGTGTGTATATTTGAAAAATAATGTAATCCCTACAACTTTAACTCTGTTATACAACAGATAAAATGTAACAACAGTTTTTCAAAATTCTCTTCTTTCCTTATTCTTCCACCGCCACCTTATTTTTATTGTTCCCCCGCATTGCACCCAAGTCTACTACCACCCCCTGGATCATTCTAGCACCCCTCACAGTGTCACCCACTTTGGGAATCTGTGCTAGTTTAGAACCATGGTATCAAACTCAAATAGAAATGAGGGCCCTGAAATCATATGTAAGAGTTCCTGAAGGCTGCATTTGACATTGCAAATTGCATATTAACATCTACAGCTTATTGTATTTTTACTTATTTTGTTAAATATGCCCCAATCACATTTAAAAAATGTTTCTCAATTATATTTTAATCAGATTTAAGAGTATTGTGAACTTTATGAGACCTCTAGACTTCATGTTTGACACCTCTGCTCTGGAGGATGAGGAGTTATGGAGAAAGTGGGCATTGTGAAAGATCCTTGGTACTATTGGGCGAAAAGACTCAATTTAGCATAGAGGTTATTTCCAGCTGGGAAGGAGGTGAGGTTAGGACAGCAAGAGGAGAAGGATAATAACTGTGGTGCAACATGGTATAAACTATAGCAGCAAGGGCATTGAGGAAATATATAATTTAACCTGAAAATAAACCAGAAGAGGCAGGGAGGAACTTGGGGTGAAAGAAGGGCAGACTGTATTGGGGAACAAAGTGTAGGAGGTAGGGCTTCCAGTTTATTTGATTTTTCACATTTATGACTTGAAGCACAGGTGGATTCTGATTTTGGGAATATGTCTTCCCCTAGTGATGACCTCCAATTCCTTCCCAGGTCCAGCCAAAGACAACTTTCAAGGTCTTTAGAGCTAATTAACTTTCTCTATCCAGAGTCTGCTGCTACTACATATTTCTATATGATTTTTTCCATTATTTTTAAAAAGCTGTTTCTATTTCCTCCTATTGTTTCAGTAAAAAAAAAATCTATCATTGATTATAAATAAAATCTGTGATTGATATCTGTCTGTATCTGAAGTCTGTGACAGGGAGGGCAAATGGAAGATGTCAGTGACTAACTGAAAATACTCAGAATGTAATTGGGTCAGAGATCTAAATCTCTGTTTAAACACTAGGGTTTCTCTGTCACTGGTGCTTCCATGAACTGTATGTATGAAGAAGATTTTGTGATGATAATTTTTATTAGTAATCCTTATAAAAAAAACCCTAAAATATCAGGGAGAGTGTTAAAAGATTGGACTTGGCAGTCCCAAGACCACCATGACAGTTTCCCCTTAAGAGAGGCTGTAACTTCTAGAATATATGCATGGAAACCATTATTTTAAGATTAGGCCTGAATAGTTTTGAGGGAGATTAAGTTTATAGAACATACTCATGGGAAAATATTGGTAATAACATTTATTGAAGCTTCTATAGGTACGAACCTCATAACATTTTTTGAATATTGGTATAGCCATTTACCACCAGCTGGTTTTTCTTCCTGACCACAACTTCTCCCCACTGAAATAATATTTTGCTCTGACCCTTGATATACAATTTGACCACTTCTGTGGAGGCCATCCAGAATCATGGTATAAGAGCCTCACTCTCAGAAGAGCACTTTGGAGCACCTGCTCCTACTGGAGCACCCCACTTCCTGCTGATCAGACTGTCTCTGTACTCCCCAATGCAACGCTGCCCTTATGTGAGTTATACTCTACATTGGTGTAGATGCCTGAGTTGTAAATTCCCTCTATTCCCTTTCTCCTCTTCCACACAGCTTGCGGTAAAACTTTGTATTGAACTGATTCCCATTGTTTTCCATGTTATTTTCAGCACCCAAACTCATTAAGGGATCGTTTTCCTCAAAATCCCTAGCTGGTGCTCAGGCAGACTCTCCTTAGACATAAACTAGCTACGCAGACAAGACAAGGATTTGACCTGTGGACGGCTGCACTTACACTGGGGGAGTAGGGCACTGTGAACCCAGTTGTAGAAAGCAAGGGTCAATAGAGGAATCCTGCATCCCCTCAGGATCCCTTATGCTGCAGGACTGCCCCTAAACAATTGGCCCGGCAGATAGGATCTCACAACACGGAGAGACTCAGATGAACTGGGACTATGTGCCCTAGGCTGGAAATCAATCAGTATTAAGTTCTTACTCTCTTCTGGGCACTGTGCTAAGCACTGGTTGAATTGAGGCTGAATGAGGCTCTGGGATGGGAGGTGATGAGGTGATTTTTTTTTTTTTTGGTGCCTTGATCATATTTTGGTTCTCATTGCTACTTCTGTCTCCCTTATCCCTCCTCTCCCCCACAAAAAACTGTTGAACTGAATCTACAGCTTGGTGGGGTCCAAACTGCTGCTCGTGGAAAGATAAAGTCTAAAACAAAGGAGCTGATACCAGACTACACTGGTGTTCAATTCTGAGCATATTTTAACAACAACTTTAATAAGCCAGAGGGCATTCAAATGAGAGAAACGGGAAGAGACCTGACTTTCATATCCTGGTTTGATTTTCTACTGGCATGCCTTTGAACAGGTTATGAAACCTCTCTGGGTCTCAGTTTCTGCCCTTGTAAAATGTTGAACGAGATGATCTCCATGGTTCCTCCCAACTCTGATAAATCTGTGGTCCTGATGGTGAGGAGGCTGTAAGAAGGACTATGATGGAGAAGGATCAGTTGAATGAAACTGGAGTGATTGTCTTGGACAGTTGCTAAGAGTGGCGTGGGTAGGGAGCAGTGCAGCAAAAGCTTTCTTCAAGTATGTGAAGGTCAGAGGATTACTCAATGTGTGAGTGACCCTGGGCAAGTCACTTAACCTCTACCATAGTTTCCTTATCTGTAAAATGAACATAATGCCTCAGACGATTGTTGTGGAGATCTTTTACAGTCTTTGAAACAATGCTATTATTTTCATTGTCATTATTATGTGAAAGAGGGCAGAACTAGGAACCATTAGGTAGAAGTTCCAGGAAGGCACTTTTAGATTGAATATAAGGAAAAATTCCTAACAATTAGAGGAGAAGGGGATGCTTTGGGAAGCTGTAGGTTTCCTTTCACTGTAGGTCTTTGAGAGGAGTTTAGCTGACCACTTGGGCAGGGGCTGGCATGGAGGAAAGGATATCTCTGTTCAGATACAGAATAAATTAGGTGACATCTGTGGGATGAATGCTGAAATTTGGTGAAATTGTTCCTTAACTCCTTAGAGATACACTAAGTTATAATTAATATGACCACAGTCCCAAGTCGGGACACCTGGTCTGGTAAAGGAAGTCTCAGTGAAGAAATCTGAATGGTTCCTGGGATGATTCTTACTCTAAGTATGCATGGTCCAGAGAAAGATCAACAGGAACTCTGGTGTGGGTGGATACTGGGGAAGAGAGAAGTTTTAGAACCTCAGTACTTCCTTCCCTCCCAATATGGATCATGGTGAGTCAGGGCCACTGACTCTGCCTCGGACCTGTTTGCAGGCTCTAGTCAGTTACTTCCTTATAGCATTTGTCAGAGCTGCACCCCTACTCCAGGGCAAAATTTTAAAAAAAGTGAGGTTGTCCTTTGTTTTGGGAGGGGGAATTCAAGAATCCTAATTTCCATCCAGTGAGACTCATCTGGCCAAAAGCTGTTTTCTCAGATGCAGGGAGGGATGTGCAGGTGTGCATAAATATACCTTACTTCCTGAGCAGAGCCCTGGGCAATGTTTGCATCATTTGGATGCCAGTTTACTTTGAGGTACTAAAGTGATCAGATTTCAGCTGAGTCATTATAGGATAAGGTGGGGAACTGTTTACTAACCCCCATCAGCTTTATTCTTTTGGCTTCAAAATGTTTTTTTTTTAATAGCTTTTTTCTCTTTGTTTTAAAAATACTCCCATTATAACTATACCTTATAACAAAATATAGGCATCAGGTGGCACCGGGGAGTCAGACAGGCTGAGCTTTCAATCATCCACTGAATCCTCAGATCTATTCAGCTTGCTGGGATGGATGGAGTCTCAGGATACATGTAATGCTGCTCACTCAAAGTCCTCCTATCTCTTCAAAGAAGAGATAGAAGTGTATTTTCTCATATCTTCTGTGACTGTGTGGGATATTGGATGGAAAGGTGGTCTTGGGAGTGAATCTTTATCCAGATTAAAATCCTGCCTCTGATACATATTAGTCGCATGACTGTAGATAAATTGCTTAGACTCTTAGTGTTCTAGGCAACTAAGACAGTAAGTTGCAGAGAAGCTCTGACATCTGTGGGTTGGGTTTCCTCTTTGGGAGATAATCTTTTCGTTGTTGTCACGTTTGACTCTTTGTGAGTGAAATAAGGACATTGTGAAGACTTCTCATAAAAAAATATGGGGAATATTGTATTTTCTAAATAATATTTCTTGTCCGTAAGGCCTCTCTCTCTGGATCCATGATCTCCAGGAATCCAGGACTTTTGGACAGTAGGGCCCCTCCCCTCCCTTCTCTCTGTGATAGTGCTATGTACTGTAGCCGAAACTTGGAAGTTAATCAAATCTCTCTTTGTTTGATACTATGGCCACATCAACTAGGTTCCCTCTCCTCCCCCTCTCCCTTTTTACTTTAGTTATAGAATAGCCACATCAGCAGTTAGTTAGGTATTAAATAAAGAAGTGTGTCTGGATAGGTGGATCCTTCTCCTGTCTTGTCTAGTTTTTCAAGCTTAGATTGTAAGCCCTCCTCCCAGCCAGTGGAGAGGTGGGATAGTGGGGGGTGGAATTCTCTGTGTTAGGATATAATGATGGTGTTTTATCCTCTGTAAGCTGCCTCCTTCCGTTAGCCACATCCTGGTAGAGGGATGCCCGTTTCTCGCAAGAATTGAATAAAACATTTTCTGTTCTTACCTCGAGAAGCCTCTTAATTTATTTAAAATTTTGGGTAAGGGTCTTGTAACCCATACATTTGTGATCCCATTTTGGGGATTTCTTGACAAAGACACTGAAGTGGTTGGCCATTTCCTTCTCCAGCTCATTTTACAGATGAGGAAGCTAAGGCAAACAGGATTAAACAACTTGCCCAGGTCACACAGCTAAAAAGTATCTGATGTCAAATTTGAACTTGTCAAGATGAACGTTTTTGATTTCAAGCCCAGTTCTCTGTCCACTGTACCACTTAGCTGCCCAGGGAGACTCCCTATGACCAATTTCTGACCTACTCTGCCATCTTCCCAGAATCCCCCATCTTCCTATGGATGATGAAATAGCAGGTCTAGTGCCTATTGCCTCTCTGGGGTCAGGCTTAGTCATTATAATTACACAGCATTCAGTTTTGATTAACATTGACTGAATCATTCTGTATGGATTTTTTCCTGGACTTCAAATCAGTTCATATAAGTCCTCTCCATATTTAATGTTTTTTACAGTGTAGTAATATTCCATTACATTCACGTACAACAGTTTTAGGCATTCTCCAATAGACCCTGTTAGCTCTTCCTCTAATCCTTGTCCCTTTGGAATTCTACAAGGATTTTGGCTGGTAAATAACTTGATTCAACATGCACTTATTAACACTTGTGATGTGTATGTTTGAACCCTAGGAAGCTAACATGTTACTAACCTCAAGGAACTTAAGATCCAATCAGAACAGTATAACATGTATAATGAGACTTCTCCAATACTTCAGTTATATCAACAGGTGCTCCTTCTACTCATGTGCACTGTAACCCTGTTCACCACTGGGTAGCGCTCTAAATCTTTGTACTCTGACACATAGCCATCAAGAATGAAGGATTGTCTCTAACCATTCTGGAGAGCAATTTGGAACTCTCCCCAAAGGGCTATAAAACTATGTATCCCCTTTGATCCAGCAATACCACTGCTAGGTCTATATCCTAAAGACACCCAAGAAAAAGAAGGAAGGAAGGGCCTATTTGTACAAAAATATTTATAGCAGCTCTTTTTGTGGTGGCTAAGAATTGGAAATTGAAGGGATGCCCATAAATTGGAGAAATAAGCTGTGGTACATGATGGTGATGGAATATTATTGTTCTATAAGAAATGACAAGCAAGATTTCAGAAAAATCTGGAAAGACTTACATGAATTGATTTATAGTGATGTGAGCAGAGTGAGAACATTGTACATGATCACAGCAATATTGTATGATGAAGACCTGTGAATGACTTCGCTATTCTCAACAATATGAGGATCCAAGATAATCCCAAAAGACTAATGATCCCAGCATACTATCTGCCTCCAAAGAAACCACTGATACCATCTGAATACAGATTGAAACAAGCTATTTTTCACTTTCTTTCATTCTTTTTTTTTAATTCGAGTCTTCTTGTACAAAATAACTAATATGGAAATGTTTTACATGATTGCACATGTATAACCTATATCTGATTGCTTCCTGTCTCAGGGAAGAGGGAGGAGCGGGAGGAAGG
Source organism: Bettongia penicillata ogilbyi (assembly GCA_023548195.1). NCBI lineage: Eukaryota > Metazoa > Chordata > Mammalia > Diprotodontia > Potoroidae > Bettongia > Bettongia penicillata. The sequence continues at coordinate 3,946,569 of JAJHZJ010000447.1, read as the reverse complement.
GAGGGATAGAATTTGAAACTCAAAACTTAAAAATAAACCACCAAATAGTAAAAAGTTGTTTTAACATATAATTGGGGAAATATAGATATACATGTACATATATGTATATGTGTGTCTATGTGTGTATACATACACACACATATATATATACATACTGAAAGTAGAAAAAAAAGAATGCAAGATCATCCTTATGTCAGAAGAAAACTGTAGTAGAGGACATATGTGGGGTGGAAATAATGATGGTTTGCATTTCTGTAGTTCTTTAAAGTTTGCAAAATGCTTTATCTCTTTTGATTCTACAGCAACCCTGCAAGGGTGGGAGTTATTATTTCCATTTTGCAGATGAAGAAACTGGGGCTGGGAGAGGTTAAGTGACTTACCCAGAATCATATTGTTAGGAAGTGTCTGAGGTTGGATTTGAACTCAGGTCTTCCTGACTTGAAGTTGAGCGTCCCACTCACTGCACTTCTTAGCTGCTGAGGAATTTGGATCTTATCCCTTAGGCAGTAGGGAATTTTTGAGCAAAGGAAAGACAAAGTCATATGTGTATGTTGGGGAGATTGTCTTGGCGGCTGTGTGTGAAGGATGAATTGGAAAGGAGAAAGACCGGAAACAAGGAAGCTTACAATAAGTGAGGGCTGATTGTCTACGTAGTGGCAGTGTGCAGGAAGGTAGTCAGGGAAACAAACATTAAGCGCGCATCCTCTGTGCCAAGGACTGTGCTAAGAAAGGCAAAAACTGTCACTGCCTTCAGGCAACTCACAATCTAATGGAGGAGACAAACAAGGAAACTGACTATATAGAAACAAGATATATACAGGATAAATTGGAGATAATCTCAGAGGAAAGGCTCTAGCATTAAATTCCTTCCTTTTAAAAGAAGAAATATGAATGACAAAAAATGCAGAGTGACAGCTAGCTTTAACTTACCCTAACCATTGCACTTCACCCAAACCCATAGTTTAGAATACATGAAGCCAAGTCCCACTGCCTTGTCCTTTCTCCTCACAGGCTTTTTTTGTATCTCAGCTTCCCATTAATGTTGGGTTTCATCCAGTCAATCGATCAGTAAACATTTATTAAGTAAATATTTATTAAGTACTGTGTGTCTGTCAGTCACTGTGTGCTAAGTACTGAGGGGAAACTGTTGGAGCTGCATAGGGTTTGGCTAGAGGCATATAATCTTGAAAGCTCTTGCTTGCTCTCAAGGACTGTATGCAAATAGAAGCCATTATAAAGACTTCTGGTAATTATAATTGGCCAAGAACTTTCACTGCATTATCTCATTCAGTCCTCTTGACTGAATATGAAGTAGATAGTGCAAGTATTTTTATCATTCCCATTTTATAGACGGATAATTCCATTGACCAAAGCAAGGGAAATAAAACTGAGGGCTAGATTTTATATATATATATATATATATATATATATATATATATATATATATATATATATATATATATATATATATATATATATATATATATATAATTTATTTATTTTTAAGTTCTCAATATTTACTTGCAAAAGAATTTGAATTCAAAACTTTCTCCCCATCTCTCCCCACCCCCTACCCCAGGACAGCTTGCACCCCATCCACCCCTTCCTCCAGTCTGTCCTCCCTTCTATTACCCCACTTCTTACATTTCCCTTCCCCTGTAGGGCAAAATGGAGTTCTCTACTACATGACCTGTATAGTTTAATTTCCAGTTGCATGCCAAAACAATTTTTAACATTCATTATTAAAGCTTTGAGTTCCATATTCTCTCCCTCCCTCTGTACCCACCCGCATTGAGAAAACAAGCAATTCAATATAGGTTATACATGTGTAACAACGCAAAGCACTTTCGTAATAGCTATGTTATAAAAGACTAACCACATTTCCCTTTGTCCTATCCTGCCCTTCCTTTATTCTGCTCTCTCCCTTGACCTGTCCTCCCACAACAGTGTTTGCTTCTGATTTTCCCTTTTCCCAATTTGCTGTCCCTTCTATTATCTTCCCTTTTCTGTCCCCTTCCCTCCTGCCTTCCTGCAGGGTACATTAGATTTCCATATCCAATGGAGTGTGTGTTATTCCCTCCTTAAGCCATATCCCATAGGAGTAAGGCTCAATTATTTCCTTTCATCTCACCCCTCTTCCCCTCTAGTGTAAAAGCTCTTTCTTCCCTCTTTTATGTGACATGACTTTCTACATTCTACCTCTCTCTTTCTCTTACTCCTAGTACATTCCATTCAACAGTAAATTTTATTTTTTTTAGATATTCTCTCTTCATATTCAGTTCACCCTGTGGCCTTTGTCTATGCATATCTATCTATATCTATCTATCTATCCACACACATGTACATACATACACACATATACATACATACGTACACCCATGTACATATACATACCTACACATATATAATATAAACATACATACATTCCCATAAACACACACACACACATACACACACACATATATATATATATTCCCTCTAACTACCCTAATATTGAAAAAGATCACGTGAGTTACAAATAACTTCTTTCTATGTAGGAATGTAAACAGTTCAACTTTAATGAGTTCCTTAAGGCTTCTCTTTACTGTTTACCTTGTCATGTTTCTCTTGATTCTTGTATTTGAAAGTCAAATTTTCTATTCCTCTCTGGTCTTTTCATCAAGAATGTTTGAAAGTCCTCTGTTTCATTGAATGATCATTTCCCCCCCAAAGCATTATACTCAGTTTTGCTGGGTAGGTGATTCTTGGTTTTAATACTATCTCTTCTGACCTCTGGAATATCATATTCCAAACCCTTTGATCCCTTAGGGTAGAAGCTGCTAAATCCTGTGTTATCCTGATTATATTTCCACAATACTTGAATTGTTTCTTTCTGGCTGTTTATAATGTTTTCTCCTTGCCCTAGGAATTCTGGAATTTGGCTACAATATTCCTAGGAGTTTTCCTTTGGGGATCTCTTTCAGGAGATGATCAGTGAATTCTTTCCATTTCTATTTTACCCTCTGGATCTTGAATATCAGGGCGGTTTTCCTTGATCCTTTCTTGAAAGATGATGTCTAGGCTCTTTTTTTGATCATGGTTTTTAGGTAGACCAATAATTTTAAAATTTTCTCTCCTGTATCTATTTTCCAGGTCAGTTGTTCCTCCAATGAGATATTTCACATTGTCTTCTATTTTTTCATTCTTTTGGTTTTGTTCTGTAATTTCTTGGTTTCTCATAAAGCCATTTGCTTGTATCTTCTCCATTCTAATTTTTTTCTGGGTAATTAATCAATTTATTAATAATAATTAATATGTAACATAATAAAAGAATTAATAACTGAAAATGATAAAAATAAAAATAATTTTGTTAGTCAAAGAAGTCAGTGGTGTTCTTGAATGCCAATGACCCCTCATGGCAGTGGGCTCATAGTTTATATGCCTATGGAAGAGTAGGTATTTCTGAGGGTGGCACTCAACTCTGATTAGTTAACAATTAATGAGAGAATGAATAATACAATGAGAGGTGGGCTATATTATAATGAGGGTCTTAAGGTATGTGAAACTGAGTACCCAAATCTTGGCCATAGAGACTTAACAATTTCCATATCACTTTTCTGACAAAAGAAAGAATCCACACTTCCCCAGACCTGTCTGAGTAAACACAATAAGCAAGAATCCACCCATTTGTCTAAACTTAGAATATCTTTTACTGCCTTTGATTAGACCTTAGCCATCCTGGCTGGGTAAGTCTTTGAGAAAGATTTCCCATACTGATTTCTGAATGAGGAAATAGAAAAGGGGAAAAACCTTGATTCTGATTCAATAATTAGTTATTAATACAAGAGTAAAATAATAATTTCTTTCAAGGTCTTGAATTCAGGTCTTCTGATTCCAGAGACTGGTGATTCTCCCTCTTCTACAACACTGCCCCCAACTCATGTTCTCTACATACTCTGTGTTTCATGCAAGTTTATTTTATTTTTTTATATTAATTTTATTCATTTTTAGTGTTCTACAATCACTACCATAAAACTTAGATTTTTTTTCCTCCTACCTACCTCTCTCCTCCTCCTTCCTCCCCAGGATGGCATACAATTCTACACATACATTCCTATTGAATACATTTTCACTATAGTCATGCTGTGTAGAAGAACTAAAACGAATGGGAGAAATTATGTAATAAACCGAAACATAATACATGTACACACACACACACACACACACACACACACACACACACACACACACACAATTTCCCCTGCTGGCAAATGGAGGTAAAAATATTTGTCCCATTGCCCTTGGGTGGTTGTAGGGAAAAGACTTTGTAAAATTTAAAGTGTTATTGAGATGAGGAGTTGTTCTTTTTTTCAACCATTATCCTCTCCTTGTTTTGGGGGGCCTTGGGTGGACTTTCATTAGGCTGATCTTGTTTCCTATTCTTTACCAATCACAACATTTCTGGACTGATTCATTCCTTACCTTCCTCCTTTGATCACATTCAAAATACCACAGAGCACTGATGACTTTCAGATCCTAGGATTATAGCTTTAGAATTGAAAAGGACCTTAGAGGTCATCAGGCCCAACATATTATAGATGATGAAACTGAGACCAAAAAGGTTAAGTGACTTGCCCAGGGTACAACAGGTATCAGAGATAAGATCTGAATTCAGGTCTTACTCACTCCAGGTCCTGCAGTCTATCACTGCTGCCTCTCTCAGATGCCATGTCCTTTCTCTGTGGCAGAGGTTAACTGTTTCTATGCCACAGACTCCTTTGGTAATTTGGTAAAGTTGATGTACTCCTCCAAATAATGTTTTTAATGTATAAAATAAAATACATAGAATCACAAAGGAAACCAATTATATTGAAATAGTTATCAAAGTATTTTTAAAAATCAACTTTACAGATCTCAGATTAAGAATCCCAAGTTTTATGGACCTCCCCCCTCTCCTTTTTCTCAGCTTCGCTCCTTAAATTGCCACTGGGGCAATTTTTAATGGCTAACTCGAACCTGTTGGGAGTCCCTGCCTAATTTAAGTTCCAACTTGACTGGGGGAGGAATAATTTCAGTATTTCTCTTTGTAAGCAACATGTTGTAGTGGAAAATGAGCTGGATTTGAAGTTGAAAGTTTTGAGCCCTGGTCATTGCCACTTGCTACCTTTATGACTTTGGGAATATTGCTCAACCTTTGTGGACCTTGATTTCCCTATCTGTTAAATAAGGGGGTTGGACTAGATGATCCCTGAATTCTTAATCCTATAATCTTTCTTTTCCTTCATATATCACTCATCCCAGCTGAGGTCCAAGATATATGTATAATACATACATATATTGTAACTAGGAAAAGCTTCCAAGGGAATAGAGAAGTGAAATAGCCAGTCCAACAGCTTTGCACAGGTCACATTTGTGCAGCCCTCAGCTGTCCAGGGATGCCCAAATATTGTCCTGCAGCCTTATGGATCTTGTGGCAGGAATGGCTAAATCTTCCTGGTGTTTTCACATTTTTTAGCCTCAGCCCCTCCTAGATTATCTGATCACTAAGGAAACCTAGGCCCTGTCATTATCAGATAATCCTCCCAGACAGCTGAGGGATAGAGTGAAGATGAGAAAACCAGAAATCCTGACTTCCAACTAAGTTAACTGAAACCAGAACATTCTGGTTTCATAAATCTGAAACTGGGTGTTGCCTTAAAGACTTTAGCTTTATAGGCCCTGGCCAAAGGGATGAGCACTGTGCAGTGGATTGAGTCCTGCCTAGATCTTAGTTGAGTTTTAGGAAATGAATACTAGTATCTGGACCCAAAGCCCTGGACTGCATGCTTGGGTTCTCTTCTCTAGGGCATTATTCCCATCTCTGATTCCTAACTGAGCGCTGCTTTGTATATTTGAAGCAAAGGCAAGTTGTAGATGGCAGCTGCCTCACAGGGCAAAATGATAAACGGACATTTAAATAGATCCTATTTTCCAACCTGTAGCTTTTGAGGAATTGTTCTTTTATTATCCCTTTGAAATAAAGTACCCTTAATTTAGTACCAGTATAGACATCCAAGAGGTTTGGAGATCTGTTGACCTTGGTATGTGTTAGAGACAATTCTCACTGAACAAGAGTCAGAATTTTAGAGTCATAACGCCTTAATAATCTTCTAGTTCAACTCTCTCTTTTTGTAAATGAGGACATGGGGGGTAAGAGAGGCTGAGTTACTCAAAGTCATAGTTATTTAGGAAACCAGAACCCAAGTTTAAGGATCCCTACTCCAGGGCTCTCTTTTCTACATAACTCTATCTCCCCATTCTTTTGGTTGGGACTGATTTGGTCAGAGCTTCCTTCCTGGCAAAGGTTTAAACTAGTGGATCCCAAAACATTGCATCAATCCAGGCCTAACTTGCCCACTTATTGGGCATTTGCTATGAGGAGTTGCCTCGGATTCCTTGTTGCAGGGTTCTGCCTCCAGTGGTTCCATCCTTTGGCACAGACGAAACATCTCAATTTGACTTTCTCCAGGCAATAACATATTAGAGACAAAGGCATTTTTCCACCTCCATTCTTTGGTCTTTTCCATTCTATCCTTTATTCCAATGCCAGAAGAATCTTTCTTATGCATTAATCTCTTTATGTTATTACTCTAGCGGTTCCCTATTATCTTCTGAGATAAAACCCTTTTACCATGCATGTAAGACCCTCTACCACCTGGAACCACCTTCACCTTGTCTTCAAGCTTTATTTCATATTACTTTCCTGAGCACTGTCTGGGGCAGCTAGGTGGGGCAGTGGGTAGGGTTCTGGATCTGGAGTCAGGAAGACTCCTCTTCCTGAATTAAAATCTGACTCCAGACATTTACTACCTCTGTGACAATGGGCAAGTCATTTAATTCATTTGCCTCCATTTCCTCATCCTTCAAATGAGCTGGAGAAAGAATTGGCAAACCACTCCAGTAGCTTTGCCAAGAAAACCTCAAATGAGGTCATAAAGAGTCAGATATAACTGAAATGCCTGAAAAACAAACAGTGAACTATGTGTTCCAACCAAAGTAGACAATTTTCTATCCCTGATTATATACTGTGTCTTGCTCAGCTTGTGTCCCAGGCCTGGAATATTTTTCCTCTTCTTTTCTTGTGGAATTTCTATCCACCTTTTAAAGTCCAACTCTGACGGCACCTCTTCCACCAAGTCTTCTCTGTGTTAAGGTAAACTGTAAGTTTCTTGAGGGCAGGGATCCACTTTACTTAATTACATAACACAGTTTTCTGTAAATAATAGTTGCTTAATAAATGCTTTTTGAAAGGAAATTTTGCTAATTTCTTGGCACACCCAAAACAGAAACAAAAATAAAACAAACGTAGCAAAGCAAGGTATTGCTGGCTTTGGTACATGACTACTGGAGGGTACTAAGGAAAACTAATCCCTTTGGTGTGAGGGCTTGCTGAGTCCTTTTCAGGGCTGCTCATTGACCTTTGGTGTCTACCTGGCACTTAACTCTCACCTGTGACTCCAAGAAGCTGCAGCATTTGCAGCAGCAACACTCTGGTAAAACTGTCTCAGCAGATGGCCTAAATCAGGTTGAGGTTAACTCATGGCCTCAGATCTGTCAGTGAGTTAGTGGGGCATGTACTCCAAACACATGAAGACTTCCCCTGGCAGAATGATACATGAGAAGAATTTATTCCAACGGCTGTGAAGGCAGCTGAAGTAGGCTCTGTACTTGCTCAGACATGGGAGATGATGCCAAGGTGATCCGCTGCAACCCAGGTCATGGCCAATCCTCTTGACTTCTGTCTTGCCACTGGACTCTGATGACTCTGGAAGAGAGAATGGCACTGATGACTTCATGCAATTCTGCCTCACTTAAATCCAATTTATGCATGAGTTAAAAGATATTATCCATGGCATTTTTGCCATTTTTACCTACCTCAAAGTCCTGTGGTGACAGGTGAGTGATGAAGGAGCAGGTATGAGAGCTGAGTCACAACCTTGCGCACAGGCAGCCCAGATTTTGGGGGCTGTATTTTCACTGGATTGAAGCAGCAGTGGAATTCAGCAGCCCTCTTGGTGTCTGAGTGGCCTTTTTAAAGGATTGCATTGTACACCTCCTGGTCTGAGGAAGAGACTAGAAAACGTGGCCTAAAAATTGTCTATTTTACCCAACCCTAGCAGGAATGCTACTCTGTGGTTGAAACACACACACACAAAAATATACAAAAACTTTTGTGAAGATGATTGGCACATGGAATGTATCCATGCTTATGGACAACAAGAAATCTAAAGGATCTGAAAGTTGAATAGCTCTTGTTATGAGAGAACTCAACTGGTGTCACATCCAAATAGCAGCTCTGAGTGAAGCAAGGCTGGCAAAGGAAGGCCATCTTATTGAAGTTGGAGCTGGATACGTGTTTTTCTGGAGTGGCCACAATGATGGGGAGCACCATGAAACTGGCATAGATTTCATAATCCAAACAATCTAGTCAATGAGCTTGAATGAATTCCAAAAGAAGTGAATGACAGTCTTATGACACTGTGATTGCCACTTGCAGGAAAGTGCTATGCCATCATCATTAATGTGTATGTTTCTACCATAATGAAACCTGATGAAGTCAAAGAAAAATTTTATGAAGGTCCAGAGACCTTCATCATTAATGTGCTAAAAGAGGACAAGTCTGTAATTCTGAATGACTTTAATGCCAGAAGAGGAGCAGATTATCAGACATGGCAAAGAATCCATGGGAGGAGGAATGGAGTTGGAAACAGCAATAGCAATGGTTTAATACTGAAGACTTGTGCAACTCATGACTTTCTCATCACCACTACTATCTTCTATTTACCTAAATGTAATAAAACTTCATGGATGCACCCTCCCAGCAAACATTAGCATTTATTAGATACAGTATGTTATTATGAGAAGAAGAGACAGACAGAATGTGAGAATAATGAAGGTGGTGTGTGGCACAGAGTGCTGGACTGATCATAGATTTATCCTCTCCAAGCAAAATAGTTGCATTCAATAAAAATGGGTCCCCCAAGAAAAGACAACTACCAAAAGTCTAAATGTCAACAGATCAGAGTGCTTGTCCATGTGTGAGAGTAAGCACAGATAGTTCAGTTTTGATCTCCTTATTACTCCATATTAATGGGGCCAGTTTCTCAGTGGTCTAGGGCAAGAGAACAAATTAAATAAATTACAGTTTCTGTCACCTCCAGTTCCTTTGTTTGGCTCTTCAAGCCCTTTATAACCTGGCCCCTTCTTACCTTTCTAGTCTTCTTACACCTTACATTCCCCTTTGTAGTCTGTGATTCTGTAACACTAGTCTCCTTTTTGTTTCTCAAACATGACTCCATCTCCTGACATCACTTTATCCTCTGTCCCCCATGCCCAGAATTGTCTCCTTCCTCATCTCTGCTTTTCAGGTCCCCTGGCTTCCTTCAAATCTTAGCTCAAGTCTTGCCTTTTGTAAGAAGTCTTTCCCATCTTCCTTAATTTTAATGCCTTCCCTTTCAGATTGTCTCCAATTTATCCTAAAGATATCTTATTTGTACATGGCTGCTTGCAAGTTGTTTCTCCCATTACACTATGTACCTCTTTAGAGTAGGAAATAAATTTTGCCTTTGTATCTCCAGTGCTCAGCACATAGCTTGTGGTTAATAAATGATTTTGACTGATCATTATTATACACAAAAACCAAGGTCTTAGAAAGTCATTTCTTTATAAAGAAATTTTGGAGAGAAGCAGATAGTTACTTACTTTTACAAACAATTTTTTACATATGTTTACTTTTATTTTTTCAATTTAAATATTTTATTTTTCTGATTACATGTAAAAAATTTTAACACTTGTTTTTAAAATTTTTGAATTCCAGTTTTCTCTTCCCCCTTCTCTTTTCGCTTCTCTTTGAGAAGTAAAGCAATTTGATATAGGCTATATACATGTGCAGTCATGCAAAACATATTTCTGTATTAGTCATGTTATGAAAGAAAACACAGACCCAAAACAAATAATTAAGAAAAATAAAATTTAAAAACAAGTATGCTTTGATCTGCATTCGGACTCCAGCAGTTCTTTCTCTGGAGGTGGATAGCATTTTTTTTATCCTAAGTCCTTCAGAATTGTTTTGCATCATTGTATTGCTGAAAAGAGGGGCAGCTAGGTAGTGCAGTGGATAGAGCACCAGTGCAGGAGTCAGGAGGACCTGAGTTCAAATCTTACCTCAGACACTTGACCCTCACTAGCTGTGTGACCTTGGGCAAGTCACTTAACTCCAATTGCCTCATCCTGGGTCATCTCCAGTCATCTTGATGAATATCTGGTTGCTGGACTTAGATGGCTCTGGAGGAGAAGTGAGTGACCTGCACAACCCTCCCTCACACAAAACAAAGTCAAGTGCAAGTCATGTCATTATTTCTCTGATGACATGATCTTCTTCGACAACAAAGGATGAACACACACATTGCTGAGAAGAGCTAAATCATTCACAGTTGGTCATTGTGCGATATTGCTATTGCTGTGTACACTATTCTGGCTCTGCTAATTTCACTTTTCATCAGTTCATATAAATCTTTACAGGTTTTTCTAAAAGCATCCTGCTTGTCATTTCTTACAGCACAATAATATCTCATCACAATCATACACCACAACTAGTTTAGCCATTCCCCAACTGATAGGCATCCCCTCAATTTCCAGTTCTTTGCCACCATGAAAAGCAGTGCTATAAATATTTTTGCACATGGAGATCTTTTTTATTTTTATTTTTTATCTCTTTAGAATACAGGCCTAGTAGTGGTATTGCTGGGTCAAAGGGTATACATGGTTTTATAGGCCTTTGGGCAGAGTTCTAAAACTGTTCTCCAGAATGATTGGATCAGTTCACAATTCTACCAACAATTCATTAGTGTCCCAGTTTTTCCATATCCCTACCAACATTTGTCATTTTCATTTTCTGTCACATTGACCAATCTGATAGGTGTGAGATAGGTTGTTTTAACTTACGTTTCTCTAATCAATAGTGATTCAGAGCATTTTTCAGATAGTTACTTCCATTGGCAGTGACAGAATGACAATGGTTCCTATTTGGAACTATTGGGTCACCATTTATCAGGACTCCTGAGAACCCTGGATTTATTTAGGATTGGCCCAGACCCTCTAGACCATAGCTGATGGGAAACGTCCTCTTGGGTGAATTCCAAAATAGATCGTCCCAGTGGGACCAAACTCAAGAGAACTGTGGAGTTAGAATGATGAAGATCTACTCTACCTTTGGCTCACCAAGCTCAAGACAAGGGCTAACTAGTCACTTGATCACTAGTTGGATAAAACAGCCAATGTCTCTCTCTTCTCACCTGGTCTGAGGGTTATCAAGATTTCAAGTGTCTTCACATTTACAGCACAGAGATGCCCAGAGTGGCTCACATCAAGGGCCTCAGTTTAGAAGGTTGCTTCAGAGGCTGGTATCAGAATGATCTTTGCCCTCCAATTCCCCCCAGCACATGGTCTTTCCTCATCTCCTTCTAGGGAGCCTAACCAATGTGGACAGTTTTCTGACTGTACATATTTCCCTCATCAGCTTGGCTTTGAAAGCAGTGCTCCACCCTGGAGGCTTAGGGTGGTACCTTGAGGTATAGGCAAATGAATAGTACCTTGTAATGAAGCAAGGGGAAAGGATCTCAAATCTGGGAGTCACCCAGAGGGTGGAACCCCAAATTTGTTTATAGGACTCTTGATCCACTGAGGCCGTCAGATTAAAGTTACCATCTCTACCAAGACTGTCACAGCGAGCCACCCACCTCGGGAGTAGCTGTCCATGTCAGGAGCTGATTGAAGAGTATTTTCAGCCAGAGGGATTATTATGCTATGGAGAGCCTGGTGTCCGAGGGACTGTCCTGCCATCCTCAGCAGGTAACAGTGCCTACTGAGCTCACGGGCAGACCCAGTGTGGCTTCTGGAAGTCTGGACTCAGCATAGACCGGGGAGAATTTTCAGCTATCTGAAGAAAGCAGACCATGTGTCTTTTTCTGGGCTGGGGGAGGTGTGGGATGTAGGACCCACTGTTTTCTGACCTTGTTTGAATACAGTCACAGTTGCTGGTGGTACTATGTCCAGAGAAACATAAGAGATATTAGTATTAGTTACCCAGGAGCCTTTGCCTGATAGTCACCTCTATGTTGAGGTGACTCCTACCTGCTGGAGAAAATCAGAATTTGCCTCAGGATGGGAGGTCAGCCTCCCCCACTGGAGTAGAGCAGGGAACTGGCCAGTAGCCCATGGGTCCCTCTGTGCCTTCCAAGGACTCCTGAGATTCTATGTAACACTCAGTGTTAATCACCCTAGCATAGAGTAGTGGACAAAGGACTAGACCTGGAGTCAGGGAGAACTGGGTTGAAATCCACCTTTGACACTTACCGGGAAGGTAATTACGGGTAAGTCACTCAACCGATCTGAGATTTTCTCCTTATTTGTGAAACAGGAATGGTAGTAGTAATACCTGTAATACCTACCTTACAAGGGCATTGCGAGATCCAATAAGAAATTGTGTCAGGCACTTTGCAAACTTTAAAGAATATTGTAAATGTCAGTTATCACTATGATTAATGGAACTGAAGCTGGAGGGCCAGGGTGGGAGGAGACTTCGTAACTCTCCATGGTGCTTATGTCAGATCTGGCTCCGTCATGGGAAAACTCTGTCATCTCCCTGGCTACCCCAAACTGGGATCAGGGTGGTGGGCAAAATCAAATGGTAGGAGAGGCAACATGGTACAGGGAAAATAGCATTGGATCTGGGGCCAGAGGGCCTGGGTTCAAGTCTTGTCGCTCATGTTTTACTGATTACCAATGTGACCAGGAGTAAATCATTAATTGTCCTGGGTCTCAGTTTCCTTATCTGTAAAATGAGGATGTTGGATTAGATAGCCTCAGAGTTCAAGGTCTATGATCCTATATGTGAAGTTACTGATAATGATGTGTTCTGTCTCATCCTTCAATTCTGGGCTGTTTCTGGAGCCTTTGCGGCCATCAGGCTGTGTTCTGGGGGTTTGGATCTGGAAGTGAACTGATTAGAGACAAATTTCTCTGTTCTGGAGCTGCTAGAAATTTTCGTCTTCTGGATTGGAGAAGAATGGGGGCCCTAGGGACATTCTCTAAAAGGAAGTATGTGGGGATCTCTTTCTGTGATATGTGGCCTTTCTCTCTCAGAAGAAAAATCATAGAGTTAGAGATGGAAAGAACATCAGACATCTGGTTGAACCCTCACATTTTACAGGAAGAGAAACTGAGGCCTGACTTGTCTTTGATCACAGAGGCAAGTAAATGTAAAACAAAGGATTCAAACTCAGGGCTTATGACTTCAGAACCAGGACTTGTTCTACTATAATAAGGTTCCCCTAAAATCTATCCTGTCCTAGGCTTGGTCCCTCTGTATTAGGGAGATAGGAGGTGGCATCTTTGGCTAGGATTAGAACTTTAAGTGATCCATGTGAGATGAGCCCAAGCCCTGATTCCACCCCTTTCCCAACTAAGATTGCGGAAAAAAGGCAAAAGAAGGAGGTTGTGGCCTCCTCAGGATATGATCGACATGACTTCCTGCCACAGAGGTGCCCTCTAAGTCCTACCTGCCCCTGTCTCAGAACAACAGTACTGACTCACCTTCCTTCATTGACTTCATTTCCGACTTCACTCCATTCCCAGTCTGTACAGGCTCCTTCGACTGGAGTGCATATAATAACAGCTAGCATTTATAAAGTGTCTTAAGGTGTGCAAAATGCTTTACAAATGTTCTCTCATTTGAGTCTTAGAACAATCCTGGGAGGTGGATGCTTCCATTACTGGGGCAGCTAAGTGGTGCAGTGGATAGATGGTTGGACCTTAAATCAGGAAGATCTGAGTTCAGGTACTTATTAGTTGTGTGACCCTGGGCAAATCACTTAACCTCTGCCTCAATTTCCCCAGATGTAAAGAGGGGATTTGGGGGCAGCTAGGTGGCATAATGGATAGAGTTCTGAGCCTGGAGTCAGGAAGACTCATCTTCCTTAGTTCAAATCTGACCTCAGATACTTACTAGCTGTGTAACCCTGGACAAGTCACGTTTGCTTCAGTTTCTTCATCTTCAAAATGAGCTGGAGAAGGAAGTGGGAAATCACTCCAGCATCTCTGCCCAGAAAACGCCAAACGGGATCACTAAGAGTTGGCCATGACTGAACAGTAACAAGGTGGGAATTAAAATAAAACTTACCTCCTAGGGTTATTGAGAGAATCAAATGAAATAAGAATTGTGAAGCACCTAGCACATAGTAAGTGCTATATAAAAGTTAGCAGCTGGGTAACTCAATGGATAGATTGCTGGACCTGGAGTCAGGAAGACCTAAATCCTAATCTGGCCTCAGATATTTACTAGCTTTGTGACTCTGGGCAAATGGTTGAACCTGTTTGCTTTAATTCACTGGAGAAGGAAATGGCAGACTGCTCCAGTATCTTTGTCAAGAAAACCACATGATGGTATTGGTGTGCTGTGATGTATGGGGTCACAAAAAGTCAGACGTGATTCAATAACATTACTATTATTTTATAGCTGAGGAAACTGAGGTAAAAGTTAAGGGACTTGCTCAAGGTCCCATTACTAGAAAGTATCTGAGGTGAAATTTGAACTCAGGTCTTTCTGACTACAGCTTTGGGGCTCCACCCACTGCACCAACCGGTCCCTCTCTAGCTACTTTTTATCTGCCAGGCACCATGGTCTTGGAACAGCAAGCCTCTGTTCTTTCCTGTTCTTGGATCTGCTTCTGTTGTTGGAGCATGACACGTAGCCTAGAATACGAGCTTGAAAGCCAGGATCAGGCCTCCTACTTCCTGTTCATTCAGCAATTAGCAGAAGGCTGCACATATGGCAATCACTCAATGGCTATTTGGCTAGTTGTTTACTAAGGAAGCTGGCCTCCCATAGGATCATAGATTTAGAGCTGCTAGGGTCCTTAGAGCCCTCTAAGCAACTCAGGTAGCTCAGCTTCAGACTTGGAGTCAGGACAATATGAATTTGAATGCTGCCTGAGGCATTCCTAACTGTGTGACCCTGGGTAAGTCACTTTATCTCTCTCAGCCTCAGTTTCTCCATTTGTAAAATGAGGGTAATATTATTATAGGACCTAACCAGATTGTTGTGAGAAGCAAATGAGACAACTTGTAAAATGCTTTGCACACTTTAAAGATATGTTTTTATATAGTATATATAACATATCCTATGTAATATATATTATGTAGCACTACATAGTCTATATGTAGTATATAATACATATACATATATAATACATATATTACTATTATATACTACTATACTATATAATACATATACATACATTCCTAATATATGGTATATATTATATATGCTACATATTTATTATATGCCATATATCACACAGACTTAGTACATATACTACATAGTATATATAATACCTAGCACATATATATAATACCAGTATATTTACTACATAGTATACATTATGTATAATATATGTGCATATATATATTAAATGTGAACTACACAAATCCCAGTTTGAAACAGTCTGTTCTAGGAAAGAGACAAATGAAATTAGGATGCAGGTGTCCATGGTGTAATTTCTCTCAGGCTGGTTTAACATGAATTGCATGGGGGTTACAGTACAACGCTAAGCCCCACTAAGGGGGACAGTTCAGAACTGGCTTGATTTGGGATTTGAGGGTACAGGTTATATGACCTTCAAAGAATAAGTATTCCCAAGGAATGCTGACCAACTCTGATTGATCGACGTGCTGGGAAGTGAGCTATATTAAAATGAGGTCTTTAGAACTTGACTTAGGTCACTTAATTCTGATCAAAGAGAAATCAATTTCCATATCACCTGTTTTAATAACAGAGAGGAATCAACATTTTCCCAGACCAGTCTTGGCAACTTAAAGAGCAGAATCTATTTTGATTAGATCTTAAAGTTCTCCAGAAGAAGGACTGAACCTTGAAAAAAAAAAGGGGGGGTGGGGAAGCTCTGAATTTCTAAGATAATGATTACTAAGAAAAATAATTTTTCACAATATATCTCATATGTACTATTATTTTAGCTCAACTCTTTCTCCCCATCCCTCATTTTAGATATGAGATAATAGAGTCCCAGAGAAATTAGGTGAATTGTCTAACATAAAACAGGTAGTAAATGGGAGCACTGAGATTTGCACCCAGAACCTGGGACTATAAAGTCAGCCTTTCTTCTGTGGTGCCATGCTGCTCTCCAACCATACCAGCCCAAGGATTAATAGCAACTGCACTAGAATAGAAGACAGCTAGTCTTGGAACCAGGAAAACTTAGTTCAAGTCCCACCCCAATACATAATGGTGGGCAAAGCTGTGGGCAAAAGACTTGGTAATCTTTATTCTGATTGTTCAGTAATTTCAGTTATGTCTCACTCTTCATGACCCCATTGAGATTTTCTTGGCAAAGATACTGGAGTGGTTTGCCATTTCCTTCTCCAGCTCATTTTACAGATGAGGAAACTGAGGCAAACAGGGTTAAGTGACTTGTCCAGGGTCCCACTGCTAGTGTCTGAGACCAGATTTGAACTCAGGAAGAGGAGTCTTCCTGATTCAAAGCCTGGTGGGCTGTCCAGCTGCCCTACTCAGTGCTCTAGGGAACTTTATAACTATAAATTGCAGAGTAGTGCCATCAGTATTGGTAGAGAGAGTTCCTTCCCTAGACCTCCCAATAAAGTCCCAGGTCTAGTCATAAACAAGCACAACAACTATTCACGTTTCTAGAGTCTTAAGATTTCCAAACACTTTCTTCATGATAAAGGGAAATGAAGCAAGCATTTAAATTGTGCCGACTATGTGCCAGACATTGGTCTAAGCACCTTACTAACATTATCTCATTTAATCCTGACAACCACCTTGGGAGGTAGATGCTATTGTTATCCCCAATTTACAATTGAATAAATTCTGGCACCCTGATGTGAAATGACTTGCCCAGGATCTCATGGTTAGTAAATATCAGAGGCAGGATTTGAACACAGGTCTTGTGATTCCAACACAGGTTTTGTGATTGGACTCTACAACTAGATTCTCAAGGAAAGCTTATAATTTGAGCAAGACTCAATATTAAAGATGTAAAGGAGGTTGCAGCTCCAGAAAGCCCAGATCCATTGACATTCCAGGGGAAACATATTTAGACCTCTAAGACTTCTTGAAGGTTTTGGTTAGGTTCTGTGTTAGTATTATTACTTAGGTATATTTTTTAGTTAAATGAACTAACCTGTCATATATAACATTGCACTGATGGGAAATTATACAATGAATTCCTTTAGACATTTCCTAGTTCCTAGACTGGTTCCTGCTGAGTTGAGGTGTCTCGATGATTACATCCAACTCCTTCCTGCTGGGATGTGATGATGGGATCCTGCCCTGGCCAAAAGAACAGCTGAAAAATCAGGGAGAAAGCGCAGCACTGACTCTGCAGTGATAGAGGATGTCTGCTCTGCCTAACTTGGCCAGAGAATGGGTTCAATCTCTTCTTTCCCAGTTCATTAGGGCTTACCAATACTTCTATCCATGGTCTCTCCTCCCCAAATATCCAAATATGCCTAGAGAGACCAGACAGGGTAGGGTAGTAGTCATGGTAGGTTCAGGCAGAGTTACAGCTGGGCTCAGCCCCTTACTGGGAAGAGGAAGTGGGGCAGAGTAGATGGAATGCCCGATCTACAGTCATGAAGATCTGAGTTCAAAACTTACCTCTAACACTTATTAGCTGGATGATGTCTGTCTGAGCCTCAATTTCCTTTTCTGTGAAATGGGAATGATAATATCAGTAGTCCCTACTTCATCAGGGTTGTTATAAGGATTTAATGAAGGGGAGGCAATCTGTTTTAGTGCAGAGAGTCCTCACTGCCTCTGAGGTTGGAGGGACCACCTCTGTATTCCAGCTCTAGATCTATGATTGTAGGATTCTAAATAATGGATGTCACCAGTCAATCAGCAAACATTCATTAAGCACCTACTATTTGTGCCAGGCACTGTACTAGGTTTTGGGCATATAAAGACAAAAAGAGAGGAAATAACACGTGCATATATAAACAGTAACAAAATTAGGGGCTGCATGGGGAACAATGCATGTGCCAAGCTCTGTGCCAAGGGCTTTGCGGATATCATGGGAGTGGGCATGGGGAGGGAAGATATCAGGGAGGAGGAGATGAAAGACTTCATGTAGGAGGTGGCCCTTGAGCTCAGTGTTTTGGAAGGAAACCTTTGCAAACCTTAACACAAAGTAAATGTCCGTTACTATTACTATGGGCCCCAGGGTTTCCACTCCACTGTTTTCACACCTCTCTCTGGGCCTGGACTCAGGCTTTCCTTGCCTTCAGCGTCTCTTAGATCTACCTGAGAACAAGAAGGTCACTTTTTGAGTTGTCTGTGGTAAAGCCCCAGCCTCTTGTAGAGCCCAAGACTGTGAAGTGTCTCAGGATTCTGAGTAGTATGGCGCTCTCTCTCTCTCTCTCTCTCTCTCTCTCTCTCTCTCTCTGTCTCTGTCTCTCTCTCTCTCTCTCTCTCTCTCTCTCTCTCTCTCTCTCTCTCTCTCTCTCTCTCTCAGTTATAGTTGCCATGGTGGATAGAGTGCGAGTCTTAGAGACACAATGGCTCAAGTTAAAATCTTGCCTCAGCTACCATTACCTGTAAAACTTGAGGCAGGCCACTTGGTTTTTCAGCCATTTCAGTCATATCCAACTCTTCATGATCCCCTTTCGGGCTTTCTTGGCAAAGATATTGGAGTAGTTTGCCATTCCTTTCTCCAGCTCATTTTACAGATGAAGAAACTAAGCCAACAGGGTTAAGTGACTTGCCTAGGGTTGCACAGGTAGTAAATGTCTGAGGCCAGATTTGAACTCAGGAAGATGTTTGTTCCTGACTCCAGCCCCAGCACTCTATCCACTGTACCACCTAAGGAACTTAACCTTTTCCAAATCCATTTGTAAAATGGGGATAAAGGTACTGATGAGACAATGTATTAAAGCTCTTTGCAAACCTTTGAGGCTATATAAATGTTAGTTCTCATTACTGAGGGAGAAAGTTGAGTCAGTGGACTTTCCATAGGAAAACCTCATGGAAGTCAGTATCAATGATCCACCACTGATTGATCCAACAGTTTAGTTAAGTGAGAATTATCCCAGCTGAGGGGTCCAGGCTATGGGAAGAAAACAGTTTGGTTCATAATCATTTATTAGAACCCCAGAGAAGAAAAAGCAATAGCTGGGCAGCTGGGTGGCACAGTGGATAGATAGAGTGGCAGGTGTGGAGTCAGGAAAACCTGAGTTCAACCTGGCCTCAGACACTTACTAGCTGTGTGACCTGGGCAAGTCACTTAAAACTGTTTGCCTCAGTTTCCTCATCTGTGAAATGAACTGGAAAAGGAAATGACAAACTCTTCTGGTAACTTTGAAAGAAATCCCCAAATGGGGCCCCCAAGAGTCTGAAACAACTGAATAACATAAAATGGAAGAACAAGAAGGTGTTACAGAGGCAAAGTTCTGGTCTGGTTGCTAAATCCCTAGAGCTGGAGGAATGCTGGGAAGAGCAAGTATCTGATGCCAAATGAGGATGACTGAGGTTCCACTTAAAAAAAAACAAAACTTTCCAAGGAAAAGCTTTCTGAGGCAGAGCAGAGATGGAGTCAGAGCCAAGCAGCCCCAAACTCTATGTAGAGACTGATGGTCTAGGAAGTGGCACCAAGAGAGGATGCCATATTGTCCCAGCATTCCTAGAAGGGTAAGTGGCCACCCAGTAGGAGAGGGAGCTGCAGAGCCCTGGGTGGCAGGAGTAGGGGCTGTCAGATTGGACTGTCTCTGACTGAGGAGCAGCTCTCTGAATGGGGCTGGGCTTTGCTATGTCCCTTCCACCCAAGGGAATCTGGGCATTCGGGACTTTATTAATCTTAATTGTCTCCTCTCTAAAGGCAGAAAATCCTTTTCCAATCCTGTCCTGCTAAGGCAGGCACCTCTGACCAAGCTACCTTGGAGCAGGGTTTTGACCTCATTTTCCTTAATGAGTTTTGATTCTCATGGACTCTTTGGAGCTCTCCAAAGGAACTTCTTCCTGATGAGTTTGGCACTGAGAATCTGGGAGGCTGGGAGGGGAACAACTGAGTATTTTTTGAAATCAAGAAAACTGGGCCAGTTACCACCGTTGGTTGAGGGCTCATTCATGGGAAATGTTGCTCAGTGTCTTTTTGGATCATTAATCACCACAAATTGAGGAAGAAACCTACCTCACTAGGGTGTTCTCCTGACCACCCTAATGGAGCAAGAAGCTGGTAGGGACACTCCCAGGGCCACGTGTTCCTGATCTCAGCAGCCAGAGGCTCTCCTGGATATTGATCCATGAGCCACACAGGGAAGCTCTTCCCTTGCAATAGGAAGGAGGGTGCAACGTGCCCAGAGGAGGGAGGAGACAGTAGTTGCTGCAGGGTGTACGGCTTGTGCTGGGACAATGACAGTCTTGTCTGGGCATGGTTCTCTGACGGAGCAGGAGGGTAGTGGTAGGTGAAGAGAAAGACTGACACATTTGGAATTCAGGTTAATGAGGATGCAACACACAAAGGGTGACCTCAGCAGGTCTGAGTGTCTGAACAGAGAGAGAGGGCCAATGACGGCTGATCGAAAGTGATGAGTGTATCAGGCAGTTAGGTGGCATAGATTGCCAGATATGAATTTAAATCCTGCCTTAGATACTTCCCAGCTGTGTGACTCTGGGCAAGTCACTTAACTTTTCTCTCAGTCTCAGTTTTCTTGTTGCTAAGTCAGGGATGATAATAGCACCTGCCTCACAAGGTGACTGTGAAGCTTAAATTAGGTGACATGTAAAAAGCCTTGCAAATCTTAAAAGCATTTATGTCTTTCCTTTCAGTCATTTTCTCAGTTGTGTCTGACTCTTGGTGACCCCCTTTGGGGTTTTATTGGCAAAGATACTAGAGTGATTTACCATTTCCTTCTCTAGTTTATTTTACAGATGAGGAAACTGAGGCAAACAGGGATTAAATGACTTGTCTGGAGTCACATAGCTAGTCAATATTTAGGTCAGATTTGAGCTCAGGTCTTCCTCACTCCAGGCCCAATGCTCTATCCAGCTACCTGAGACATGTATTAAGTGTCTGCTATGTGTCAGGCCCTGTACTAATAAGTGGTAGGGATACAAAAATAGGCAAAAGACAGTCTTACCCTCAGGGAGCTTACAATCTAATTGGGGGAAAGGGAGACAACATGCAAACAAATATATGGAAAGCAAACTATATATAGGGTAAGTAGGGAATAATTAACAGAGAAAACACTGGAATTAAGAGGGGCTGGGAAAGGCCTTTTGTAAAAAAGATGGAATTGTAGCTGGGATTTAAAAGGACCCAGGGAAGTCAGTAGGTGGAGTTGAGGAAGGGGAGCATTTCAGGCATGGGAGACTGTCTGAGAAAATTTGGGAAGAGGATATGACTTAATCACCTCTTTTATTCCCTCCATCTCTAAACCCACGTTCTTAAGGGTCAAAGAGACTTATGGAATCATATATCTAGGAGATACAGGGGACCTCAGAGACCCCATCTAGCCCTCATTTTACAGATGAAGAAACTGAGACCTAGGGTCATGACCTACCTGAGGTTAGAACTCAGAACCTCTGTTTCCAGAGTCAAAGTGCATTCCTCTTCACCATGCTACTCTTGGTGTTACTATAATGCTCTCCCTAGCTACTCTACCTGAGTTCTAATCACCACTAGTTTTTGGGACTCTTTTTTTACAATTGAGGAAACTGAGGCAGACAGCGATTAAATGACTTGCCTGGGATCACATAATTCACAAGTGTGTGAGGTTGTATTAGGGCTCAGATCCAGCATTCTATCCACCAAGCTACCTTAGAGGTCTCAGGACAGAAGCCTCAGGAGATCTCCTGGAGTGGCTGCAACAATTCTGCACCCACGAGGGCTCCACAGAGAACAGAGGACCTCCTGGCAAGCTTTGCTGCTTTCTTAGGTTGGCCTTGAATGTTACGGTAAGGAGACTTGTTTACGTTTCCCCTTCAGGGTGAAGCCTCTCCTTGTTGCCAGCTCTCTGTGAAGATCCTGGAAGCAAGGAACTTGTTCTGGACTGACCTGTGTGAGTAGCTCCCAAGGAGGTATAGTCATACTCAAGTCTGACCTGCCCACAATTCATGGAAATGACCTAGTAGGATATCTCTGGGTTGACTCAGTGTTATTTTCCCCCCTTCAGATATAGTTCCTTTTCCTTAATTTTTATTGTTATATTTCATTTATCACCTTCATTTCTGACTCTTTCCTCCACTACCCAGCAAGCAATCTGTTGTCAGTCAACCAGTATTTGTTAAGAGCTTACTATGTGCTAGGTGTAGGGGCAGCTAGGCGGTGCAATGGATAGAGCACTGGGCTTGGAATCAGGAGGACTTGAGTTTAAATCTGGGCAAGTCACTTAACCCCTATGGCTGCTTGGGTGCTTGTACTTGAACTCCACACATTTCCCTCTAGCTTCAAAACACTATCCCTGACAGTTTTCTCCCCAGGCCAAGGATACTATG
Organism: Bettongia penicillata ogilbyi; assembly: GCA_023548195.1. Classification (NCBI taxonomy): domain Eukaryota; kingdom Metazoa; phylum Chordata; class Mammalia; order Diprotodontia; family Potoroidae; genus Bettongia; species Bettongia penicillata. Next base: position 3,924,026 of record JAJHZJ010000447.1, on the reverse strand, counting down.
CCTAATAAAACTCATGAATGGGCCCCAGTAAGACAAATTACCTTTCCCCATCACAAGAACAAACTGACCTTTAAAGAAATTCTTTTGCAAAAACAGGACTATCTTGTAACCCCAGAATTATCATGTATTGATTCCCAAAGTTATCATATTTGATCCAGAGGTCAAACTATGGATGCCAACTCTCAAAGCTAACTGTAACAGACCAAAAACATACCCCTGAGAAATCCCTTCCCCTGGTTTCCAGTAGTGAATGATGCCCGTGACCAAGGTGGTAAGTTATCACCTAATTAGCATTTCTGCTAGGTAATTCACTGCTTTTCCTATATAAGTTTTAGCATCATTCCTATTAAGTTGCAGTTAAGGACGGCAAGTTCTTTAAGGAGCTCTGCCCACGATATTAGCGTTACAATAAACCTTTGCCACCTTGGCTTAGAGAATGCTTGAGTCCGTGAATTCATTCCAGATGACCTCCAATACTTCAGTCTTGATGGAGGGGGATCCCTGAACCTCTCAAACCACATCATTGTCTCAGTTTCCTCATCTGCAAAATGAGCTGGAGAAGGAAATACACACCATTCATATCTTTGTCAAGAAAACCCCAAATGGGGTCATGAAGAGTTAGACACAATTAAATAATGAAAACAACAATATATTCTAGACCCTGTGTTAAGCATAGGGGTGGGGGTGGAGGTTACAAAGAAAGACAAAAGCATGCACCCTGCCCTCAAGTAGTTCATGTTAAGAATAAGAGAAAGGGGAAAAATCGGTTCATCAAAACTACTCAACACGCCAACTGATTTGGATAATATATAATGTTCCATACCCATAGTCCATCATGTCTTCCATTTACTTCTCCCTTTAGGGCCAAACTTCAAGGATTTGTGATTTCACCAATATCGATTCTTCCTCCATAGATCATAAGTCATGGTCCTTCTTTGTCTCACCAGACAGTCTTTGTGGGGCACTGCCAATGAAAAAATTTCTCTTCCTGAGCCAGTTTGGCAATACACTTCTCTGATCTTTCCCGAGCTGAGGATCAGACAGCAGGCCCAATCTATTGTTAGGCATGTGCTCTAAGCCTTCCCAAATGGTTGGCAGACAGCCTTTGGGGATCCAGCCCCATTTCTATGCCACAGTGAAGCTTCATGCTAAGACTAGACTATTCAAAGAACAATAGGCATCCCAATAAAATCATAATTTATTCATTCAACAAACATTTGACTAAGTGCTAGGTCTTGGGATCAAAGCCAGAAGGGAACTTGGGGTCATCTAGTCTACATCCTCATTTTACAAATAAGAAAAGTGAGACTCGGAGACTTGAAGTGATTTGCCTCAGGTCATTAAAGAATAGTCGGGATTTGAACTCTGATCCTTTGAACCCAAATCCATCACACTTTCTCACTCTACAACATTGCCTCTCTCTTGCTAGTGAAACAGAAGATACAAAGTTGCGGTCCAGATTGAAGGAAACTTTCAGTCTAGTGAGCTAATAATTACTGACTCTGAGAAGTAAAAGTATCTTAAAATGCAACCTGGGAGAGGCTGCCCTCAGGCCCATAGCATATGGTTGCACTGGGGGCAGCTAGGTGGTGCAATGGATAGAGCTCTGGTCTGGAGTCAGGAAGACTCATCTTGACTCAGACACTTGACCCTGGGCAAATAATTTAACCCTGTTTGCCTCAGTTTCCTCCTCTGTAAAATAAGCTGGAGAAGGAAATATCTTTGCCAAGAAAACCCCAAATGAAGTCGTAAAGAGTTGGACATCACTGAAAATAACTGGACAACAACAAAACTTGACATCTTCTTCTCTCCCTTTGTGGCAGTAAGTGAGGCTGACCCATATGTGGTCCTGCGGCTGCCAACAGCATCAGCTATAACATTTAAGACCAAAACTGTTTGCAATGCGAATCACCCCATTTGGAATGAGACCTTCAGTTTCCGGATCCAGAGGCAAGTCAAGGTAAAGACCAGACCCCAAAGAAGGGAACTTGGCTTGTAGCCTTTTCCAGAAAGTGGGCGTACCCCCTCAACATTCCACTGCTGGGGCAAGGGGAAGGGGGACAGGGGTAGACCTTATCTAGGCTGGAGGTGGAGGCTTCTCAGGGATGGAGAGAACCTCTCTGTAGAGATCTGCCAGAAAATGAGACTCCTTAAAAAAAAAAAAAGGGAGATAGTTGCCATTTCTATCTCTAATAATATCATATAATACTTTAAGATTTTTAGAGTTTTATATATATTTCCTCATTTGATTCTCAGAAAACCCCAATGAGATAACTGGTATAGTTATTATTGTCCCATTTACCGGATGAGAAAACTGAAGCTGAGAGAGGCTAGGGTCCATATGGTCTCTGTGTGTATGTCTATGTTTATATGCATATCTCCACAGAATTTTTGCACATAGAATTGTGAACTTTATAGTTAAAGGAATCACAGAGTTCATTTAGTCCAATCTTTTCATTTTTATAGATTGCTGTACTTAGTGTCAGGAACACCACAACTTAAAATCCTGCCACACACACTTGTTAGATGTGTGACGCTGGTCAAATCATTTAACCTCTCTATACCTCAGGTATAGAGGCAAAATCTGTAAAATCTAAAATCTGTGGCAGGTTCCCCACCTCTGAATTCTAAACTTATGTTCCTGAGATAAATGGTTTTTGGGATCTAAGAGCTGGAAGGGACCTCAGAGACCTTTACCTTCATTATATATATAAGGAAACTGAGATCTAGGGTTATAATCTGCTCAAAGTTAGAACTCAGGACCTCTAACTCAAGAGCCAGGGCTTATTCCTCCACACTATGCTAATTCCCAATGGTTACTGCAATGCTCTCCCCAGACAATCTATCTCAGTTCCCATCCAGAGTTCCTCCCTTAGGATCCAGCCAGCCAACCAGAGAACAGAGAACCAAGAGAGAACAGAAATGAGTCTAGGGATGCAGCCTGAAATGGACAAGCAGAGTATCAGTAATATATCTCTGGTCAGTAAAATTGAGGAACTGGGAGTTCAAACTAAGTGTTACCACTACTGGACATGGCTGAACCAGTGATTATGCAAGGGAATCCCTGTCCTCATCCCTGTCCCTTTTCTTGTCCCTGTATTTGACCAAGAACATCCAGCTAGTTACAGGTTGTGTGTATATATGTATATCACCATGCATTTATCTATCCATTTATTCATCTGTCCTTCCTTCCTTCCTTCCTTCCTTCCTTCCTTCCTTCCTTCCTTCCTTCCTTCCTTCCTTCCTTCCTTCCTTCCTTCCTTCCTTCCTTCCCTTCCTTTCTTCCTTCCATTTATCCATCTATCTATCATCTATCTATCTATCTATCTATCTATCTATCTATCTATCTATCTATCTATCTATCTATCTATTATTCCTTCCTTCCCCCAACCCCCTCTCATTTATATCTCCCAAATACTGGCTCCTGGATCTCCAGAATATCCTAGAGTTGAAAGTCTATGATGCCGACTTAGTCACAGAAGATGATGCCCTCTTCACTGTCTTTTTTGATACCATTGAAGTCAGTCCTGGCAAACCCATCCGAAAGACTTTCTCTCTGAATCCCCAGGTAAAGGGGTATTAGAACTCTTGGGGAAAGAATTTCCAGGTTGAGGGGGATTAATAATGGCATCTCTGCTTTTCCTCTTCTGCCGTAAGGTAGAAGAACCTGCCCTTGGGAAGGGCGAGCTATGGAATCATGTAGGATCTTTCCAAAGACAAATGTATATAGGGTGTATCCGATGTGCCCACAGACCTTCCTAATGTCTCAAAGGAATTAATATTACATGACTGATTTTTTTTCTGTTTTTAAAGTTTAGTTATTAATTTTTAAATTTTTTTTTAGTTTGGTGAATAAAGCTAATTTGTTTTATGTTTGAAGTGAGAGGCAGTTATGGATGGAAAATTGACTTCAGAGTTAGGGAAAACTGACTGCCTCTGAAACATGCTGTGTGATCCTGGGAAAGTCACTTAACATCTCAGTGTTCTAGGAAATTCTCTAAGACTATAAGTTACAGAGAAGATGATAACCTGCCTTGATAGAGCTAATTTCCTTATCTGGGAGTTCCCTATATCAGGGAAATAACAGATCTAGTTTCTATTTTTATTACTGAACATTCAATAAATATTCACCTTAATTTTTTTTAAAAAAATTAAATTTCCTAGGTGCACACCCTAAGGTACATAGCTGCGGGTCCCTCTCATTGTCCTTTGCTTGGCACTAGGTGATACCACTCAGCACCTGGCACATAGCTGACACCTAATGAATGTTTATTAATTGCTAGATATGGGGGTGAGCATCCAGGGAGAGAGAAGGAGGGTTCCTTCACTTGTTCTTTTCCTCTTGGGATTTCAGGGACAAGAAGAGCTGTATGTGGAGTTTCAGGCAGAGGAAATGTGAGTACATGTGGAGAGCAAGTAGGGTGGAAAGTCACGGGTATGTAACAGAACAGACAACAGAACCTGTTTCTGACTGGGGTTCACCAGGTCCTGTCTAGCTTCCTATTGTCCAGCAGATGCTAACATCTGGATTTTCCCAAAGATTTTATTCCTTTGGAATCCCTGACTAAAGCTAAAAAAAAAATAATTTTTTTAAGAGGGGGAGAGAGTAAGTAGTGTTGTACATAGAGCATTAGACTTGGTATAAGGAAGATCTAGGTTTAAATCCTTCCTCTGACACTTACTAGCTGTGTGGCCTGGGCTTCTCTCAGCCTTCATTTTCAAATCTCTAAAATGGGCATAATTACAGCACCCACCTCATAGAGGTGTTGTTAGGATATGATGAGATATGTAAAAAGTGCAAGCCTGAAAGTGCTATGTGAATGCAGTTCAGCTACTATTTGGGGGGTGGGTAGGAGAATTGTTTCAAAGCCACCTTTTGTTCACATAGAATTCCCTCAGAATGTGCTCAATATTGGGCCTACCTAGTCTAGAACCCTTGACCACTCAGGTAGCCTCTCACTAAGGGTCAGGGAGACCCTGTTGGATTCATTTCCTAATTGGGGCAGAAACTTATCCCAAGTGTTCCTGGCAGTAAGAAAGAAGTTGTGTGTGTGTGTGTGTGTGTGTGTGTGTGTGTGTGTAGATTGGGTTGGAACTCTGCACTCCCTCGGTCTCTAGGAAACCTTTGACTCAGGCTAGGACAAGATACGGTTACTTTGCTTCCCATTTCCATTTCCTCGTCTGATTCTAAACTCTTTGGTTTCTACAGATCGGATTCTCCCGAAAGCCTCATCACCAACGATGTCCTCGTGGTAACCAGATTGTGGGGACTTTCTCTAGAAAGAACAGAATCAGAGTCAGGGGTCTGAGATATCAGAATAAAGGGACTGGAGGGTCAGGGCAGGAGAGTGAATCTGGCGCCTCAAACATTGTCTATCCCATCCATCTAGTAGGGCCTGAGCGGGCCTGTTCACTTGACACCAGAGCATACTGGTAAATGTTTAACAAGCCTCTCTCGGGTGGAAAAAAGTGCTCCTTATATACTTTTAAGTCTAACCTGAGTTATTAACACTTTCTTAGGTTTAGACAATGAACAAAACAATACATCAAGCCCTGATATGTCGTGTTTGCCAATTTCTGAGGTATAAGTGCTCAGGGTGAAAATCAGTTGTTTTTTTTTTGCCTACCCCTGCTTGGCACTAGCCCCTGAGGCACATATGGAGGGAAGAGATTGAGACACTTACAGACATCCCAGTGAGAGCTGTAGGAAATGGAGCTGGGAATTCCAACTGGCTTCCAGGTCTCTATCCTTCCTTGATGAAGTTTAGGATTATACATATTAGATTGGGAAAGGATGTCAAGAGATAATCTGGCTTGGCCTTCTTCCTTCAGGAATCACAGGATATTTTATCCCCATCTTGCAGTTGAGCCAACTGAGGCCCACAGAAGTTTCAGTGACTTGCTGACCTACTGTATTTCTGTTCTTTTTTCTTCTTATTGTTAAAAAGATTTTAATTTAATATACTTTATTTTTACCCAATTACATGTTAAAATAATTTTTGAACTTTTTTTTTAAAGTTTTGAGCTCCAAATTCTATGGTACCTCCATTCTAAGAACTTGGGGATTAGGATGGTGACCTAACTCCTCTCTCTGCTAATTTGGGGTTAGGGCAGGAAGCAGGACAGACTTCGAGAAGGTTCAGTCCTAAGAGACTGCCACTAGGTGGGAGTGTGGTTCCATCTACAACTGCTTTGAAAAATGATTGCCTGAGAACTGGGGATGAGGTGTTCTAAAAGGCTCCTCCTCGAACCTTCCAGAATACTGAGGGCAGGAATCTAGAGGAGCTTCTGGGTTTTTTATCCCTCAAGTTCTGAGGAGAAACTTGGAGATTATCCAGCAAGGCTAGCTTTCCTTCCCATTCTCCTTTTCATTGCCTGGATTTGGACCAGGGAGGGGAATACATAGTCCTCAGAGCTGGGTGATGGGGAAAACGAGGACTTGAACCCCATCAATCATCTCTCTCATTGCCCTATCTATTCTAGAGTCGGGAGCTATCCTGCCTGACTGTGCAGGTGGACAAGAAGGGGAGCACAGCAGGGATCCCAGGTGAGCCCCAAGTCATGCCCAGAACCAACCCCATAGCATGGCAAGAGATAGCTCCAACATCTTCCTCCACGTTTGGAAAATTGAATTCGAGTCAGGGCATGTCATTTTAGGGAGGCCATTGATAAGTTCAAGTGCACCCAAAGGAGAATGACCTGAAGTCAGTTAATAAACATTTATTAAGAGCCTTCTGTGTGCCAGGCATTGTGTAAGCACTGGGTATACAAAGAAACGCAAAAGACAGTTTCTTCTGTCAAAGGACTTACAGTCTAATGGGGAGATAACATGCAAACAACTATGTACAAGCAATCAACAAAGGGAAGGCCCTAGAATTAAGAGGAACTGGGGAAAGCTTCCTGTAGAAAGGAGTGTTTTACCTGAGACTTGAAATAAGCCAGAGAAACCAGCAAGTGGAAGTGAGGAGGGAGCACTGCACGAGGAACAGTCAGTGAAAATGACAGTTGGTAAATAGAGTGTCTTGTTTAAATAATACCAAGGAGGTGGGTGTCACTGGGGCAAAAAATGTGCGTGTGGGGTAAGTGTAAGGTATAAGAAGACCTAAAGGGAGAGGGGGAGGGCCCAGGGTGATGACAACCATTGCCTAAAGTCTGGCTGAAAAATTTTAGCCTGGAGAAAAGTTCTTTGGGGGACATAATAGATATCTTTACATATGTGAAGGGTTCCCATCAAAACAGGACATAATTTTTTTCTGTTTGGCCCCTGATGGAAAGAACTCGGAGCAGAAGGTATGGAGAGGAAGATCTTGGCTTGTATAATTAAAAGTTTCCTAATAATTAGAGCTGCCCCCTAATGGAATGGGTTACCTTGGTAGTAGGTTGCCCCTCACTTAGAAGACTTCAAGTAGAGCTGAATGACCACTGGTCAGGGATGTTGAAGAGAGAACTCCTGACCAGACATAAGTTGGGCTTGATGGCTCATTTGTTCATCCATCCATTCATCCATCCATCCATCCATCCACCTATCCATCCATCCATCCATCCATCCATCCATCCATCTATCCATCCATCCACCTATCCATCCATCCATCCATCCATCCACCCATTTATCCATCCACCCATCCATCCATCTATCCATCCAACAAACAATTATTATTAATAGCAGATTTAGAGCTTAAAGAGACCTTAGAAGTAATGTAATCTAACTCCCTCAGTGCGAAGGACCACACACTATAGAAAGAAATGGCAAACTACTGCAGTATCTTTGCCAAGAAAAACCCCTGGACAAGTCCATGGGGTCATGAAGAATCAGATATGACTGAAACAACTGGATAGTAACAATGATACAATATATAAATTATATATACAATAGTATAACAAATGAATATACAATACGCGTAATATATAGACAATGTACTCTGTACATATGCAATATGTTACATATACTTTATATATGTAATATTGTATATTATTATACACATTATTGTGTATCACTTGTATTATTGTATATGCTATATATACAATATGTGATAATACAATAAATATATTGACCATGCAATAAATACAAAGTCATTTATTGGGGGAGGGGACTAAGAGAGAAGGCTTGGGAGATGGCAATTGAGTTGAGCCTGGGATCATAAGAGGCAGAGTTGATGAAGGAATCCATTCCAAGACTAGGGAGCAGTATAGGTAAAAACATGGCCAGAGGAGTTTATATTTTTCCCTTCAGGCAATAGGGAGCCACTGTACTTCTAGCAAGACAGTAAGATGGTCAGATCTGTACTTTAGGAATATTGCTGGTCTCTGAGGTTCCTTCTTCCAACTCTGAGATTCTGTGGGTCTGTCATCCTGGAGAAATGCGGTTGACTTGGCTGGGGACAAGAAACATTGCTGAGGGGTGGGCTCTATGTTGGGATGAATTTCCTAGTTTTAATTTTACTCATCATTCACAGTGTTAAAGGGGATGTAACACAGCTTTTCTAGGCAAGGAGATCTCCGTGGCTCTGAAGGAGAAAACATAGGCCTTGAAATGATACTATTGTTTTGTCATCAGTTACGTCCGACTCTTCCTAAGGCATTTTTCCTGGCAACCATACTGGAGTAACAGAGGCAAATAGCAGTTAAATGACTTGCCCAGGGTCACACAGTTAGTATATTTGAGGCTAGATTTGAACTCAGATCTTCCTGACTTCAGGCCCAGAGCTTTCTCCACTGTACCACCTAGCAGACCAGTTTAGAGATAATAGTAAAAGAGCATGTACTAAAGCCTTAAGGTTTTACAAAACACTTATGTACATTTTTATGTGATCTCCACAAAAGCCTTATGAGGTGGGCACTGTAAATATAGCTAGCCCCATTTTACAAATGCCAGACTGAGCCTCTGAGACATTAAATGCCTTGCCCATGGGCAGATAGCTGGCAGACCTCAGAAGCCAGGTCTCATCTTCCTCCAAGCTGCTTATTCTTTGCATTATATCATGCTGTCTCTCTGTCTGACATGAGGGATCTGAGATTGAGAAAAAGGTTCCAAATATCCAACATGAGCAATATTGGGGTGGGACTCTGTTACCTTATCAAAGGTTGTTGTAGTGTTTGTCCTTTTTTTTTGAAGACCATGCCATCAGAGAAATTATGACATGACTTGTACTTGACTTTGTTTTGAGTGAGGGAGGGCTGTGCGAGGTCACCAGCCTCACTTTCCCCTCCTGAGCCATCTGGGTCCAGTGACCAGCTATTTATCAGGATGACTGGAAGTGGCCCAGGATGCAGTGGGAGACCTTGGCCTTTTTAGGCTAGGCGTTTTCAGGTACTCACTTAGAGGGAGGTAACACCCATTGAGTGAATAGGCCTCTTTAAGAAGTAGTCAGGGAATGGCCCTTTTAATGAACAGAAGGAAAAAACCGTACTTATTGAAGGTAAGGAGTGTTGTAGACTCAATCTCTGAATCTCCCCTTCTTTCCTCAGAGGGGGATGAACTAGAGCTGACACTGAAGGGATCCTATGAGGATACTCAGAGTTCCACTCTGGGCTCTGCCATGACTGACTCCTTCTTCTTCCACTATATAACAGCTCAAGAGACAGAGATGAGGGGGTGTCTGAAGGTAGGTCCTAGTGACTTGAAATGTCTCCCCTGCTGCCAACATCTAATGTATTAGGAGGTATAGGAGAGAGAGTGCTGGACTTAGTCAGGAAAAGTTGAGTTCGAATCCTTCCTCAGACTCAGACTAGTTCCATGGCCTTCGTTTTTTCATCTGTAAATAATAGCTAAAATGTATATATAAAAGTATATAAGGTTTACAGAATGTTTTATATATTATCTCATTTGATACTCACCACAACCCTGAGAGATGGGTTCTCTTATTATACCCATTTTATAGATGAAGAAACAGAGGCATAGAGAGGTTAAGTAACTTGTGGCCAGGGTCACATAGTTAGTGTCTGAGGTAAGATTTAAAATAAGGCCTTCCTGGCTCTAAGTCTATTCATGACTAAGGTCTCCTCCTGTTCTAAATCTATGATTCTCTCATCTCGCTTGCCTTCACACTGTTGAGGCTGGTCTGAGGGTGTCTTCCACTGGGTGGAGGGGGTGGCAGCTATTCCCTACCAGACATGTTCCTCCTCAAAAGTGACTGAGGTGGTGGAGGTACCTGGTGGTCCTTCCCAAATGGTCATGGGGGTTGAAGAGACCTTCTTAGAAATCTGGTATAGACGGGGTCTTGTCTCCTCTTGGCAGCTGCTGACGGGTCCCTTTTCTTTACAGAGCCTTGCAGTTGGTGGAGAGGGTGAGGGCAGCCCTGGCAAGAATCTCACTGTGCCCCTGAAGTACCTGCCTGTCGGGGAGGAGATGGCACTCACTGTTCCTGCCCCAGAAGTATGCAGTTTCTTGGATGTGATTCACTTGCTGGCTGCCAGCCTGGGGTGGTCATGGAGAGACTGCTACATGGAGGGTGTGAGGAGAAGGGGGAGGGATCCTGAATTTTTAGAAGAAAAGCAGAGTTGTTGGAGCATATTTACAGTACCCATGTGGTCCAGTGGGATTTTTGTGTATGAGTAAAGTTCTTCCTCTTGTTTATAGGCCACAGCATTGAGGTTGAAGCTTAGGACCAGTTCTTGGTAAGAAATCACCTTTGGGGTCTGTAGAGGCCAGGGGAAGGGCTGTGGGGTTCAGAGTCTGAGGATCCCTATGGGAGAAGACGGCCAGCAGGAGGATGGACACATGGGCCTCCCTCAGTAGGGGCTCAGAGGGGCCCTGGATCTCTCAGGGGTCCCTGATTTATCTTCTCCTCTCCATCCCCGTCACAGCTCTGAGAAGCTGGCTGTACGCCTGGGCTTTGGACTGTGTGATGAGGAACACGCATTCCTGAAGAAGAGGAAGCAAGTGGTGGCCAAGGCCCTGAAACGAGTTTTGCAGCTGGAGCATGAGCTGCAGGAAGATGAGGTCTGAGGGGTAAACTGGGCTGGGTTTGGTAAGGGGCTCCTGCTTTTCTCCCATTATCCCAAGCTCTGGTGGATGTCCATTAGGGGACAGAAAATTTCAAATTTCAGCTTTGCTCTTAGGATCATGGGAGCCTGGACTGAACATCAGAAAGGGCTTTGTTAGGTCATCTAATCCAAACATTTCATTTTATACATCAATCAATTAATCTATCCAGTCATTAAAAGGCATTCATTAAATTCTTAATACTTGCCAGGCATTGTGCTAGCTGCTAGAGACAGCTTGCTAGCTTGCTATGAAGACAAAAATAAAAGTGTTTTCAAAGTATTTACGTTCTATCAGCTTTTATACTACCTTATTTTCTCACTTCATTCTTACGATATATAATATATAAAATACATGAGATATAGATCACATACCTACACATATGTGTTATATATGTGTATATATTATATATCCTGTACATACACATATATCAGATAATATTGCTTCCATTTGACAGATGGGGAAATTGAGGCAAAGGAAAGTTAAGTGACTTATAAATGCTCATTGACTTGACATGGCCAATGAGTGTCAGAGTCATGCTTTAATTTCAGATCTTGGCTCTTTCCAGTCTACTTTTTCCTACAAAGTAAAATGAGAACGCCATGAATATTTCTTTCTTGATTTCCAGGCTAACTGCCTCTCAACCCCTGGGATGTATGTGTAAAACACCCCTCCCCCCAAAACCAGAGGAAACAACAATGTGCACATATAAGTAAACCAAAATGTGTATTGAATAATTTGGCAGATGGAGCATTTGCAGCTGGGGATGGGAGTGGGAGATCAGATGAACAAACAGAAATTCAGAGAAATTGTTTTTGTATTAAAATTTAAAAAAATTAATGAGCATTTATTTTTTCTCCCTCCCACCTTCCCCCAACCCTGGCAGGGAGAAACACACACACACACACACACACACACACACACACACACACACACACACACACCACTGTCCTTGGAATAGATATGCAGTCAAGCAAAACAAATTTCCACATGGACCATGTTCAAAAGATGTAGGTCTCATTCCGCATCTAGGATATGAATGTAATACTAAAGTCATATGAGAAATGACAAAAGGGACCCTTTCAGGGGAATACTTGTATGAGCTCATGCAGACCCAGAGGAGTTAAAGGTCATGTTCAAGGTTACACAGGATAGGCCCTAGAACTGGGTTTCCAGCTCACCCTTTCTGACTTTGGTTCCAATAGACTTCCTGACAGGCTTCCATTAATTCTTCTACTACTGTGAGCAAATCCTGCTTGAAGTTTTAATACCTGTGTGACTTGGGGCAAAGTCATTTAAGCCTTCTAACTCAGTTTCCTTATATGCAAAATGAGGGGGTTAGTCTCTTAGAGGCCAACTCTGCATTTATGATCCCATGATCTAGCTTTAAATACCATCTCTGATACGTAACTATCAGTGTGATTGCAGGCAAAGCACCCAGGCTCCCTGTGCCTCAGTTTCTGATTGTGTTGTGTCTGTTCTTAATGGTGGACACAGGTTCCAGTGATCGGGGTCATGGCCATTGGTGGAGGGGCTCGAGCCATGACGTCTCTGTATGGTCATCTCTCTGCCCTCAAGAAACTGGACCTCCTGGATTGTGTAACCTATATAAGTGGTACTTCAGGATCTACCTGGTGAGGTCCCTGTAGGGAAGCTGGGGAGCCACATGTGGAAGGGTAGCATAGGGCATAAAGAAGCTAATGGGAGATCTAAGGGGGATGACCTAGGGCACAGACTGAAGGGACACAATAGTGTGATCTGAAGGCCTTTTGGTTCCTCTTCCCCAAATATCTCTCTCACTGTTATCACAGGGTCTGAAATTTTATTGTTTAGAGATTCATTCCTTTGGAAGAAATTGCTAAAGGATTCTTACAGCATTTTCAGTCCCTTGTCAAAAACACAAATATTAAGGGGTCTAACCTTAAGCTCACAGTCAGTTAACACCAAGGGGAGATTAGTTGTCAGCTAGCTAAGAGCAAGACCCTAGGAGAGTAGGATATAGGAGGGTCATCCTCAATGTGGGGAGAGGGAAAGCAGGAGAGCAGAGAGGAATCTAAAGTCTGTTTATGAAGCAAGAGTCATAAGTTGGGGCCATGTTGCTGCTTCCCCCAGGTTGGGGGCTTCATTTAGGGGTCTGGAATGAGGAGGAGTTGGGTGAAACCGCCCAGTCCCTGGTAACTTCAAGGCGTGACTCTCCCCTTGCCCACCAGGACTTTGGCTAGCTTGTACCAGGATCCTAACTGGTCACAGCAAGACCTGGAAAAGCCCATCAGCCATGCCCGAGAGCACATGACCAAGAGTAAGCTGGATGCCTTCTCTCTGGGGAGCATGAGAAGGTACCAGCAGGAGCTGAGGCAGAGGGCTGAGGAGGGGAGAACCCCTTCCTTTGCCGACCTGTGGGCCCTTGTCCTGGAGTTCCTGTTACATGGCAAGGTAAGATCTAGCTATGGGTTTATGTATGCACATACATCTCCTGGAGTGTGCATGTGTATGTGCATGTGTATATATGCATGTATGTGTGTATATATTCATTCATACATGCATAATTGCATGTTTTTATGAACTAACTGGGCTATCAATCAATAAGCTTTTATTAAATTCTTATTGTTGAGGTTTAGAGTTGGGAGAACTTAGTACATGTGTGAAAGAATTCACTTAGATGCCAATGGGAGCTTTTTATTTTATGTGAAAAAGCATCATGCTCCTCCTTAGCAAGAAAGTTAAGTGAAACTCCGATATTTGGGGGAGTTATGCTTATATAGAAGTTTCAGAATGATAATGTAATTTTAGAAGTTTTTATGGAGGTTAAAGATTAAAGACAGGATAGGATGACATAGGATGAAGGAGACAAGGGGAATTCTTTATGGTTTAAGGATTTAAGGACAGGGCAGGGGACACAGGTTAAACATTAAAGGACCCAGAGAACACAGGATAAGGGAGACAAAGGCAATTCTTTTGGTACAGGTTCAAGATAAGGGGGAAAAGACTTTAGGGCACCCTCAAGTTACAGAATAAGCTACAGGGCTTCACAAAGTATTGGAAAAGCAACCTTTAATATTATTTTTAACCCTTAGGGCACTGTTTGTATCCCCATCATTTCCCCACTCACTCACTAGGCAGGAGAAATCTTTTGAAAAAGGGCAAAGGTCATTATCTTTTCTGATCACGTTTCTGGCTGGTCACATCCTGGTCTTATCTCCTCTCTCAGGTCTTGCTTGCTCCATATGCTTCAAGCACTCTTTTCTACCTCATCATTACTATATGCCAGTTATTGTGCTAAGGACTGGGGTAGATACAAAAACAAGAATGAAAGCAGGAGCCTTGCCCTCATAGCACTTACATTTTATCAGGGGAAGCAATATGTATGTACTTGAATCAACTTATGAACTGGTCAGTCAATAATCATTTATTAAATACCTACTATGTGCCAATTTGTAGTGTGCCAGGTGTAGGGATGTGAAGACAAAAAAATAAAGACAGTAGATCTGTCCTCATGGTACATAGGGAAGCAACACATGGAGGGAATGCCAAATATAAACAAAATAAAGGGAATTTTAGGAGGAAGAGTTATCAGCAGCCAGTGGAGAGCAGGAGAGGCCTCGCATAGGCTGGGGCAGTTGAGCTGAGCTTAGAAGAAAGCTAGAGATTCTAAGAGGCAAAGGACAAGAGGGAGTGCATTGCAGTCATGGAAGGCACAGTCCATGCAGAGGCATGGAGGTGGGATGCTGTGTGGAAGAAATGACAAGTGAGCCAGTTTGCTTGAAACATAGAGAATGTGAAGGAGAATAAAATGTCCTAAACCTGCAAAGATAGATTGCATAGAGCCAGATTGTGAAGCTTTAAATATTTTACATAAAATTCAATCAGAGGCGCCCTTCTCTGCCAACCCCCACCCTCCCCAGACAAGGGAGGCTGCTGGGTTACCTTGGCCTTTAAATAGAGGAAGAGTCAGGCAGCTCCACTGTCAGAGGGAATTGAATGAGTGGGATGGAATGAAGCTGACAGAATTTTACTATTTTGTGACTTTAACATTCTATGAGATAATTTTTTTCCTTTTCAAATATTTTACTTTTTCTTCAATTACATATAAACTTTTTAAACATTCATTTAAAAAAAAATTGAGTTCCAAATTCTTTGCCTCCCTCCTTGTCATTGAGAAGGCAAGCAATTTGATATAGGGTATAACTGCGCAATCAAGCAATGAATATTTCCATATTAGTCATGTTGTGAAAGAAAACACAGACCAAAAAACCAAAAATGAAACAAAAATCCAAACAACCACAACAAGAAAAATAAAGTAAAAAAAAGCGTGCTTCAATCTTCATTCACACTCCATGAGTTCTTTCTTTAGAGATGGATAGATTTTTCATCATGAGTCCTTCAGAACTGCAGAGAACAACTAAGTCATGCACAGTTGATCATTTTATAATATTACTGTTGCTATGTACAATGGTCTCCTGGTTCTGCTCATTTCACTTTGTATCAGTTCACATAAGTCTTTCTAGGTTTTTCTGAAAGCCTCCTGCTCATCATTTCTTATAGCACAATAGAACTCCATCACAGCAGGAGACAAAATTTTAAAGGAACACATCAAGATAGATGGAGGCACCTACTTTTGGCAATAATGATCAAATTCAACAGATTAAGCAAACTAATAAAAGATTTTGATGGGATTAAGAAGTGTTCTAAAGAAATCAAAGGAGAATTCCAGGAAGTTAATAAGGATAAATATCCTTTATAAGAGATCAAAACATCTCCAAGAAAATCTCTCTCTGAAGTAACAGGGGAGTCTCAAAATGAAGTAAAAACAGATTCATCAATCCCCCCGCAACAGATACATCAAATCCCCCCCAAAGAGATCCAGCAAATACCCCCCCCCAAAAAAAACCCAGATCCATCTATGTTAAAGGCTTTTCAGTAGATGGATCTCTTGATGCCATAAAAGAATGGTTAGAAGGTAAAGGTCAAGTATAAAATATTCAAATGAGGAAAATATTAAAAGCACAAAAAGGATCGATATTTGTTGTGTTTGACAGTGTTGAATCTGCCAAGGAGTTTATAGGGACAAAAATAGTCAAAAATAAAGAACTGTCGGTGCTTTTTAAGCAACATTACTTTGCAAAATCTCAATCATTCAATCGATCAACATTGATTAAGTGCCTACTATATGCCAGGCGTTGTGTTAAGCACTGGGGATACAAAAGTAGACAAAAGACAGTAAGCTCCTACAATCTAATGAGGGAGACACCAGGAAAACAAATAAATACAAAGCAAGATATATACAGGATAAATAGGAAGTGATTAATGGAGGGAAGGAGTAGAGAAGGAAGAAAGGAAGTAAAATAAAATGGAAGCTAAAGGAGAAGCTAAATGTGGAAGAAGAAAAACAGAAACATGTTTAAGATGATAAGTTGAAATCTTTGAATGAAAAGAGAGTTTGGGTGATTTAGATGACCAGACCTGTAGATAAGATCTCCATCTACTTTTCTCTAATTGTGGAGAAATAAATGGATAGACTTCATAAGAGTAGCAAAAGAGAGAATAATCCAATTTAAAGGAAAGATAGATGCCCATAGGGATTATAAAACTATGTATACCTTGTGACCCAGTTATATTGTTACTAGGTCTGTATCCCAAAGAGATCAAAGAATAAGGAAAAGGACCTATATGTGCAAAAATATAAGAGCAGTTCTTTTTGTGGTGGCAAAGATTGGAAATCAAGGGGATGCCCATTAATCAGGGAGTGATTGAAGAATTTCTTTATATGATTGTGATGGAATACTATTGTGCTATAAGAAATGATGAAGGGGATGAGTTCAGAAAATCTTAGGAAGACTTATATGAACTGATGCAAAGTGAAATGAACAGAGCCAGTAGAACACTGCACATAATAATAACAATTTTGTAAAAGTAATCAACTGTGAAAAGCTTGGCTACTCTGATCAGTACAATGATCCATGGCAGTTCCAAAGGACTCATGATGAAAAATGCTATCCACCTCTAAAGAAAGAATGGATAAGCTCTGAGTGGAGACTGAAGCATATTTTTTTTTTGCTTTATTTTTTCCCCAATGTGGATAATATGGGAAATATGTTTTGGATAGAAGGGAAGGAGATAATTTGGAACTGAAAATGAAAAAAAATGCTAAAAATTTTAAAAGGAAATGGCAAAAGAAGTATTGGTCAAGCCAATGCAGCAAATAATGTAAACTTAACATTAAGAAACAGATGTAACATGGAAAATATTAGAAGGAAAAACAGAGAAAGAAGCTTTGAAAAAAAATTATCGAAGATGCAAAGAAATTCCTAAATAAGTTGAAGTCAAAAGGTTGAAAATTTAAAGAAAAATAAAGGGAAATAAAACTGCTAAGAGTACACCTGAGAAATGAAAAATACCATTCCAGGTAAAGAAAACAAAATTTGATAGTGATGAAGAATAGGAAAATGGCGATGCTGGATAATCCCTTGGTGGTGGAGGTGATTATCCTTTGTTCTTGAAGAGGACCAAAATGACATCACTATATTCGAGCCAGCTTGCAGTATGTCCAGCTATGGATGATCAGACCTATATGAACTCAGAATGCTTTACCACAGGTCATGCATAAATAGTCCCTGTGAACATTTAGAGTGGAGATTTTGTGAATTTCAAGTTTCATTTGAGCTACTGCAAGAAGGTCATGAGAAGACTAAAAAAAGAACTTTCACCAAAATAATTGAAAACAGAAAGTGAAGTCAGAGATCAGGAGCTTGACACATTTTTATTCATTTTCAATAAGTTTTAAGTTCTTTTAGATTTGGAAGTCTTTAAAAAGAAAACCAAATTAAATACACATTAATGTCCATCTTTTAAAAAATTCAATTCATAGTGCTGTGTGGCTAACACTGTGTTAAATGTGGGGAGGAGAGATACAGAATAAATACAAGACACAACCTTTACCCTCGAAGAGCTAACCATCTAGCTGGGAACAAAAAGACTAGCACTCATGGAACAATATGAGGGCATGAAATGACAGTATATTCCTGAGACTTGATAAAGTAAAGAGATGATTGGACTGGGTTTCAAAGCACTAGAGTCTTTTGAAACGAATTAAAGTTGAGTTTCTTGAACTCAACTAGAGTTCAAGAGTAGACTGGAGTCTCTTTATCCCAACTCTTCCAAGAACACTGGAAGAGTAGAACATCCAGAAGAGGGCAACCAGAATTCTGAGGAGCTACAAATTCATTCCATATGAATGGTTGTTTAATGTAAGGAAAAGAAGTCCCGAGGGATATTACATAGCGTAGCTATCTTGAAATATGTGAAGGGTTATCACATGAATGAAGGATGAAATCAATTTGTCTTTCTTGGTCTTAGAAGATAGAACTAATGGGGACAAATTATAAGGAAATGGATTTAGGATTGATGTCAGGAAAAGCTTCCTAACAATTACAGCTATCAAAATTATGGATTGGGCTATTTGGGGAGCTAATGTGTTTCCATCCACTAAAGCACAGGCAAGATGACCACTTGTCAGAAACATTGGAAAGTGGAATCTTATCTAGAGGCAGGTTGAATAAGGTGACCTCTAAGGCTCCTTCCAATGCTGAGATTCTGTAGTTCTTTGACATACTTGATTGGGCAAATCCCTTTCCTTCTCTAGGCATCAGGTTCCTTCTCTGCAAAAAGAGAGACTTGCACTAGAAACCCCTTCTTGGTCTAAATTTTGATTGTACCTCAAGTGGTGTCATCCTCCTATAGGATGCTTTGGAGGTTAGGAATAAAGACACTTAGGAGCTGAAAAAGGCTTTCCTATTTCAGGATCCCTTGGCTTCCTGGAGGAGGTGAAATTTTAAAGATGAAGAGGATTTGATAAGGAGAATGGCATGTATTTAAATAAAAAAGTGCAACCCTATCTCCACACAGAGCTTACATTCTAAATTAGAAGCATTTCTCTAAACACCAGGGGATGAGGAAGAGAGTCCATTTTGGGGTGAGGGATCATAGGTATCTATCATTGCCATTCTGTCCTGGGGATTCTGCTATTCAGACTAAAGGAGAGTAAGGATTAATGCAATAGGGAGGACCCCTCCATCCAAGTCCTACTCTCCAATCTTATCCTCTCCATAGTTTGAGAGGAGATCCAACGAAGGTTCCCATCATAGATATAAGGGCTTTGACTCCCTAGCCATTTTTTCATCTTGGTTACTTTCCCCTCCCCAGGTAACTGAGCACAGGTTGTCAGAGCAGAGGGCCTCACTGGAGCAGGGCCAGAATCCACTGCCACTATACCTTGGTCTAAACGTCAAAGAGAACAACCTGGGGACTCTGGACTTCAAAGGTAAAATATCCCCAGTTAAAGTCTTTGCCTCCTCCCAGGTCCAAGGAACCTGAGATCCTCCTCAGAATCCCACATACACACAATCAACAGTCAGTCAGTCATTCAGTGTCGATCAAACGTTAGGTGCTGAGCGCTGTCCTAAGTGCTGGGGAGACAAAAAAATGAAACAGTCTGCATTCAGGGAGCTTATACTCTATTGGGAGAGACAATATACATACAAATTAATATGCACAGAGTAGATATGCAATAAATACAGGTTAATTTTGGGAGAGGAGCTCTGGTACTGGAGGGAGAGGATGGGGAGAACAGGGACCAGGAAAGGCTTCATGTAGGAGAAGGTACCTAAACTGAAACTTGAAAAGGAAACAAGGGCTTCCAAGATATGGGGGTGAGGAGGCTCTGCATTCTAGGAATGCAAGATAGGCTGTATATAGGCAGGAAATGGAGTTCTGGGGGGTGAGAAAAGGCGTGAAGGCCATTTTGGCTGAACCATAAGAGTACATGAAACAGAGTAATACATAATAAGGCTGTAAAGGTAGATTGGGCCTGGCTGTGAAGACCTTCAAATGTCAAATACAGAAGTTTACATTTGATCTTAGAGGCAACAGGGAGCCACTGAAGTTTATTGATCAGGGGAGTTACACAGTCATACCCATGCTTTAGAAAACCACTTTTCCAGCTTTGTGAAAGATGGATTGGAGATGAGGGGGATTTGAGGCAGAGAGATCAATTGTGAGACTATTGCAGGAGTTCTGGTGAGAAGTGGTAAGAGCTTGAATTAGGGTGATCATACCCACACCCATATCCACATCCTCCTCCTTCCTGACCACTCCCCTCCCCCCATAACTCATACACACACACACACACACACACACATACATTCTGCAAGGTAGGTCATTTATTATAAATTATATATTTTGTATATAATTATTATGTTATAAATTAAATAATTTAAATTTATTAAATGCATTAATTAAATTAAAAAATAAAAATATTATAAATTATAAAGCTTCCGATGGGTATGGGGATGTATGTGGAGATAGAGTGTTCAACCTTGGGGTCCTCAATATCCTTTGAACAAATGCCAGTTACCTAACCCCTGTGAGGCAGGAGAAAGACTTTGGAGGGTGGGTCCTGCTGGGTCAATAGCTCTTGCCATTGTCCAACTCTGCTTAGCACCTCTTTCCTCTCTCCTCCCCGCTCCCCTCCTCCCCTTCCACATCTGTCCCTCCATCTTTGTGCAGAATGGGTGGAGTTCTCCCCCTTTGAGATTGGTTTCCTGAAGTATGGAGCCTTCATCCCCTCTGAACTCTTTGGTTCTGAGTTCTTCATGGGACGGTTGATGAAGAAACTTCCAGAGTCCAGGATCTGCTTCCTAGAAGGTAAGGAGGCTTGGAAGTTGAATTCAGGACCATTTTAGGTAGGGAATTCATTCCAGGTATGAGGGGGAAAGGGACCTACTGGTTTTGAATCAGAACACAACTTTTAAAAAAATTATTTTATTTGTTTTCAGTGTTCTACAATCACTTCCGTATCTTCGATTTTTTTCCCCTTCCTCCCCCTGCTTTCCCCCTCCCTCCCCAAGATGGCATGCAATCTTATATAGGTTCTACACATACATTTCTGTTAAATATGTTTTCACCGTAATCATGTTGCATAGAAGAATTAAAATGAATGGGAGAAACCATAGAAGAATTAAAATGAATGGGAGAAACCATAAAACAAAACAAAACATAATACAAAAGAAAATGGTCTGCTACATTCTGCAATCCAATTCCATAGTTCTTTCTCTGGATGTGGAAGGCATTTTGCCTCAAGAATCCATTGGGAACTTTTTAGGTCCTTGCATTGTTATGAAGGACTAAGTCTACCAGAAAAATTCCTCACTCACTGTGGTTGTTGCTGTGTACAAAGTTCTCCTGGTTCTGCTCCTTTCACTTGGCATCTGTTCGTATAAGTCTTTCCAGGCCTCTTTGAAGTCTTCCTGTTCATCATTTCTTATAGCACAATAGTATTCCATTAGCCATTCCCCAATTGATGGGCATCCCCTTGATTTCCAGTTTTTGGCCATCACAAAGAGAGCCACTATAAATATTTTTGTGCATGTGGGAGGGACCCTTTCCCATTTTTATGATCTCTTTGGAATACAGTCCTAGCAGCAATATTACTGGGTCTAAAGGTATGCACATTTCTGTAGCCCTTTGGGTATACAGAACACAACTTTTAAGATTGCCTCTGGAGAGCAAGGTTATTGACTGGGGCAGGATGAGGCGATCAGGGAAGGTCAGGCTTTCCAAGGAAAAGGTTGCATAAAACTAGGCACCTTTCCCACCACTGAGTCATGGTCCTAGGCACAAAGAGTGGAAGGGGGTCGAAGATGGAGACTTTCTTGGCTCTCAAGCCATTATCCTGCTACTGTCTGCAATGAACATTTGTTAAACCTCTTATGTGCTGAGTACTGCTCAAGATGGTATGGGAAGCTACAAGCTTCTCATCTAGCAGGATGATAAGACATTAAAATATCCAATATTACATGTTAAGTATATTAAAGATTAAGAAAACAAGATGACATGTGGAGTCTAAGGGGAAAGGTCATTACAGGCTTCCTGAGAGAGGTGGCCTAGGAACTAACATTTATTGTCTTCACAGAACAATGGAAAGAGATCTGGAGTCAGAAAGTTTGAGTTCAAATCCTACTTTTGAGGCTTATTACCTGTGTGACCTTGGGCAAGTCATTCACTCTCTACAGGCCTCAGTTTCCTTATCTGCAAAATGAGAATTTGGCCTAGATGGCTTCTGGTGTTCCTTCCAATGCTAAATCTCAGATCCTATATACTGGGCACTGAGATACAAAAGGTATTAGACACTTGGGACAGAAAGGATATAAAATAACATCCTTCATTTACTGCTTGCTATACACAAAGCATTTGAGGGGAAGGACAGTATTTTAAATTCTTTGTTGAATGACTTAATGAATGTACAGAGAAAGTAAATAGAAATATCTGAAATATCTATGAATGGCATTCATTGTAAGTGTTATAGGAGCTCAAAGGAGGCAGAGATCATTCCAGGCTGGAGTAGTTGGGGAAAGTCTCAAGGAGCGGGGACTTCAGTTGGGTCATTAATGAACTTAGACAAGTAGCTAAGAATGGGGAAGGTATTCCAGGCAGGGGTTCCTGTGAGCAAAGGGATGGAGATGGGACTTTGTATGACATGTTCAGGGAATGGTGAACAGACTAGACCACTCTGGGTTCCTATAAATAAAGAAGAATAGTTTGAAGACCTAGGGGAGTAGTGGCAGATTGATGTTGGGTATGGCAGGCCAGATGTGAAGGGTCTTTAATGCTCATCTAAAGGATTTCAGACTTTATCCTGCACCTGCCTCTCAATCTTGGTGGGAAGCATGTGTATGAAGATTTGCAGGGAATCTAAGTGATTACTGTAAGAAAGGAAGAATTTTACTTTTCTTCTGGGACTACTTCAGTGATGGGTCATCATCAGAGAGAGTGTAGATAAGTGGGTAGAGCTAGTGATCCTGAGCCAAGAAAGGTTTGGTCACTCATTAAGCCCAGGACATAGGGCATCTCTTTTTTCTTCTGGAGACAATAAAGAAAGGAAGCAATTTCATTAATCAATCAATCAATCAATTATTTCTTTCATTGATTCAATAAATGTTTGTGTTTGTTAAGCCCTTGCTAGGGTTATGCCGGCAAATGTTGAACAATGAATTCTCTCCCAAATGTATGCATGGTATGCTTTTAAGTTTAATCAGCATTAGCAACATTTTCTCCATCACCCTCTTAAATCTAGACAATTAATGAAATAATAAATTAAGCCCTGATATGTACTGTTATGATTTCTGAAGTCTGTCAATACTCACACTAAAAATTTAACAGCTGGCTCTAATGAACAGTAAGAGCTGACTCCAGCATACCCTTGGCCCCCACTATATGTAAAGTACTAGTCTAAGCCCAGCTAAGTGGCACAGTGAGTACAATATTGGGTTTAAAATCAAGAAGACTCTTCTTCCTGAGTTCAAATCTGGCCTCAGACACTTATTAGCTATGTGACCCTGGGCAAGTCACTTAACCCTGTTTGTCTCAGGTTCCTCATCGGTAAAATGAGCTGGAGGAGGATGTACCAAACCACTGCAGTATTTTTACTAAGAAAACCCCAAAATGGGGTTACAAAGAGTTGGATATAATTCAAGTGACTGAACAACAACCCCAAAGCCCTATTTTAGTGAATGGGCTGAAAGGAAGCACAGGTTTTGATACAGGAAAAGATGAGGAGCTCTGTTTCTGGTTGAGTGAGGCAGTAAAACTCATGCTGCAAAACTCAAGCAATGTCTCCAGAACATTTAGTGATAGCTAAGCTAGGATTCTAACATACAATAGCAGGAGAGAGAATGGAGCTTCATCTAAGATTGAGCCAGGCTTTACAACTGGCTAGGGAATATACTTCAAACAAAGAAATGAGAAAGAAAAAAAGAGGGGCTAGGAGAGAAAAAAGGACTTCAGGGATATAGGGTGATAAAGATCTTCATAAAGGATAAAAAGACCAACCACAGTATCTTGTATCACAGGAGAATCTTTATTTTAAATTGTATTCATATAT
This sequence comes from Bettongia penicillata ogilbyi, assembly GCA_023548195.1. Classification (NCBI taxonomy): domain Eukaryota; kingdom Metazoa; phylum Chordata; class Mammalia; order Diprotodontia; family Potoroidae; genus Bettongia; species Bettongia penicillata. The sequence continues at coordinate 3,900,111 of JAJHZJ010000447.1, read as the reverse complement.
TTTATTTTCCTATCATTTGCATTTTCTAATATGCTTTTTCCCTGCCTAACTCCCTTCTCTAAGAGGATGTCTGTCTTTTTCAGACCCAAATAGGACAAATCTTTCTTCCTCCTATGGTGAGGGGTGGGGGTTGGGGGGGGCAGGGCAGACTTGAGATCTGTGGACAACTTATGGTCAGAAATGCATAGCACAACCTGGCACCAAAGGGACAGCTTTGGTTGTTGTTCAGTTGTGTTTTTCAATCTTGCCTGACTTTTCACGACTCCATTTGGGGTTTTCTTGGCAAAGATACTGGAGTGGTTTGCCATTTCCTTCTCCAGCTCATTTTACAGATGAGGAAACTGAGGTAAACAGGGTTAAGTGACTTGTCCAGATGAATCTTCCTGACTCAATGGCACTCTATCCACTGTGCTATAGGAATCCACAACCAGACAGAAGACAAAGAAAAATGTTCTGGAGTAACTAAGCACAATGAGGCATGTTGAGTAGACTTCTTGGTCAAATACAAGTTGGATTAGATGTTCTCTGAGGTTCCTTCCAACTCTGAGACTCTGTGTTTCTGGAATCAGAGAATCTAGGTGAAATACTACCTTTGATGCTTATTATCGGGTGACCTAGGAATGGTCACAATCTCCTTGGGCCTCCATTTCCTCATCTGTAAAATGTGTTGTGTGACTAGATGGCTTCTGAGGTCCCTTCCAAATCCTATAATCTTGTTTCAAATCTCATCTCTGACATTTGACCCTGGGCTCGTCATTTATTTTCCCCATGCTTCAGTTTCCTTATTTGTAAAATGAGAGGATTGGATTAGATGTCTTCTGAGTAGGCCTTCCAGAACCTACATCTATGACCCTATGGTCCTATAACTCTCTTAGCTCAAGTCAGGAAAGGTCCCAGGGCCCAAGGATAGCAGTCTAAGCAGAAAGGGAATAGTCCAACATTTGCCACTCCTACTCTTTCGTTGGAGTGGCAAAGCAGAAAAATACGATGGTAGGCCTATTTCCCATTAGGCCACTCTGAAAACTTTCTCCTAATGGCCTGGGGTTAGTGGAGAGAGGATGGTGTTCTCTTGCTCTGGCTGGAAGGACTTGGAGTTTGAAGTTGACCTTCCTTTCTCCCTGGGGGTGGGTGGGTCTGGGGCTTCCCTCAGGCCTATGGAGTAACATCTTCTCTGTGAATCTGATGGATGCCTGGTATGACCTTACCAGCTCAGCAGAGACCTGGAAGCAGCATATCCGGGACAAGACCAGAAACATTGGTAAGAAACAGAGATATTGAGGGAAAGCCTGGGATTTTGGGTGGGCACTGATAGGATAGACAACCTATTGGCACATGGTTCTGATAAACATTGGATGCTAGGGGCAGGGCAAAGGAAGGGGTGGAATTTGGAAGGCTCACTGAAGTAAAAACCAAGAGCTGCAGAAATATCCAGAGGATCTTTCTTTCTCTGTATGTCTCTGGCTATAGAAAAGGAACCCCCTGGCTCCCGGAAGACCTCCTGGATTGAAATGTCATGGCTGGAGCCCAGAACTGCTCTCACCCAGGGTCTTCAGGGTCTCTTGACAGGACGGCCTCTTCATCACCAATGTCACAATTTCCTGAGAGGCCTTCATCTGCACCAGGACTACTGTGGCCAGAAAAATTTCCGTACCTGGAGTGGTGAGGGCATGGCTGTTCTGCTACCTAAGGAAAGCTGTCAGGTTGGGCTGGAGGTGGCCAAAGTTCAAGTTCCCTGCCAGGGTTGGGGGATTCCCAAGTTACAAAAGTTCTGGAGCTATCTGGCCTCCTGCTTGTGGGGTTTGAGCACTGGGGTATTGCTCAAGTCAAGGAGAGCCCATGTTAGACTAGGCGAGATGAGGAGGCTGGGGCAGAGTTAGGATGAAGAGGGAAGGGTCTCTGGGGCAGACTTGGGTCATGTTTCTTTGTCCTTAACTTTCATTGCCTTCCCCTGCCTAGACTTCCAGCTAGATTCTGACCCCAGCCAGCTGACCCCTCTGCAACCCCAGCTCTGCTTGGTAGATGCTGCCTACTTCATCAACACAAGTTGCCCGCTCTTGTTGCGGACAGGCCGGAGCCCAGACCTCATCCTCTCATTTGGTTATTCCCTCAACTCTCCCTTTGAGGTGCCTCTTCCTACTCCCTACCACTCACCCAGAGACTACCCCCCAATATTCCTCTTGCGCCAGCCTATGTTAGGCTTCCAAGGTCCAATTCTAGTTTCAGCAGAGCCACTGACTAGGAATCTACCCTGCCCTTCTAAACCACTTGATACCCCAAGAGGAGGGAGAGGCCATTTAGACCCTCTAACAGGGTAGAGAGTGAGTGCTCAGACACATAGGAATGGATGTGGGTATGAGAGGCACCACCATATAGATTTTACAGTCAGACTCCGAAAATGTCCTCTGTGGGCTTCATATTGACTTAGAAAATCATGAATTAGCATTGTCTATGTTGTATTGTATTTTTATTTATTTTCTTAAAGCACTTTTCAATTTCATTTTAATCTGGTTGGGCCAACACCTGGGAATTTTATAGGCCTTTTACTACCATCAGGCTTCTAGTTTGACACCTCTGGTGTAGAAAATAGGGCAGTAGGCTAAAAGATAAGAGTTTATATCCTTAGACACTAGCTGTGTGACCTTGGACAAGTCACTTAACTTCCTTGTCCCTTACCTTCCTCATCTGTGAAATGAAAGGGATGGACTTGGCATCTAAAATCTCTTCTAACACTAAATCAATTCTTTTTTGATTCTATGATAGTGTAATTTCCCCAAGAGTCATAAGGTGAAGAAGGGCAAAGGAACTTAGGAATCATCATGCTCTGATGTCAACATTAAGGCTGGAGTTGGGAAGGAGGAAATCATTTAACATCCCGCTTTGTGTTGTACCCTGAGGAGGTGCAACAGCTAGGGGGCACAGTAGATAAAGTACTGAAGTCAGGAAAACCTGAGTTCAAATTTAACCCTAGACACTTACTAGCTGAGTGATCCTGAAAGAATTGGGCTACATGCCCTATGGTATAGTGGGAAGAGCACGGGCTCTGAAACCAGAGGACTCTGATACCGTTGTATTACCTTGGACAAGTTACTTTATCTCTCTGGGCCTCAGTTTCCTTACTTGTAAAATGAGAAGTCTGGCCCAGTTGGCTGCCAAGGTCCTTTTTAGCTCTGATCCTGTGTCAGCCCTGGCTCCAACATCACTCTCTCCTCCAGGCCCTGGAGCAGATGGAGACGTACTGCCGAGGGCAAGGCATTCCTTTCCCCAGAGTGGAGCTGAGCCATGAAGAGCGCCTGCAGCCTAAGGAGTGCCACTTCTTCTCCGACCCCGACTGCCCTGAAGCCCCGATTGTGCTGCATTTCCCTTTGGTCAACCTTTCCTTCAGAGAACACTCAGCCCCTGGTGAGCCCATCACCAAACCTCCCTGCCCTGGTTGGTCATCCCCAGCCTTGCCTCACCCTTGACCTGAAAGGCATCTCTCCCTGCCCCAGAGCAAGTTGTTCTTTAACATGGTGAAGTAGAGGAGGAAAACTGGTCTAGAGTCAGGAAGACTTGGTTTCGAATCTTCCCTCTACCAGCCCTGTGCACCTGAGAAAGTTACCTGAGCTCTCTAGCTTCCTCCACTAAAATGAAAGGGTTGGCTCCAGTCAGATCTCTAATGGCTCTAAATCTAGAATTCTGAGCTGAATGGAAGAATTTGGGTCAGAAACAAGGGTTAAGACTATATAATATTCTACCCTGGGGAGAGGGGCTAGCTGCCTCTACTGGCAGGCTCGGTAAGTACAGCCGGAGTGCAACAGACAATCAACAAGCATTTATTAAACACCTACTAAATGCCAAGCATTATGCTCGTTACCGGGAATGCACAAATGGAAGCTGCTCCTGCCCTCAGGAGATTACAGTCTAGCTGGAGGAGATAACATATATGCGTGCATGCATATGCACACACAAATCCACACACGTGTACATGCATATACATGATAGAACATGTCTACGACACAGGTGTGCACACGTGTTTGTAATCCAGATACACACTGGAATAGCTGTTTAGGTGCCCACATGTGTTTGGCACATATGTGCACACAATGTGTATGTATACACACATACCATATGTACACAATGCATGTATGTGCATATACATTTGCACACATGTATATTGACCCACATAAAATATACAAATACACACATTTATGCCTACCTACATACATATGTGCATATAAAATACACATGTGTGTATGTATATGCATATATTATGCTTATATACATATGTATACATGTGTGTATATATTCACATGCATACACACATGAAATACTTACAAAATAAGTGTGAGATCATTGGCGGAGGTGGGGCACTCCATTGTGGAGTCAGAGACTTAGAGGTGGAAGGGGTCTCAGAGGCCATGGAGTCTAATTCTCTCATTTTTCAGAAGAGGAAATTGAGGCACAGTGAGATAAAATGACTTAACCTTGTGTCACACAGCTAGGAGGTCAAGAAAGATCTCATGTAGAAGAGGGCACTAAGGCTAGCCGAGAAGGTAGCCAAGAGAGACATGAGAGCAGCTGGCAAGGGCGTGGAGTGCTGTGGATGAGATACAACCTAGAGTAAACTGCATTGATTCGGACCTGACGTAATAAGACTGGGAAAGGGGATGGAGTCTGGGTTTTGAAGGGTTTTCAGTGGGAAACAGAGGAGATTATATTTGGTCCTAGAAGTGATAGGGAGCCATGGAGGTTTCTGCCCTAAAGGAATGAGGTCAGTTTTGTCCTTTGGGAAAATCAATTTGACATCTATGTGAAGAATGGATTCAGTCTACAGAAGGGGAAATTGATGAGATAGTGATCTATTAAGAGCGGTATAGAATCATTGCCTTTCTGGACAAAGGAAATTGGGGAAAATGCAAGGGGTTCCTTGAGCATGCCCATGGAATTAGGCCTGGTTCCTAGAAATCTTGTTTCTCTGCTCCTTAGGGTTTTCCTAATTGGATTCCCAGGGGTTTTCTCCCAATTAATTCTATAGTTTTTCTAATTGGATTCTCAGGGGTCTTATCCCAATTAGTTCCATAGTTTTCCTAACTGGATTTCCAGGGATCTTGTCCCAATTAATTCTATAGTTTTCCTAATTGGACTCCCAGGGGTCTTATCCTAACTAGTTTTCCAGTGCCCAAGAGTAGCAGGTAGGGCTTGGGAAAAGGTCCCTGTCCTGCTCCTCATTTCCCCATTTCTCATCCATGGCACAGGGGTCAAGCGCAGCCCTGAAGAGCTCGCGGGAGGCCAGGTTGACCTCACCGGCTTCCTGTCTCCATATTCCCTGTCCAATATGACATACAATGAGGATGATTTTGACCGACTGCTTTACCTCAGTGCCTACAATGTTCAGAACAACCAGGGCGAGATCCTAAGGGCCCTGAGGACTGCACTGAAGCATCGCAAGCAGCGCCAACCCTGAAAGTGTTGAAGAGAGGACAAACCTAGGAGTGTGGATTGCTAGGCTGGCCCTCTACAACCAAAGTTCTTCAGCCTCCATCTCCTCTCCTCAAGTCCCAGTAGGCTGGACACAGTCAAAGCCCCCATCTGGCCTTGCTTTGACAAAGCCTCCCAGCTCCAGTGTGTTGTCTGGGCAGCTCTGTAGCTGATCCATTGGATGGAGAGGCAGCTCCCTGAATCCAAACCAGTCTTTCTTGGTCAGATCTAGTAGGTGAAGCAACTGACAAAAAAACCTCCAAAAGCTGTTTCCTTGTCCATCCTCAAGTAGCTCAACCCAGACCAGTTTTCCATCTGGTCATTTTCATCCTTGCACAGGATGAATTTTATGTGTAGGTTGGGGGAGCTGGACTTAGGGTCTGAGCATGGGAACTACAAGACTTGAGAGTTGGTTGGAGATTTGTAACTAGGGAAAGGGGATCAATGCTCTGCCTCAGGGAAATGAATTTAGAAGGTACTAAATTTAGAACAGTGTAGAAACTAGAGTTTAACATCTAGTTAGATTCATTGTGTGTGTGTGTTCGTCTTTTATTGCTGAAGAAGACCATGCCATCAGAGAAATAATGACGTGACTTGCACTTGACTTTGTTTTGAGTGAGGGAGGGCTGTGCAGGTCACCAGCCTCACTTCTCCTCCAGAACCATCTGAATCCAGTGACCAGATATTCCTCAGGATGACTGGAGATGACCCAGGATGAGACAATTGGGGTTAAGTGACTTGCCCAAGGTCACCCAGCTAGTGAGTGTCAAGTGTCTGAGGTGAGATTTGAACTCAGGTACCCTGACTCCTGATTCACTGTACCACCTAGCTGCCCCTAGTTAGATTCATTAGTTAAAATAGGAAGCTACCAGGAGGTGTATTGGTATGCTTCCTTTTCCACCCTTATTCCTCCTCAAAGCTACCTTAGGTTGGGGTCGTTGTCTCTCCATGATGGGACAGTGTACCAGCCCTCTGGTCACTTGTGAGTATTTCTTGTTCTTCTTGCCTACAGGATACATTTGTGTAATTATGCCTTGTTAAAACTTGCCCCAGCTGCATAAATCCCTAATTGTGGCTCTGAGTCAGATACTAGTTAGGCACCAGGACTTCACTGGAGTTCCTATTAATCGATCAAATAAAAAGCATTTATTAAACCATCTATTATGTGCCAGTCACTGGGCTAGGTGCTGGAAATATAAGCATAAAACATAAAATGATCCCTATCCGAAATGAGCTTACATCTTAATTGGAGAGACAAGAAGTACACAGAAAAAAGAAACAGATTTCAGTTTAAGGTAAAGAAAAACTTCTTAATTATTGCAGCCAACCAAGCAACAAGAATTTATTGAGTGCCTACTATGTGCCAGACACTGTATTAAGGATTGGGGATATGAAGAAAAAAAGAATTAAATGGTCCCTGCCCTGAAGGAGTATATATCTTATGGAGGGCAGTGGGGAAAGGAGAGCAACATATACATAAATCAGAAACTAAAATAAATAGACATGATGTAGTGAGAGAGGAAAGGCACTAGCTTTGGGAGGAGTAAGGAAGGGGTTCATGTAGAAGATGCTGTTTGATCTGAGTCTTGAATGAAGTGAAGGCTTCTGTCACAAAGTGGAATGGGATGCTTTGGGAAGTGACAGAATTCCTACAATCTGGAATCTTCAAATGAAAGTTGGGTAATTATTTATTGGGGATATTGTAGAAGTATCTGGTCTGAGACATCACAAACATAACATTGCTAAAATTAAACTCATTATCTTTCTCTCTCCCTTCTTCCCTCTCCGTTTCTTTTTCCCCCTCCTTCCCTCTCTGTTTTTCTTTCTCTCTCCTTCCCTGTCTCTTTCTCTCTCTCTTTCTCCTCCCTGGCCCTCTCACACACATGTATATAGCCTCAAATCATAGGTAAGATGACTACTTGGTTTTTTGTTTTGTTTTAATTTTTAATTTCTTAATAAGATTTTGAGTTCCAAATTTTTCTACCTTCCTCCTGCCCTCCTCCCTAAGACAGTAAGCAATTTTATATAGGTAATATATGTGAGAAACACAGTTTAGCAATCACAGGACTTCCCCAGGCAAGGTCAGGAATTAGCCTGGGATGAGCTGCCACTGCCCATTGCTTCCCTTCCCAGAGCGCCCTCTGCAAGATCCATGTGATGGACCCATTCTCAGTGGTGCTCACTAAGAGCTGAGTGAATACAAGATACAGAAGCAGGAGTGAGGTTACATAGTTCTGTCCTTCCTGCTAAAGTTAGGGTTAGTTCAAATTCTTCACTTTATTTCCCTACAATCACTCCTTATGCAGATTATGTAGGCATTGGTAGTGCCTGGATGAGACCTCTACGATCCAAGCTGTCTGTCACACCCCCACCCTTCTAGCATCTCCCTGAAGTCAAGAGGTCCTGACCATCATCCTTACAAAATAGGTTATGCATGCTGATTTTATCACAAGCTCCCATCAACCTAGAAGTTTTACTGTTTTTCAAGAATATTTGTGGAAGCAAAACAAGATACTATAATATCCCTTCTTACGTATATGTGCAATAGTGTAAAACGTATTTCCATATTAGTCAAATTGTGAAAGAAAAACAGAACCAATGAAAAAACTATGAAAAAAAGTGAAAATAGTATGCTTTGATCTGCATTCAGACATCATCAATTCTTTCTCTGGATGTGGATAGCATTTTCCATCATGAGTCCTTTGTAATTTCTTGGATCACTGCATTTATTGTTGAGAAGAGCCAAGCCAATCATAGTTGATCATGTCACAATGTTGCTGTTACTATGTACAGTGTTCTCCTTATTTCACTTTGCATCAGTTCATATTAGTCTTTCCAGGTTTTTCTGAAATCCACCTGTTCTAGAAGATGATTTGTTAAGGAGCTGGGATAATGCAATGAAAAAAACCTACTGGATTTGGGTTCAAATCCCACTTCTTCTTACAACCTATATGACCTAGAATAAGTTAATTCTTCCTTGGTTTTATTTTTTTTAATCTGTAAAATGAATGGGCTACTTAGAATACTTCTTAGGTCTTTTTCTGTATCCTAAGTCTATCATTTCTCATCTGTGGAAGAAATGATTCTTGGCCAGGAATAGGTTGGACTAGATGGTTTCTGAGATCCTTTCTTATCCCAATATTCCATTTTCACCTGTTAGCAATTTTGTGGAAGAGATTCCAGCAAGAACTATACCCCCCAAAGCTATTAAACCATGCATGTCCTTTGACTTGTTGATTCCACTACTAGGTTGATACCCCAAAGAAATCAAAGAAAGAAGAAAAGGATCTATATGTATAAAATACATATGTTTAAATATGGCAACTCTTTCCATGGTGGCAAAGAATTAGAACCTGAGGGTATGCACATTAATTGAGGAATGGCTAAACAAGTTAATGGTATGTGAATATGATGGAGTGCTATAAGAAATGATGAAGGGGATAGCTTCAGAGAAATGTGGGAAGACATGTATGGAATGCTGCAAAGTGAAGTGAACAGGACCAGGAGAACGACTTATACAACGACGTTAATGTTGTAAAGACAACAGAAACTCTGATCAATGCAGTGACCCGCCACAATTCCAGAGGACTCGTGATGAACCATGCTGTTCGCTTCCAGATAGACAGGTGATGAACTCAAAGTGCAAATAAAAGCACTTTTTTTGGATATGGGTAATACAGAAATTTGTTTTGCTTTACTATACATGTTTGTGATGGGTAAATAAAACCCATTCTTGCTTTCTCAATGAAGGGCAGAGGTGGGAGTAAGTGAATTTGGAGCAGAAACTAAAATATAATGAAATGGAATTAATAGATTAAAATCTAATTTGTTAAATGAAAGAGAAAGAGAGAGAGAGAAAATAGGAGAGAGTGATAGCGATAGCAAGAGAGAGAGAGAGAGAGAGAGAGAGAGAGAGAGAGAGAGAGAGAGAGAGAGAGATTCCAGTATGGCACTAGGGGCTTGGATTAGATGGTTGTCTCATTCCCATCTCATTCTGAGTCTATGAACTTCCTCCTTCACAGACTCTGTGCTCTCATTTATGATCTCGTTCTTCTCAAGACCAGTCCTCAGGGCTCCTCTCCTCCAGAAAAAAAACCAAAACCCTAGTTCTATAGATAGAGGATATCAACATTTTTTCTTATTCACAGTTAGTAGGGATCTAGGTTTCTTCTTTTAATTTAGTCTGTCCATTTAATTTTTTTTTATATACTGTCACATTGTAGCACTGGTTGGGCATTTTAATTCATGTTAATAAATCACAATTATGTCAGTTTAAAAAAAATAAATTTGATCTCTCTTTCCTTTGCCTTTGTTTCTGTTTCTTAATATCTGTCTCTCCTCCTCCTATCTTGAACTCCTCTTTCTTTCTGTAGGTATACATTAAGTGTTTCTTATTTGCCCAGCCTTGTCTTATGAATTTCAGGTAAAGTGAAGGTTAGAGGCCACAAATGTAGAAGAAAAAGTCTCTGATTTCAGGCTTTTATGTCAGGGAGCGGGGCTTCTTTACTGTCCTCAGTCTTGGGTTGGACTCTCAGAGCAATGCCTAGGGTTAAAGGCCTCTCCTAGGCAAAGCTGGCCCTGGGCATGGGCAGGTGAGTCAGAACTGGGATTAAAGTTGACCAAGTACCAGAGAGGGTGTGTTTATTGGAGAGATTTTTTTTTAGAGAAAGTTTCCTGAATATAGTGCTTCTCTTTAGGTATCCTCTAATGACCCTGGAGTCTTTTTTCCTGGGCTTTCTCTTCACTGCCCAACTTCCCCAGCTTCTGGGTCTTGGCTCTTTCCTCTGGCTTAGCTGTAACCCCCTAGATCCACCCCGCTACACTGAAGGGTGTGAAATGTTGCAATCCCTGCCCTGTTCAGGATGAAGACTGCTATTCTGTGTCCCCAACTGAACCTGCCCTCCCCTAAGGGGAATGGAAGATGATTGCATAAGGTACTTCCTGCAGCTGTGGGGCCCAGAGCTAGCCAGAACAGTTGTAATTACGGGAAGAGCCAGAAAGGGCCCCAGCAGGTTGTTCAAGCCTCTGTTTCAGGCTAATCTGCCTCTCCTGCACATTTCTCCCTGGTGTGAGCAGGTGGTCTGGGTGAACAGGTGCCATGTTTTCTGGGTGATGCCCTTGTCTCAGCTCTTGAAGCTAGGGTCTTCAAGGGCAGAACTGGAGGGATATTCCCTACAGGATTTATTGAGCATCTGTTAATGTCCTGGCGCACAGCAGGTGCTTAATAAATGTTGATTGATTAATTGGTTATTGTAGGATTTAGAGGTGGAAGGAATTTTACAGATCAGCAAGTATAGCCTCCCCATTTTACTGATGAGGAAACTGAGGCCTCAATAGAACTACTTTTGGACTTTGTAGAGAGAACTAGGGCATTCACTCCCTTTCCTCCTTCCTTTAAAGGGCTTCTCTGGACCTCTCCCTTCCCCTCTATCTTGTACACCATCCTGTAACAGAAAGAACCCCAATATACACAGGGGGCCTGCTGTACAGGCTCTTAGATCTGCTTTTCTAAAAGAAAAGCAACTTTTGGGGGGGGGTCAACATTCACTTTAATCAAGCTCATATATCATTCACTTACTTCAGAGGAAAAAGTCAGCACCCTGAACTTCAGAGAAAATACAAACAGAGAAACAAAGCTCAACCAACAGACAGGGCTTCCAACTGTCTGACCATAAGCAATACATATATCACAGATCAACAGACAGATCCAACTGTCCTGACCATGACGTACATACACAGTTAACAGAGAAAGAAGCATCAACATCTGAGTTGTCAAAGCTGGAGGGCTCAGCTGCTTCCCAGAGTCTCATCTGGCGGAAAAGCCTTCTTGCAAAAATAAGTCCCAAAGTAAAACCTCACCTCAGAATATTTATATATGTTTCAGTGTTGGAGGTCAGGACCCTCTGACCCAGTGCTTCAATAGAAATTAACAGAAGGTACTTGGGGTCTATTAATGGGTGGGGAAGATCTAATTAACATTACACACCCAAATGGGCTTCTTGTGAGAGGCTAATCCCTTAGAAGGGAGACTACAGACTCTTTTCCTCACACTTTTTGATTCACTGGCACCCCAGAAGAGGTGGGGGAATTGCTTGAAATTTGGGTTTTAGCTCATTTCTAGGGTCTCTGCAAAGAGAGGAAATAAAAAGGTACTCAATGTACAACATAAACCAGTTATGTAACAGCTATTTATTTCCTACACACAAAAGAAATGCTAAAGAATACAAAAGACTCATAGTATACATCAACAAGACTTAATCAATAACTGATAATCTATAGATAGTGTTGTGTTGAAAATACTGGAACATTAAATAGTTTGTGAGATGACTGACTTGGCATTGTTACATTTTCCCTTGGTTCTACACTCTCGTCTCAAAGTCTGTGTCTACAGGCCAGCCAGGCCAGAGCTTGGGCTCTTCCTCTTGTCAGTGGTCATCTCTGATGCAGAAACTTCCCATACCATTGGTCAGCTCCACCAGACCTCCACCAGACCTCTGGATCTCTTTAACTCATAAGGTGACCTCCAAACCTGAATACAACTATCTCGAGTTTGATGTTTGGGCATTTTCTCAGAAAAGGAAACAAAATTATTTTTGATTCTCAAAATATTTATTTAAGGACAGAAAAAGTCTAAGCAGCCTTAGAGTCTGATTAAATGTGAAGGTGTAAGTGACCAGGCCATAGGACCATTGAAATGGAATAAGGGCAAAATGACCCCTAGATGGGACCCACCCTCTAAGTTACTCCACAACACTGGTTAGAACTCTCTGCAGCCTGGGGCCCAGGTGTAAGCTCATCTACTTGAGTCCCCCTGTTCAAGCTGCCACATAAGAACAGTTACCATGATGCCCAGGGTTGGGCAGAAGGAGAGAGGGTAGTGCTTCACACCCCCTCCCCTCACAAAAAAAGGAAGTCTAATGAAAAATAGAACTCCTTAATGCAGAGGGACTTGAAGGAAGGGTAAGCCAGGGCAGTCATTCCCTTTTTACATCACTTCATTTTAGTCATTCCCTGTCCTCAGCAGCCAAGAAGGGGGCTGTCATTTCAAGGTGCAAGCCTTTCAGTACTGAGTCACATGTGATTTGGAACAATCTGCAAGGCCATCAAGTGGTTAGCCAGAATCAGAAAGGGTAACTTTGCACACTCCCCATCTGGCTCCCATTTACACCCTTTCCCTCTGTTAAATATGTGCTGTCCTTAGCCAATCAGTTGGAGTGACTTGGCACAGTTGTTCATATGCCCAATTCTTCTGAAAAGTTCTCTGGGATCACAGGGAGGCTTGAGCCACCAGCCTTCCAAATGCTTCCTCCCAGGTTCCTTGTCCTAACGAGGTCCAATAAGATTGTGTGGCACAATACTTAATTGTCAGGTAAAGCATCTCATCAGTCTGTTCAGCTTCATCCTTAAACAATCTCAAACTTAATCCCAAGTCTTTAAGGAGGGCTTGGAGATCTCAATCATCCCCAAATACAAAGTTATGCAAATTCAACAAAAAATATTTTTCAAAGCTTGGAAGAAACAATTACCTGTTTAATATTTATAGAGAACCTGTCCTAACCCAAGCAAATAAAGAAAAAAATGAATAAAACTAGAATAAAATAAACTTAATAAAAATGAAAGACAGAGAGAAAAAAGGAAAAATTGAATTTCCCCTCTCAAAAGGAAACTCTAGTCCCAAATGAGCTCCCAGGACATTTGGGGGTGTCTCTCCAAAAGAGATAGGGTCCTAGAGTTGAGTGAAGGTCACTTTTTCATGTGCAGGTAAGAAACAAGCTTGGATGTAAATTCCCCTGGGTCCTTTAAGCACACAGGACAAACCATATATTTCCCCAGTGGATCCCCTGCCAAGAAAAGGATGGGCATAAAGATGGGCATTCAGACATTTCTCCAGGGGTCCTTACAAAACACAGGGTACCCAAATCTTCCACAATCATAGGGATCCCTGCCAATGCATAGAATAAACCAAATAGAAGTTCTGGAGTAACCTGATGGTAATTCAAGCAGGTTTGTTTCAAAAACAAAGAAGAAAAACTCAGTTGTGCCCTGAACACCCTCTAAAAGGAGACTAGAGCACCCAGGGTTGATGGGAATAAGGTCCTCCCTCAAACAGCAGAGTTCTCCACATCTAACAATAATAACCACTGTTGGGGGGAGGAGCCAAGATGGTGGAATAGAAAGATTCACATATACTAGCTCCAAACCCACAACCCATAAATTTCGTGTAAAAAGAACTCCCCACAAATTCTGGAGCAGTGGAAGCTGTGCAGCAATGGAGTGGAGGAGATTTCCATTCCAGAGAGCCCTGAAAAACCATCCCCAAAGGTCCATCATGCACCAGACAGCGGAGCCCAGCCCTGCCCGTGTGGCCCCGAGAGGAGCAGATCCGAGCAGGCTTCAGGGACGGAACCTCCAGAGGCCACGAAGGTCCCTCTGTCCACAGGTGCTACAGGTCAGTGAGAGAGACTTCTGGGCTGGCTGAGAGGGGAGCAGGGTATCTCCATAACTCAGGCCCCCTTGGGAGGCAGCAGCAGAGGCAGTGGCGGCCAGGGGCTCCCGGAGTAGGCAGGAGCTCAGATACATTACTAAAGATCTGCACATAAACCCCTGAGGGAACTGAGCCTGGGAGGTGGCCCTGCCCCAACCTGAGCACCAGAACTTAAGTTCACATTGAATAGCAGCTGTGCCCCGTGCTGAAAGCCCTGAGGCTGGGGAGCAGCATTTGATTCTCAGACCCCAAGCACCAGCTGGGCAGATCTAGGTGGGGATGGAGAGGAATCTCAGAAGTCAAGTAACTGGCTGGGAAAATGTCCAGAAAAGGGGAAAAAAACCAAGACTATAGAAGGTTACTTTCTTGGTGAACAGATATTTCCTCCTTTCCTTTCTGATGAGGAAGAACAATGCTTACCATCAGGGAAAGACATAGAAGTCAAGGCCTCTGTATCCCAAACATCCAAAATAGATATCCAATGGGCTCAGGCCATGGAAAAGCTCAAAAAGGATTTTGAAAATCAAGTGAGAGAGGTGGAGGAAAAACTGGGAAGAAAAATGAGAGAGATGCAAGAAAAGCATGAAAAACGGGTCAATACCTTGCTAAAGAAGACCCAAAAAAATGCTGAAGAAAATAACACCTTGAAAAATAGGCTCACGGGGGCGGAGTCAAGATGGCGGAGTAGAAAGACGCACGTTTGCGAGCTCCGAACCCACAGCCCATAGAATTAATGTAAGAAGAGATCCCCATAAGTTCTGGATCACTGCAAGGTGTGCATAATCATAGTGGAAGAGATTTCCGTTCCAGAGAGCCCTGGAGAGCCGACAACAGGGTCCGTCGCTTCCCGGAAAGCGGACCCCACCCCAGCGCTGCCCTGGCCGCGGCCCCAGAGAAGCTGATCCGAGCAGGCTTCAGGGACGGAAGCTCCGGCGGCCGGGAAAGTCCCTCTGCCCACAGAAGCTACAGGTCAGTGAGAGAGACGGCTGGGCTGGAGGAGGGGAGTGGAGTGTCTCCGTGACTCGGGCCCCTTCGGGAGGAAGCAGTGGCAGCAGAGGCGGGGGCGGCGGCAGAGGCAGCTGCGGCGTGGTGGCAGCCCAGGACTCCCCCAGCAGCAGGCAGGTTCTTCATTACTGAAAGTCTCTGCATAAACAACCTGAGGGAGCTGAACCTGGGAGGCGGCCCTGCCCCCACCCCAGCGCCAGAACTAAAGCTCACATTGATTAGCAGCCGCTTGCCGCAGAAAGCCCATTTGAATCTCAGACCCCAAGCACTAGCTGGGCGGATCTAGGTGGGGGTGGACAGGAATCTAAGAAGTCAAGTAACTGGCTGGGAAAATGCCTAGAAAAGGGAAGAAAAATAAGACTTTAGAGAGTTTATTCTAACAGATGCAAATGATCCCAACATTCGGATCTGATGACGAGGACATATTCTTGCCATCAGGGAAAGACGTGGAGGGTGGGGCCTTGGTACCCCAGACATCCCAGGGGGATGTCGGGTGGGCTCAGGCCTTGGAAGAGTTCAAAAAGGATTTTGAAAAGCAAGTTAGACAGGTGGAGGAAAAACAGGGAAGAGAAATGAGAGAGATGCAAGAAAAGTATGAAAAACGGGTCAATACCTTGGTAAAGGAGACCCAAAAAAATGCTGAAGAAAATATCACCTTGAAAAATAGGCTCACTCAATTGGCAAAAGAGGTTCAAAAAGCCAATGAGGAGAAGAATGCTTTCAAAAGCAAAATTACCCAAATGGAAAAAGAGGTTCAAAAGCTCACTGAAGATAATAGTTCTCTCAAAATTAGAATGGAACAGATGGAGTCTAATGACTTTACGAGAAACCAAGAAATCACCAAACAAAAGCAAAAGAATGAAAAAAATGGAAGAGAACGTGAAATATCTCATGGGAAAAATAACTGACCTGGAAAATAGATCCAGGAGAGACAATTTAAAAATTATGGGACTACCTGAAAGCCATGATCAAAAAAAGAGCCTAGATATCATCTTCCATGAAATTATCGAGGAAAACTGCCCTGACATTCTACAACCAGAGGGCAAAATAAGTATTGAAAGAATCCATCGATCACCACCTGAAAGAGATCCAAAAAGAGAAACTCCTAGGAATGTTATGGCCAAATTCCAGAATTCCCAGATCAAGGAGAAAATCTTGCAAGCAGCTAGAAAGAAACAATTCCAGTACTGTGGAAATACAATCAGGATAACTCAAGATCTAGCAGCTTCTACATTAAGTGATTGAATGGCTTGGAATAGGATATTCCAGAAGTCAAAGGAACTAGAACTAAAACCAAGAATCACCTACCCAGCAAAACTGAGTATAATACTTCAGGGGAAAATATGGTCTTTCAATGTAATAGAGGACTTTCAAGCATTCTTGATGAAAAGACCAGAGCTGAAAAGAAAATTTGACTTTCAAACACAAGAATGAGAAGAAGCATGAAAAAGCAAACAGTAAAGAGAAGTCATAAGGGACTTACCAAAGGTGAACTGTTTACATTCCTACATGGAAAGACTATGTTTGTAACTCTTAAAACTTTTCAGTATCTGGGTAGTTGGTGGGACTACACACACACATACACACACACGTACATGTGTGTGCACGCACACACACATGCATGCACACAGAGAGACAGAGAGCACAGAGTGAATTGAATAGGATGGGATCATATCTTAAAAGAAATTAAGGTAAACGGTAAGAGAGGGAAGAGAGAGGGTGAAATGAAATGGGGCAAATTATATCTCATTCAAGAGACTTTTTAGTGGAGGGAAAAAGAGGCGAGCTGAGAAAAAAACATGGTTTACTGTCATTGCATTCAACGAAAGGAAGGAATAAAATGCACAGTCATTTTGGTATGAAAACCTATCTTGCAATACAGGAAAGTAGGGGAGAAGGAGATAAGCAGGGTGGGGGTGATGATGGAAGGGAGGGCAATGGGAGGAAGGAGCAATTTGAAGTCAACACTCTTGGGGAGGGACAGGATCAAAAGACAGAATAGAAACAATGGGGGGCAGGATAGGATGGAGGGAAATATAGTTAGTCTTACACAACACGACTATTATCAAAGTCATTTGCAAAACTACACAGATATGGCCTATATTGAATTGTCTGCCTTCCCAAAGGGAATGGGTGGGGAGGGAGGGATGGGGAGAATTTGAAACTCCAAGTTTTAGGAACAACTGTTTAGTATTGTTCTTGCTACTAGGAAATAATAAATACAGTTACTGGGGAATAGAAAGTCATCTGGCCCTACAGGACAAAAGAGAAGATGGGGACAAGAGAAGGGAGGGATGATAGAAGAGAGGGCAGATTGGTGATAGGGGAAGTTAGAATGCTCGGTGCATTAGGGTGGGGGGAGGGGACAAATGGGGAGAAAATTTGGAACCCAAAATTTTGTGAAAATGAATGTAAAAAGTTAAATAAATAAATTTATATTAAAAAAAATAATAATACCCACTGTCGAGTCCAAGGGGCTGGTACACTCAACCTTTTGGTTATTTCTTTATCTCAAAGCTTAATCCTTTCAATGCTTAGTGATACTAGAGGTGTTGGTCATTCCCCAAATACCCAAGTGCCAAAGAAAGATGAACATGATCTTCTGGAATTGGAAAGGGCAGTTTTGCTCATGCCTTGTTCACCATTGCCCAGTCGCACTCTTACCTAGCTATAGCTTGTGATAAGAGGTAACTTGGAATAATGACTTGATAGTTAGCCTCTGAGTCAAGAAAACCTGGACTCTGCTCCTGCTTTGGGCATAGGGTGGCTTCATGATTTTGGGCCAATCCCTTAGCATGCCCATGCCCCAGGCAATTCTCCAGAAACAGAAATTGGACACACGAACTAGTTGGGGGAGTTTCTTCCTCTGATCACAAATCCAGACACAATGATTTATGTCATATGCCATATAGCATATGAAGGTGCTTGCTTCTTTGGGTATTATAATTAGAGAGGAGACAGGGAGTATCTCGGATTATACTCTCCAGCAAGAGGCAAAATTAGCCTGGCATACATCTTCATCAGCGGTACCTCTCTTGAGTTGACTGACTAGGGGCTGTTTCCCAGTTCCTTCCATTTATCCACAAGTATATATAAATAAAGTATGTTTCCTTTGAGAAACAGAAATGAGACAATGCAGTCAGGACTCAAAGTTGAATGGAGAATGCCCAGAGGAAAATAATCACAAAAATCAAAGAAGGATTCCTACATTGAGGACAGAGCTTACTGGTTCCCAAATCGTTTAAATATTCTCAAGAGCATATCATATCTCTTACTTTGCTCTGACTTGTGATCAACACTATGATTAACAAAATGTTCATACATGATTCCATGTGGTCTATGATAAAGCATGCTATGCACCTCCTAACAGACTATTGATGGCCTCAGGGTGCAGAGAGAGACATATTTTTTTTTAAATGACATTAAATTTTTTAGTGAAAAAAATTGATTTGTTTTTCTCTGTCCCACTCCCATCCTACCATGAAAGTCATAACAAACATGTAGAGTCAAGTAGACCAAATTCTTGCATTGGCCAATCTATGTGTCATTTTTTGGATATGGCCAAGGCAGAAATTTACTTTGCTTGACTATGCATATTTGTTACAAGGCTTTGGCTTTTCTTTTTCACCATCACCAGCTGGGGTGATATGGAGAGGTACGAGGGAGAGAAAATAGATTTTTGCTCTTGAAAAAATTAAATTGAAAAACTTTCTCTGAGAGCAGCTAAAAGCTCACTAGCCTTGGCCTCAGCCATCACTGTTAGAGGTTAATGGCTCTGAGCAAGGGAGGAGTGTCGTTTCCTACTTCCAAATACACCCAGATACACATCTGTTAATTGATAATTTCCTTCCCTGAAACAGTGCCAGGGCAACATTGTTTTTCCTTTGGCTCTGTCTGACAGACAGCTGGCTTTGCTGCTTATTGCATGTGGGACATTCCTCAAGCAGCTCTCCCTCCAAACCTTCCCTTCCAACTCTCAGTACTTCCACAAGCACTGTAGTTAAACATCATTCAGCTGAAAAAGTTTTTTCAGCACTCTCTGCATGTTATGCACTGTGCTGGGTACTGGGAGGAGATATTAGTCAATCCTTAACTTTTGTGTGTGTGTGTGTGTGTGTGTGTGTGTGTAAAAATGCAAATGCTGATACATTGAACCTATGGGAAATAAAGGGTTAGGTTCCCATGACTACAGAAAATTATAATCTTTCACTAGAGTTTGCTGAAAATACATTTTTCTACATATAATTCCTTATAGCAAAACATTGATTTTGATAAAGTGCCTTTTCCTAACACACTTCCCATGAAATAACCCACAAAATGTAGTACACAAAGTAAAATTGGTAACATGCAAAACATTTTTTCTCACTAATAATTCCCTAGAATTATTTGACATTTTGTGCTAACATCTCAATAAAAAAAAATAAACCATTGATATCAAACAATATTCACTTTTCATGACACATGAAATCTATAGTACCATAAACACTGCACAACAAATGAAATTCTTAAAACTAAAATATTTTTAACATGAATTTGATGTTCCACTGTGTCAGATGGCAGTGTGAGGCCATAGTACTGTATACCATACCACTGTAAACTTCTCTACCTTGGTTGCCCTCTGAAAACCAAGGGAGAAGTTGTTGGGACTTTAGTAGCTGCTGTCAGAAGACACCAAGACTTGATTGACATCGTCTCTGACTCTGTCTTTCACAGCCAGTGGATGGCACTGAGGATCAGGAAGGATGCACCAGCTTGAAATAGTATGTTCTAGTAAGATACCAGTCACTCCATAAACTTGTGTGCATTGTGCCATGAATATGCCCAGGTGCCAACCCAAAAGTGAAAATAAAGTTACTAATAAAATCATGTGAATTCCTAAATTTGAGACAGTTAAACGCATGAATGTTGAACACTGAACGGACAAAACCTAGGAAAAAATGATACCTGCTTTCATAGAATTTACAGCATGCTAGCAACATAGATTTATGTAGTCTTTTAAGATTTACCAAAAAATGAGAAGAGGCTGGCATCTTCAGAAAAAAAAATACTTCCCTTTATTTCTCCCCCTACTTTTTATTCTGAATGGTGACAATACTAATTAGGGAAGCCAAATTTTACCACAGATGAACATCAGGGTAGAGGGTCTGACCTTCCTCTAACCTAGAAAATATAAGCACCTAGCAAGTACCTTCTGACACTAAACTTCAACTGTTAATATATCTCTGCTTAATTAAATGCTGACTTTCCTTTCCAGGGTTAAGAAGAATATATTCTTTACAGGTTTTGCAGAATCCCAGTCGTAGAAGAGCCCTCGGAGTCTAAGTATAACATGGCAGCAGACATAAAAATTGATTATGAAGTTTTGAACCTTAGAGTAGAAAGAGTATTGGTTCTGAAGTCAGAGGTTGTTTTTCAGTCGTTTTCAGTCACGTCTGATTTGTCGTGACCCCATTTGAGGTTTTCCTGGCAAAGATATTGGAGTGGTTTGCCATTTCTTTTTCCAGCTCATTTTACAGATGAGGAAACTGAGGCAAGCAGGGTAAAATGACTTGCTCTGGGTCACGTCGCCAGTAAGTGTCTGAAGCTATATTTCAACTCAGGAAGATGAGTCTTATTGACTCTGTGCACTATGGTGCCATCTATCCGTCCCTAAAGTCAGATGGTCTGGCCTCAAATCCCATTTCTAATAGTGCAGGTGTAATCTTGGCTGCTAGATAGTTCAGTGAATGGAGTGGCTCAGTGAATACAGTCTGGAGTCAGGAAGACTTTGTCTTCTTAAACTCAGATACTTACTAGCTGTGTGACCTCAAGCAAGTCACTTAACCCTGTTTCCCTCAGGTTCTTTATTTGTAAAATGAGCTGGGGAAGGAAATGGCAAAGCACTCTCAGTATCTCTGTCAAGAAAACCCCAAATGGGGTCATGTACAGTCGAGTGTAACTGAGACGACTGAACAACTGCCCTCCTGTACCCTGGCATCCATAGTGAGTCTAAGGACCTTTTAAGTCAGAGCTGGTGAGAAGAATATGCATTCCTGCTCTGCCAAGTCAGAACAATGGACAGAGGGATCATGGAGGCAGCAACCATGTTCCTCTAGCATGGGATCACTCTGGAGGGAGCAGCTTGGCATCCAGCCTTATGTTTACCTCACTGTCAAGTGGTGAATGGTGTGGCCAGTTGTCTGATTCTGTAACAAGAAATGTAAATGACCGCTATCATCTCCATCACACTGATGGTGATGCTTTTAATAGATGGAGTGAGGATAAGAACTGTATATAAAATAACAAAACTTCTTGACTTCTCTGGAAAATGAGAAGAGTAGAAACAGACTCCAATCTGGAGGTAGGTTTTTCCTTGAGGTTGGAGAAAGGTTTTGGAATGTAACATTTCACAATATGAGTGACTGATGCTTTTTTATTATGCTTTTCCTAATCAAATTGAGCTTTTTAACCACTACCATGAATTAACTGACACTGAATCTGGAAGGAAGGGGAGTGATCTGTACTTGCAGATAGAATGATGAGTCATTAATCAATCAGAAAGCATTTATTAAGGGTCTTCCATGTGCCTGGCACTGCACTAGGTTCCCCCGCCCCTCCTCTCATGGAAACAGGGCAATTGCATACTTAATCACCTAACTGTATCTAAGTGTGTCCCTAGATACTTGTCCAAGCCTCTGCTACCCACTTGAGTAACTGAGCATGTGTGAGCTGAACCTAGTTAAGTTCTAAAGGAACTAATAAGGATGAGGTTCTTTCTGGTCTCTGCACAAGGGTAAACTGGATCTGTCTGATCTTTAAGTCTTTTTCTTTTAGGGCCTTTCTGGGTTCTTATCTAGGGTAAAATTTAATCCTATTATAGTTGATAATTATAGTTCAGTTATGTATCAGAATGGGTAAGAGTGCTGAATTTGAAGAGTTAAGAAGACCTCAGTTCAAATTCTACCCAAGACACTTACTAGTTGTATGACCTTGGGCAAGTCACTTAATCTCTAACTGACTCAGCTTCCTCATTTGTTAAATGGAGAAAATAACAACATCTACCTCCCAGGGTTGTTATGGGATAACATGTCCAATGTGATGAACTTTCAAGCTCTATATAAATCCTAGCTGTTATAATTCCAATCTCTTTTATTTTCTATTTCTCTTCTGTGTAATCCCTATAAGATGAGCTCAGTTGGGCATACTGGTTAGATGGAATCTTTACTTTAAATGAAATGGAATGGGCAATGTTTAAATTATCAAGGAGCTAACCTTGAGGAAGAGATGAGAGAATGCACCTCCCTGCCTTCATTGGAGAAGGGAGGGTGGGGTGCTACCGGTGAGGAACATTAGATATACTATCAGACTGGGCTGATGTGTTGGCTAGTTGTGCAGGAATGCTTTTCTCCCTCTTCCCTTCCCTCTTTCTTTTTCTCTTTGTTATAGGAGATTGTTCTCTGAGCAGAGAAGTGGTGAAGGATATATTTGGGAAATAATAGTGATATAAAGACAAAAGTTTTTAATGAAAAACCCTACACAACAGCAGGAATCCCTTATTACTAATAAAACGTGAAATCTCACTTTCCCCTTATTTTTGCTTCTGTGCCTATTTTTCCTCAGATACACTTGATTTGTTTTTTTAAGGGAAGCTCTTTCAGGATCACATTTTCAAAGTCACAGCCAGGGGGGAAAGGAGTAGATTCTCTTAGCTTACCACATTTACCTTCCATTGTCTGCTACTCCCATGATGCTTTCCTTCTTGAACTCCTGAGTGGTGCCAGGTGAGTCATTGGCTCATGCGCCAGCTTTTTCCTCACTGTCCTCACCTGGAGGTGCTTTACTCCACTGGCCATTCCACCAGCTTTGACCACCTGAAGCCTCCGAGAGTCGAATGGAACCTGGTAGAGATGTGGATCTCTGGCTACCTCTTCATATCTTCTTAGAGCAAGGACTCACAAGCTGAGATTTGTCAGCTGTTTGATATTGATGAAAACTATTTTGATAGCTTTATTTCAGCATCATTGATTCCGTTTGTAATCCTGTGTATTTTATTTTGTGAATTTTAAAATATTATTCTGGGAAGGGGTCCATGGACATCACCAGACTCACAAAGGAGTCTGAAATGAAATAAGATTAAGAACTCCTGCTTTATGTAGAAAGAGAACACATGATGCAAAGTGTTGCCTGGGCTGTCCCCTTAAAACTTTCTCAGTCTCACAATGTCTTGTGTAAACTGTGCTGCTCCATTTGCATCCCCCGCCCCAGGTTGCTCTAGTGGTTACTCAGCCCCACATTTCCCATCTCTTTGATGCCTCAAGAAGCAGAGAGTGTAGGGCCTAAACAACAGATACCTACAACTCCCTACACCCGATGGGCTGGGCAAGAGACTCACC
This sequence comes from Bettongia penicillata ogilbyi, assembly GCA_023548195.1. Taxonomy (NCBI): domain Eukaryota; kingdom Metazoa; phylum Chordata; class Mammalia; order Diprotodontia; family Potoroidae; genus Bettongia; species Bettongia penicillata. Next base: position 3,876,792 of record JAJHZJ010000447.1, on the reverse strand, counting down.
TCCTCAAATGAGAGTGAGAAAATCGGTCTTACTGGCTGAGTTCTCAGGCTGGTTTATTGTACACAGGGCCTTCGTAAGTGTTTCAGTCCCACCCCTTAGGGATCAGAGATTCCCACAAATTGCTGGCTCAAATCCTGGCTAGGCCTCCATTAGGAACATCCTTTTTGGTCCTCCTCTGACTAATTACTAGAGTTAAAGCCAAAAACACCCCCGCCCCCTGGGTCCTTTATTAGCGGAATTATATCTACTGCAAACAATGTGTTAAGCCATTCACCTGGACTTAGTCCAGTTCTCATAATGTTTCCCGCAATAACTGGGCTTTCCAAATGTGCACAATTAGTTAAAAAGCATTTATGAAGGACATATTCTGTGCCAGGTCTTGTGGTAAGTGCAGGGAATGTGAAAAAAAAAAAAGAAAAAGACAAAAAACAGTGCTTGCTCTCAAAGAGTTCACAGTCTAATGGGAATCAGCCAACCAAATATTGATTAAGTTAAGCACCTACTATGTGCCAGGCGCCTTGCTAGACACTGGAGATACAAAGGAAAAAATCAGTCCCTGCTCTCAAGGAGCTACTAGTCTAATGGCAGAGACATGTGAATAATGATATACAAATAATATAGATATTGGATAAACCGGAGATCATCTCAGAGGGAAGGCACAAGCATTAATTGAGGGCCAGGAAAGGCTGCTAGAAAAAAGGATTTTCGCTGAGACTTGAAAGAAGCCAAGGAAGTCAGAACATGGAGATCAGGAGGCATGAGAGATAGCCAGTGAAGATGCCCCACATGAAGCTATCAACAGCAAGAATCCTAAGCTCCCAACCCAACAAAATGAAACAAAACAACTGATCTCTTCAACAGAATAAACTGGGACAATAGATAACTTTTGACCATTCCTTTGATTAACATATAACCAACCAGATTTAGGAGCAGCTACATGGTGCAGTGAATAGAACACTGGGCTTAGAAATGGAAACATTCATCCTCACGAGTTCAAATGTGACCTCAAACAATTAGACGCTAGCTGTGTGACCCTGGGCCAGTCACTTAACTCTGTTTGCCTCAATTTCCTCATCTTTAAAATAAACTGGAGAAGAAAATGACAAACTTCTCCAATATCTGCCAAGAAAACCTAAAATATGACCATGAAGAGTCGGAGAAGCTTGAGCAACCAAGATTTAGGTTCTGGTATGTAGGTTTGGCAATTGTTCTATTTAATATTTCATTTGATTACCTCAACAACCCTAAGATGTTTACCACAGTTCTTCATAGCCCAGCCCCTTTAAGTCCCAGCTAAAATCCTACCTGCTGTAGAATGCCTTCTTCAACCCTCCTTAATTCCAGTGCTTTCCTTCAGTTAGTTATTCCCTATTTATCCTATGGGCATATATTTTTACATTTTGTCTCCCCTGTTAGATGATGAGCTCTTTGAGGGTAAGGAATGTCTTTTGACTCTTTTTGTATCCCTAGCATTTAGCACAGTGCCTGGTACATAGTAAGTAGGCACTTGGTAATTGTTTCTTGAATTGAATTTCCATTTTATAGAAATAAACTCAGAAAGATGAAACGACTGGCTCAGGGTTCCACAGCTAGTGTTTGAAGCATAATTTAAATCTTAGTCTCCTTGATTCCAAGTCCAGCATTCATTATTAACTATATTCATTCATATAGTAGGGCCTCAAATATAACATTACTAATCCAAACTACAGAAGACAACAGTTCAAAATATAACACCCAGATTCATTACTGGATCAACCAACTCAACTTATGAAAATAAAAAGGCAGGAGAAGTCTCTTCAACAATGTTAACTTATTTGTATGTCTTGGTTTTTGATGCCTCTATCTTATTAGACAGCTTCCCAAATGGGAGGGTAGTGGCATTTCCTTCTTATCAGGGGTGTTGGCATGGGTAGGTATTTAGACTTGGTCCAGGATAAATATGGATGTCATCATGCTAGCATGGCTTTTAAAAAGCCCAAACCCCAGCTTGGTCTTTCTCTGGTGTCTCCCCTTTGAATTGTACCTGACCTTATCGCCAATTTTCATGAGAATTCATCAAGAAATAGAATGATTTTGCTCTCTCAGGGAAACTTGAGATTCTAGGAGTCTTCTGAGAAGACAAAGTGTGTGTGTGTGTGTGTGTGTGTGTGTGTGTGTCCGTGCGTGTTCGTCCTTCATTGCCAAAGAAGGCCATGCCATCAAAGAAATAATGACATGACTTGCACTTGACTTTGTTTTGAATGAGGGAGGGCTGTGCAGATCACCACCCTCACTTCTCCTACAGAGGCATCTGAATCTAGTGACCTGATGTTCCTCAGGATGATTGGAGATGATGGAGAAGGAGCTGGCATCTCAACTCCTTCCACATACCAGTCAAGTACAATGACACAGTCGTTCTCTAATAGAAAGACTGGAATTTAAGACCTTGAAGGATCAAGCAAATTCTTGCATCAATGGATGTTCTTGATAAGTTTTAGGGAAAACTGGTATACTCTCTGTTTCTTTTGTGGTTCTTGCTCATTGCTTTTAAAAAAATCAATCTATTCGTTTTCAGTTTTCAACAATCACTTCCATAAGTTTTAAATTTTCTCTCCCTCCCTCCCCGAGATGGCATGCAATCTTATATGGGTTCTACACATACATTCTTATTAAATACGTTTTCACATTAGTCATAGAAGAATTAAAATGAATGAGAGAAACCATGAGAAAAACTAGACCAAAACAGAACACAAGAGAAAATAGCCTGCTTCCTTCCATGCTATGATTCCATAGTTCTTTCTCTAGATGTGGATGGCATTTTGCATCAAGAGTCCTTTGGGAATGTTTTAGGTTAGACTCTTCATCTCTATAGGAGATAACTAGTTTAAAGGATGCATTTGCCTTTGTTTATTCATTGTAATACTTGACTCCCAGTCAAAATTCACAGGGATTAGTGGAAAGGGCCCTGGGTTTGTAGTTCATATCCTACCTATGACCTATAATAACTTGGGCTTGTTATTTGCTCCTTTTAAACTTCATTTTCCTTGTCTACACAATAAGGTGTGGGAGAGGAGAAGCAAAGAAACTGATTGCTAAGAGATCATAGAAACTAGTCTCTAAGGTCCCTACATCTAAAGTTCTACAACTACACTGGCATTTGATAGCACTTTCTTCATGGAAAGGACAAAATATTTAACCTCAGTGTATTTTCTCAAGGTCCCTTTTTGAGAGGAAACTTAAAAACTCTCCAACCAACTCTATCTCTGCTTCTACTATCTAGAGAATGGGAGATTTCTGGGCTCAGAAAGAGTTGTAAGTAGGGCCAGGTAACAGAGACTTTGTCCCAGATGCTGACAGGCAGGGTTGGGATGGTGAATTCTTCCCCACAGTGGTCCAGAAACTGCCATTCCTGAACTATGAGATTTTTTGCCAGTCCACCCTCCACCCCTCACATGCTGGGGTTAGAGGGAAAGAGGGAATTCAGGAGAGGGGAGACAAGGACAATTTGGGCCAGTGGAGGATGGGGGAAGGAGTGGGTAAGAATAGGTCACCTTTTCCATCTAGAATATCCTCTGTGCCATTTCCCTTCCTCCCCCTTCCCCCAGCTCTATCCCCCACAGTGCCCTCTGCATGGCTACTGTTTTTGTCCTAGGTGAAAAAAAATTCCAGTTATGCCTCTGCTCCAAATTCCTTGTCGCTTGTCTCCCTGACCTTCCCTGCTCTCTTTTCAATGAAGCACAGAGTACATAAAAGCATTTACAATGTCCAAATTATTTTTACTGCAGCAAACAATAGGGCAGGTAGATGGCGTGGATCCAGTGCTGGACTTGAAGTCAGCAAGACTCATTCTTATGAGTCCAAATCTGGCCTCGGACACTTACTAGCTGTGTGACCTTGGGCAAGTCACTTAACCTTTTTTACCTTGGTTTCCTCATTTGTAAAGGAAATGGCAAACCACTCCAGTATTGTTGCCAAAAAAGCCCCCAAATGAGGTCGTAAAAAGTTGGACACAACTGTACAACCAGCTACAACCACCGAGAATGTTCATCTTGGCACAAATTGAATATCCGTAAGGCAAATTATTTTTGCCTTAAATAGTCCCATTTACTATTACAGTCCCATTACTCAATTTGACTAGGCTAAAAATATTAATCCCATCTCTTCCAGACATTTTCTATTTCATGCCCTTCAAGTCATGGGTTTGTTTATTAGCCTTAAGATTCACTGAATTGATGCCTCACAAATTACTTCCATCTAGTGGCAAATAGAGGTACTGCAGGTCTTAGTTGTCTCCACACCTGCCTCCCCTGTCCCTTATTCCCACCTCAACAGAAGTTAGAAGACATGGGTGAGGAACATCGGAAGATCTAGGTCTAGAAGCTCTATGTGTTTGTGGTAAATGTTGAAGGGAGGGGAGGGGAAGCTGGATTGACCTACAGCTGGCATAAATTAGCGCTAATTACTAACTCCAAAAAGATTAGCAGACATTATTATTGAGGGGAAGAGGAATAAACAGACTGGCTGAAAGGTAGAATCCCTAGGGAGTCTCCATGCAGTTGGAGGCTGATAGTTGAACAGGTAAAAGCAGACTGGTAATTTGCCACAACATCTTCCAGGAGAGGAAACAAAGGACTTGGTTCAATTTAAGACATAGGAAGTACGTATGCTAGTAAGAAATGTACCTGTGACTTATGGAATATGTGCTGTCTTTGGCTTACTGAAGAAGGCACTAACCAATTATAAAATGGTCTTTCTCATTGGGTGAGATGAAAGAAGTGGAGAAATCTCTCTCTCTCTCTCTCTCTCTCTCTCTCTCTCTCTCTCTCTCTCTCTCTCTCTCTCTCTCTGTCTCCCTCTCCTCTCTCTTCTTCTCCTCCCTCTATTTACCCAGTACTATTGTCATTACCTTTTTTCTCTTTCAGGGAAGCTAGGTGGTGCAGTGAGTGGATCGTGTGCTGGGCCTGGAGTGGGGAAGACACATCTTCCTGACTTCAAATCTGACCTCAGACACTTACTAACAAAGTGACCCTTGGTGAGTCACTTAACTCTGTTTGCCTCACTTTTCTCATCTGTCAAATGAGCTGGATAAGGAAATGGCAAACTACTCCAGTATCTTTGCTAAGAAAACCCCAAATGGGGTCATGAAGAGTTGGGTACAACTGAACAACAATTGTTGATTTTCAACAATTCAAACAAGTCTTTGATCTAGTTCTGTATCCATGGTTTATCCATATACTATAAATATATAAAATGGACCCAAGTACACTGAGAATTAGAGCTGGAGTATTCAAAAGCTATTCTCTATTAAAAACACTGCTACACAAAAAAATGGAAATTGAAGAGGTGCCCATCAATTGGAGAATGGTTAAACAAACTGTGGTAGATGATTGTGAGGAAATGTTATTGTGCTACAAGAAATGATAAGCAGGATGATTTCAGAAAAACCTGGGAAGATTTACATGAACTGTTGTGAAGTGAAGTGAGCAGAACCTGGAGAACATCGTATACAGTAACAGCAATGCAGTTTAATGAAGAACTCTGAATGACTTAGCCGTTCTCAGTAATACAATGGTTGAAGACAATTTCAAAGGACTAATGATGAGGTAAACTATCTGACTCCAGAGCAAGAACTGATATTGTTTGAATAGACTGAAATATGTTATTTTTTCACTTTTTTTTTGTTCTAGTCTTCTTGTACAAAATAACTAACATGGAAATGTTTTACATGATTGCATATGTAAAACCTATATCTGATTGCTTATTGTCTTAGGGACAGGGGAGGAAAGAGAGAGAGGGAGACAATGTGGAACTGAAAAAAATTTTAAAAGTATTTAAAACTGTTTTAACATGTAATTGGGGCAATACATACATACATATATATATATATATACACACACACACACCCATATATGTGTGTGTGTGTGATTTGTCCTGCATGGCTCAGGGGTAAGAAATAGGAACAATGAGTTTACATTGCAAAGCGTCATACTTAGATTTATTGTCCAGAAAAACATCCTAATAATTAGAAATATTCAGTGCAATAAGGTACTGTGGAAGGACATGAGTTCTTCTCACTGGAGGTCTTCAAACAAATAACTGGTGACTTGTCCAATTCACCAAAGAGAAAATTCCTATTCAGATATGGATTAGATTGGATGAACTCTGAGGTATCTTCTACTTCTAGATTCTGTGATTCTATCCAGTTCATCTCTAAATTCTAAAATGTTTTGCCCTTTCAACAACATAATTTTAGATTATACTTATACAAAGAATGTTTTGAACATAGTAGGTGATATGCACTAAACTGAGGAAGTTTAGTGATTTCCCTACAGTTATACAAGTATTAAGGGCAGAGGGAGTATTCAAGCCCACAGTGTCTGACTCCAGGTCCAAGGCTCTTCCCTCTGTACTACTCTGCTTAACACATTTTTTAAAAAATATATGAAACCAGTGAACCTTTATTATATATAGCTTGCTTTTAAAAACTTATCTTATTTTTAATTTATGGAATAAAACAGATATTTGCATAAAATAGTATAATAAAAAATGATGAAACTGCAAATCCATTATGTACTACTTGCTAATCCTCTTAAATATATAAAAAGCTCATTGTGTAAATTCCTTTTTCCCCTCTGCCCCTCACCCTAGAGATGATTACCATTCTATTTATAAATTCTTTCTCTAAAAGCAGATAGTATCTCTGTCCATATAACCTTTATTTTTAATTTGTATATTTATAATAATCAAAATGATTTAGTTGCTCAGTCAGTCATTCTTAAAACAATGTTACTGTTACTGTATACAATGTTTTCTGCTCACTTCACTCTTGCTTGATACATCTTGATGAATTAAATTGAATTTCTGTCCAGAGAGGGACATTTTCCGACTTTATTCCCTACTCCTTGGGATATGCCCACACTATCTGCATTCTGCAGGCCCCTATGTACTGACTACATTTAGTTTCACAAATCCACCTGAAGCTGGGCTTAAACGAAAAGGCATAGTCAAGCCATCAAGCATTTATTAAGTCCTACTAGGTGTCAGATGCTGTGCTCAATACTGGGCATACAGAGAAGGGCAAAAGTAGTCTGTGCTCTCAATAAATTTCCCGTCTAATGGGGGAGATATGAAAACAGCTAAGCATAACTAAGATATATCCTGTATAAATTTCAGATAATCTCAGAGGGGAGATGTTAAGGTTGAAAAGAAGACTGGGAAAGGCGTCTGGTAGAAGGTGGGTTTTAGCTGAGAAGGTGAAGGAAGTCCGGAAGTTGAGATGAGAAGGGAGGTGTTCCAGATGCAGGGGACAGCCAGCCAGTGAAAATGCCTGGATTCGGGAGATGCTGTGTTGGTATGAGGAACCGCAAGGAAGCCAATGTCATTGGATTTCTGAAAACATGGGAGAGGTGGAAGTAAGATGTAGGAAGACTGGAAAGGTAGGAAAGCACAGGAGGTTATGAAGAGCTTTAAAAGCCAAACAAAATATCTTATGTTTGATTCTGGAAGCAACAGAATGTCACTGGTGTTGATTATCTTTCTTTTGGACCTCTTGCCATTGGGACCAGGCTGGTTTCTTTTTAGTTCTGAACATGAGCGCCATTTTATTTGTCTCTTCCTCAACCCTTTTTTGGATCAAACCTGTGATTTCATTGACATAGGCGATGGGGTGCTTGGATGCTTGTGCTTGGACCCCAATTGCGTTTCTCCCTAGCTTCAAAACACTCTCCCTGACAGTTTTCTCCTCAGGTCAAGGACACTATGCCTAGCAATAATTCATGAGTGGGCCCCAGTAAGACAAACTACCTTTCCCCACAATAACTCATGAATGGACCCCAGTAAGACAAACTACCTTTCCCTATGACAAGAACAAGCTGACCTCTGAAGAAATTCTCTTGTAAAAACAGGACTGTCTTGTAACCACACAATTATCATGTTATCAATTCCCAAAGTTATCATATTCAACCCAGAGGTCAAGCTATGAATGCCAACTCTCAAAGCTAACTGTAACAGACCAAAAACAAACCCCTTCCCCTAACTTCCAGTAGTGAATGAGGCCAGTGATCAAAGTCGTAAGTTATCAGCATATCTGTCAGATAAACCAGTACTTTTCCTATGTAAGTTTTAGCATCATTCCTGTTAAGTTGCAAGTTCCTTAAGGAATGCAAGTTCCCTAAGGAGCTCTGTCCACTGCCATATTGGCATCACAAAAAGTCTCTGCTACCTTGACTAAGAATGCTGTGAATTCATTCCAAATGATGCTGTCCAGTACTCCAGTCTTTGCAGAGTCCCTGAACCTCTCCAACTGCATCATAGGGACATCTCTGCAAGAAAACTTTCTCTACCATTCAGATCAGTTCCTTCTCTGCAATTTCTAGTCTTGGAGTGCCCTCTGGGGCAGAGTTTAAGCACGTGGCCAGGAGAAATTGTTTCCTTGGCAGCACTTATATCCTCCCTAGCACAGAGCTTGGCACACAGTAGGTGCTTAATAAATACTTGTCGATCAATTGAGGCGATTTATCCAAAGTCACACACCTCGTATGTATCAGAGGCAGGATATGAATCTTGGTCATGCTGACTCTGAAACCAGCCTCCATTTAGCAGGATGCATTTCCTTTCATTCATTTCTCTATTCTCAAGAGCTCTTTGGAGTCCCAGAAAGGAACCTTGGGGAAGGTCCATGTCCAGTTAGACAGGTACAGCCAGCCATTCAAGTAATTTTAGATTTTAAAGGAAAATGGTTGTACCCAATAATCTTGTTTCCTTGCAATGTGCCCAAATATTCCTAATGTATTGTGGGCTCCCTTCCCCCACACATCCCATGATGATGTTTCCTGAGTCTGGGGTTTCATACTTTTTAAAAATAGCTTATGACTGAAGAACAGCTATTGCTGCAAGCTCTGCGGCATCAGGATGGAAACATGACCTGATGGTTTCTGTCAATGCTCCTGGCCTTCTGTTGTCCTGAATTATTTGGATCTGGAAATAGAGCTCTAACCCGTGGGACTGTGTGACCAAGGAATGCCCTAGAGTGGAGGGGAGGAGGCTCAGCCTCGCTTCCTCTGACCTTCTCTCCAGGATAAAAGGCTCAGACTCTTTTACTGATGAAGAAACTGAGGCCCAGATTGGCTCAAGATCACTCAAGCAGCAGAAGGAATTAAAAATACGAATGATCGCTTAGCTCTTTTCCTTCAGTCTGAGTTTGGTTTCCTTCTCCCTTCTTAATAATTAATCAGATTTATCTCCAGGATGAATCTTGGTGGTGTTGCTTTCTTATTCTAGCACAGTTCCCCTGAAGCTGTCCTTGTTTTCTTTTCAAATGTTCTCTTAAGGCAATTGACTGTTCTATTATTGAGGAAAGGTAGTGTGCCCAGGACATTTCCCAGGTCTCATTTCTAGCGGGACATAACTAAGCAGTGTGGAAACAGACCAGGCTGAAAATGAGCCAGCAGGTTCCAGGAGGCAGTCCAGACCTTGGAAACAGTACGTCTGCCCCCCAGAATCTCCAGGGGGCTGAAGAGGACAGCTGGATGGGAAGGGAGTTGAGTGACTCTGAGCTTATACAGGACCTGGGGTCACCTGTCTGCCCACCTTTACTTCCCACTGTCTCCAAGGATTCTCAGGTAGGTCATTGCAGTCTTGTACTTGGAAAATGTAATTCTTTTTTCCCACGGCATTTCTCACAGCTATCATTGTGAGCAGAGGGCAGGAAGATTTCTTTAAGAATGTATATCTCCTTCTGGCTTCATGTAGCATTTTGTTTTGACCCTCTATAAGGATTATTCATTTAGACATGGAAGGGATCTAAGAGGTCATTGAGTCCTACCCACACCCACCTTCCATTCCCTTTATACTAAGGACAAAACAGAGACCCACATGGGTTAAGTGACATCCAACACTATGCAGATAGTAAGGATTCCCATGGTGTTATAGCATCTAATCCAGCACTTTCCTTTGTACCCCAGTGTTTCCCAAGGCATTTATCATGAAATAATGTGTTGCTTATTATAACAGTCTATGCTGGTACCCATCCAGGGATATACTAGAGACAACTTGAACTGGCTTGTGAGAGGTTTGTTAAAATTTCAGTGTAAACATTTATACTTCTGAAATCAGAAAATACTATAAATTAGGATTTGATGTACTATTTTGTTGATTTATCTAGACTTGAGAAAGTGATGGAGAAAGTGTTAACATGCAGGTTAAATTTCAAAGTGTGTCCTGTGTACATTTTGTGGGGGAAGGGAGAACTGGATGTTAAACATTTATCAGCATACCCCTGTACCTCTCCCTCAGTAAGACACATGAGAGCAAAGACTGTGTTTTCTAAATGTTTTGCTTTCCCTTATCCTCCCACAGTATGATGCACATAGTAGATGCTTAATAATTATTTATTGAATGATTGAAAAATGATCTTATCTCTTCTTGCCTGGATTATTGTTTTTGTTATTTTTCTGTGTTAAAATACAAAATTGAAAATGAAATGTACAAAAATATTAAAACAAAATTTTTACCAATACATTACATTTTTTTAAATCATGTATTTTTCCAAATATATCTTTGTTCCTTTCTCCTTCCCAGAGAACCATTATTTATTACAAAGATAGTTTTGAAAATTACTTCAGCAAAGCTGTCCACCACATTTAAAAATTCTAACCTCATCTCTATTCTTCCATACCCACAGTTCTTCACTCTTTCAAAAACAGGGAAGTGCTTTTTCAAATCCTTTCTTTGGCGCCATTCTTTTTTCACAGCATTCATTTTTAATTCATTTGTTGTTCTTTCCATTTAAATTGATGTGGTCACTATGTATACTGTTCTCCTGATTATGGCTACTTCATTTCAAATCAGTTCATATAATTCTTCCCACACTTCTTTATCATATTAATCATTTCTAGAAGTGCAGCAGTATTTCCTTACATTTATTTATCACAGCTTATTCAACCATACCCTCTTTGATGGGCATTTACTGTTTCCAGCTCTTTACTGCTGCATAAAGTACTGCTACAAATATTTTGTATGTATGATGCCCTTCTTTTTATGATTGACCTCTTTGTGTCATATATCTAGCAATGGCATCTCTGGGACAATAGATATGCACATTTTAGTCACCTTCTTCCCATAATTCCAAATTACTTTTCAGAATGTTTAGCTCAATCCACAGTTCCACCAGCAGTATCACCCGGACTACTGCAATGACTTCCTGATGGGTTATTCTTCCCCATGCTGATCCATCCTCCATATAGCTGCCAAAATGATTTCCCTAAAGTGCAGATATAACCATTCCACTCTACAACTCTACAAACTACAGTGGTTCTTTATGGTCTTCAAGATCTAAAGTAAACTCCTCTGTTCGGAATTTAAAACCTTTCGTAACATCTCTACACACCTATCTTTCCAGTCATATTATGTATTAGTAACCTTCATGTACGTTACAGTCTGACCAAACTGGCTTTATCTCCTAGTTCCATCATTTTTACATTGGGTATTTCCTGTCCCTGGAATCTACTCTGTCCTTACCTCCATGTCTTAGAAACTCCAGTTTCCTTCAGTCCTCAACTCAAGGGCTTCCTTTTATATGAAACCCATCCTGATTCTCATAGCTACTAGTGATTCACCTTCCCTCCCCCCATTCCCCCAAGTACCCCTGCCTCACAACCATCCTGTATCTATTTTATATATTCCTGTGCTCTGGTCCACTCTCTAAGAGTCAGGTCGCTCCATTTTGCCTTCTGCGTTCTAGGGGTGCTCTTGTAGGGTTTGGCGAACCTTTCTCTAATGTTATCAGCTCTTGCTACCATTGGTTGTATTTTCCCTGAGGTTAGTACCTCAGCATTTCATTTAACATCAATTATTTTTACAGAGGATATATGCTTTGAACCAATAACAAAAACAAAAGGACAAACTTTTCCTAACCCATTTCCCAAACCACATGTTTATATTCTTCCTTACCCCACCTCCATCTCTGGAGTGAGGGGTAATGAGTTCACATTTAGCTATGTTTTTATGTGATATTTATCCCATCATTGTTCAAATGCATTATGTCAGTTGGGTCCTTGTCTCAGCTAATGCTGGGTAGGTTCTGAAGGCCATTCCTTATCCTTACTGAAGCTGAGCTGCCTAAAAACACTCAGACTTTAGGACACTGGGATGCTGGGAAATCAGGATGCTCATTCCTTTGAGCTTTCAAAACTCATAAAGTTGGGGGTCTCCAATAGTTTTAGCTAAAATGGAAAAGAATAAATGTTAGTAGGCCATACATTGAGAGACAATATTGGCTCTCACTGGATGTGGTTAGCAAAGGAGATGCTGAGGAGACTTAGGTCAGGAGTATGATCATGGGTACCTTTTTAATAATGATACCAGCTTGCATTTATATAGTCCTAAAGGCTTACAAAACACTTTGTAAACATAATTTCATTTCCTTTGCATAGGAAGTAGGTGCTTTTATTGTCCTCATTTTATAGTTGAAACTGAAGTACAGAGATGTTAAGTGACTGACCCAGGGTCATATAGTTTATAAATGTCTGAAGCTAGACTTGGACTCAGGTCTTCTTGACTCCAGGTGCAGAATTTCTCCTTCTAGTTGCCTTTTGCAGGTATTTCTAGTTCTAGTTCTGTAGTCAACATTATAGTATGCATAGTGAACTTGAACCACTTTTAAAATGACTATGCTCAAAAATTTCTAAGGCATTTTTATTACATAGCATCACCATCTTTCTGGAAGCAGATGTTCTTTTATGAGAAGAAATCTCATCAGAGGCTTTTGGTCACGGACCAGTCTCCACTACTTTCCTATATATGTACTCAATGACAATAACTTTCACCTTCATCGTTGTATGCCCAGAGCTTGGCATTGGCGCCATTGTTTAATTTATGCTTATTGATTGATTGATCTGGCTAATATAAAGGGGATTGCACATGCACATACATGGCAAACATGTATGTACACATACATGCACATGTGGGTGTACACACATTGCTCAATATGTTGGTGTGATATAAGACTTTGTGATGGTATTTGTGTATCAGCAGACCTGTACAGGGTCACAGAGTTGGTGGCTGCCTACATGTTGTGCCTTGAAAGAGTCCCAAACACCTGCCTCACTCCAATAGCTTCCCTTTCACCACCACTTTAACCCTTGAAATTCCCGCCAGAAGGGATCCTCCTTTATATTACTACACTATTCCTGGAAAGTCTACTGTTAAAATGCAAGTCACCTGGGTAAGTAACATGTTAATACATTATCTTTACATTACCAGAGGGAGTAGTGACTACCTAGGAAAAAGAGTTTGCTGACTTGGATTATTATTGACCTTTTCTCACGTGTACCTATTGGCTTTTTGACTAGATATAAGTTCCTTAAGGCTAAATAAGGTATCTCCCAGGCAGGGACGTTTGTACAAGCTCCCAAACTGTTAAATTTTCATTGTGAGAATTACATTTCAGAAACTGGCAAATGCTACAAATCAGGGATTGATTTATTGTTTTGTGGATTATCAAAAGTAAAGGAGAAAATGCTAATAGCGCAGATTAAACTTAAAAGTATGTTGTGCACCAAGATGGTGTAGGAGAGAAGTACTCAGCCAAGCTCTCCCGATATTCCCCTCCAAACAACTTAAAAATAATGCCTCACATGGAATTCTGGAATGACTGAGCCAACAAAAGCTCAGATGAGACATTCTTCCAGCCCAAGAAAACACGGAAGGTCAGAAAGAGAGATCTGGATATGAGGGAGGAGGTTGACCTGAAATTCATGTGATGAAACATTAATGGTGGGAGTAGGAGGCAGTGACAGAAGTAGCAACATCTTTGGGAGCTCTTAAGTCAGAGATGGTAAGGGAACCTGGCAGTTGAGGAGGAGAAGATTGAGAAGGGACCTCCTCATCCTCCCATGCTGGGAACAGAGCTCAGCATTAACATGAAGTTGCAAATCAAGAAATGTAGTGGAAAATGAGCAAACAGCAATAAAAAAGAACCTGACCACAAAAATTATTATGGTCATAGGATAGATCTCAAGATACAAATCCAGAGGAAAATAATGAGGTCGAAACAACTACAAGTAAAACTTCCAAGAAAAAAATGCAAATTGAATACAAGCCCAACAAGAATTCCTGGGAGAGTTCAAAAAGGATTTTCAAAATCAAATAGGAGAGGTAGAGGAAAAATTAGGTAAAAAAAATGAATGTAAAGAAATTATGAAGACACAATTAAAAGAGCTTGTTAAAAGAGGCATGAAATAACTGATGAAATCTCTAGCCCCTTATGTGAGAAATAAAAGACAGGGGCATGGTAGAGACAGATGAGACCTGGGGGACAAAGCCTGAGTGTATGTAACTACACTCCTTCCATAAGGTAGGAGAAAGCAGATAAGACAGAATACTTTCCACACTACTGCCTATTTACTACTACCAGGCTGACTAGTAGAATTTTACTAGATGGGATCCTCCTTAATCTTCATATGAATTCTTGGAACTCCTTTCTAAAACATAGTATTGACCAATGAACCCAGTCCTTATGAGCATGTGCAAGGTGCTTGACTGATACAATACTCATGTAGATTTGGGAGCACATAGAGATGTTCTATAGATCATTTTTATCTACTAAACATGTGATGAATCTGATCATTTCTGTCACTTTTATTATATATTGATGGTCTGTACTCCAAAAACATTCTGCAACTGCACAACTGCAAATAGGTATTCCTGTTTCTTCACAAATTTGAGTGTCAATTAATTACTTCTTGAGTTGATTTTTCATTATCTTGAGTTGATTTTTCCTTGTTGTTTAAATTGCATCTCTTATGATTATTAGTGAGGTTGGAGATTTTTCCAAGTGATTACTTATAATTTGAAAATTATCTGCCCATAGACTTTAACCATATGTCATGTGTGTGTGCATTTGTGTGTGCATGTGTATTTCTGCTAATAAGATGCACTTTTAAAATGTCAAAAAAAAAGAGGCATGAAAAATATTGAAGAAAAGGAAGGGCAGATCAAAGAAGGCAGTGGTCAGAAACAAAACAGAATTTAGAGGAAGGACAGGATAAAAAAGAGAGAGAAGAATACACAGAAGAAAATAGGATAGAGGGAAATAAAGTTAGTAATCATAACTGTGAAAGTAAATAGGATGAACTTACCTAAAACCAGAAACAAATTGTAGGATGGATCAGAAACCAGAAACTAATAATATTATGTTTGCAAGAAACACAGTCAAAACAGACACATGCCAAGTTAAAATAAGGGGATGGAGGAGAATCTATTATGCTTCAGGTGAAGTCAAAAAGGCAGAGGTGACAATCATGATCTCAAAGCAAAATCAAAAATAAGTCTAATTAAATGGGACAAACTAGGAAACTACAACCTGCTAAAAACAAACCAACCTATAGACAATGAAATAACATCAATACTAAAAATATATGCACCAAATGGCATAACATCCACAATCTTTTTTTAATTAATTAATTTTAAGTTTTCAACATTCATTTCCACAAAATTTTGAGTTCCAAGTTTTCTCCCTATCTCTCCCCTCCCCCCAACCCCAAACACCACCAGTATTCTAATTACCCCTACCATCAATCTGCCCTCCCTTTTAACATCCCTTCTTTCCCTTATCCCCATCTTCTCTTTTGTCCTGTAGAGCAAGATAAATTTCTATACCCCATTACCTGTATTACTTATTTCCCAGTTGTATGCAAGAACAAAAAACAATTGTTTTTAAAACTTTGAGTTCCAACTTCTCTTCCTTTCTCCCTCCCCACTCATCCCCATTGAGAAGGCAAGCAATTCAATACAGGCTATATATATGTGTAGTTTTGCAAATGACTTCCATAATAGTCATGTTGTGTAAGACTGACTATATTTCCCTCTATCCTATCCTGCTCCCCATTTCTTCTATTCTCTCTTTTGACCTTGTCCCTCCCCAAGAGTATTTATTTCTAATTTCTCCCTCCTCCCATTGCTCTCCCTTCTATCATCACCCTCCACCCTGCTTATCCCCTTCTCTCCCATATTCCAGTATTGTAAGATAGGTTTTCATACCAAAATGAGTGTGCATTTTATTCCTACTTTGAGCCAAATGTGATGAGAGTAACCTTCACATTTTTCCCTCTCACCTCCCTGCTATTTCCCTCCATTGAAAAGTCTTTTTCTTGCCTCTTTTGTGAGAGATAATTTGCCCCATTCCATTTCTCCCTTTCTCCTCTCAATATATTCTCTCACCCCTTAATTTTATTTTTTTAGATATGATCCCTTCCTACTCAATTTACTCCCCTGTGCGCTCTCTCTCTCTCTCTCTCTCTCTCTCTCTCTCTCTCTCTCTCTCTCTCTCTCTCTCTCTCTCTCTCTCTCTCTCTCTCTCTCTTTCTCTCTCTCTCTCTCTTAATCCCACCAATTACCCAGATACTGAAAGAAGTTTCAAGAGTTACAAATAGTGTCTTTCCATGTAGGAATGTAAACAATTCAACTTTAGTAAGTCCCTTATGATTTCTCTTTCTTGTTTAGCTTTTCATGCTTCTCTTCATTCCTGTGTTTGAAAGTCAAATTTTCTTTTCAGCTCTAGTCTTTTCATCAAAAATGTTTGAAAGTCCTCTATTTCATTGAAAGACCATTTTATCCCCTGAAGTATTATACTCAGTTTTGCTGGGTAGATGATTCTTGGTTTTAATCCTAGTTCCTTTGATTTCTGGAATATCATATTCCATACCCTTTGGTCCCTTAATGTTGAAGCTACTAGATCTTGTGTTATCCTGATTATATTTCCACAATACTCAAATTATTTCTTTTTAGCTGCTTGCAATATTTTCTCCTTGGTCTGGGAACTCTGGAATTTGGCTACAATGTTCCCAGGAGTTTCTCTTTTTGGATGTCTTTCTGGAGGTGATTGGTGGATTCTTTCAATATTTATTTTGCCCTTTGGTTCTAAAATATCAGGGTAGTTTTCCTTTATAATTTCATGGAAGATGATATCTAGGCTCTTTTTTTGATCATGGCTTTAGGTAGTCCCAATAATTTTTAAATTGTCTCTCCTGGATGTTTTCCAGGTCAGTTGTTTTTCAATGAGAAATTTCACATTATCTTCTATATTTATTTTGGATGTTTGGGATACAGAAGCATTGACTTTTATGTCTTTCCTTGATGGTAAGCATCTGAAAGGATGGGAGAAGATATCTGTTCACCAAGGAAGTAACCTTCTATAGTCTTATGTTTTCCCCATTTTGGGGGCATTTTCCAGACCAGTTACTTGACTTTTGGGTTCTTTGTCCAGAGTAGGTATATTTTGGGGATCTGTAAGATCTCAGCTCCTCCAAGGTGGCACAATCAAGCCTGTACACTTCTCTGGGAGCAACAAGAAACTTTTGTTCCCAGAATCTGGGAGCAGTAGAGTTTCCTCCCCCAACCACCTTGCCTTCAGTTCCACCAAGCCAGAACTGGGGGCTGAGATTCAGATGAGCTACTCAATTCCCCCAAGGGCTTTAGGCAGGGGCAGGGCCACCACTCAGTGTGAGATTAAGATCAGCTTCAGCTACCTGAGGCCAGAGCTGTGGGGATACCCTGTTCCCTTCTCAGCCAGCTGAAAAAACCCTCTCACTGACTTTTGGCACCTTTGAGTTGAAGGATCTACACTGCCACTGGAGATTCTGTCCCTGAAGCCTGCTCAGTCCTGCTCCTCTTGGTGCTGTGAGGTCAAGGCTGGACTGTGCTCTGCTCCATATCCCATGCAACAGACCTTTTCTGTTGGCCTTTCAGATCACCCTGGGCTAGAAATCTCTTTCACTCCATTGTCCTGTGGCTTCTGCTGCTCTAGAATTTGTTGAGAGTCTTTTTTTACAGATATTTTATGGGCTGTGGGGGAAGAGCTAGTGTATATGCATCTTTCTACTTTGCCATCTTGTCTCTGCTCTCCAACATCCAAATTCTTAAAGGAAAGTTAAATGAATTATAGGAGGAAATAGAAGGTAAAACTATGCTAGTGGGGATTACAACTTTATCCTCTCAGAAATAAATAAATTTAACCATAAAATAAATAAGAAAAAATCAAGAAGATGAATAGAATCTTAGAAAAGTTAGATACGATAAACCTCTGGAGAAAACTAAATGGGAATAGAAAGGAGTATACTTTTTCTCAGCAGTTTATAGCACCTTCACAAAAACTGGCCATGTATTAGGGCACAAAAACCTCACAATCAAATGCGGAAAAGCAGAAATATTAAATGCACCCCTCTCAGATAATGATACAATAAAAATTACATTTAACTAAAAGCCATGGAAGCATAGATTAAAAGCTAATTGAAAACAAAATAATCTAAGTCTACAGAATAAATAGGTTAAAGAACAAATCATAGAAACAAGCAACAATTTCATGGCAACATGACAAGACAATGGCAGCATTCCCAAAGTTGCAGGATACAGCCAGAACAAAAGGTAGGGGGAAATTTATTCCTCACAATGGATACATAATGAAAGAGAAAGAATAGAGTAATGAATTGAGCATGTAAATAAAAAACTAGAAAAAGAACAAATTTAAAATCCCCAATTAAGCACCAAAATAGAAATCCTGAAAATCAAAGGAAAGATTAATAAAACTGAAAGCAAAAAAAAACCCCAAAAACCCCACAACCATTGAATTAATAAATGAATCCATGAGCTGATTTTATAAAAAAAAAAAAAATCCAAATCAAATAGATAAATCATTGGTTGATAAGATTTTTAAAGAAAAGAAGAAAATCAAATTACTAGTGTAAAAAATAGAATGGCTGAATGTGCTCCTGATGAAGATGAAATAAAAGCAATTAAGACTTTTTAGTCATGTCTGACCCTGTGATCCCATTTAGAATTTTCTTGGCAAAGATACTGGAATGGTTTGTCATTTCCTTTTCCAACTCATTTTGCAAATAAGTGAGGAAACTGAGACAGACAAGATTAAGTGATTTGCCCAGGGTCATGCAACTAGTACATATCTGAGGTCAGATTTAAACTCAGAAAGATGAGTCTTCTTGACTCCAGTTTTGACACTTTATTCACTGAACCACCTAGCTGCCCTTTTACCCAATTATATACTAGTAATATTGACAATCTTAGTGAAATGTATGAATATTTACAAAAGTATGAACTATCCAGTTCAACAGAAGAGGAAATAGAATATTCAAATAACTCTATCTTAGAAAAAGAAATTGAATAAGCCATCAATGAGCTCCCCAAGGAAAAATTCCCCAGGCCCAGATAGACTCATGAATGAATACTACCAAACATTTAAGGAACAACTAATCCTGATACAATTTAAACTACTTGAAAAAATAGATAAAGTAGTCCTATTGGATTACTTCTGTAATGCAAATATGGTTTTGACAGCTAAACCAGGAAGAGTAAAAACAGAGAAAAGAAAACTATAGGTCAATTTCCTTAATGAATATTGATGAATATTTTAGAATAAAATAGCAGCAAGGAAATTATAGAAATATATCACAAAGATCATACATTATGACCAGGTAAGATTTATATGAGGAATACAGACCTAGTTAAATATTAGAAAAGCTATCAGCATAATTGAACATATTAATAACAATAAAAATTAAAATAATATGATTATATCAATAGATGCAGGAAAATCCTTTGACAAAATATAATAACCATTCCTATTAAAAATACTAGAAAGTATCAATTAAGCCTTTCTTAGAATGATAAATAGTATATATCTACAACCAAAAGCAAACATTATCTGTAATGGAGATAAACTTGAAGCCTTCCTAGTAATATCAGGAGTGAAGCAAAGATGTCCATAATCACCATTATTATTCAATATTGTATTAGAAATGATTGCTATAGCAATAAGACAAGAAAAAGAAATTGAAAGAATAAAAATAGGCAATGAGGAAACAAAACTATTTTTCTTTACAGTTGACACAATGGTATTCTCTAAGTATTTAGAGAACCCCAAATCATCAACTAAAAAACTAGTTGAAACAATAACTTCAGGAAAGTTGTAGGATATGATATAAATCCACATAAGTCATCAAGATTTCAGGATAGTGACAACAACCCTTCAGGAAGAGATAGTAAGAGAAATTCCACTTAAGATAACTGCAGAAAATATAAAATACTTGAGAGTCTACCTTTCAAGACAAACCCAGGGATTATATGAACACAATTACCAACAGTTGCTCATGGATAGATTGAGTCATTACAATTAAAAAGACAATTCTACCTGAATTAATTTACTCATTCAGTACCACACAGATCAAACTATCAAGGAGTCATTTCATACAGCTAGAAAAAAATAGTCACAAAATTCAACAGGAAGAATAAAAGGTCAAGAATATAAAGTGAATCAAGGGGAAAAAATGTTAAAGAAGGTAGCCTACCAGTTCTATATTTCAAAATATATTACAAGATGGTAAAGATCAAAATAACCTACTTCTGGCTAGGAAACAGAGTGGTGAATCAGTGGAATGGTCAAGTACACAATACATAGCACCAAATGACCATAGTTATCTAATTGATAAATCTAAAGATCTAAGATTTTGGACAAGAAGTCACTTTTTGACAAAAATTTCTGGGAAAACTGGAAAACAGTTTGGCATAAACTAAGCATGGACAAACATCTCACATTGCATCCCAAAATAAGGTCAAAATGGACAAATGATTTAGACGTAAAGGGTGATATCATAAGCAAATTAGGGGAGCATGGAAAAATGGTCCTGTCAGAATTATGGATAAGGGAAAAATTTATGTCCAAACAAGAGAGAGAGGGGGTTATGAGAAGTAAAATAGATAATTTTGATTACATGAAATTAAAAATCTTTTGGACAAACAGAACCAATGCAGCCAAAAAGTAGAAAGAAAAGATAAAACTGTGGGGGGGGGGGGGCATTTCTCTGATAAAGGTCTAATTTCTCAAATATTTAGGGAACTGAGCCAAATTTGTAAAGATAAGAGCCATTCCTCAGTTGGCAAAGAAGAAGAAATCAAAGCTATCAATAGTCACATGAAAATATGCTCTAAATCACTACTGATAAGAGAAATATAAATTAAAACATCTCTGAGATACCACTTCATAGCCATCAACTTGGCTACATGACACAAGAGGGAAATGACAAATTCTGGAGGGCATGTGGAAAAAATTGGAACACCAATGCACTGTTGATGGAATTCTTAACTTATCCAATCACTTTGGAGAACAATTTGGAACTATGTCCATAGGGCTATAGAACTGTTGATACCCTTTGATCCAACAGTACTCCTCCTAGGTTTGTATGCCAAAGAGATCAAATAAAAGGACTTGTTTTTTTTACAAAAATATGTATAGCAACTCTTCTTTGTGGTGGCAAAGAATTAGAAATTGAGAGAATTTTCATCAGTTGAGGAATGGCTGAATAAGTTGTGGTATATGATTGTGATGTAGAATACTATTGTACTATAGGAAATGACAAGCAGTATGGTTTCAGAAAAACCTGGGAAGACATATGAACTGATGTAAAGTGACGTAAGCAGAACCAGGAGAACATTATACACAGTGACAGCAATACTATAATGATGAACAACCGTGAAAGACAACCAATCAAGACAACCATTCAAGACGATTCCAAAGGACACATGATGAAAAATGCTATCCACCTCTAGAGAGAAAGAATCAATGAAATCTGAATACAGATTGAATGCAGGACCAAGGGATGTTCTAGGGTGAGAAGGTCACAGGTGCTGAAAGAACTTCCAGGATAAGAAGGCAGTTAAGTTAAGTCTTGCCCAAGATCATGTGACTATAAATGGTAGAGATGGGATTTGAACTTAGGTCACCTACTTTCGAAGCCATGGAGCCTCCTCTGCATACCCCAATCTTTACTAGCTTCTCTGGACTATTATAATTGGTATCGAATTGTCCTAAATTTGTAGCAGCAAGGTAGTGCAGTGGATAGACTGCTGGAGCTGGAGTCAGGAAGACTCATCTCCCTGAGTTCAAATTTAATTTCAGATAATTGCTAACTGTGTGGCCCTGGCCAAGTCACTTAACCCTGTTTGCCTACATTTTCTCATCTGTAAAATGAGCCGGAAAAGGAAATGGCAAACCATTCCAGCGTCTTTGCCAAGAAAACTCCAAATGGGGTCATGAAGAGTTTGGATATGAATGAAATTACTCACAACAATTTTCCTCAGTATTTTAGCTTTATTTCCCTACCTGATCGGAGAGGCTTACCCTCCTTTTGTATCTTCCATACTACTGGGTACAAAGGTTGTGATTAACAAATATCTGCTGAGTGCATGAGTGATGGAGGGAGCTGCTGGAAATGCCCTTTATACACTTGGCAATTTTCTGCTGGGCTCCTTCCTAGGAAAGCCATCTAGGGCTTGTAGTTACTTGCTAGTGTTGGTTTATATAGGAGTTTAGGCGATGGTTCAGGATGGCAAAAATAATGGTTGAGTCAACCAGTCTTGGGACTAAAGAACCTTTCCTTCAGTCCATGGACTGAGGTAATGTCATCTCAAGAGGGAAGATCTGAGCTTGGACTCTAGGGCTGCTAGGTAGGTGGAGTAAGTGGCTGCCTATGAAACATGACTTGAGGGAAACTGAAGGCCTTCCTGTCCAAAAACATCTGTCATTTCTGACCCAACCCTTTTCCCTTACCTGGTAGGGGAGTCAGAGTAGGTAGAGAGTCACTACTAGATCGAGTAGTAAGTAGGCAGTCAAGGTGAGGTAATATTATTGCAAAAAAGCCACTGTTAAAATGAAATCAGGTCAAGTTGTAAAAAGCATTTATGAAAGTACTGAAGATAAACAAAATGGCAGAATCAGTTTGACTTGAAGGAGCTCACCATGTAATAGGGGAGACAGCATGTGAATAACTACGTACAAACAGAATATAGTCAAGATAAATTAGAGATAATCTCTCAGGGAGTACACCAGCACCGAGGGATATTAAGAAAGACTTCTTTCAGAAAATTAGATTTTTAACTGAGGCTTGAAGGAAGAAGCCAGGGAAATCAGGAGTCAAAGGAGGTTGGGTGGGATGCGCTGGATGAGGAGATGGAATGCCTGGGATACAAGATGCAGCCTCTATAGGAAGGCAGAGATGGGTGGGACATTGAGTCATGGTGAAGTAGAGCTACGTAGATGACATTGCACTTTTTCCTAGGCTTGGACTTCTGAAATAACCCAAGGGAATCTGTACATTCCTGTGTGTGGGGTGATACTACTTGCTCCCTCCTACATCTTCCTTTAAGGAAGCTGCAGGGACAGATAA
This sequence comes from Bettongia penicillata ogilbyi, assembly GCA_023548195.1. Classification (NCBI taxonomy): domain Eukaryota; kingdom Metazoa; phylum Chordata; class Mammalia; order Diprotodontia; family Potoroidae; genus Bettongia; species Bettongia penicillata. The sequence goes on along the minus strand of JAJHZJ010000447.1, from coordinate 3,853,582 downwards.
GGAACTCAGCATCTCCCCCGAGATAACTCTGAAGATGTTCCCAGGGTCCTCTTTCTCTGTTGTTAATATTGACCAATAAGTTTCATAGAAACATGTGACCTTGGTGAATTGGTGAGGTCTCCTAGTGCCTTCTGAGTCTATTACAATCAAGGTATGCTGGCCTGATTTTGCAGTTCCTGGAACACAACATTTCATTTCTCATCTCCATGCTTTTTCAATGGCCCTCCTCCTCCCTCTGGTTCTCTGGTCCTTCACTTGGACCTCTTAGTTTCCCTAGGCTTCTTCGAAACTCAATTCAAACACTGTCTTCTTCAGGATGCCTTTCTTCTCCCTCTCCCCTCCCTCTGTACCTCACCCCGCATCAGCCTTCTCCTTTTCAATTTACCTTTATCCATTCTGAAGATATCTTGGATGTACCTATTGACATGGTGTTTCTCCTGTTAGAATGTTCCTTGAGGGCAGTGGCTATGTTTTTGCCTCTCTTTGTATCCCCAGTGCTTAGCACAGTGCCTGGTGTACATGGTAAGTATTCAATGAATGCTTCTTGATTGACTGACTGCCTGACTCCTGGCTGGGAAGGGCTGCTTATGTCATGCTTACTATCTGGGAGTAAAGATTATTCGGTCACCAGATATGCAACATTTACCCGAATGACCTTATCCTGTTTGACATAGGAAATGCTTTCTCTATTTCCTCATTCTTAAACCTTCCAGGAGTCTTCATGAACCATATTGTGAACTCCACCCTGTGCTCAATTTTTCCTTCTTTCTTTCTCCGCTCTTTGTAGCATCTTGAAGTGTTCCTCTTTTGGGAGTTTTCCCTCCCCAGGGGAGACCATTGGCTCCCTCTGTATCCACAAGATACCTGGGCATATGCAGGCATACCTCATTTTATTGCATTTTGCTTTATTGCATTTTGCAAATATCGTACTTTTTTCTTTTTTACAAATTGAAAGTTTGTGGCAGGCCTGTGTCGAGCAAAGTGCCATTTTTCCAATAGTTTGTGCTCACATTGTGTCTCTGTGTCATATTTTGGTAATTAAGTATTTCAGACTCTTTCACTATTATTATATCTGTTGTGGCTATCTGATAGGCAATCTTTGATGTTACTATTTTAGTAATTTTTTTAGGGTGTCACAAACAGCGCCCATATAAGATGGTAAATTTAATCAATAAATGTGTGCGTTCTGACCGCTCCATAGATCAACCATTCTCACCTCTATCCCTCTCCTCGGGCCTCCACCTTCCCTGAGATACAACAAAATTGAAATTAGGCCAGTTGATAACCCTACAATACCCTCTAAGTGTCCAAGAGAAAGAGGAGTCAATTTATGCAGCAAATTTTATTGTTTTAAGAAATTAGCACAAATCAACCCAACCTTCAGCAATTTCCACCTTGAACAGTCAACAGTCAGCAACATTGAGGAAACACCCTCCACTAGCAAAAAGGTTACAAGTCACTGAAGGCTCAGATGATGGTTAGCGTTTTCTAATAATAAAGTATTTTTTAACTAAGGTATGTACATTTTTTTAAAGAGATAATACTATTACACACTTAAGAGTAATAGTATAACTTTTATATACGTTGTGAAACCAAAAAATTAATCTGATATGCTTTGTTGCAACATTCACTTTGTTGTAATGTTCTGAAACAGAACCTACAATATCTCCAAGGTATGTTATCAAGGCTTATGCTCTTGCCCCACTGCAGTTTCCAGGGTGTTGAAACCAGTGGAGCAGGTGCTGACCTAGAAGTCCATCGAAAGGCCTGAGGTCAGGGGCATTAACTGGTACTCCCACAAAGCAGAGAGACCTTATTTTGAATGAGAAAGCCACAAAGGCAGCAGAGGGTTGGAGGTGTGTGTCTATAGCTGCAGGTCTGTGAGATGTTTATTAGTCGGTAAGCATTTATTAAATGCTCACTGTGTCAGGCACTATGCTAAGCGCTAGGGAGACAAAGAAAGACAAAAACACAATCTATTTTCTCAAGAGGCTTACATTCTAGTATAGGAGACAAGAGGAAAATAGGTAGGGATGTACAGGATATGTAGAGTAGATGGAAGGGAACCTAAAAGAGGAAGGCATGAGTGTATATGTGTCTATATGTTTGTGTATGTGTGAGAGAGAGGAGAGAGAGGGAGGGGAAGGGGGAGAAGAGAGGCAGAGAGAGACAGAGACAAAGAAAGAGAGGGAGAGAGGGAGAGGGAGAGGGAGACAGAGACCGAGAGAGAGACAGGGAGAGGGAGGGGGGAGGGAGAGAAAGAGAGAGAGACAGACAGACAGACAGACACAGAGACAGACAGAGACAGAGACAGAGAGAGAGACAGGGAGAGGGAGTGGGGGAGGGAGAAAAAGAGAAAGAGAGAGAGAGAGAGAGAGAGAGAGAGAGAGAGAGAGAGAGAGAGAGAGAGAGAGAGAGAGAGAATGGAAGCTTCTCCATTAGATTATAAATTCCTTAAGCACAGGGTCTCTCAACCCAGAACCTCATACATGCAGTAGGTGCTTAATAGATGTTTCTTGGTTGATTGATTTTAGAATCAATATCATAGGATTTAATACTAGTTTCCAACTTGGAGAGCATTTTTTTCCAAGCCCCCCTTTTTATAGATGAGGAAATAAAGGCCCCAAAGGGTGTAGCAGTCACTTGCTCAGGGTGAGTCTGACCACCTATAAAGCAGAGCTGGGGTTTGAACCCAAGTCCCTTCCCAACTGCAGATCCTGCACTTAAAATATTGTTCCCTTGGAGTCAGGAGAGCTCTGGGTTAAAATTCCATCCTGGACATTTGCTAATTGCTGGGCCTTCCTCTACCGTTGTCAAAATTTCCTTTGACAACCACCACAAAAGGTAGAATTGAGTTGGGCCATGAAGGATTGGGGGTTGGTGGCGCAATTCGGAGAAAAAGAGTTTTGCCATAACTTTGACTGTCCCCCCATACGCACCTCTTCTGTCCCTTCCCCAACAACAGACCCTTAGTTGTTCTGGGACAAAGGTCTGACAAGTGTGGCTTCTGCTGTGGTCTGGCTCTGGAGAAGCTTGTTTCCCCAATCTGAAAGCTTGGCACCCCTCTTCTTCCTCCCCCATTTCCAGACATCAGGGATTTGGTAGAGGAGAAGAAGAGCAAATATAGCACTCCTCCTCACCCCACTGTGCTGGAGTGAGAAATATGTCCATTCTAGAACTGTCATATAGCTGGAGTCAGGAAGATCTGAGTTCAAATTTTACCTCAGACACTTGATACCCACTAGCTGTGTGACCTTGGGCAAGTCACTCAACCCCAATTGTCTCATTCTGGGTCATCTCCAGTCATCCTGATGAGTATCTGGTCACTGGATTCAGATGGTTCTGGAGGAGAAGTGAGGCTGGTGACCTGCACAGCCATCCCTCATTCAAAACAAAGTCAAGTGCAAGTCATGTCATTATTTCTCTGATGGCATGGTCTTCTTCTGCAACGAAGGATGAACACATGCACACAGAGTAAGAGCTACCTAAATACTTATTTCCCTTTCTGCTGTGGAGGTTCTACAACTGCTTGCCTGAGATTTTTCCAAGGGGATTCCTGCTCAGGACAAGATGACCTCACAGGTGCTTCCTACCTCTGAGAATTTGTAAATCTCCCTGAAATTCAAATACTGTGATCCATTTTAACTGTGAGCACCTGTAGAGAGGCAGCCTAAGATAGCACAATGTGCATTGGGTTTGGAATCAGAGCTATAACTGTAACTATCTATCTTAGCTTGGATAAATCAAGACTTCTTTGAAACTCAGTTTTCCCATCTGTAAAATGAGAAGCTTGAACCAACTGGCCTCTCACTTTCCTTCTAGCTCTAAACCTGGGATTGTATGTGATTAATATTTCTTAAATGTTGTTGTAGAGAACAGATCTCAGAGGCAGGAAGTCCTGAGTTCAAATTCTTCCTCTGACACATACAGGCAGTGAGATACTCAGCAAATCATTTTACCTCTCTACCCTGGGCAACTCTCTTAAGGTTATAAATGGCAAATGAGGCCCTAATCTGCATAGGTGGAGAAAGTCCCTTGCTAGGAATCCTTTATACTGACAAAATCATGGTTGGTTAAAAAAAATAATAATTAAAAATTATGTAGAAGGCAAGTGACTAGGTTCAGTCTGGATGAGTGAGGGGAATGTAGAGGTAAGGGATGAATGAGTTAGAGGGCATTAAGTTCTTACTATATGTAAACCACCACATTAAATTGTCATTCTGTCATTTTTCAGTTATGTCTAACTCTCCATGACTCCATTTGAGGTTTTCTTGGCAAAGATATTGGACTGGTTTGCCATTTCCTTCTCATTTTACAGATGAGGATACTGAGGCAAACAGGGTTAAGTGACTTGTCCAGGGTCATCAGTATACATCTAGTAAACGTCTGAGGCCAGATTTGAACTCAGGAAGTTGAGTCTTCCCAAATTCAGGACCAGCGCCCTACCCACTGTGCCACCTAGGTGCTCCTTTTTGGTTATTATTGTTCAGCCATGGCTGACTCTCTGTGACCCCATTTGGAGTTTTCTTGGCAAACATACTGGAGTGGTTTGCCATTTCCTTCTCCAGCTCATATTACAGATGCCTAGATATGAGTTATCTTCCCTTATTAGAATATAAGATCCCTGAGGGCATGAACTCTCTTCAATTTTTTTTAAATTCCCAGTTTTAAGCACCATACTTCGCACATAGCATGTACTTAATAAATCCTTCATTCATTTATTCACTCATTCATTCATTCATATCACTCTTGGCCCAAGAGAAGGGAATCTATAGCTCCTTCCCTTGAGTAGAGAGGTGTGGGAGAGAAGTATGAATGTTGAAAGTTGCGTATAATGTGACATCAGATGAGATCACTGTGTCTGTTGGATTTATTTGTTTTTCTTTGTTTTAAGGAAGGGTTCTTTGGTAGGGAAGAGTTCATATTGTGAAATGACTACAGTGTATAAATCAAAAGACTGATAAAACTTTTTTATAAATTTAAAGAAAGATCTGACAGCACCATCAGAGAGAGAGGAGAAAAACTCAAGATACAGAAAGGCACAATCATTTGTGGACATGGCCAAAATGGGGATCTTTTTTGCTTGAAAGGATTTTCTTTCTCTTTTTTTTCAGAAGAGGAAAAGAGAAAAAATATTTGTTAATTGCACAAAAAAAGAATGAATGGGTAGGATTTTAACAACAGAGACTGAGGGATGGACAGGATGATCTAGGGGAATCTGCAGCCTCAATGACTCTGGGCAAAAGTACAATGCGAGAAAAGATACGGAGACGGGATGGTCAGTATCCCACTTCGGCTAGAGCCTTGGCTAAATGGGGAAAAAATTTGAGATAAAGCTGTAAGGGTAGCTCAGCCTTAAGATTCTGAAGGCCAAGATCCTGGTTTCAGGCTTCATTCATTGGGTGACTGAAGGATTTTGAGCCAGGGAATATTATGATCAGAGTTGCATTTCAGGAAATTTAATCTGCCAGGACAGTAGAGAGGTACCAGGGATAAGTGGATAGAGAAGCAGTCTTAGTGTCAGAAAGACTGGAATTCAAGTCTTGCCTCTGGGTGACCACAAGCAAGCCTCTTAATATCTCAGTGTCTAATGAAGCATTCTGAGATTGTAAACTATATAGGGGCATTATGGGCACTGTCAGGTAGGAGGATTTGGAAGTCAGAGATGCGAGGCAGGAAGACCAGTTAGGAAACAAATCTTCCTTTTGCATAGGCTTGAACTTGTGACGCTCTTGTGCAAAAATTTTCAGTGGCTCCCTATAGTGCTTACCCTCTTTTGTGGCATTCAAGGCCTCTATGATCCAGTACCACCTTATCTTCCCATGCTTTTCACGTTCGGCTCTCCTTAATCTCTGCATACCAGCCAAACTGGATTATTTTCTGGTCACTTAACATGACTTGTGCTCTCCTGTATTACCTTACACAGCTCTCAGTGTCAAAAATATCCTCCCCGCCCTTTGTGAATCATACCCACCCAATTTTTTTTGCATTTTATTCTTTTAAAAAATTTCATTACTTAATTATAACATGATTTTCTTTTTAAATTTCCAAATTCTCTCCCTGCTTTCCACTTTCTCTTATACTCACTGAGAAGGCAAGCAGAATGATATCAACCAGCAATACATGTGAAATCATGCAAAATATATTTCCATATTAATCATATCACAAAATCAAACAAAAAAACAGAAAAGAAAGTGAGAAAATGATATTTCAATTTACACTTAGAATTCATCAATTTTTTTCTGGAGGTTTATAACACTTTTTATCTTGAGTCTTTTGGAGTTGTCTTGGATCATTATATTGATCAGAGTAGCCACGTTTTTTACAATTCATCTTCATCACAATATCATTGTTTCTATATGCACAATGATCTCCTGGTTCTTCTCATTTCATTTCCCATCAGTTCATATAGGTTTTGCCAGGCTTATTTCCTAAACCCACCCCTCTCATAATTTCTTATAGCACAGTAGTACTCCTTCACAATCTTATGCCACAACTTGTTCAGCCATTCCCCCGTTGATGAGCATCTTCTCAATTTCTAATACTTTGCCACCACAAAAAAGGCTGCTATAAATATTTTTGTACAGATGGGACTCTTTTCTTTGGGATACAGATCTAGTAGCACTATTGCAGGGTGTACACAGTTTTATAGACTTTGGGGTGTAGTTCCAAACTGTTCTCCAAAATGATTGGACCAGTTCACAATTCCACCAAAAGTTTATTAGTATACTTATTTTCCCTCCTTCTCCAGCATTTGTCATTTCTGACAGATGCAAGGTAGTGCCTCAGAATTGTTTTAATTTGTATTTCTCTGATCAATACTGATTTAGAATATTTTTATATGACTATCGATAGCTTTGATTTCTTCTTCTGAAAAGTGCCTCCTTATATCCTTTAGCCATTTATCAATTGGGGAATGGCTCCTATATTTATAAGTTTGATTCAGTTCCCTATATATTTGAGAAATATATGTATTTTTATCAGGAAAACTTTTTTTAATGTAACTTCATTTTCATGGTACCTATTATAAAAATGTAGTTTTCCTAATTATCTCTTTTAATTAGGACTGTTTTGGCTTTTGATTTTTTCCTTTTTATTTTTTTGCTTCACCTAAATCATAATAGATTCCTCTCCAGCCCTTTATTTTAACTCTCTGTGTGTCTCTGTTTCAAGTATATCTCTTGTAAATAACATATTGTTAGATGCTGACTTCTAATCTGCTCTGCTGTCTACTCCCATTTTATGAGTGAATGCCTCCTATTCACATTCACAGTTATGATTCCTGTGTATTTCCCTCTATCCAAATCCCCCCTTATCTTTTTTTCTCTCTCTTTTTATCCTCTTGCTCTTCAAAAGACTGTTTTGATTTTGACCACTTCCTCCCTTAATTTACCCTCCTTTTTATCATTACCTCCCTTTTCTCTTATCCCCTTCCCCTCTTATTTCCTTATTGGGTAAGATGGATTTCTACATCTAATTGAATATGTATATGTAAATTTTCCTCTTTAAATCAATTACAATGAAATTGAGGTTCAAATATTGTCCACCCCACCATTTTCTCTCTACTATAGAAACTCTTCCTTGTAAGCCTCTTTTATGTGAGAGAACTTTCCCTATTCTACCTTTCCCTTCTCTTATCTCCCACTGTATCTCTCTTTCATTCTTTTGCTTGTTCATCTTTTTCGAGATTATCCCTATATAAAAGACTTACACTTATTCCTTTTGTCTAGATAGACTTCTTCTAATTGCCCTAATAATGATAAAGCTCTTAGGAGTTACATGTATCATCTTCCCATATAGGAATGTAAACCATTTAACCTTATTGAGTCTCTTATGAATACCTTTCTTTTACCTTTTAATGCTTCTCTTGAGTCTTGTGTTTGAATGTCATATTTTCTATTTAGCTCTGGTCTTTGCATCAGGAGTACTTGAACATACTCTATTCCATTAAATATCCATTTTTCCCCTGAAGGATTATTCTGGGTTTTGCTGGTTAGATTATTGGTTGTAATCTTAGCTCCTTTGTGTTCCAGAATATCATATTTCAAGCCCTCTCATCCTTTAATGTAGAAGCTGCTAAATCTTGTGTGATCTTGACTTTGAATTATTGAATTATTTCTTTCTGGCTGTTGCAGTATTTTCATCTTGTTCTGGGTGCTCTGGAATTTGGCTATAACATTCCTGAGATTTTCATTTTAGGATCTCTTTCAGCAGATGATTGGTGAATTCTTTCAATTTCCATTTTATCCTCTGAATGGAAGATGTCAGGGCAGTTTCCTTAATGATTTTTTGAAATATGATAAGCAGGCTCTTTTTTAAAAGTTGTAGCTTTTAGGTAGTCTAATAATTCTTAAATTATTTCTCCTCAACCTATTTTCCAGGTCAATTGTTTTTCTGGTGAGATATTTCACATATTCTGATATTTTTTTCATTTTTTTGACTTTGTTTTATTGTTTCTTGATGTCTTGTGGAGTCATTAGCTTCCACTTGCCCAATTCTAATTTTAAAGGAATTATATTCTTCAGTGAGCTTTTGTACCTTTGTTCATTTGGTCATTTGTGCTTTTTAAGGAGTTCTTTTCTTCAGTGAATTTTTGTGCTTCTTTTGCCTTTAGGCTAATTCTGTTTTTTAAGTTGTTATTTTCCTCAGTATTTTTTTAAGGGTAACCAACTTGTATTAGTTTCTCTTGAAAATGCAGACTAGGGAGAACAGAGGTCACTTAAATTGGTGACACATTTGCACTCTTGCAAAACAAGGAGCAAGATCCCTGGATGTAACCCAAACAGATGTAACCCCCTCCACACTAACCCTCCCCTTAAAACACATTCATTTAAATTGATCCAATTTCAACATATGCCCCAATGCCTCAAAAAGTTATAACTGCATCTAGAGAGATAAACATTTACTGACAAAATTAAGAAGATTATTAGTTCTGGCTCCTCAGTGTTCAGAAAAGGAAGGGGAAAAAAGTCAGGAGAATCATTTAATTTGCAAGGTTTTGTTTTTTTGTTTTTGTTACAGCAGGTATAGATCTGGAAGATTCTTCTCCCAAACAAGTCTGATACCCATGTGTTCAGTTTAGCAATGTGAAGAGACATTGGTTCTGGTGGTGAAGGAAAATCTGCCAGACAAGATCAGTCTGAATGAACGGATTTCTAGGCTTTGTGTTCATTTCTCCTTTGGTCCTGTCTCAAGAGGCTTTCCTCATGTCCTTCCCATGAAACTTGAGACCAATGGCTTTTTCATTCTTGCCCAAGACCTGGGAAAGGCCATTAAGAATGGCCCATCTACACTCATAGTCAGCAATAACTTGGGACTTTTCATTGATTTTTGTGGCCAGATCCTTCTGTGTCATTCCCTTGCTCTGCTGGCCCTGTTGAATTACTTTGCCCACTTCTAGAGTGACCCTGTTATGGTGAAGTTCCTCAGGCACTCGGTCCAGCTTGGCTGTGTTCTTTGTGATGGAATCACAGCCCATTTCCTGGAAGTCTCCACATCTTCTCCTCTTCTCTGAGTTGCTAAGATGGCTTACATGGACTTGGCCTGAGCCACTGTGAGCCCTTCTTGCACAGCACCGTCATGGTGTCCCATTTGCTCTTGGTCATAGCAGGGGTATGAGGAGAGAATCTCCACTCTTGAGGAAGCTGGACTCGGGGAGTAGCACAACACTCCTCACCCCTTGATCACTCACTACCCTCCTCTTTCTTCAATGTTTTTTGCATCTCTTTTTACCAAGATATTAATTTTTTTTTTCATAATTTTCTGGCATCATTTCCATTTCTTTTCCCAGTTTTCCTACTTTTTATCTCTTTCTTTACTCTTCCAGGAATGCTTGTAGACCTTGGGTCTAATTAACCTTTTTCTTTGAGGATTTGTTTATGGCTGTTTTCATGTTATTGTCTTCTTCTGAGTTTGTGTCTCGGTCTTACCTGCCATCACAATAGCTTTTTATGATCAAGTTACTTTTCTGTTGTTTGTACATTTTACCATTTTCATATTTGCCTATTTCTTGTTTTTCAACTTTTGGTTAAAGTTAGGCTTTGCTCACCAGAGAGTGAGGAGACACTGTCCCCAGTTTCAGACTTTTTCATGTTGCTATTTTCAGAGAGAGTTCAGGGAGTCTCAAGTTTTCAGTGCTTCTAAAGTGATGTGATTCGGGAACAGGTGTGGTCATTGCTCTCCTGGTCTGTGTTCTGGTTTTTACCTTGGAAGAGCCCTAGCTCCCCTGTAGCTGCACACACTAGCATTCCTCTTGGAGCTGGAACTGTGACCTAGAATAATTTAGGGGCAATAGAGTTACCAATCAGTGTCAACTGCACCCAGTGCAACTGTAATCTCTTTCTGTATTCTCTTTCTGACTAGTTGTCCAATCCTGCTTACAGTTTCCAGACAAAGAGCTCCCGAAGATGCTACTGCTGTTGCTGTGCCACCTCCTAGTCCTACCTCTGATGTGCCTGCTCTACTCTTGGCTGGCTCCTACCTCAGTGTCACAGACCTCCCCTGCCTACCTCCCAAGTTGTTTTAGGCTGGAAAAATGTCTCACTCTGAGCTTTTGTTGGTTTTGCTGCTCCAAAATTTTGTTTGAGGAGTTATTTTAAAGTTGTTTGGAAGGAAATGTTGGTATAGTTTGGCTGGGTTGCCACCCATACTCCACCCTCTTGATCAGAAACCAAACCTACTCTTTAATTCCCAAGTCAACTGCCACCTTCAAGTTGCCTTCCCCAATACCCATCCTTCCCCACCCTGATTTCACAAATTTCTTAATTCTGTAGCATCTATCAGTGATTATTTTGAAAAAGAGGTATTTGTGAATGTCAAATTCCCAACTGGATTAAAGTTCTATGAGGACAGAGATCTTGTTATTTAAACTTTGGATCTCCTCCAGAACCTAGAATAGTGCTATATGAGGAGTAGAAGTTTAATAAATGTTTGTAAATGAGATTAAACCCAAATGTCTAAATAAGAATCTATTGTACTAGTCTGGGTGAGAGTTAATGAAGACACCTGACTAGGGATATGGCAGTGGGAGCTGAAATATGAGATAGCCAGGGCATTGTCAGTGACTATTGTCAGTACATGAGTCCTGCTTCACCACCCTATGGGATTATGTCCTGAAATAAAATCTATCAACTCTAGTCATAGACTGTCAGATCAGAAAGTGACTTCAGAAATCATCTAGTATGACTTCCTCATTTCACAGATGAGGAAAGCTGAAGCCAAGAGAAGGGGCTCATAGTGCTGAACATGGAAGAAACCTTATAGGTCATCTAGTCCAACTCCCTCACTTTAAAGATGGGGAAACTGAGACCCAGAAAGCTCTAGAACACAGATGATCTGATTTTATGTTCTATGTTTTCTACTATTCCAAGATGATTCTCATGAAGTTTGTCTATACCTTGCCATCCATACTCCACTCCAAACATAGGAAGTTAAGCAAGAATGTACTGGTTATCCCCTGAGTTTGGCAGTAGTGAGGTGTAGTTATGGATAAGGCACTGTCCTGCTTTTTACTAGGCCATGTGAGTTTGGACAAGTCACTTAATCTTTATATGCCTCAGTTTAATCATCTGTAAAATGGGGGAGCTGGACTCAGTAATCTCTAAGAGCCCTTCAGGTCTAACTCTTTGAAGGTCCTATATCAAGTAACTGATGAATACAAAAGAAGTAGAAGAAATTATTCTGGAACTCAAAGGACTCACCCTCCATCTGGGAGGATAGGACTCAGTCACCTGAAACAGAGAACTATTATATGGCCACTTTTTAAGAAGATATTTATTACAAACAACTTTGAATTTTACTTGATATATGACAAGGAGCCACTGAAGATTTTTGAATAGGAGAGTGACATGTATAGGCCTGTGCTAAAGATGAGTTTCCTCACTGGTGTTGCTGCCTCTCTCCTGTCTGCCTTCCAAAACCTCCCTGACCTTGCCGCAAAGACCATTTGATCATTAAGCCAGTGATAGAGGAAACATTCTAAAAATGAGTATGTTGTCAAGTAATGTGAGATCTGTGTAGATGCATCCCAGGATGGGGAAAGACCTGGAGATTATGCCATATAGTGACAGGATGAAGGAACTGATCATATTTAGCTTGGGGTAGACAAGCCTGGAGTGAGGGAGACCTGAATTCAAATCTAACCTCAGATAATCACTAGCTATGTAACCCTGAGCAAGTCACTTAACCCCAATTGCTGAAGAAGAAGAATTAGGAGGAGAAGGAGAAAGAACAATGAAGAGGAAAAGAGAAAGAAGAAGGAGGAGAAAGAGGAGGAGGAGAAGCAGAAGAAAAAGAAAAAGGAGGAGGAGGAGAAGGAGGAGGAGAAGAAGAAATTGGTAGACGCTGAACAGAGACAGATCAAGGTTTGGTATCTGGAAAATTTTAACAATGGGAGCTGTCCAATGGCCTGCCTTGAGAGGCAATGGGTTTCCTGTCACTAGATCTTCAAGTCTAGGTTGACCATTTCTAGGGAATGTTATAAAAGAGCTCATATTATATAAATATATAAAATACATATTTAATATATTGCAATACTTATTATTGTTACTGTAAAGGGAATTCAAAAAGCAGGTTATGCTTTTAAATTTCATCTGCATTATTGACATTTTCTCCATCACTTTAAGTCTAGAAAACCAAGAAAACACTGAATCAAGTTCAGAGGTGTAGTATTTGCACAATTCTGAGGTGTAAATGTTCACACTGAAAAATTTAACGATCAGCTTTAGTGAACCTGTAAGACCCATCATCTCAGATGATATCTGAGGTTCCTTCCTGCTGAGGTTCTGTGATTTTTTTTATCTCTACTGCTAGTGCTCTTTTTATTTCCTTTTGCCCTTTCCACCAAAGCCCACTTCTCTCTCATGCAAATTCCATTCATTCCCAAGTTACAGATCAAATCTACCAACTGGCCCCTGTGACCCCACTGATCAAGATGATGCTACAATATTTGGTGTCTGAATCTCAGTTTTCAACCACGTTCAACTCTCTGTGACCCCATCTGGGGTCTTTTTTGGCAAAGATACTACAGTTCCATTTCCTTCTCCAGTTCATTTTACAAATGGGGTCTTTTTTGGCAAAGATACTACAGTTCCATTTCCTTCTCCAGTTCATTTTACAAATGAGAAAACTGAGATAAATGGTTAAATGACTTACCCAGGGTGACACAACTAATAAGAACCTGAGGCCAGAACTCAGACCTTCCTGATTCCAGGACCAGTGCTCTAACCACTGCACCTCCTAGCTGCCCTGGTATTCAGTTCTGTTTTCTCTTAGCAATATAAGAGATGTGATTATTAGTCTGTCCTTTTATACAAAACCCCTCCAGGACAGGGAGTGTGTCTTTTCTCTCTTTTTACTTGATAATAATTGTTGGCATTTCTATGGTTCTTTAAAGTTGCAAGGTGTGTTACACGTATTATCTTATCTGATTCTCACAATAACTTGGCCTAGTACCTCACACATGGAAGAGGTTCAATAATTGTGCGTGTTGCTGCAGGTCCTTTCTGTTTCCTGTGGGTCAGAGTCCCTAAGTCTCAGCTTCTCCAAGTTGTTTGCTGAGATTGCAATGTCAGCCTGGATTATAGCAACACTGTGGCGTCAGTCTTGGGCAGCCAAATCCTCTCCTGGCAAAGTATCAGATGCCAATATCAGAATAATGTGACAACTGGGTCCTTTGCTTATTACGAGGTAGTGGGTCAAGGTTGTGGAGAGCTCGGTCAGCAGTTGACATCTTGGGCCATGGGACCAAGTGCAATAAAAAGGGTAGGCAGAATGGTTGCCTATGAGGGGGAGAGGTTCTCTGAGCAATGGCTGAAATTCGAATGGGTATTGAATGAATGAATGAAAAAAGTATTTATTAAGTGCATACTGTGGACCAAGTGCTGTGCTAAGTGCTGGGGCATACAGACAGAAAACGAAGACAATCTCTAGTTTCAAGGATTTCACACTTTAAGATGACAGGAAGAGGTCAGCTGCAGGTAGATAGAAATGCCCAGAGTCCTATAAGACTACAGGATGAATGATAGGACCCAAGAGTCTTCTCCGTATAGAATGTTGCCTCAAAGGAACATCCCATTAGTAAGCGGGTGAGAAGGGTCTAAGGGTCAGAGTGGAGAGATTTCCTCCAACAAGAATGGCAGTGGATAGAAATCCTACTAGGAAGAGAAAAGGGGTAGGGAATGTTGGTAGGAAGGAGGTTGGGAATGGGCTTGGGGATAAAGAAGGGGAGAAAAATCAGAGAGCATGGTCAGGCTTGGAGTCAGTTCTGACTAGGGTGCTCAAGAAATCTTAATGACATCTGTGGTGATCTGGAGTAGAGAAAAAGGGAAAAGGAGGGTGAGAGTGTAACCCTTTTATCCCAGGAACAATTCAAAGCTGTGACAGACATTAGTTCAGTCTAGGTAAGCTAGGAGTTTGCTCCCTGGATTCTGACACAAGGACCTTTATCCAAGTTCTTGAACTGCAAGGAGAAAAAGAATACAAGCATCCCTGCCCTTAACCTTCCACAAAGTGGGAGGATTTGGGACTATTAGTGAATGGTCCTTCTGCTTTAAAGGACAAAAGGAATCTCTTGTGGTTCCTGAGCTCATTTTTCATACAGACATCTGATTCCCTCTCATGTCACGCACGCCTCATTCCCCTCCCCTCTGAAAATAATCTGTCCCGAATTATTGTTAATCTTTGCCAGAATCGCTCCTTTCTTCTCTAGTTATGTAGCAATGAGTTTGGGACATCAGAAATTCTTTTTATTTTCTGTAATCTTAATTACATCTGATTATTACACATATTAACCACACCCATGAATCATTCAGAGTTTCAGGGTCTTAAAATATGATCCTCCCCTTAGGCAGTCATCGTTGCATAAGGCACAGAGTTCTGGGGATGAAAGACGGGAAGGCCTGGGTTTGAATCCTGCCTTGTTAGCAATCTTGGGCAAGGCCTAGGTTCATAGATTTTCAATGGAAAGGAGCCTTAAAGGTCATCTTGTTCAGATTTCTCATTCTAAGTAGGAGGAAACTAAAACCCAGAGAAGTGTAAGGAATTTGACCCTGGTCACAAGGGCAGAAGGCAGAACTAAGTTCTGATCCCATATCTTTTTTTTTTTGGTGGCATTAAAGT
Organism: Bettongia penicillata ogilbyi; assembly: GCA_023548195.1. Classification (NCBI taxonomy): domain Eukaryota; kingdom Metazoa; phylum Chordata; class Mammalia; order Diprotodontia; family Potoroidae; genus Bettongia; species Bettongia penicillata. Next base: position 3,838,465 of record JAJHZJ010000447.1, on the reverse strand, counting down.
CAAATGAAATTTTATTTCAAATGATTATCAGTGGCCCATTATATGCAAGATACTGAGCATACAAAATTAGATGCAACATAGACCTTTTTTTAAATTATTAAATTTATTTATTTAACTTTTTACATTCATTTTCACAAAATTTTGGGTTCCAAATTTTCTCCCCATTTATCCCCTCCCCCACCCCAATACACCGAGCATTTTAATTTCCCCTTTCACCAATCTGCCCTCTCTTCTATCATCCCTCCTTTCTCTTGTCCCTATTTTCTCTTTTGTCCTGTAGGGCCAGATGACTTTCTATTCCCCATTAACTGTATTTCTTATTTCCTAGGAGCAAGAACAATACTAAACAGATGTTCCTAGAACTTTACGTTCCAAATTCTCCCCATCCCTCCCTCCCCACCCATTCCCTTTGGGAAGGCAGGAAATTCAATATAGGCCATATCTGTGTAGTTTTGCAAATGACTTCCATAATAGTTGTGTTGTGTAAGACTAACTATATTTCCCTCCATCCTATCCTGCCCCCCACTGCTTCTGTTCTCTCTTTTGATCCTGTCCCTGCCCAAGAGTGTTGACTTCAGATTGATCCCTCCTCCCATTGCCCTCCCTTCCATCACCCCCCCACCCTGTTTATCTCCTTCTCCCCCACTTTCCTGTATTGTAAGACAGGTTTTCATACTAAAATGAGTGTGCATTTTATTCCTTCCCTTAGTCGAATGTGATGAGGGTCAACTTCATGTTTTTTTCTCAGCTCTCCTCTTTTTCCCTCCACTAAAAAGTCTCCTGCTTGCATCCTGAATGAGAGATAATTTACCCCATTCCATTTCGCCCTCTCTCCTCCCACTACATTTCTCTCTCACCATTTACCTTAATTTCTTTATGGTCCCATCCTATTCAATTCACTCTGTGCTCTCTGTCTCTATATGTGTGTGTGTGTGTGTGTGTGTGTATGTGTGTGTGTGTATGGTCCCACCAACTACCCAGATACTGAAAAGTTTAAGAGTTACAAATATTGTCTTTCCATGTAGGAATGTAAACAGTTCACCTTTGGTAAGTCCCTTAAGACTTCTCTTTGCTGTTTACTTTTTCATGCTTCTTCTCATTGTTGTGTTTGAAAGTCAAATTTTCTTTTCAGCTCTGGTCTTTTCATCAAGAATGCTTGAACGTCCTCTATTTCATTGAAAGACCATATTTTCCCCTGAAGTATTATACTCAGTTTAGCTGGGTAGGTGATTCTTGGTTTGAGTCCTAGTTCCTTTGACTTCTGGAATATCCTATTCCATGCCCTTCAATCCCTTAACGTAGAAGCTGCTAGATCTTGTGTTATCCTGATTTTATTTCCACAGTACTGGAATTGTTTCTTTCTAGCTGCTTGCAAGATTTTCTCCTTGACCTGGGAATTCTGGAATTTGGCCATAACATTCCTAGGAGTTTCTCTTTTTGGATCTCTTTCAGGTGGTGATCAGTGGATTCTTTCAATACTTATTTTGCCCTCTGGTTCTAGAATCTCAGGTCAGTGTTCCTTGATAATTTCATGAAAGATGATGTCTAGGCTCTTTTTTTGATCATGGCTTTCAGGTAGTCGCATAATTTTTAAATTGTCTCTCCTGGATCTATTTTCCAGGTCAGTTGTTTTTCCCATGAGATATTTCACAATCTCTTCCATTTTTTCTTTCTTTTGGTTTTGTTTTGTGATTTCTTGGTTTCTCAGAAAGTCATTAGCCTCCATCTGTTCCATTCTAATTTTGAGAGAACTATTTTCTTCAGTGAGCTTTTGAACCTCTTTTTCCCTTTGGCTAATTCTGCTTTTGAAAGCATTCTTCTCCTCATTGGCTTTTTGAACCTCTTTTGCCAATTGAGTTAGCCTATTTTTCAAGGTGATATTTTCTTCAGCATTTTTTTGGGTCTCCTTTAGCAAGGTAATGACCTGTTTTTCATGCTTTTCTTGCATCTCTCTCATTTCTCTTCCCAATTTTTCCTCCACCTGTCTAACTTGATTTTCAAAATCCTTTTTGAGCTCTTCCATGGCCTGAGCCCACCGGACACCCACCTCAGATGTCTGGGATACAGAGGCCCCAACCTCCACATCTTTCCCAGATGGCAAGCATTGTACTTCCTCATCAGAAATGAAAGGAGGAAGAAACATCTCTTCCCCAAGAAAGTAGCTCTCTATGGTCTTATTTTTCTTCCCTTTTCTGGGCATTTTCCCAGTCAATTACTAGCCTTCTGAGATTCCTCTCCACCCCTGCCTAGATCTGCCCAGCTAGTGCTTGGGGTCTGAGATTCAAATGTTGCTCCCCAGCCTCAGGGCTTTCAGTGGCGGCTGTGGCTGCTATTCAATGTGAGCTTAAGTTCTGGTGCTTGGGTGGGGGCAGGGCCACCTCCCAGGCTCAGCTCCCTCAGGGGCTTTATGCAGAGACCTTTGGTAATGGCCCTGAGCTCCTGCCTGCTGCTCTGGGAGTCCTGGGCCTCACAAGGGGGTCCGAGTCACGGAAATACCCCGCTCTCCTCTCAGCCAGCCCAGAAGTCTCTCTCACTGACCTGGAGCACCTGTGGGTGGAGGGACCTTCGTGGCCACTGTAGATTCCGTCCCTGAAGCCTGCTCGGATCTGCTCCTCTGAGGCCACACAGCCAGGGTAGCGCAGGGGTGGGCTCCACGTCTGGAGCACGACGGACCCCTGGGGACGGCTTTCCAGGGTTCTCTGGAACGGAAATCTCTTCCACTGTGTTTCTGCGCGGCTTGCACTGATCCAGAATTTGTGGGGAGTTCTTGTTACAGAAAATATATGGGCTGTGGGTCCAGAGCTAGCATACTCTGCCATCTTGGCTCCTCCCCCCAACATAGATCTTTTTTAAAAAAAACTCTGTCATAATCTAATGAGGATGGGGGAAAGCTGTAGACACAAAAAAAATGTGGATACAAGGAGAGTGTGATAAGTAAAAGGGAGAGGTTTAGGAAAAGCACTCAGAGGTATAGAAAGATAAAGAGTTCACTTTTACTGGGAGTGGGGAGATGACCTTGACAGTAGGGAAGGACTTAAGAGACTGAAAAAGGGAAACAAGCATCATTCTATCAATTGTTTTACTTGATAATAACTTCTAATGGTAATAGTTAACATTGCTATAGTGTTTAAGGTTTACCAAGTGCTTTCTTCATAACTGAGGCATTTGGTCCAATTATCATTATCGCCCTCATTTTGAAGATGAGGAAAATGAGGCTTAGAGGATTTAAGTGGTTTTCCTGGGTCACAAACAGGGAGTGTTACTCCCTAAGCTAAGATTCCAACCCAGGTTGTCTGACCCAATGACCAATGTTCATTGCATGCATAGCTGGGTGGCACAGTGGATAGATCTAGAATCAGGAAGACCCGAGTTTAAATCTAGCCATACACTTACTAGCTGTGTGACTCTGAGCAAGTCACTTAACCTCTTCTATCTCAGTTTGCTCTACTGTAAAATAGTAATAATAACTTCCAGGGTTTTCATGAGGTTCAATGGAGGTGATATTTGCAAAGTACTTAGTCTAGTTCTTGGCACACAGTAGGTGCTTAATAAATACTTAATTCTCCCTCAGTAGACTGATTTGTCTATTTTTTATTGAATTAATTGATTTTGACCAAGATCTGAACCCCCTCTGGAAGTAGTCTAAATTAGTGAAATAAATTCAATGTGGTTAAATTGGCACCCAAAGAGGAAGATGAATCCAGTGAAAGCTATGAGAAGAAAAGGGGAAGTGTCATATCTGATAGACCTATGATCAGACACATTTGGAAGATAAATTAGTAAAGATTAAAAATTTAGCTATTAACCCCTGGGATCCCACATCTTCTGACTCTAGATCTAGCTGCCTCCTTTAATAGTATGTACCTCTCAACTGTAAATTGTGGGAGCGAAACTCACAAAGTCCTGAGGATCCGATGAGATACTTATAAATGGGAGCTATTATTTTTGTCTTGGTGCATGCTTTGGAATTGTATCCAAACTATTTAGAGTGATTGGGTGAGAGAGTGCAGACCCAAGGAAGCTAGCTAGCAATGTGGAACTATCGATCAGTTAGTCAACCGATAGATATTTATTAGGTGCCTATTCCCTGGCACTGTGCTAGACATTGCTAACACAAAGAAAAATGGGAAATAGCCCCAGCCCTCAAGGACCTTACAATCTAGCCAGGGGAGACAAGATCTACATACACAGGCAGGTATATCAGATAGAGGATGTTTCATGTTAAACCAAGAATAGTTATGATACTTGATCTTAGCAAAAAGACCAAGAAGGGTGTGTGGGGTGTATGGGTGTTCAAGGAGGCTTGCCAAACCCTTTTCAGGGCTGCTTATCCTCACTTAGTGTACACCTGGTACTCAACTCTTACCTGTGTGGCTCCAAGGAACTGTAACATGCCCAGGGGCCACAGTCCTGTAAACCAGATGGGCTGATGGGCTGAATCATGTTGAGGGTAACTGATGGGTCAGGGGGATGTCTACTCCAAGCATGTGAAGACGCCCCCAGTGGAATGAACAGGTGAGAACAATTTGTCATGAAGATGACCGAAGCAGACACCAGGGAACACTTAGAGCTTGGTCACACATTGAAAACTCCAAGGTCATCCACTGAATATCAGGCCACGATCCATCTTCTTGGGTTTTATCTGGCCCCTGGTATTCGATGACTCTGGAAACTGATGTCTTTATGTACCTCTGCCTCACTTAACTGCAATTGACATGCAAGTTAAGACATCACCTGTGATGTCATTAGTTCTCAGAAAATGAAGGAAAAAACAACCATATATATATATATATATATACATATACATGTACATATATCTACATACATACACATATATATTTGTGTATGTATGTATGTATGTATATATATGGGTAGCTTGGTGGGGCAGTAGAGAGTGTGCTGGCCCTGGAGTCAGGAACATTCACATTCATCTTCCTGACTTCCTGTCTGACCTCGGACATTTATTAGCTGTGTGACCCTGGAGAAGTTCCTTAAGCCTGTTTGCCTCAGTTTCCTCATCTGTAAAATCAATTGGATAAGGAAATGGCAAACTATTCCCATATCTTTGCCATGAAAACGCCAAATGAGGTCATAAAGAGTCAGATGTGACTTAAAAGACTAAACATCTTCAACAAGGACTGTGTGGATGGATTGTACTGTAGATGAAAGGAAGTGATATATTATAAGACTGGAAAAGCTGGGGCCAGGATGTAAAAGACTTTACATGCCAAAAAGAGCTTATGTTTATTATAGAGGTAATAGAGAGTCCAGGGAGTTTACTGAGCAGGTAAGTGGCATGGTTATCCATTTGTTTCAGGAAAATAAGTTAGGCAGCTAGATAAACAGAGGTGTCAGATACTCTTAAGGATCTCAGAATAGGCAGAGCTCCCATTTGTCTATTTATCTAGAGTTTTATAGTTTACAAAGCTTTCTTTTTTTTCTGTTTCAAATATTTATTTATTTCTTTAACTTTTTACATTCATTTTCACAAAATTTGGGGTTCCAAATTTTCTCCCCTTTTATCCCCTCCCCCCACCCCAATACCCCAAGCAATCTAATTTTCCCTATCTCCAATCTGTCCTCTCTTCTGTCATCCCTCCCTTCTCTTGTCTCCATCTTCTCTTTTCTCCTGTAGGGCCAGATGACTTTCTATTCCTCATTAACTGTATGTCTTCTTTCCTAGTAGCAACAACAATACTAAACAGTTGTTCCTAAAACTTTGAGTTCCAAATTCTCCCTATCCCTCCCTCCCCACCCATTCCCTTTGGGAAGACAGGCAATTCAATATAGGCCCTATCTGTGTAGTTTTGCAAATGTCTTTGGGATGACTAGGTGGCTCAGTGAATTGAACACTAGCCCTGGAGTCAGGAGGACCTGAGTTCATATCCAGCTTCAAATACTTGACACTTACTAGTTGTGTGACATTGGGCAAGTTACTTGACTCCAATTGCCTTCCATCTCCCCTCCAAAAAAACCTCAATATCTTTCGTTTTGACAACATATTCATTTCTGAATATGTTTCTTCTTGCTGCCTCCCCTCACCCTGAGAGCCCTTTCTTGTAAGAAATATTAAAAAAGAAAAAAAGTTAATCAAAACTAGCACATCAACTATATCTGACTGAGACTATATGCATTATTCCACATTCATACAAATCACTTTTAATCTAGCAGTTCCATGAGGTAGGTTGTATAAGCATAATTATTCCCCTTTTTATTGCTGGGGAGACTGAGGCACAGAGAAATGGAAATGCCTTCCCCAAGCCACACAGTCACCAAGTGGAGGAGCCTGAATTTGAACTTTCTGGCTCCTAGACCAGTATTTATTCTTTCTCTCCCCAAAGGTAACTTTACTGTTGACCAGGTAGTGTGCAGGTGTAGACTAGGCTAGGGGTGAAGGGCAGCATAGAACTCTAACTGCTTTATTTTAAAGATAAAGAAATTGAGGCACACCATTGGTATCCAAGCTAGGATTAGAGCTCACATCTCCTCATTGTCAAATTAGATGTCCTCCACAACGCACCTGTAATACCTCCCTGAAACTGCCTCCCAATGGCAGTGACACTTGTTTTTATCACCAGGGTGCAGTAGCTGTTTCTCACCAAACCTGGGGCTTGTTCCTTGGCATGAAAAGTCTTTCCAGATCATATGCTCCCCTCAATCCTCCATAAACAGATTGCTGTGGGTGAAGCTACATGGGGATGCTTGGTTGGCTGCAGTTCTTCATTCTCAAAAAGCACCAAAATGACATCACTATGTTGGAGTCAAGGTACAGTGTGTCCAACTGTGATTTATTAAACCAGTGAGCTCAGAATGCCCACCACAAGTTAGGCACAAATAGTCCATGTGAACATTAGGGTGGAGATCCCTCTAAATTTGCATATTTCATGTTTCTTTTGAGCTACTATAATTCTACTTTGCTCATAGAGCGCAGTGCCTTCTTTGATGTAGGCACGCCATGGGGGATGGTCCTGTGCCAGTGTCTTCCATGTCTCACAATTGATTCCAAAGGTCTTCAGAGAGACCTTGAGAGTGTCCTGATGTCAGTGTGAACTCTTGCCTTGTCTGAGTTTCCTGTAAAATAGTCCTTTAGGCAAATGTATAGCATTTGAACAGCATGGCCAGTCCGTTGGAGTTGTACTCTCTGCAGTAGACTTTGAATGCTTGGCAGTTCAGCTTGAAAAAGGACCTCAGTATCTGGTACGTTATCTTGCAAGGTGATCTTCAGAATTTTTCTAAGACAATGCAAATAGAAGCAATTCAGTTTCCTGCCATGGTGATGGTAGACTACCCAGGTTTCACAGGCATACAACGATGAGGTCAGCACCATGGCTCTGTAGCTTTAGTTTGGTAGGTAGTCTAATACCCCTTCTCTTCTACACTTTCTGGAGCCTCCCAAACACTAAACTTGCTCAGGCAATGTGTGCTTCAACCCCATCGTCTATGTGTAACATCCTTGGAAAGAATACTGCCAAGGTAAGTGAACTTATTCACAGCATTCATGGGATCATAGTAAGAGTATAAGAGGAATAAAATTATAGACATTTGCACAATACTTTACATACATTATCTAATTGACCCTTGTGATAACCTAGGAGGAATAGGTAGTACAGGTATCCCCATTTTATAGATAAACAAAATTAGTTTCAGAGAAATGGGATAACTTGTCTATGGTCATACAACTAATAAGAATCATAGAGGGGATTTGAACCCAGAGCTCTTCCTTACTCCAAGTCTACCATTATTTCTATTATATTTAATTCTCTCTGGTTTGAAAACCCAGAAGCCTGTTCTCTCCCACTTCTCTTAACTATCTGACCAATTCTTCTCAGACTTCTTTACCAGATCACCATCCATATCCCATTCACTATGTTCAGGAGTACCCGGGGTTTACCACTCCTGAGCCCACTCTCCCTGGGAGATCTTATCAGCCTCCTAGTGATTACCTCTCCTACATATCTAGGCTTCATCTGCCTCCTGAGTTTTAGTCTCACATCTCTGACTCCAGGCTGGAATCTATACCTGGATGTCCCATATACATATAAAATTTGATATGTCTAAAATAGAACTCATTATCTCTTCCCCTAACCCTACCTCCCATCTTCTACATGTAGCAGAAGTGAACTCTGTGCTCACTCTCTTATTCGACACACAGACTAGCAGGTCAAATCCCCAACCATGGCTAGCTACTGATCCCTTTAGAATTCTAAAGGTAACACTACATAGTTTTAGGGAGAAGAGTTCTAGTACTATAGGTTATGAGGCCCCACTGGTGTGTTTTTCATTGATTATCAACGGATATTAATTATCTAATTAGAACATCCCCCATAAAACTGAGGGCACATTCTTCCACAAGTATATTCTGAGTTCAGGGGAAAGTGGGATCAAGCTTAGTGCATTCATATGGCAGAGGGGTAAATTCGGAGCTCCTGGCTACTGGAAGTCCTTTTCTCCCTTTTGTGGGGTATTCAGGAAGTTCTTTTTAGGTGTGGTATCACTTTCTGCTGGGCCCCTTGTAGAATTCTTTCATCAATGTGTCTATTTTGTCTTTGATTCCGGATGCAGACATTGCCATCTGTCACTGCTATTCTGACGATAATTCTAAGACATCCATGGGAAGTCAAAAATCTTCCAGTCTTTTCAAAATTTGCGGTCTAGTTAATGATGGGATGAGGAAATGTTCTCTCTTCCCCTCCCCAAGTGATTCCTTTCAGGGGCTTGACTGAAGCTCTTCTCTCCTCTATTCTGGCCAAGCACTGGAATTCTGGGTTCCAAACTGGCTTGCCATTTTACCTAAGAACCACAGAATATGATGAAGTCTCTTCAGCCAACCTCAATAGACTTCCTGTGTAGCTTCATTTTGCTTTGTTCAATGACTTGCTCCTCCCACATTCAAGATCTTTATGCCTAGTTTAATACCTTTGATTGATTGATTCAGGTGTTCTGACCTGATAGAGGTGTCCGGACTAGAACATATTATTTATTTTAAGTAGAGGGATTCCCCTGTTGATTTGATCAACTCCTATCCGTATGTCAAGCCTTCAGTTTAATGTTGTCTTTAGCTAATCTACTGAAGTATGTTCAGCTAAATCCCAAATCCCAAGGAGCTTTCTTGAGGTTTGGAGAGATTATGCATTCTTTATGATTTTTGAATGATTTCCTCAGTGCCTCGTACCAAATAATCTTGAGAAAATTTTACCTTCCAACTTCATGCTTGGCACAAGCTGTTCCATGTATCTGGTTTCTTTCCTCAACTCTTTCCCAAGGAGTTCAGTATTGAGTTCATAGTAATCCTCTCCATCCTAACTCCTGCTCTTGTACTAAGGAATTTCAACACTTGTGCTGATGTTTCCTTTAAGAAAAATTTGGCCTGCCAACTGCTATGACCTCTTCTTCCACTTTATCTTAAGCACACATAAAACATTCACACCCTTGACATAACCGTCACCCATAAGTATTCTGTTTGAATCAACAAGAACTCTGGAATTGCTTTTATCTGATGATAACCTCCCATCATTCACCTTTCTCTAGGCCTTGCTTCTCTTCTATGCCTGCTCTAAATTCTTGCCATGACTTCTATCCCTCAGAATTCTCCTCAGCCATCATCACCTACTCCAGCTTCATTTTCCTTCCTTCCCAATCTTTACCCTATTGGTTCTAAGCAGTTCAACATTTCTTTGTCCTCTACACTTGAATCCTTCCTTCTTTCTCCTATCCTCACTCATGCTTTGCAATAAGTCTGCCCTGGATAGCTCCCATCTTCTGCCTCTTCTGCTACGGCTTACGAGCTACTCAGTGGAACTAGAGGAAGACATGGAATAATGCTAATTAGAGCCATGTTTAATTTCAACTAGACCTTCATGGAAGCAAAGCAATCCTTTCTGTTATCCACAAATGGTTCTCTATCCCATACCTCCCATGGACTGTGTGGTGGGTGAAAGATGAAATGATTGAGAAAATAAAGATTTGAGCTTCTAAGCATATCAATTTCTTAAGTAATACATGCCAATTGCATAACAGATTGGGACCAACGGCCTTCTTCAACTTTGGCACATGACTCCGAATACAGGGAGAGACAGATTTTTATGCATTAAAGATGATTAATTAAATAAGAACAATTAATCAAAAGAAAATAATTACTGAGGGTAACAAACTTAAGCAATCTGATTTCCAGTTAGAGGAAAGATTAGGGACTTTCCAAGTTGGAAGGGTGGAGAATGAACAGATGCAATTCCCTGAAATCAGAAAAAGAGGCGCTCCATTCCCCTCAACTGTCTGCACTCAATCAATAGAAGCAGTAATTGATCAACTAGTATGGAGCCTGTTATCAGGTAAGATATATGGGTTTCTTGAGATGGGTAATCGTGAGAAATCTTCTTGCATCAATATTCAGATCGGACTGGGTTTTTGGTCAGTTAGTTAAGGGTCTCTAGGCAAGAAGTAGAGATGGTTCAACTTCCTTGCCACATAGGGCTAGATTTAAACCAAGCAATCAAGTTTTCTCTCAATTCCCACAATTAAATAAAATTTTCTTACAAGTCAGAAATTGGACTAGACTCATGCTGGATAGAAAGGGAACTGAGCTAGCTCCAGAATTGCGTCACAAGATGGAATCCCTGTGGTTTGGTCAATTCCCACTACCATTTCCTGTTCTAATTCTTCAGCTGTTCCAAATCTTCTTTTCCCTCCTCAAATCCCCCATTCCACCCTTCCTCCAACCTCTCAGTGGAAGAACTAGTCTCATATTTTACTGAGAAAATAGGTCCTTCCACTGTGAACTCCTCCTTCTCCTCTTTACATTTCAAAACCCCTGGACAACTTCCCCCCAGCCTTTTCTTCTTCACTCCATTGACCATGAAATGGCTCTTTTCTCATCCTTGTTGTAGTTTTAATACCATTACTTCCCATCTCATCCAGTAATAACCATCCCCTCTCCCTGTCTAATTCAGTCTTTCCTTCTCTGCTTCCTTCTCAGGTCTTCTTCACTCCAAGCCTAGCACTCCATCCACTATAACAAAGGAATCAAACACACCATGTACACTAGGTATGAGGACTCTCCACCCTCAAGGCCACATGTGGCCCTCTAGGTCCTCAAGTGTGGCCCTTGACTGAATCCAAACAGTTCCGGGAAATTTGGATTCAGTAAAAGGGCTGCACTTGAAGACTGAGAGGGCCATATGTGGCCTTAAGGCCGCAGGTTCCCCGCTATTGGTTTACATGTTTTTGGCAATACTCCTAAGTGGATTGAAACATAATTGGAAAATATTTACCAAAATAAAACATAAATTTTAAAACTAAGTCAATATGCAGTCAGCAGGGTTCCTTATGTAGAGATCTGTTGAGTTTGACTCCCCTCTGTATTATACCATGTTGCCCCTTAAAGCATAGTACTAGCTTCTAGGTTATGTGAGCTGCAAGATGGCGGACTGGACATTTTCTCTCATTTCAATGAACTCTCAAACCTCTCCAAAGCAGAAATTATGGGTGAAAGATAAAGCAAGTCATCAGTTTCCGTAGACTAGTATGCCCCAAACCCAAAAGAAGGTTAAAAAAAATAATAAAAAAGGTTAAACCAAAACGGACATATTTTTTAAAACCTTTGAACCAGAGCAAAACTGGAGCATCACATCTTCCTCAAATTGAACTTGAACAGCACTGATATTTCAAATGGTTTGAAGCGTTGAATGGTTTGAGAATTTCCTACATCTCTTCATGGTGCCTGTCTCCTACAGAAGCATCTCAAGTGATTCTAGTCTAGGATGGCTATGGCTATAAGGAATGGACCTCAAACCAGAAAACCTGCATCTATATCCACCACTTGCTAGAGGGACCACAGGCAAGATCAAATAACTTCTGGAGCCTCAGTTTCCTATCTATCAAAAATGGAGATAATTATACTTCCTGTACCTATCTCTCAGGGCTGTTACAAAGATCGTGTGAGATAATGTGTGTGAAAGCAGAGTTGGTTCCTTGATGAATGTAAGATATTACCATTATTGTAATTAGGGAAGGCAAGGACCTTATTTCTTCTTTCTCTCATTTACTTCTTGGAATCCTTCACTCTCTTTCAAAATTCAGTTCAAATGCTACCTCTTTCCTACTTGAAATTTTTCCTGACCTTCCAGTTGTTAGGATATACCCTGCCCCACCTTCCCCTGGAATTTCTTTGTATTTACTTTGAAGGAAGGAAAAAAGAATTTATTAAGCACCTACTATGTGCCAGACAGGCAGCTAGGTGACTGATAGGATGTCCAGCCTGGCATCAGCAAGGCTCATCTTCATGAGTTCAAACCTGGCTTAAGACATTTATTAACTGCGTGATCTTGGGCAAGTCACTTAACTCCGTTTGCCTTGGTTCCGCATCTGTAAAATGAGCAGGAGCAGGAAATGGCAAACCACTCAGTATCCCTGCCAATCAAATACTAAATGGGGTCATGAAGAATTGGGCACAAATGAAATGACTAAATAGCAACAAATGTGCCAGGCATTGGTCTATTCACTTTACAAATGTTATCTCATCTCATCTTCACAACAACCCTGGGATTACAACTGAGGAAACTGAGGCCAACAGCAGTCAAGTGACTCACTTGGGGTCACACAGGTAGTAAGTGTCCAATGCTGGATTTGAACTCAGGTCTTCCTGACTCCAGACCCAGTGCTCTATGATCTGGGTTAGTTAGCTTTTGTCCTTTTCACTTTTTAATGTCACTCACTTCTCAGTGGCTTTCCCATCCCCAATAAGATCTTCTCTTGCAACAAGTAAGCATAGTCCAAGTAAAACATCTCCTGTATGTGTCCCCTCCTCTCTTCTGATGCTGACTCCACCCTGATCCATGCCCTCATCAACTCATATGTGGATTACTGCAATAACCAGCTAGTTAATCTGTCCGCCACAAATCTCTTCCCACTCCATTTCATCTTCCACTCAGCTGTCAGATTGAGTTTCCTAAAACACAGGTGTGACCAAGTTACCCCCATTCAAATAAATTCCAGTGGTTACATATTACCTCCAGGATCAAAGAGAAAATCCTCTGTTTGACTTTTAAGACCCTTGCTGCCTTTCTAGTTTTCTTACACCCACTCCCCTTCATGAATTTGGAAATCCAGAGATATTGGTCTCTCAGATGGTGTTTGCACAAGATTGTCTGTCTCCAAACTCCATGCATTCTCACTGGCTGTCCCCCATACCTGAAACTCTATCCTTATCTCCATCTCCTGGCTCCCTTCAGGTTTCAGCTAAAAGACCACCTACTACCAGAAACTTAATCTTAGTGCTTGCCCTCTTTCTGGAATTATTTCCAATTTATTTATTTTTTATTTGTGTGTGTGAAAACAAGTTAGATATAGAAAGAGAGAGAGGGGGGAAGAAACAGACAGACACAGAGAGACAGAAACACGCAGAGACATAGAAAGAGAGAGAATTAGGCAAAGAAAGAGAGAGAGAGAGACGGAGAGAGAGAGAGACAGAGACAGAGAGAGAGAGAGAGAGAGAGAGAGAGAGAGAGAGAGAGAGAGAGAGAGAGACCTGGTTTGTACATAGTTTTGTCTCCCTCATTAGACTTTGAGCTCCCTGAGAGCAGGGGCTGTTTATTTATTTATTTATTTTGCCTTTCTTTGTATCCCTAGTGCTTAAGGGGTGTAATAGAAAGAGGGCAGATTGGGGAAAGGGGTAATCAGAACGCACAGTGTTTTGGGGAGGGGAGAGATGGGGAGAAAATGGGAACTCAAAATCTTATGGAAATGAATGTTGAAAACTAAAAATAAATTAATTAATTTAAAAAACCGAAATGATGAGCATCAGATTTCAGAAAAACCCGAAAAGACCTACATGAACTGATGCCTATTGAAGTGAGAAGAACCAGGAGAACATTGTACACAGTAATAACAACACTGCAGTGATCAACTTTGATAGACTTAGCTCATCTCAGCAATACAATGATTTAAGACAATTCCAAAAGACTCATGATGGAAAATGCTATCCACATCCCGAAAAGAACTACGGAGTCTGAATGCAGATTGAAACATACTATTGGTTCTCTTGTTTTGTTTTTTCTTTCTCATCATTTTTCCCTTTTGCTCTGAGTCTTCTTTCACAACATGACTAATGTGGAAATATGTTTAATATGATTATACATGTATAGCCTATGTCAGATTGCTTGCCATCTTGGTGAAGGAGGGAGAAAAACTTTGGAACTCATAATCTTCAAAAAGTGAATGTAGAAAACTAGAATAAATACATATTTTTTAAAAAATAGGACATTCATGGGAATGTGTTAGACATGATGAGGAGAGAGAATAAAGATAACCCCAAGATTACAAATATGGAAGTTTGAGCAGATGGTGGTGCCATAGACTGAAACAGAGGTCAGAAAGAAGAGCACACCTCAACATTTGGGCATGTAAAGTTTGAGGTGCCAGGTGACTGGAGATGTTATAGAAGCAGCTTGGAAATGTGGATCTGGATCCCACTTGTTAGCTGTGTGACCGTGGATAAGTCACTTAAGCTGTCTGGGTCTCAGTTTTCTCATCTGGAAAATGGGGATAATAAGAGTACCTCACAAATTGTAATTTGTAGGTCATTAATGACTTTTGGGAGAGCAATTTTGGTAGAGTGGTGAATGTAGCAATAGAGGCGATCGGATATGAAGTTCAGAGAATGGTACCCCTTTTCTCCATCCCTTCCTTCCCCTCCCCACCCTTTGTCTCTCCTCCTCACCCTTCCTCCTCTTAGCATTTTTTTTTAATTTAACGGAAACTGTCTTTGATTTTTATTTTTTTCAGGTTTAAAAAAAGAGATACTTTTATTGATATCACCTACATTTTCCAAGTATTATTGCCCCTTTCCCTCCCAGAAATCAATTTATAACCAAGAAAAAATAGAACAAAAATACTTCAGTAAAACTAGCAATATTTTTTTTAAAGTCTGACATTATGTGCAGTGTTACACACCTGAAATTCCCACATTTGCAAGGAAGATAAAAGGAGAAGTGTCTTTTCTATACCATGATGCCTTCATTCTGGTCATCATCCTCATCTCCTCCCACCTTCCCCTGTCTGCCTTCCCCCCTTCCCTCAGTCCCCCACCCCAGCCCCTTAGACTGCCTCTGGGATACCTGCTTTTCCTAAGTGAGATTTCACCTTATCTTGCCAGGAATCAGGTGGTTTTCCACTTCCCAGTCATTTCTATCTACATCAAGCCTCCCTCCCCCTTGCACCCCAAATCCCACCCCCATTTCCAGCTGTTTTTTATATGTTGTCTTTCCCCATTAGATGATCTCCTTCAGAACAAGAATTATTGCACTTGCTCAAAGGATAAACTTGAATATGTTGGACCAATTCCTGAAACATAAATGCTTAATAAATTATGTATGTTATCTATCTGTCTGACTGTTCATCTATCTATCTATCTACCTATCTATCATCTATCTATCTATCTGTCCATCCATCCATGTGTCTATCTATCCATCTTTTTCTGTCCTTGTCTCTTCTCTTTGTCTCTATGTCGTTGTCTGTATCTCTCATTCTCTCACTCTCTCTGTGTCTGAGTGTCTATTTCCTCAAACGGGGCCAGGTTGGTTATGATAATCTCACAGCATTCAGTTTCCATTGGTTTTTGGTTATTCTTTCTGTTTACATTGTTGCAGCCTTTGTGTATATCATTAACCTATTTCTGCTTCTGTCACTTCGCATTAGTTCATATGTCTTTCCAGGCTGCTCTGTCTTTATCATACTCATCATAGACTCAGAGATTTAGAGTATCATTTCTTACAGGATGGCAACATTTCATTCCACTCAGGCACCACAAACCATTTAACCATTCCCCAATGGATAAGCATCTGTTTTGTTAAAGAACCCCTTTTCTGCCTTGTCTACCAGCTTTCTCAAATGCAAGAGGATGGAACTTTATTTTTTTGGTAGAGAACCAAAAAGTCTGGGGAAAACAAGAGAAAAGGGAAGCGGAGGAAGGAAGAGGGAAAACCAAGGATGAAGAAGGGAAGGAAAGGGGCATCAGGTAAAAGCAGAAGCAACTAGGGAAAGGAAGGGGGAACAAGCAGAGGAAAGAAGGAGACACAACATCAAGGAGGGCAATGGTTTGTTTACTAAGTTGTATATAGGACACCTTCAATTGGCTGAATGTTAAAACATATCTGCACCCACACCCACCATGTGTTTTGCTTTCCCTATTTAGTAAAGCCAAGCTTGAAGGCTAGAGTTAGGAGGGACATCACTCCGGGCAACCTTAGTTCAGCTCCTGGTTACACCCTCCAAAATCTGACAACATCAGTAAGATATTTCTGAACAAAGAGGGAACATCCCTGTTAAACATGGAGATTGGAAGATATAAAATGAATACATAATAATAAATCCACTTGTTCTGTGTTTACACAACCAACATCTCTGTGATTTCGCAGAACATCTGAAGGCTATTTTTCTCTAAGATGGTATACCAAGGGTGGAGAGCCATTGCAAACTTCTCTGTAATTGGGAAGGTACCAAGAGGCAGAATCAGCTGGAGACAGGTTCATGAGACTCTTTACAATTCTTTCAATGCCCTTGTCTTCCTGGTAGCCGGTGCTCTAATAATATTAATAAAAGGTCCTTTAAGGTTTGCAAAAGGCTTGTCTAATGGTGGCTCTTGAGGTAAACATTTTTTTCTGTTTTAAAACTTACCACGACCAAAGAATTCATCTAATGTTTAACCCTTTGGTGATGGGACAGTTTGAGAGGAAGCTAGTTCGAGGGAGTCCAGGCTAGGCTCAACTGAGGAGGAACTTGACTTCTGATGGTGGAGAGATGTATAGAGATGGAGAAGGGGAGGCCAAGAGAGGCCTTTCGCAGTTTAAGACAGCTGTTAAAGGAGAGAGAGGAGGACAAGTGGAGGGTAACAAAGAGTCAGACAAAACTGAAAAAACTGAACACATGAGCCAAGAACTAAATGCTTTATAAATCATATATTTTAGCTTGTCTTCATAAATAGTGATGACAATAGGCACTTTACTAATCGAGGGAGGAGACAATTGAGTGGGAACATCCCAGAGATGAAAGATTTAATGCTGAGATGTTTTTTTCTAGAGTTCTATTTCTAACTAACGGCTCGTAATTTTTTTTTTAAATAGAGAGAATTATAGATTTTTTTGTACTGTTTCCCAGAACAGAGAGAAAATATTATATGGGGGAACTCATCTAAGCAATGAGCTTAGTAGTAGATAGTAGGTGAGGGGGGTGAGTGACTAGGGGTGTCCAAATCCTGCCCCAGCAGAGCTGAATCAGCAATGATCCTGTGAGGAGGGCTGGATCACTGTTAGGATCTTCATGTTATAGCTGAGGGGCACTAGGGCTCCAGAGGATAAGGTTTTTTTGGTTATTATCGTTGTTGGTTTTTCAGAACCACAGAAGTCACAGAAGTAGTGAGTGGCAGAGCTGAAATGAACCCAGGGTTTCCTGAACCCAGATACAGTAAAAGTTGCCTAAGCAAGTAGGTGGTCATGTGGTTTAGACTCCTAAGCTGTAGGGGAATTTAGAGAAAGGAAAAATTTATGTGTTTGAAGTTAGTTACTGAAAGGCACGTTGGCACCCTGGGAAGGGTCTTGGACTTGTAGCCAAGACCAAATCCTGGCGTATTAATGGTATAACCTTGAATTACTTATCTAGTGTTACTAGGAGAAGAATGATTCTGCGAACTATGAACACAGGGAGTGAGATGGGTTGTGAAGGATTTACATTGAAGATGGAGAGAATTCCAGGTGGGGTGACAGGTTAGGGGACTCCATCCATATAACAGCAGAGAGGTAAGAGGAGGAGCTCCAAAATGGCACTCAGAGGATGCCCACCCCCATCTAGACGTTGAACCTTAGAACTGGAGAAACTCAAGAAGTCATCTATCCATCAGAGGCACCCAAGGAATTGAGAAGGAAAAAAAGCCAGAGGCAGAGGAGTGTGGTTCCTGACATAGCTTGTTTGTACTTAGTTGTTTGCAAGCTATTTCCCCCGTTAGACTGTGAGTGCAGGGACTGTGTTTTGCTTCATACTCAGGGTAGGGGATGTATGAAGTCTTTCAAGAAGACTAGTTCTTCTGCTGTGAGAACTTGCTGAGCTCTTCCAGGGCTACACATCCACCTTTCACCCAACTCTCACCAGTGGCTCCAAGAAGCTGTGGCATGCACAGTGACCACACCCCAGTAAAACTGTCTCTTTGGACATGCTAAACCAGACTGAAGGTAGCTGACAGGCCTCAGACCCATCAATGAGTGAGGGGGATGTCTACTCCAATCACATGAAGACTTTCCTTAACAGAATGGGTGAAGGAGAACAGTCTGTTCCAAAGACTATGACACAAATGAACCATGCTTAGTTCTTGGTAAGACATTGAAAATGCCAAGGTCATCCACGGCATCCCCAGGCACCCCCAATTTTCCTGACTTTTGCCTTGCCGCTGGGACCTTGGTGACTCTGGAAGAGAAAGTGAGGCTGAAGACTTTGCACAGCTCTGCCTCACTTAAATCTATTTCACTCATGAGTCAAGACATCAGCCATGAGGTCATCGATCCTCTTTGAAAACAAAGGACAAAACACAACCACTTAGTATGGTGCTCCATAGCTAGTGACTGAAAGATATTGCCCCTCAGTTAGTCGTCTAATCCAACGTCCTCCTTCTTCACTGGAGAAAAATGAAACTAGGAGAGGATAGATGACTTGTCCAAGGTCACACAGCTAGTAAGTGGCTAAGTTAGGATTAGATCTAGGGGCTCCCTGGTCAATCTCTCTGGAAATGTGGATTGATTATGTAGGAGACTTGAGTCTTTATTTATTTATATATTTCGTTCTCTCGTTGTTTTTAGCCTTAACTAGTGGGGCTTCTCTCCCTTTTCTTTCTTGCCCCCATGCCTGACAATATAGGGATCTCCAAAGCTAAGAACTCTGGGAAATCATCTCAATTCATTGTGCCCTTGGGAACTATCCTGAGAGCTGCAGGGCTGCTGAAGGATGCAATGAGACTCAGCTGAGAATCTAAGAATGGGGGGGAGGGAGGGACTGGTAAATAACTTTACTACAAGGATTCCTAACTTTTGTTGTATCGCAGGCCCCTCTGGCAATCTGATGAAACCTGTAGAGCCCTTCAGCAATTCCTGATGGTCAAGTTAACTTAAAAGTTTGGGTTCCAGTTGCCTTGGCAATCATAGGTGATCTGTGGCTCCCTTAACTTCATGGAGTCAATTTAGCTGTGTAAGTCAACCATCACGGCAGCAGAGACAGTAGGATTTAGAGAGCACAAATGTGAAGCCAAGACAGGAAGGCCATCCATTTCTCCAATATAGAGATAGGACTTAGGTCCTGTACACTCCTTGGCCCAACTCTAGAAGAGAAGACTAAGGGCAGCAGCAGGCGGACGCAGTTACAAACAGTATGGAGAATCCCACCGTTTCAGCATCTTGGTGTTAAGGTTTTCAGTCAGCTCCAAGTTCAGAACTTGATCTCATACTCATCAGACCATTTTCATCTACAGGCGAGAAAAGCCGGTTGTGTTGCCCTGGGCAAAAACTCAGTCCGGAAACTCCCAGTGTTCCCAACTGGGTGTGGGGCCCTTGTCCTGCCTCCCCTCAGTGAGAGAGATATAGAGATAGGGATCATCTAAGTTTAGGATCTTGGATAGTACTAGAGATTCTCAGAACTTCAGTGGAAAAAGAAGGGCCCTATGTTTTCCCCCATCCCTTTGGTTGGGCAGTTGCTTATCTCATCCTCTTCTCTCCTGGTACCTCACTCTCTACTTATTTAAAGTCTTAGTAGTTATCTCCCTTTTCCCAACGTTGAATCTGGCGATCTTTGTTCCTTGAATCCAACATGGACAACTCTGTCTACCTAGCACCACCTATCCTCAGGAATGATGACAGCAGCTCGAGGAGAGTCATTGCTCCTTGGGGGTGGGGTGTGTATGCATGTGTGTGTGTGTGTGTGTGTGTGTGTGTGTGTGTGTAGGTTCCTTAGACCAGAGCCAGACTGGACTCTGAGTCCTTAATTTTTCTCTTGTGCTATCTCATCATTATACCTGCAAAGCACCACTTTCTTATATCCCCAGGAATCCCTGAGGCTCTCAGACTGCTCATACGGCCCAGATGTTGCTGGGAACTGGAGCCCCTGTCACATACCCCCTGAATCATTGAAGTTAAAGACTGTTCCTAGAAATCTTGCTCTCCTTATGATAGTGGTCCTCTTCAGAGATCTCAGGGTGGGCCTTAGGTCCTTGACTGTCCCTGCACACCCTGGTCTGTTCACCTAAGCATCCAAACTTGACTTCTGGGAGGGAGCTAGAAGGGTGGAGCTATGAATCAGTGTATAAAGCAGTTCATTCTGCCAGGACAGAAGCAGAGCAGCAGCGATGTTTCAGAACCAGCTACCTGTCTGGGTCTCCCATTACCCATCAGGTGTGGGAGCAAATGAAGTCCCTCCAGGCACCTGTACCTCAGAGGTGAGGGAACCATGGGCAACATGGGACTGGGAGATGGTATTGGGGAAGGGGAGGTCCTGTGTGTAAACAGTTCCAGAAAGTAGCCAGGACTCAGGTTGAGAAGAGATAGAAGCTAGGAGGGCAAGTGTCGGGAGAGAGGAGCAGCAGGGATTACAAACTTGAGATTTGGGGTACCTCAGATTTGGTTTTGTTCTTGGGTAACAGAATTTTTCTTAAAGGACTTGAGATCAGCATCGGGTATCAGTCTTGAAACTGGGACACTTGAGGGAAAAGGGATATAGCTATGAGAGATGCTAGTGCATTTGTAACTATGGTTTAAAGGTGACGCCAGATTATGTGACTAAGAATTAAAAGAATCAACTGTGAACCCAGGAGTAGGTCTGTTTTGGACCAGTTAAATACTTTAGGACCATGCTGAGACCAAGCTGGTATCCTGGGTGGAGAATACTTTTTTTGGCAAATTTTTTTAAAATTCTAAACCTGAATACAAAATGAGAAAAAAAAAAACATTACCATGTACGGAGCAGAGCATAAGAGAGGATTCAATATAAGATAATTGATTTCCATTTCAAAACAACCTATATAATAAATACTACACATTGTTTTCAAAGCTGCCCAGCTTTGTTTCCTCGTTAGTTTTCTTTTGTCCTCCGTGGTGCACTTTTTACTTTATTTTGTCCCCTTTCTCCCCCAAGAAGGCTCCAATTAAGGATGGAGATACGTATATATAAATATATATACACACATACAAATATATATTTATATGCACATACAAGAAAAATTTTAATTTAAAATAATTGAAATTATCCTTTTCACACTTTAACAATGCTCTCACCTTACAAATATAGTTTAAGGCCTGATACTACTGAATCTACTTCCTTGTGGAGAATATTTCTTAAATAGTCAGTGCAATTGCTAAGCATACATCACTGATCCAGAGAACAGTCAGGTATTTCTCCTAGGGAGTCACCTGAATTTTGGGTGTGCATATGTGTTTCTGTTGAGGATCAATTATTTATTTCCTCCTCCTCTCCCTGTTTCAAATTCTTCCCATCATGGAAATATGCCCTCATTGCTTTGTGGACAGCTCTGATAGATTGTAGGAAGACCTCATGGCCTAACAAAAAAAAAGCTTTAGACTTGAGAATGAGCACTTTTGTATCCTAGTCCTTGTCTGATTGAAGCTATGCATCCCAAGTTCACTCTATCAATCTTCCTGGACCTGTTTCTCCATCTGTAAAATGGGCCATCTTTATGTCTCTGGAACTTTGGGAAGAAGATTGCAAATTTCTTCAGGGTAGATACATCACGTTATATTTTCTTAACCCTTAAGACCTATGGTAGTTTTGAGCATTGTACATGCTTAGCAAATATTTTTTAATTTGATCCTTGAATAAAACTGAATCATATACTGAGTTCCTAAAAATATAAATGAAGAGCTTTAAGTAATACTAATACTACAGTTTCAGCGTCAAGGGTTGAGAGTATGGGAAATCCTATGTTGAATAACTGCTCAGATCTATAACTAGAATAGGGAGACCAGTGCTTTGACCAAGGGTGTTGACATGAGGGGGGTGCCCAGTTCTCCTCCCACCCCTCCCCCAGCAACCCCTTCCCATTCCTCCAGGGGTTCCAAGCACACAACAGACCTTGGCTACCACCATCATGGCCCTGTGGTAATGGTCAAGGCCCTCTTTTTCCCTACACCCTCCTCTAGAGCTGGATTGTCTGGACAGCCCTCTTTGAGTAACTGCCTTTGTGTTTTCTACCCCAGCTGGATTTTCCCCAGGAATAACTAGAGTTAGTTACGGCTCTATGACACATGCTACCACTCCCTTCATGCCCCATGACGTTGCCACATCCATGGGTTTGAAATGACTAACATTACTGTCCAAGATTCTGGGCAAAGATGATATTCTTTTAGGATACTGGGAATTCCCTTCCCTGGGGTTCCTCCTTTCCCAGAAAACCCCTCAAATCCCAAATATTCCCTAAAGGGGTTCTGGGGTAGGGGATATTGATGAGAGAGTCTGCCAAACTAAATCACTGGTCTCTAGAAGGCCCAGTTCTGCAAAGAGGAGAGAACAGGAACGCTAGAGAATGGGGAAAAGGTAGAAGAGGCTGTCTGAGAATTTCCCCAGAGAGCTTAGCTAGCTCATTAGCCCTGTGTCAGTGTCTAGGTTTGATTACTGATAAAATTAAGACTGACACACCAGGGAGTCTTTCCCTCAGACCCTGCTAATGAGGTCTCTTCAAATAAAAAAAAAGAAGAATCACTGGGTAAGATCAAGATATGGAACTAGATGATTCCTCAGAAGTTACCCACATTTTGTAGATGAGGAAATGGCAGCCTAGAGTGATAAAGTGACTTGTCGACAGTCATACAGAGAAGGAAGTAGCGAGGCATGGGAGTCTGAACTTGAACCCAGATCCTCTGACAGCAGAACCTTTCCTCCATTTCACCATTTGGCCTCTCCTACTCAACTTACCTACATGGCCTCTGAAGGATGCCAAGCCCCATGACATCTTGTTGATAACATCCTTCCAGTGGGAAGCCCATGTGTCCCAGCCAGGTATCACAAGGCTGTCCCAAGGCTAACATGAACGTTGTATGGATCTGGCGGTTACACCCAGCATGTTTCTGAGTGTGAGGAAGAGGCGGTATCTTTGGCCTGGGTTGAGACATATCTTTTCAAGAAGCCTGAGGATGGGAGTTTCCTTCAGCCTCTCTGGAGAGCTATCTGCCTTCTCAGGGGAAATCCTGGCAGTGTGGAGGCAGGCAGACTTTGATAGTCATCAGTAGGTGACAAAGGAGATTCCGAGCCTCAAGGATGGTTGTTTTAGTTTCACAGGCCCAGTCCCTCAGCTTTACTCCCTCGAATGCTATTATCAGTCACATCAGAGGTGACCCAATCTTGGTGCCAAGTTCATGCTCATCTGTAATCAAAATTCCCATTCGTTCATTGACAGGGAGAGGCAAAGCTAAGAAACCGTGTTTGTGTAGCCTGATGAGGCATATTTCTCTAGCAAGCTTTCTAGAGGAAAACCAAAATATGGTATCTATTGCTCAAGCATTTAATCAGCAAACATTAATTAATTTCCCACTCCATGTCAGACGCTGTGATAGATGCCAGGGATACAGACCTAAGGAGGAAACAGTCTCTGTTCTCAGAGCTTACGTCCTGTCCAAAGAGACAACATGCGCATAAACAAGGAAACAGACACTTATTACACACCTATCATGTCCAGGTACTATGTTAAATATTTTACAAATATTATCTCATCTGAGCCTTACAATGTTAGTAGGGAGGTGTTATTATTAACCCCATTTTACATTTGAGGAAACTGAGGCAGACAGAATTCAAGTGACTTGCTTATTTTTTTTCCTTTTTTCCCCAAAGTGAGTAGTAAGTAGACAGATTCAGACAGAGCTCCTCTGGGCACCAGCAACCAGGTCAAAGACAAAGAGAAAGCACTTTCTTGAATTGAAACAATCCTAAGTGTTTTATCCTGGAGGTAATAAATGCAAACTGAAAACAAACAAAATAAAAAGACTGGGAAGATGTAAACTAGAAAATGCTGTGAGGAAGGTGCTATTATCCTCATTTCACAGCTGAGGAAACTGAGGCACACAGAGGTTAAGTGACTTGCCTATGGTCATACAGTTAGTCTCTGAGGTCAGATTTGAAGCCAGATCTTCCTGACTTTAGGCTAAGGATTCTATCCACTGTGCCACAGCTGCCTTTGAAATAAGGCAAGGGGCCTCAGTTTTCCCTTGGAAGTGGGGTTCAAACCTTCCAGATGTTTTGATAACTGCTTATAAATTAGCTGCAGTCTCTGTATTCATCTATGAACGATAGGATGTGATCCGAGGCTGAGTAGTCACAAGCTAAGGAGTCAGGGACCCATAAAGAACACTGAATATGGAGTCAAAGAATCTTGGCTCAAAATTGAGGCCCAGAGAGGTAAGTGATTTATTTAAGGTCATACAATTTCAAAATACCAAAGCAGGGATTTGGCCTGTTCATTTAACCACAAATTCAGTTCTCTCCCTCCCACCCCCCCACTGAATCTATGAGACAGATTCTTTTTCTCAGAGAAAATGGAAAGAAAGAGTTTGTAATAACTGTCTTTGAGTTTGTAATGGGTTCTTCTAGAAGATGTGAGCCCTCTTGGCTAAGGACAGAACAAGAGAACATACCTGCTTCAGAAGCAAGAGGTATCTGGGTTAGACAACAGGAGAGAAGACTTCTTTGAAAGGATGGAGTGGGGGGCTCCTTTCCTGGAGAGCTTTCAGAATAGACACACCTGTCTGGTCTGTATAAAGTAAAATCCTCACTGGAAGGTAAGAGCAAGACAATGTAGTGGCTAAGACACTGGTCAGGGAGACCTGGGTTCAAATCCTGCTCACCCTGTAACCCTGAGAAAGTCACCTTTCTCTGTGCCTCAGTTTCCTGATCTGAAAAGTGAGTAGCTTGGATTCGGTGGATTCTAAGGTTTCTTCCAGAATTAAATCTGTGATCCTAATATGTTGTGACAAGTAGAGGCTTAAATGCTAACAAGGCACTTTTCTAGAGGACAGAAGAGCAGTTAAAAGATTCTCTGAGGACTTGACCCATTTCTCAGGCTGAGATCAGCCACTGTTTTGGCTTGAAATCTTCCCAAATGGACCATTAATTACAGGTTTTAAAAATCAATAGGGAAAGCAAAAGATCTTCTGGGAACAAATTTTTACCCAAATTTCTCTAAGCTCTCCTTGCTATTCAGTCATTCCTCATTCATGTCTGACTCTCTGTGATCTCATCTGGAGTTTTATTTTTTTTTAATTTAATTTAGTATTTTATTTTTCCCCCAATAACATGTAAAAACAATTTTCAACATTCATTTTAAAAACTGAGTCCTAAAATCTCTCCCTACTTCCCAAATCCTCTCATTGAGAAGGCAAGCAATTTTATATAGGTTATACATGTGTAGTCATACTAAACATATTTCCATATTAATCATGTAAAAGAAAATATGGACCAGGATAAAAATCCAAGAAAAATTTAAAAAAATATATGCTTCAATCTGTATTCAGACTCCATCAGTTCTTTTCCTGGGGAGAGATAGCATTTTTCATAAGTCCTTCAGAGTTGTCTTGGATCTTTGTATTGCTGAGAATAGCCAAGTCATTCACAGTTGGTCATCATACAATATCACTGTTACTGTGTACTGTGTCAGTTCATTTAAGTCTTCATTTGGAGTCTTCTTGGCAGAGATACTGAAGTGGTTTGCCATTTCCTTCTCCAGCTCATTTTTCAGATGAGGAAACTGAGTCAAACGAGGTTAACTGATTTGTCCCCCAATCACAGAGGTAGTAAGTGGCAGGCCAGATTTGAACTCAGGAAGATGTCTTCATGACTTCAGGCTCAGCACTGTATTCAGTGCATAGCTGCCCCTGAGCTCTTCTGGTCAGTGTTTATGTTTTCTTGTTTGTAAAAACTGGCCCTCACCTTTTAGCCTTAGCAACCCTGACGCTAAACAATGCAAAATCAAGGAGATGGTACCTGTTGTCTGATTCTGGCTTCCTTAACCTGGGCAGGCCTCCTCAAGAGGATCATCAGGTGAGAATTTGATTGCTTTTTTGCCAGAGGCTTCTGGAAAACTTTCAAAAGAGTGGAAACCACATCTTCCAGTGTAACATTTTAAAGTGAAAGCAAGAACAGAGCAAGAAAGTAGATATCATTTCTGAGTTTATTTTATAAAAAAAGAGCAGCAAATCATTGTTCACCTTGTGGCTTTAACTACAGCATCTCAGATAAATTTTGCAGTGATTTCACCTAGTGTGTGCATGTGTGTGCATGTGTGTGTGTGTGTATGAGACAGAGAGAGAGTGAGAGAGAGAGAGAGTGAGAATAATTTACTGTGTGTTTCAGATCTACCTTTTCCATTTTTATGGAGTGAAAATTACCCCCTCCCTCCCAAGAAACTTAATGTTGGGTAATCATAATGATCAACCTTTGCTTTGCTCTGAGGAAGTGAAGAGAAAATAAGCCTCCCTCCTTTTCTTGCAGAGGTAGGGATTATGGATGTGGAGTATTACCAATACTGGGATTATGGAGGTGGAATATTGCATATATTGTCAGATATAATTGATATGTTTATTGGTTTTGCTGAGTTACTTTTTTTCTTTCTTTTTAAAAATCTTTGTCATAAGGGATGGCTTTGTTATAAAGGAAAAGGGCGAGGACAAAAGGGTAAGGCCCTGGAAATGCAGAACTGGGCAGAGGAGCACACTGGGAGTGAGTCAGTCTGCTCTCCAACATGTGCTAGCTGAAAAGTATATGAGAGGAAGTAATTTGACCACATTCACTAAATTAACTGTCTTGAATTGATGCTAAATAAAGGCCTAGGAGGAAAGGTCCAATATCAGTGGCCTACTAATAAAATTTGATATTTAGAAGTATCGGAGACTGTATGGAAAGGGTCTGATATGAATGTCCTACCCTAGATTCTCGTTGGAGGTTGAATAATTTCTCTAGAGCCATCAACCCTAGAGGAGGCCCAGCCAACCTTAGAGGACAGGGACTGAATGATTTCATTGGTATGGAGAACTCTTAGATGAGGGCACTCCTTCACCAATGCAAGATGACACCTCTTCAATTTAAAGTCAAAGACTGTTGGCCAAGATACTGAGAAGTTAAGTGATCATTCTGAGAAACTGTCTATAAAATTTTTCCCCATTTTTCTGCTTTCTTGATGATCTTGGTTACATTTGTCTTATTTGTACAAAACCTTTTTAATTTAATGTAATCAAAATTATCTATTTTACAACTAACTTTGCTCTCTCTCGTTTATTTATAAATTGTTCACCTATCCATAAGTCTGATAAGTAATATGTTCCATGTTCTTCTAATTTTCTTATTATATCTCTCTTTACATCCATTTTGATCTTATCTTGGTAAATGGTATAAGGTATTAGTCTATGCCAAGTTTCTGCCATACTAATTTCTAGTTTCCCCAACAATTTTTACAAAATGATGAATTCTTATCTCCAACTTTAAGTCTTTATACTTGTCAAATACAAGACTATTCTATTTATTTGCTGCTGTAACTTGTATGTCTCCTCTGTTCCGTTGATCTACCTTTCTGTTTCTCAGTCAGTATCAGATAGTTTTGATGATTACTGCCTTATAGTTTAGTTTCAGATGTGGTATTGCCCTCTGAAGCTAGTTCTGCACGAAGCCACGCAATCTCTAATCCAACTAAAAATTCAATAAGTGAACCAACTTTTGCTAAATGTGTAACTGAGTGCAAGGCAATTAGAAATTGTCATCAACAATGCTCTCACTCAGTGAGTACTATAGGGTCTTGTCCCCTGTTTATTTCAGAAATTCTGGTACCCTGTCCTCCATCCAGAACCATCCTCCCTCAGGTCTCCCAACATCATAGGGCAGTATCGTAGTATTTTTATGAAAATAGTTTTGACTTCATGGATTCCCAGAAAGGGGATTCCCCGCATCACACTTTGAGAAGTGCTCTTCAAGGCCAAGTCCTCTGGTCCTAGGACCTGCATAGCTAAAGAGAGTGGGCAGAAAAAGTAGAAGATGATGAATCCACACTAGGATAGACTGCCAGAGCTCTAGTGAATGAGTTGTTCCTTCATATGAAGATGGTACTAGAAGCCTGAGAAGGTGTCTTAGGAGCTAAGAAGGGAGATCATGTGGTCAAAGACCACCAAAAAGAAAGATGATTTGAAGTCACTTTGGAACTAAGAAAAGAAGAGAAACTAGAAACTTGGGTGGAGCAGATTTTAGAATGTCTGGGAAGCAGATGACAAGGGTCTGAGCTAGAGACCAAAGGGAGGATGATGGGTGAATCCTATAGGGAACAAATGATGAAATATGAGAGTGGAAAGGAGTGGAAGTCCTGGGTATCTGTATTCTGGGCAGGGGAAGTAATGGGAAGGGGTGGAGTTTTGACCAAACACGTTTCAGACACAAAGGTTACATTTTGGTCATGGAGCTTAGGTCACTATCATCTAGGTTCATTGACCCCACCATAAGAATCCACCCTCTCCTTCCCCTGTGGTCCTGAACCCAGACAAGAAACATTGAGGGTGGAATGGAGGAGTGGGGTGAGGGGTGCCACCCATCCAGGATAGCCCACACCTGCTTGTAGGGCTCTTTCCTCCCACCTCCACCTCAGTTGGAACAAATTTGCTGTCTTAGTCTCTCTTTTGTTGATTTTAATTTGAACTTTTTTCACTTTTAAAAAAAGAGAGAGAATATTTTGTTTATACAGGACAACATGGTAGTGCAGGGGATAGAGTGCTGGGTTTGAAGTCAGGAAGACCTGCGTTCAAATCTAACCTCAGACACTTATTAGCTGTGTGGCCTTGGGCAAGTCACTTAACCCTGTCTGCTTCAGTTTTCCCATCTGAAAAATAAGCTGGTGAAGGAAATGGAAAACTGCTCCAGTATCTTTGCCAAGAAAACCTCACATGGGGTCACAGAGTAAGACACAACTGAAATGACTAAAAAACAATTATTTAGGCAGGAATTATACAAGAAAGTATCCAGTTATTTTGGTCATCGTTTCACATCACTCCCTCTGAAAGATCTCCTGTCCTCCATCTCCCCATGTCCCACTGTTTGGAAGATGATACTTGAAAAAAAAAAAAAGAACTTCAATGAAACATCTTTTTAAGAAAATAAGTTGAAGAGAGCAGAAGGAAATTCAGAAGGGGACACAGAAAAGGAAGGGCAATTCTATTTCTACTAGTAATGGCTACTATTACTACCACAATTCTAATAGTAGTATTAAATTTAATATTCATTTAAATTAATATTCAAATTGTACGTAAGGGAAGTCCACAGTTCCCTAAACAACCCTCTTTTCAGCTCCTTTTTTGGGGGCATACTGAGAGGTGCTGATTAGACCATTAGTATGAATGTACCCTGGGATTAAGGTACTAGGCAGAGTCTTAAAAATAGGATGTATAGGAACAAAGAGAAATTTATCAGGTCACAAGTACTCAAGATAGGAGAGAGAGAGATATATGCTCATTGCTGATTCCTTAAGAAGTGCCTCCAGCAGAAACTGATTAAAAGTTTATTCAGAAGAGAAAGGAGATCATCAAAAGTGAAATCTGGGTCAATATTTTATGGGAGAAAGAATCAGGAATAATATTAATATAAAAAGAAGGAGGAGGAGGAAGGAGGAGAAGGAGGATGAAATACCTTACAGTTAGCTGAACACTTTCTTTTCCTCAGGGTCTTGTGAAATAGATAACCTGAGTAGGATTATTCCTATTTTGATGATAAGGAATGGAATCAATAGAATGTAAGCTTCTTGAGGCCAGGGACTTTGGGAGCTTGGGGGTACGTTACACATCAGTAGGTGCTTGAGAAATGTTGGTTAACTTGAATTAAAGAGGTGATAACAATAACAAATAACATTAGCAAAAGCAATCATCACTAACATTTATGAACAAAGCCCTTTTTGTTAGCTCACTTGACCATCACACAGCCCTATACTATACCGTAAGTACCGTAAGTAGCACTGCTTTAAGTAGGCGTTATTTTCATTCCCCCCCCCTCCCCCCGGGATGGTTCATTATTAGGAGAAACATACTTGTCCCATGTCTGTGCCCCAAATATCTCACAATGTCTTCTCTGATCTCTCCTCCTTCTACAGGACCAGTTATTTCCCTGTCATCTGCTCTCAGTAAGGATCATTAGGATGAGAAACGTCCGTCAGGCTGATGTGTGTGAGTATCACCTCAACAGACTCCGACCTCTCTGCGAGGTCCAGATGGTCAGACCTGGCCTAGACAAGTCCTGGCTAGAGAAAGAGTTAGGATGCCCCCAAAGTCTAGATTTGTGCCTTGTCTAGATTTCAGTGACATTGAAGGTTCATGGTTTATTTTTCCCTTCCCCCTTCCCCCGCCACCTCCAAAGCTCCTACTTCTAATTCATAGTCTATTAGGGCTGAAAGAGATCATAGAGACCATTAGCCCAGTCCTTCCACCTTACAAATTTCAGAGCAAGCAAGTAGCAGCTCTGGGATTTGAACTCAGGTTCCTTGGACCCCTTCCATTATACCACACAGTCTCTGAGCTCCCTCACTTCCTCTTTAGCTTCTCCTCTCCCCGCTCTGTCATTTCCTGTTTCTGTCACTAGCACCTATGTCTATAGAACCCTCCCACTCAAGAACAAGAACTTCAAAGAGTGCTGAGGCCCACCCTAAGATATTTACATTTTGTGACTTTCTGGAGGGAAGGTATGGCCTCTAGGCAGTACCACTCAGAGAAATCTGTGTGGTCCCAAGAACTCACATCTTACAAGGATTTCCTTCTGAGGAGTCAATCCTTGGGAGCTCTCTAGTTAGTCAAATAGCATTAATTTATTTTTGGAGGCAATTGGGGTTGTGACTTACCTAGGATCACACAGCTAGTAAGTGTCTAAGGTTGGATTTGGACTCAGGTCCTCTTAACTCCAGAGCTGGTGCTCTATCCACTGTGCCATCTACTAGCTCAAACAGCAATCATTAAACCTGCAATATACTAAGTTCTGCATTAAATGCTGGTAATACAAAGAAAGGCCAAAAAAAAGCAGCCCCTGCTCTCAAAGAACTAACAGCCTAATGGAAGAGACAACATGAAAACAATCATGTATAAATAAGATATATACATATATATACACACACATATGTATATATACATATGTACACATATAGCTATGTACACACATGTATATATACATACACACAAAGTATGTATATATATATGGACATAGATCTATATGGCTATCTATAACTATGTAATTATATAGACACACAACAAATTGGGAGCAATCTCTAAGGGAAGGCACTGAAAGATGATTGGGAGGGGCTGATTGCCGAAGGTATGACTCTAGCCAGGGCTTGAAGGAAGCCAGGGAAGCTAGGAGGCAGAAATGAAGAACTAGAGATTCCAGACATGGGGGATGGCCAGTCAAAATGCTTGGGAAATGGAGTGTTTAGTCTAAGGAGTAGCAAGGACAATTCACTGGATCTGAGGGAGTGAGGGGAGTGGGAGGAGGAAGGTGTAAGGAGACTGGAAAGGTGTGTGTTGGGGGAGTGGGGCAGGGCAGGTTATGAAGGGCTTTGAATGCCAGAAAGAGGGTTTTATATTTGATCATGAAGGTGGTAGGGTGTCATGGGAATTTATTGATTAGCGAGGTGATATGGTCAGACCTGAGATTTAGGAAGATGAAATTGACAGTTGAGTGGTGGACAGGTTGGAGTGAGGAGAGACTTGAGGCAGGGAGACTGACTGGGTTATGGCAATAGTCTAAGCATGAGGTGATGATGCATCTGACTGTATCAGAGGAGAAAAGGGGATGCTCGAGAGTGATGTTGGAAAGGTGGAAACAACAGGACTTGACCACTGATTGGATATGGGAGCTAAGATGATTCGGGATGGGAACACACACTGTACCTTTGGTCCTGAGTAGGTATTCTGCCACTGTGAAAACTTACCAGGCTAGAGTGCCCTGAGATTCTGGTCTCTGTCCTAAAGAAATCAATGAATAATCATGACATTCTCGGGACCTCATATTCATTCTCTTTGGAAAGAAGGAGCCCCCCTGCCACTGACTGCCATGTTCCTAGATCATAATTCCCTGGGTTGTCTTTTTTTTGTGTGTAGGGAAAAGAGAAAAGATGACTTTAAGGATGATGTGGAGGAATGTGTGGTAGAGGAGGGGCAAGGTTATCTTTCCCCTTCACCACCTGCCTCAACTTATCCTTCTGCTTCATTAAGACATCTTCAAGAGGATAAAAAAGTTCTGACGGCATCCCATATGTTGTCCTCATCACCTCCTATTCCAAAGGGGAAATCCCTTGTGTCAATCTCCCTTAAGGCTAGTGCCTTCCCTTTGTTGCTTATCTCCATGTTATCTTATCTTGTTGGTGTATGTTCTTTATGTTTGTACATAATTCTTCCCATGTTTTCTCCATTTGATTGTGAGCTCCTTGGGAATAGGATCTGTCTTATGCTTTTTTTTTATCCCAGGCCTTATGTGCTTGTCATGTAGTAGATGCTTAATAAATGCTAGGTGACTTATTTGACTTAGGGATAAGAAATAATTAGAGAGGAGTGGAGCAATTATAAAACAACAGAAAACAAGAGACAATTCACTTTGGATTTCACACATCAAGGTAAAATGCCCTAAGAATTTCAGTAAGGGAAAAATCCATTTTTCAATTTTCAACATGGGCATTTACATCACAGAAATCAAAAAACACTACTGATTGGGGCATGATTTGTCATTTCTCTATTTAAATTTGAGAAAGTGGTAAAGAAAATATCACGACTGCAGATTAAACTTAAAAGTATGTCATGGGTATATTTTCCCCACTAGAGAGCCAGATGTTAAACATTAACCAGTATGCCAATGGAGAGAGATTATGCTAGTGAGTTTCACTAAAATGGAAAAAGAGATTCAAGCCAGGGCTTGAAATGTGGGCAGAATTTGGATTAGTGGAGAGAGAAGGGCATTCTGGGAGAGGATGTGTAATAAGCAAACTAGATAGGCAGGAAAAAGCTTGTCGAGCATAAAGGATAATAAAAAATGAGACTACATGCTGGGGAGTTGTGAGATAAGGCTGAACACTGCTGAGAGTGTAAGGTGAGGATCAGATTATTGGAAAATCTCAAAAGCCAAGACGGAGAATTTAAATTGGATTTTACTACAGGTTCACGGATAGGAGAAGTGAGCTGATGAAAGGAGTGTTTGATGGCAATTGCGCCACAGTGTTCAGAATGAATTGGGGGGAGAAATTAGAGGTAGGAAAAGCAGCTCAAAGGCTGGTACAGTAATCCAGACCTGAGTTGATAAGGGAGGAAGAACAGATGATGAGGGAGGAAGGTGGTTTAAAAAAAACGAAACCAAAAATTTGTCTCTGAGCTCATTCTGAGGGTGAGGCTGCCTGAACCAGTGTCAGTGAGAGCTGTTATGGGCAAATTATAGGTTTAATTGATCTGTTGGGGAGAGAGGCATGAAAGGAATAGCATTTCTGGCAGACTTGAGGTTAGCAGTATTAATTGGGCACAAGTTTATTGGCCTGCCCCATCCCCTAAACAGCATGTGGCGAGGCAACACTTAATATGAGTAATGTTGAAGTTATCCATCTCTCTGTTGGAAAGCAGGAAGAAGACCGTTGCTAGTTCATTCATTCGGTCAATAAACATTTAAGTGTCTACTATGTGCTGGGCACTGGTCAAAGACTTAACCCCTCCCTCACTCTGATTTTGCAGCCTCATTACTCTTTGGGTAGCAGGATCATAGATTTATAATTGGAAATGACCTTAAAGATCATCTAGTATAATTCTCTTGTTTTACAGACAAGAAAAATGTGCCTAAAGAGGTAGATGGCCCTCTCCAAGGTCACATAATAAGTAAATGGCAGGAGCAGGATCTGAAACCTGGTTTCTTCAGATTCCTTTCAGGTTGCATGGTTCTTTCTATTGCATCAATTTACATCCTGGGTATTATACACCTGGTGGTAGTCTGTGACTTGGATTTTCTTCATTCAAATGTATTTGTGGCAGAGCCTATTATTCACTGGGTAATCTACCTCTCAGATTACATTTGGTATCTTTCTCCTTGGAGGTAGGACAGGGACACTGAGACTTAGAAAGACCTGAAATGTGAGTACTTTAATCATCAAGTGCCTAGGATATCATTCCTTGTGAGAAATCTAGATATGAAAATGCTCTCCATGGAGGCAGATAGCATAGCCTTTACAGAGTTACCTGAGACACAAAACTCAGCTAAGTTAAGTGACTTGCTAGGGAGTAACACAGCTAGTTAGTGTCAGAGGCAGAATTTGAATCCAGATCTTTTAAATTCCAAGTACTATTCTCCATTCCGAGGCTCCCTCTCTTGATGTGCTAATATACAGCCAATATATACTCCAAACTAGTGGTATCAAACTCAAATAGAAACAGATTCCTGAAGGAGCGTATTGACTTAGAAAACCACAAATTAACATCATCTATGTTGTATTGTATTTTTCAACTTTGTTAAACATTTTCAATTACATTTTAATCTGATTCAAATTATACTCAGGAGTTTTGGGGAGTACAAGTTTGTTCTAAACCAGCAGTTATCAAAGTTTAGGTGTGTAAGTATTCCTTATACTCTTAAAAATTGAAGACCTCAAAAACTTTTGCTTACATGGGCTATATCTATTGATATTCAGCATATTAGATACAAAAACTGATAAGTTTTAAAAATATTTATTAATCCATTAAAGTAAGAATAATAAATACATTGTATGTTAACATAAATAACATTTTAATGAAAAAACTACATTTTCTACAACAAAAATGTAGTGAGAAGAGTGACATTGGTTCACATATTTTTGCAAATTTCTTGAATGTTTGCCTCAATAAGAGACAGGTAGATTCTCCTATCAGCTTCGACATTCAGTCTGTTGTGATTTGTTGCTTGAAGTATATGAAGAAAATCCAATCTCACACAAATATAGTGCAATTGGAAAAAAGAGAGAATCATTTTAATAGACAAATAATCTTTTAATTATTATGAAGATGTTAAGGGGAACTAGCTGGCACAGTGGATAGAGTGCTGGGAGTCTGAAATACTCATCTTTCTGAGTTCAAACCTGGCCTCAGACACTTATTAAATGTGTGACCCTGAGTAAGTCACTTAACCCTGTTTGCCTCAGTTTCCTTATCTATAAAGTGAGCTGGAGAAGGAAATGGCAAATTGCTCCAGTATCTTTGCCAAG
This sequence comes from Bettongia penicillata ogilbyi, assembly GCA_023548195.1. Lineage (NCBI taxonomy): Eukaryota > Metazoa > Chordata > Mammalia > Diprotodontia > Potoroidae > Bettongia > Bettongia penicillata. The sequence goes on along the minus strand of JAJHZJ010000447.1, from coordinate 3,803,226 downwards.
AAAACTCCAAAATGGAGTCATAAAGAGTTGAATATGATCTAAAACGACTGAACAACAGCAGTCATTATGAAAATGGTTTTGACCTTAAGGATCCACTGAAAGGGTTTCAGGGACTCCCAGAAGTACACACACAAAACTTTGAGAACTGCTGCTCTAAACTAAGCTGAGGTCCAAGGACCCATGGAAAGATATCATGGAAGCTTTAAGAACTCGAATGGAAAAAAAAAATTTTATCTTTACTTTTTCTAACCTCAAATCAAAACTTAACTTTTTCTTCAATTATTTAAAATAAGAAGGGGTCCATCAGCTTCACTAAATTACCAAAAGGGTCTGTGACACAAGATATATTAAGATTCAAGATTGCTATATGCAAAAATGGATACAAGTTATATGCAAAATATACACAAGATCACTTGGTAGCTCATTGGGCATAGTGAATAGAACACTGGGCCTGCAGCCAGGAAGGTCTAAGTCTGGCCTCAGACACATCCTAGATGTGTGACCTGGGCAACTTAACTTGTCTGCTTCAGTGCCTTCAACTGCAAAATGAGGTTCAGAATAGCACCTATATTCCAAGGATCAAATGAGATAATATTTGTAAAGCATATAGCATAGTGCCTGGTATATGTGTGGGTTCATCCTTCCCTGCCGAAGAAGGCCATGCCATCAGAGAAATGATGACATGACTTTCACTTGACTTTGTTTTGAGTGAGGGAGGGCTGTGCAGGTCACCAGCCTCACTTCTCCTTCAGTCATCTGAATCCAGTGACCAGATATTTATCAGGATGACTGGAGATGACCCAGGATGAGACAATTGGGGTTAAGTGACTTGCCCAAGGTATTCATTTATGCAAAATGCAAGGAATACAAAGAAAGACAAAAACAGTCCCTATCTTCAAAAAGCTTCCATTCCAACGGAAGAGACATATGAAGAGTCAATAAATCCTAGAAGTTTGTCAAGTAGACCTGGGGCTGAACTGCACGTGCAATCTTACCTGTTGGGGTGGGGAGTGGGGTGAGGGAGGTCAAGATCGAAAGCTAAGGCACCCCTTTGGCTTGAACCAGCCTAATTTGGATTCCATTTTTTTTTCCTCTCTGGACCCTGATCTCTCCATCTCTTTCTCCTCCCTCCATGTCTTCCTTGGGCAGTGAGTCTGACAGACTGTTTTGTAAGTCTCTGGCTCCCAACCGCCTCCCACGAAAAGCTAAGAACAAGGACTATCTCCAATTGCCGCAACCCAGAGTGGAATGAAACCTTCAACTTCCGGATCCAGTGCCAGGTTAAGGTAGGGTCCAGGAGATTGCAGCTGTCTAACCAGTCTTTCTGCTACCTTTTCGTGTCCCTGTTCACTTATTTGTCCTTGTACTTCTGCCTAAGTGTTGCTTGGCCATTTCTAAATGTGCTTCTGGAAGTTTCGACAGAGAAATCATTTGGTATAGGAGAAAGGGTGTGAGTTTGTTGTTATTTCTCCTTTATTCTTGAAGAGGATTGTGAAATCAAGGAGGCGATGCCATGACATGCAAGTGGGAAGGGGGTGAGATTGCAGTCAGAGGTGCTTGGTGTTCGGTCATCTTCAACTCTTCATGATCCTATTTGGGGTTTTTCTGGCAAATATGTTGGAATGGTTGGCCATTTCCTTCTCCAGTTCATTTCAAAAATGAGGAAACTGAGGCAAACAGTGTTAAGTGACTTGCCTAAGGTCACACAGCTAGGAAGTATCTGAGACCAGATTTGAACTCAGGTCTTCCTGACTTCAGGCTCTGTGCTACTTAGTTCCCTCATCAAAGGATTTGGGTTTAAATCTCATCTCTCTTACTTACCTATGTGATTTTGTGCAAATAAATCACTTATCCTCTCTGAGTCTCAATGTCCTTATCTATAAGATGAAGGGGTCAGATGATTTCTGAGGTTCCTTCTGTTTAAATTTTGTGAGGTAGCCTTGGGTAACGAATGGAATGTTGAACTCAGGAAGACCTCAGTTCAAATCCTGCCTTAGACATTTACTAGCTATGTGACCCTGGTCAAGTTACTTAAGCTCTCTAGTCCTCAGTTTCTTCATCTGTAAAATAAGGAAGTGACTTCCAGTTCCAACTCTAAACCTACAATCCTTTGACATGACAGCAACAGATGATAGGCTGGTGGACAAGTATGGCTAGATGTTTCCCTGAGGTAAAAATCAGATGAAATGAGGGGTGTTATTGTATTTCTGTGCTATGGATAAAAAGCTATTTGCTTTCTAACACTAAGACTAAGGTCTAGATCAGGATTCCTTAACCTAAGATTCATGTACTCTCAAAGAGTTCAACGATACATTACAGAGGGGTCCATGAACTTGAATGGGAGGAAAAATGTCATCTCCATTTTCACTAACCTTTGGTTACCTTTGTAATACTGTGTATTTTATTTTATTAAATTTTATTTTTTAAAAAGAACCATTATAGTGAGAAAGCATTCATAGACTTCACTGGGCTAGCAAATGGGTTATGACACAGCAGTGATTAAGAACCTTTCCTAAAGATTGATGAGACCAAAGGTTGTCTTGTATCTCTAGGACTATGGGAAGATCAGGTTTCCTCTAGAAGTCACCAAAGCATCCAAGGAGGGTCAAATAGATACATTCAGCTCAGGACCCCCAGATTTATATCAGATTCACTGGAGGAAGAGCCAAAATGGAGGAATAAAAAGAGGCTATACAGTCCTCCATCCCTCTCATCCCCCTCACTACTACTCCAACAAAGGTCTAGAAAAGTACCAGGCCAAGTTCTGATTAGGGCATCAAGGAAAAAGTTACACTCATTTTTCAGCCTAGGTTGGCATAGGGAGATTCTAGAGGTCTTCAGACAATGGGACCAACTCTACCCAGGAAAGTGACAATGTGGAGGCTTACAGTGCAGGATTAAATGGAGCCTGGGGCTATCCACTAGGTCAAGAAGAATTAATGGATTCAACATGAAGGGGCTTTGACCCAGTGCTGGGAACAGGAATAAGTGCCAACTGGTAGATCTGTTGAGTAACAATTAATTGGAGATTAAATAACTTAATTCCAAAGAATGGGTGGATTGAAGAGGAAATCATAGAAACAATAAATAAATTCATTAAAGATAATGATGACAATGAGACGACATGCTGTGGCATGTTGTCTTTTTGGTATTCAGTCAAAGGGATCCTCAGGGGAAAAGTTATGACTCTACTGGACATTGTCATCAACAAGAAAAAAGAAAAAAGAGATCAATGATTTGAGCACACAGCTAAAAATACTAGAAAACCAACAAATTTTTTAAAAAGCCTAATTAAAATTAAGAATATAAATTTTAAAAATCACATAGGGAATTAGAAAAAAATGAAAGTTAAAAAATCCTATTGCTTTAGTAAGTAAAAGTAGGAACTGTTTTTTTAAAAAAAGATAAACCATTACTTAATTTGATTTTCAAAAAGAAAGAGGAAAAACAAATCACCAAAATAAAAATTGAAAAAGGTGAATTCACAACAAATGAAGAAGTAAAGACAATTACTAGAAATGATTTTGCCAAATACATGCCAACAAAACTGATGACTTAAATGAAATGAACACAAAAACTTAAATACTCAGATTGATAATAACAATAAATATCAAGCTAATAAATAAACATTTTAAGGTATCAGTTATAATTTCTAATATAGTAAATATTAATAGATATGACCCATATAAGAAATATCAGAAAAAGAAATTGAAGAAGCCGTAAATGAGCATCCAGGATTAAATGGATTTGCATGTGAATTTTATTAAGCATTTAAAAAAATAGTTTCAATATTACATAAATTTGAAAAATGGCAAAAGGAAAGGACCTACTAAATTTCTTCTATGGAACAAATATGGCTTTAATAACAACAGCAAGAGTCAAAGCAGAGAAAGAAAATTATGGACTAATATTCTCAAAGTATGATCCAAGGACACCTGCAAGTCCCTGAGAATCTTTTATGGGGTCTGTGACATCAAAGTTATTTGTTAAAATGCACCTCCCTTTTCCAACTACATATCTGTGTAACGTCATATTTTCTTCATGTAATTCAACCAAAACAACACGTTGTGATGGATTACATACAGTAGCAGATATTAGAATCTAGTTGTCTTCTATTAAGCCAGACATTAAAAAGATTGGTAAAAATATGTCAACCAATGTCACTCTTCTCACTAATTTTTTTTGCTTTGGAAAATATAGTTACTTTTATTTAATACATTATTTTTGTTAACATGTAACAAGTTTGTTATTGCTATTTTAAGCGGTCTAATAAACATTTTTAAAATATCCGTTTTAATTTCTAATATAGTAAATATTGTTAGATATGACCTACATAAACAAAATTCTTTGGGGTTCTCAATGATATTAAGAGTGTAAAGAGGTCCTGAGAATGAAAAGTTTGATAATCATTGCTATAGGTCAATATTTTAATAAACATTGATGCAGAAATTTAAATAAAACTAGCAAAATGACAATAGCAACATATCACAAAAAATACACTATGATCAGGCTAGATTTATACTAGGAATGTAGTATTGCCAATATATATTGGCAAAATTACCAAAATAACAGATTACATTAATAATTAGAACAATAAGATCATATGAGTATATCAATAGAAAAGAAAAGCAAAAAATTTTGACAAAATATAACTATTCGTATTTTTAAAACACTAGAAAATGTAGGAATAGGGGCAGCTAGGTGATACTGTGGAAAGAGCACTGGCTCCTGGAGTCAGGAAGATGTGAGTTCAATTTCAGACTCAGAAACTTATTAGCTGTGTGACTCTGGGAAGTCACTTAACCCCAGGTGATCCCAAAAAAGAAAAAGAAAAAAGAAAATATAGGAATAAATGAGCCTTTCCTTGATATGAAAAGTAATATTTATCTAAAAGCAATAACCAGCATTATATGTAGTGGGAATAAACTAGAGGCCTTTCCAATAAGATCAAGGATAAAGCAAGGATGTTCATTATCATTATTACTATTTGATATCATGCCAGAAATACTAGCTGAAGCAATAAGACAAGGATTAAATTGAGAGGATAAAGCAAGACAAAGCATAAACAAAATTGTTGCTTTTTGCAGATGATATGGTTTACTAAGTGAATTCTAGAGAGTCAAGTAAAAAGCATTTGAAACAATAATTCCAGTTAAGTTGCAATAAATCCATGCAAATCATCAGCATTTCTGTATATTTTTTTATGGCAACAAAATCCGGTCAGAAGATACAGAAGGAAAAATTCCATTTAAAAATAACTACAAAATGCATAATACTTGGTAGGCCACTTGGCAAGATGCAGGAACTATACGAATATAAATAAAAACACTCTTTCTATATGTCTGTCTCTTTGCCTTTCTGCCTCTTTCTATACCTCTGTCTCTATATCTCTGTTTTCTTTCTGTCTATCTCTGTCTGTCTCTGTCTCTTTCTGTCTCTCTATATTTCTGTCTTTGTCTGTCTTTCTGTCTCTCCTATCTCTCATCACCAAAACCTCGGTTTCCCCTACTCTGGGCCTTCTAGTGAAAGATCTTGGGGCCATGAAACCTGTTACATTCCTTCCCTGGGTGAGCATCTTGACTGACTTCCCTTTCCATCCTGATCCTCCCACATCCCACGCTCTGCCAGAGGAAGTGGTCCTTTGCAAAGGGACCAGTTTAGGGTGATATCATAAACAAATATCTTGGGAGCTCACAGGCTCTGTTCCCAGCCCCACTTCCTCCCAACATCCTGACAATGCCTGCATCCAAGGTGGAGGCAGGCTCTGAGTGGGAAGTCTTGGAGCAGAGGAGTAACCAGGCCCCAAGGGACTGATAAGAAGGGGGAGGAGACATTTCCACTTTTTGGGCGAGCTCTCTCCTGTCTCAGGAGGGACTCTGTGTCAATCATCCCACACCCACACCCATTCTTACTCACAAATCCTTTTGTCTTCTACAGTAATGTAATACAGTAGAAGCCCTTGGTTGTGCCACTTACTATAGTGACCTTGCATAAGTCACTAAGCTGCTTTATGCCTCAGTTTCCTCATCTGTAAAATCATAAGATTACAGATTGAGAGCTGGACCTTAGAAGTCATCTGGTCCAACCTCCCCCTTCATTTTACAGATGAGGAAACTGAGACCCAGAGAGGTTAAGTCATTTGCCCAAAGTCACACAGGGAATAGCTGAGTCAGGAAATCAATCCAGGTTTTGTGATTCAAAAATCTTAGATATAGAACTAGAAGGAACCTGAGGAACCTATATAGTTCAACCCCCCAATTTTATGGATGATTTTTTTCAAGAATTATCAGATATGACGTCCAACAGAGATTCAGACCCAGGTATTCTGGTTCCAGATTCTCCGCTCTTTCCATTATACTACGCCTTTTCTACTTTCCCTCATGATGACAGTTAGATTTGATGGTTTCTAAAGACCCTGTCAACTCTTTATCTGGTGCAGTTTGGTGTTGCTGGGAACCCGGAAATGTCAGGGTACAGGGAGAGTGTGCCTGGAAAGAATTCAAGCACTCAAGCCTTCTTCCAGTCAGAGTTGCAAGGTTTATTATAACTCCACTAGAACAGGCTAGATTCTTTTTTCATTGTTATAGTTATGATTTGTCATTTACTATTCTAGAATATAAATAGCACATTACCATCATATTCTTCACTACAGATAATGCTATACTTTATTATCATATCAGATATACTATATATTATGTGAAGCAACTAGGTGGTGCAGGGGATAGGGCACTTTGCTTAAAATATGGGAGACTCCTCTTTATGAATTAAAACCTGGCATAAGACACCAACTGTGTGACCCTAGGCAAGCCACTTAATCCTGTTTGTTCCAGTTCTTCAGCTGTAAAATGAGCTGGAGAAGGAAATGTCAAACCATTCTAGTATCTTTGCCAAGAAAACGCCAACTGGGATCACAAAGAGTCAGGCATGACTGAAACAACGGAACAAAAACGACACCATAGCTCTAGGCAAGTGTCCGTATGTTAAAGGCCATCTCAATACGTAGACACCCTTACAAAACAAGTTCAGATATCATACTGGAATGACACTGTTAATGACTTACTTTTTTCTCAAACCATGTAAAGGTTACCTAAGCACCCCACACTATCATGGGTTAGGTATATTCAATGAGGCTTAAGGCCCAAAATTATTGATTTGCATAAGAAAAACAGCAAATATGGATTTCTTTTTTAATTATTATTTTATTTGTTTTTAGTGTTCTACAGTCATTTCCATATAACTTAGATTTTTTCCCCTCCTTCCTCTCTCCCTCCCTACTCTTTCTCCAAGACAGAATACAATTTTGTATAGATTCTACACATACATTCCTATTAAATACATTTTCACTATAGTCATGCTGTGTAGAAGAATTAAAATGAATGGGAGAAATCATAAAACAAACCAAAAAGTAATACAAAAGAAAATGATCTGCTTCATTCGGTGATCGAATTCCATAGTTCTTTCTCTGGATATGGAAGGCATTTTGCCTTAAAAGATCTTTGGGAATTTTTAAAATCCTTACATTGCAATGAAGTTCTAAATCTACCAGAAAAAATTCTCTCACAGTGTGGTTGTTGCTGTGTACAAAGTTCTCCTGGTTCTGCTCCTTTCACTCACCATCAGTTCATATAAGTATTTCCAGGCCTCTCTGAAGTCTTCCTGTTCATCATTTCTGACAGCACAATAGTATTCCATTACATTCATATACCACAATTTATTCAACCATTCCTCAATTGATGGGCATCCCCTTGATTTCCAGTTTTTGGTTACCACAAAGAGTGCTGTTATTAATATTTTTGTACATGTGGGACCCTTTCCCATTTTCATGATCTCTTGGGGATACAGTCCCAGAAGCAGTATTGCTGGGTCAAAGGGTATGCACATTTTTGTAGCCCTTTGAGCATAGTTCCAAATTGATCTCCAGATTGGTTGGATCTGCTCATAGCTCCACCAACAATGAATTAGTGTTCCAACTCTCCCACATCTTCTCCAACATTTATCATCTTCCTGTTTTGTCATGTTAGCCAATCTGATAGATGTGATGTGATATCTCAGGGTTGTTTTGATTTGCATATCTCTAATCCATAGTGATTTAGAGCATTTTTTTCATACGACTATAGATATCTTTAATTTCTTCCTCTGAAAACTGCCTGTTCATATCTTTTGACCATTTATCAATTGGGGAGTGACTTGTATCTTTGTGCATTTGACTCAGTTTTCTATATATTGTAGAAAAGAAGACCTTATCACAGACGGTAGCTGCAAAAATTCTTTCCCAGTTTTCTGCATCCTATGAATCTTCGTTGCATTGAGTTTGGTTGTACAAAAACTTTTCAATTTAATGGAGTAAAAATTATCCATCTTGCACTTCATAAAGCTCTCTATCTCTTCTTCAGCCAAAAAATCTTCCCTTCTCCATAAATCTGATAAATACACTATTTCTTGGGCCACCAATTTGTCCATGGTATCAATCTTTATACCTAGATCATGTACTCATTTGGACTTTATTCTTGTGTACGGTGTCAGGCATTGGTCTATGCCTAGTTTCCGCCACACTGTTATCCAATTTTTCAAGCAATTTTTATTGAACAGTGAGTTCTTATCCCAGAAGCTGGGGTCCTTGGGTTTATCAAACAGTAGATTGCTACATTCATTGCCTACTGTGTCTTGAATACCTGGAATATTCCACTTGTCTACCCTTCTGTTTCTTAGCCAGTACCAAGTGGTTTTGATAATTGCTGCTTTATAATACAATTTGAGATCTGGTAGTGCTAGCCCACCTTCCCTAGCATTTCTTTTCATTAGTCCCCTTGATATTTTGGACCTTTTGTTCTTCCAGATGAATTTTTATATTATTTTTTCCAGCTCTAAAAGATAGTTATCTGATAGTTTAATTGGCATGGCACTAAATAAATAAATTAATTTAGGTAGAATTGTCATTTTTATTATATTGACTCAGTCCACCCATAAGCAACTGATGTTTTTCCACTTACTTGGATCTGACTTTATTTATGTGAAAAGTGTCTTGTAAGTGTGTTCATATAGTCCCTGGGTTTGTTTATAAATATTTTTGTACATGTGGGACCCTTTCCCATTTTCATGATCTCTTGGGGATGCAGTCCTAGAAGCAGTATTGCTGGGTCAAAGGGTATGCACATTTTTGTAGCCCTTTGGGCATAGTTCCAAATTGATCTCCAGAATGGTTGGATCAGTTCACAGCTCCGCTAACAATGAATTAGTGTTCCAACTCTTCCACATCTCTGACATTTATCATCTTCCTGTTTTGTCATGTTAGCCAGTCTGATAGATGTAATGTAGTATCTGAGTTGTTTTGATTTGCATATCTCTAATCAATAGTGATTTAGAGCATATTTTTTCATACTACTATGGATATCTTTAATTTCTTCCTCTGAAAACTACCAAACAGGCTAGGTTTTTAAAGAATCTGTGCCTCAATGGGGCTAAGATTGATACTTATATGTAAAAAATGGAGCAGTGAAAAGATCTGAATGGGATTAAGGAGTGGTAAGTAATCTGGGGTGAGCTAGGTACAGACAGTGAAAAGATCATATCCTTAGAGGTTCCAGTATCTGCTCATTATTCATTCTCTCTTCCAAGAATTAAGGCAATGAAGTTCTTGTAATTGAAGATTCTCTTTTCTTGTTATCCCTCTTCTTCTCTTTTTCACCAGAATGTGCTTGAACTAAATGTCTGTGATGAGGACTCAGTTACACCAGATGATCACCTCTTAACTGTCCTCTATGACCTCAGTAAGCTCTGCTTCCGAAAGAGGACCCATGTGAAATTTCCACTCAACCCTGAGGTGGGTAAAGGTATTAAATGCACATTTTAGGTCCTTCATAGTATCACAGATACAATGTGGGAAGGTCATCTGAACCAACTCATTTTTACAGATGAGAAAACTGAGGTCTAGAGAGGTTAAGTGCCCAAATTTCCCCTTCTTGCTTGAAGAGGTGAGCAGCCTAATTCCACCTTGAACCCACTCAACAGGAATGTTAGACCGGTTGGGCAGACAAAATTCCATTAAGCCAAAGTCTAGATTTTCGCAGTAGGCCTAATTAAATAGGGACAGACATAGTAAGGGAGAGGGATCTGCTTAAATCTCTCATGTTCTTGCATTATTATTTTTGTTTTATGAGACTGGGTCCCTTATCTTGCTCAATCTGGAAGAACAGAGATCGCTGATGGCCCAAGTGCCTGTCTTGGTTGGCATGGGAACTTTGACCTGCTAATAGGGGAAGACAAAACATAAGAGGATGCTGAAAGAGAATAGGGAGGAAAGAGGGTACCCATATGAACCAGTGACCATTGTGGAGACTTGAGCAGATCAAAAGGAACCTGAAGTGGAGAGTAGGATAAGTAATTAAGAAAAGTAAGTAAGGGTAAAAAAGTGTGTTTTGGGCCTTCTCATAATAGAAATTCCATGTAAGGACTCACCAGTCATTGAGTTGGCCTCTAGATGGAGTCCATACTCAAGTGGTCTAAACAAGGCAAAGTAGAGCAGGACAATTGCCTCTCTAATCCTGGAAATTGTGCCTTTCTTAATGCAACCTAACATTAGCATTTTTTTCAGTTGCCATGAGGCTCATATTGAGCTCTAAATACATTAAACTACTGTTTAACTTTTCTCCAACCATCTTGTACTTGTGAAGGTGATTTTTTTTTGGAACTAAGGGCAAGTGTGTTTTGGACCCCCATCCCAAGAATCTTAGAGATTATTCCTTTCATTTTATAGAAGAAGAAACTGCTTTAGAAAGGTGACATGATATAACCTTACTCACTTTCATATACTCCATGACCAGACTCAAATGTTGGTGTACCTGTCAGGGTCAATGACTGGTATAGAACAGTAACTGGTGGGGATATCACAAGTAAAGAAAAGCCTTGGGATTGATTGTGTCAGAAAAAGAAGCTTCAAAAATCACTTGATTTAGAGCTAAAGAACTTAGTTTTGAATTCTGGTTCTGCTACTTGTTTAGCCATGGACTTAACTTCACTAGGTTTTTGAAACAGAAAGGCCAGACAAGGTGCTCCCTTAACATTTCTTCTACTTCTCAGTCTATGATATGTGACCTGTGTGACCTCTCTGCGTCTCAATTTCTCATTGATAAAATAAGGACACTGGATTAGATAATTTCTGAAGTCCCTTCCAGGTTTAATTCTTTGTTCTCTGCCTTCCTCTGGGGCCTTAGGCAAAGAACCTCACCTTTCTGAGATAGTTTCTTCATCTATAAAATGAAAACGTTAGAATAAATAATCTCAAAGGGTGCCTCCAGCTCTAGATCTTACAATATCCATAATCAGTGCTCCATACTTCATAGACTTCAATAACACCCCTTATAAAGAGGATAAAAGGCATTTCGGTATCTTAAAAACCAATAGTGTCTGTGTTTGTAAGGGCTTCTCTGGGGCAGGGGAATATCAAATGAACAGGGTCATAGCTGAGAGGTGATTTCTTTCTTTCCTTTTTTCCTCGTAGGGCATGGAGGAACTAGAAGTGGAATTCTTGCTGGAGGAGAGGTGAGTGAGCTCCCATATCACTCCACATGATTGCTTCCCAAGTCTAGGCCCCTACTAGTCTCCATATAAGTATCAAAAACAATGCCTTAAATATAGTAAGTATATTCAATAGATATGTTGAATAAATAAATGGATGTTTACCAGGGTTTAGGAATAACCTCCTCACCTCATCCCTGCCCATTCTTCCACCTCAGGTAGCCAAGATGGGGCAATCATATTTCTCTTCAATTGCTACCGACTCATCTCATTAGCTCTTATCTTAAGTCCTAAGCTAGTCACGATATTACTATTGCCTCATAAATTAAGATAAATACATAATCTCTCTCAGTAATAAATTAGCTCTGAGCTCCCACTCCAGATCATTAATCAAACCAGTGCCCTCTTTTCTCATAAGCTTTCTCTCATTTCTCTCTAAATATCAAAACCCCTTTTCTCATAGACATAAACATCAGGTGGTGCAGAGTACCGGGTCTGAAGTTAGGAAGACTTGAGTTCAAATTTAACCTCAAACACTTACTAGCTGAGTGACTGGGCTAGTCATTTAATGTCTGTTTGCCTCAGTTTTCCTCCGCTGTAAAATGGAGATAATAATGGTGCCTTCTTCCCAGATTTGTTTTGAGGATAAAATGAGATAAAAATTGTAAAGCACTTAGCATATGATAAGCACTATATAAATGTTGGCTCTTATTATTATATCAGTGTTATAAGCTATATAGGGTTAGTTTATATCTATAACCTATATATATAAATATATGATATAATATCAATGTTATGCATATATGATTTTAATTGATTAACACGATGACATACAATGCAAAGAGATATTTAAATATTTCAACATTATATCACAGTGAGAAAGATTACTACAGTCACCACTCGTTATCACCTGTCATTGTGGGCTTTTCAGCTCTGGACAGATAGTCTCACTGTTCACCTCTTTCTGGCTTAACAAAATCTCCCAATAATTTTCTTTAGGGTACCGTCACTCTAACAAAAGAGCTAAACTCTGTTCTCTCAGGAAATGTCTCCAGCCTTTCTCCTTGATCATTAATTCACCGAGTTTCTCAGGAAATAAGTCCTCTTAGCACCCCTTGGCACCTCACACAATCTCTGTCCCACCATGACAGTTAAACTTTCCAGAATGACAGCTAAATTGCTACCCTCCAAAATCTCTTCCATCTGAAAGATACTGGAAGAGTATTCTTAATTTCAGTGGGAGGGACTATGAAGCTGGGTTTACAAATGACTCATTGAATTAATGTATCCTTGGTAGTCCTCAGGCTGATACACCAGATACTGCTGCTAGGTGTGGGAAAGGTATTGTAACCACTGTAGAAATCCTAGCCACGATCTGGGCTCCCAGGGTCCCTTCGGAGCATCCTGTGGCCTGACTGACTCTGGGGAAAGGGGTGCTTCTGCAAGAAACACTAGCTGACTGGGGGATTTCATCTTGTTTTTCAGCCCCACTTCACCTGAAAGCCTCCTCACCAATGGCGTGCTAGTGGTAACTATTTCTCCCTGAGCAATTCTAGCTGAACAAGTTCCTGCAGCCCTGAAGGGGAATGGGGCTATAAGAGAGGAAACTGACCACAAGTTGGACTCTACTGTTCCCACTGAAAAGTCACACCCTCTGCAGCCTTCAAAGTGGGATTTTTATAGGACAGGTTGGAAGTATGATAAAATAAAGCAGATGGTTGGGGGGTTGGGGATGCACACTTGAGGGGAGATCCATGCTTCTCCTTGCAGGTTATTTCGTTGGTATTTCAGACTTATCCTCTGTAGGATCCTTCAACTACCCAATGGAGCAGAACCATGCTCAGCCCTACTCTCAGCTAGTTTCCAGCAAAGGGAACGCCCTTCCCTGCAGATGTATGCATACTTGGCTGCTTTGTTTCCTCCTTAATCTTAAAGGTCTTTTGTTACTGAAGTAATGACCTCTTTTTTACCAACCCCTCATAACACAGCTCAGATAAATTCTCCTCATCCCAAATCTCCAAAAGCAGACAAAGCTTTCCGAGCTGCAGCTGTGAGTCCAGGTGTTACAAGCAAATTTATGCAATAACCCAGTATTTTAGGGCATCACAAAGAATCGGAATAGGCCTTAGGATCTTGATGTAATGGGAGCTGGTTTGCCTCTGCCACCTTCTCATGATTCTCCTTTCCACTTAGCTCCTCCAAAGTCTTGTTTGTTTGCATAGGAACACAGATATAAATAGCTACCCATTCCTCTCAAGCCAAGGAAAAGCCTGCTTCCCAGGCCTTGTTCTCCAGATCTGGATAAAACCTTTGGTGGAACCATTTCCTTCCTATGGTGGCTTTGTATTTTCACCCTGCCTTAGCTTTTTCTGGGACCCATTTTGCCCCAACACACACACATACACACACATACACACATGCACGCATGCACACAATTTCCCTGTCACTTTGACCCCTTTTTCCTCCTACCAACACCCTCTACTATGGCCAGGAGCAGTCAGGGATAGACTGTGCCACACATGTTTTTTATAGGGATTTCCTTTGTTACAGTCTAGACAAGTTTCCTGCTTGGAAGTCCACGTGAAGCATAAAAAAGAGAAGAAGGTTCGAAAAAGTAAGAAACTTGATTTCCTTTGATGGGCAGGGGTGGGATATGGGAAAGGTACTCCAAGCATTCATCTATCTGAAAGATCCAGTCAGTTCTAGCTGTTCCAAGGTTTCAGAAACACTGTTAGAATTTGGAAGGTGGTGGTGGGGAGGAGGGGTGTGTATGGGAAATCTCACTCAAGATCCTTAGAACAGCCTCATCCTAATTAGATTTAAATTTGCCCCCATTGTCTTGGGACAGCTCTGAAATCGACTTTGTACCCCAAGAAACCACAGATTCCCTGAGAGATTTTCAGAGCTAAACCAGCAATTGTGAAAGGACTTGGGGTTAAATCCCATTTCTGGGAAGTCCACAGGGTGGCATATTGCATCTATTTTCAGACTTTTTCGATATATGTGATGCGGTTTAAAGGGATTCAGGGACCCCCCCCCCACAAAGATCGGAGTACTGGAGAGGGTCATCTGGAATGAATTCACGGACTCAAGCATTTTTTAAGTCAAGTTGGCAAAGGTTTATTTTAATGCCAAAATTTGCATTCTTTAAGGAAATTGCAACCTAACTGGAATGATGCTAAAGCTTACACAGGAAAAGTAGTGGATTATCTGGCAGATATACTAACTAAGTGATAATTTACAACCTTGGTCACTGATCATTTCCTACTAGAAACCAGGGGGAGGGATTTCTCAGGGTTGTATTTTCGGTCTGTTACATCTGCAGCAAGATAGCTTTGAGAGTTGATGTCTGTAGCTTGATCTCTGCATCGAATATGGTAACTTTGGGAAGCAATACATGATAACTCTGTGATTACAAGATAGTCTTGTTTTTGCAAGAGAATTTCTTCAGAAGTCAGCTTGTTTTTGTCACAGGGAAAGATTGTTTTACTGGGGTTCATTCATGAGTTATTGTGGAGAAAGGTAGTTTGTCTTGCTGGGTTTCACTCATGAGTTGTATCTAGGCATAGTGTCCTTGGACTGGGGAGAAAACTGTCAGGGATAGTGTTTTGAAGGTAGGAAGAAATGTGATCTTGGAATTGGGGTCCAAGAACAAGCACCCAAGCTCCCCATCATTTTAATTTGTTTTGCTGATTCCATGCCCCTGTCTTTAAAAAAATATGGTTATATGAGATGGCTTTCTGAGAGTTGGAAGGGAAGAGATACTGAGAGATGTATCTCTCATCACATGGATGATGTAAAAGAACAAAAGAAATCAATAAAAATTCAAAAAACATTAATTAAAAAGTTAATTCTACCTCTGCTATGTACCATCTGTGTAACCATGGGCAAGTACCTTCCCCTTTGAAAGTCTTCAATTCTCATTTGAGGAGGTGAGACAAAATGTCCTGTAAGATCCTTTCCAACGCTAAAATCCTGCGACCCTGAGAAATTTCTCTTCTCAGATCCCTAGCCCTTAACTTCTCTGTTCTTTAATTTTCCTTTTAAAAGCAATTGATATGTTTTGTTTTACATTACTTTGTTTCTGAATCTGAACATAATCCTCTTTCACCCAGTGAGTCACCCCATATAACAAAGAATAAAAAAAATAAGAGGGAGAAGAGGGAACAATTGTGCAAAATTAAGCCATCACATTAACTACATCTGAAAGTATATGCAATATTCCACACCCATCTTCCCTACCTCTGCAAAGAAGGTTGGGAGGTTCAATTTCTCAACTCTCCTTGGAGGCATGCTTATCTTTCCCTTTTCATTACAAGACTATCACATTTCCTTTACTTCTTTTTCTTCCCTTCCCTCTAACCTCCCCCTAAGTTAAAGGATCCAAGCCTGTTTCTGTGTGGGTCTCCTTTGCCTTCAGGTCAAATCTGATAGGCCTTTCCCATTTCTGAGTAGCCTTCCAGCAGAGAACCTGGGTTCAACATCTTGCTCTTTTCCTCAAAACTTGTACCTCCTACTTGTACCACCTAGCTGCCCCTAATTCTGCCACTTCTTAAGTCATAGTCTGTCAAAGCTACAAGGGATTTCAGAGGTTGCAAGTCTAACCCTCATCTGCCCAGGATCCTCCTTGACAACATCAGTGTGGTGCTGTGGGAAGGGTGCTTTGCCATTTAATACCTGCGTCACTTCACCTCAGGAAGACCTGAGTTAAGTAACTTAACTCTTGGTGCCTCAGTTTTCTCTTCTCTACAATGAAGGTGTTAGACTAGCTGATTTCAAAGGGCCCATCCAGCTTTCAATGTGTCATTTCTGAAAAGTGACATCATAACGAGTTTGTGAAGGAACATGTGGGGACTTTCTCCTGGTGATCATCTTAGTCTTATGAGGTAGAATGAGGAGGAAGATTATCCAGGGACACCTGTGAGCCTCCAAAAAACTCTTAGACAAGTCATTGCTCTGTTATTCTCTTCTATTTGTATTTTGTATGAGGCCACAGAGCTGTCCAAAACCTGTTTTCTTACTGGGTTTCCTAACGTCAGTCAATAAACATTTATTAAGCACCTATTATGTCAACTTGGTAGGAGGTAACCAGTAGGATTCTTCAGGGATCTGTTCTTGATCTTGTGGTTTTTAACATTTTTATCAATGAATTGAATAAAGGCAGAGATGGCCTGACTGTCAAGTTTGAAAATGACACAAAGCTCAGAGGGGTAGATTGGTGACAGATACACTGGGAGACAGAGTTAGGATCCAAAAATATCCTAACCAGCTAGAAGAGGTCAGCAAACTATGGGCTAGTGGTCTGATTTCAGTCCACCATGAAATCTGTTTTTATATGACCTGAAACTTAGTGATGATTTTTATATTTTAAAATCCAAAATGTGAAAACCATTCTTTGCTCATAGGCCATACAAAAACAGATGTGGAGCTGGATTTGGCCTGTAGCTGAAGTTTGCCACTCCTGACCTTATTTCATCTAATAAGATGAAATTCAACAAGGATAAATGTAAAGCCTTCCACTTGGGTTTAAAAAATTAATTCTACAAGTATAGGATTGGACAGGCATAGCTAGGCGATAGATAGTCTAAAAAAGATCTAGGAGTTTTAATGGGGTATAAGCATAATATGAGTCAGTGTGATGATAAGGAAGTGATCATTAGGCTGTCCTTTGCCCTGACCTCTCCACATCTAGAATATTGTGTTCCATTCTGGGTAACACAATAAGGATGACCACTAACAAACTGAGCATGTCCAGAGGAGGGAAGCCATAATGGTAAAGAGCATGGATTCCCTATTGTATATGGATTAATTGAAGGAAGTAAGGATAATTAGCCTGAAGAAAATTAAGGAGAGCAGAGGAAGAAGAAGAAAATAACTCTTAAGTATTTGAATGGCTGTCTTATAAAACAGGAATTAAACATGTTCTGTTTGGTCCCAGGAGTCAGAACCAAGAACAGTAGGAGGAAGCTGAAAAAAGAAATATCTATCCTCATGTCAGTAAAAATCTAACTATTGGATCGTAGATTTAGAGTTGGAGGAGAAGTGGCTATCGAGTCTAACTCTCTCATTTTACAGATGATGACACTGAAGTTAAAGAAACAGAATTCATAAGCATCTGAGGTGGGATTTGAACTTAGATCTTCTTGACACTAAGTGCAGAATCCAAGCTACCGTACTGCCAAATGACCTTAGAACTATCCCTAACTGGAGTAGGCTACCTTACGTGTGATAGTTTCCCCTCACTAGTGGTCTTCAAGCAGAGGTTAGGTAGATAGATAGGTAGATAGATAGATAGATAGATAGATAGATAGATAGATAGATAGATAGATAGATAGACATAGAGAGAGATGGAGAGATGGAGGGATGGAGGCATGGATGGATGGATAGATGGGGATGGATGGACAGACAAGCAGGCAGGCAAACAGATAGCTAGCTAGATAGATAGATAATGGATTGGTAGCTGTTTGGATAGATAAATACTAAGTGAATATTATTATGTGGATGGCCACTTATTGAATAAGTTGTAGCAGAGATTCTTTGTCAGGTACAGGTTGGAGTATGTTGTCATAACGTCCCTTCCAACTCAAATTCTGTGACCTTCTGCCCTCTATTTGTAGAAAAGCAGCTAACTGTGACAGTGAATGAATCCTATGAAAATACCCAGTATATCTCACCCTGCTACAATTCCAGCAACCAATGCCCAGATCTTGCCTTCTTCCACTACACCAAATACTTCCAGCCCCAAATGCATGTGGAGGTGCCCAGGAACCGATGGACCTGTGGGGTAGGAAGCACTGGGTATTTATAAATAATTTGTGGGCATGGGGAGCTTCAGGGTCTAACTGGCTCTCAGACAATTCCATTGCGAAATGGGGGAGAAGGGGTACCAAGCCTATAGGAGAAACCTTATTGTCTTTTTTAAAGAAACTTCTCTCTTAGCTTTCCTGCTGCTGTGGTGCCCATAAAAGAAACCGTTCTGTCTGCATGTCCCTGGACTGCCTCCCAGATAGACAAGAGCTGATAGTACCTATGGTGAGTATTAAGACTCAGAGAAGCATTACCTGGGCTCCCTAGCCAGGCTCATTTGAGTCAGAGAGCTGCTGGCAAGAGGTGGTGTGGAGATGGGGTAAAAGAATTAGGTTTATCAGATCAGATTGTGGTTACTTGTGTATGCTCACATGAGAGGCAGAGGAATGGACAACATTGTTTCAGGGTGCAGCGGGCATTTATTTAATAGGAAAATATAGGAGTTATGTCTATGGGGGCAAGACGGTGTCTAAGGAGTTGTTTGCTGATACATGGGGGCTACAGCAAGGTGGGCAAAGAGGTGCTAAAAGGCTGAGTAGAAAAACCATGCACAGAGGACAGAATGTGAGGAAAGTCGGGAATGAGGGTGTGCAGAGGGTGATGCTTTGAGCTCATGGGGATGGTGGGCAGAGTTGGTCAATGGGCATTGATGAGTGAACATGTAAGCCTCTGGTGTGGGCTATTTTGCTTTGAAATATCACAACACTGACACGATTCTTCCCCTTTCTTGGTTCTCAGAATGAAAACTGTGATTTGCATGTGACCTCCAGAGACTGGTAAAGTACCTTCTGCAGTTCTCTCTTCCTTTCTCATTCTTCCATAGTCCCCACTATTTTCCATAACTTGGAACTACTATTTACACAAATACTTCTCCAGCTTCTTGGGAACTCTCGGTCCTGTTAAAAATGTTGAGGATCCCAAGGGAATGGCAGAGACATAAGAAGAAGAAAGGGAAATGGCACTGAGAAGTGGAAGTGGGAACTTTTGATGGAAATTCCTACCCCTGAGAATTCACCTATGCTCCCATTTCCCTTGCCATACTAAGGGGGGTAAAGTTCAATAGGAGCTCCTGGTCAAGGACAAGGCTTTCACGAATGTCTGACATTTCCCAGACAGTGATAGAGAGAGCATGTAGTAAATGAAGTCAACAAATACTTGCTGAGTACCCACCAGGTACCCAGCCCTATTATGGGCACCATGGGAGAGAAATAGAAAATAGAAATATGGTTGATAGAACACTGAACTGGAATTCAGGAAACTTAGGTTCTACTCTTAACCATGATTAACTAGCCTATGATTTTGGTTAAGTTATCTCTTCTTTCCAGGTCTCAATTTCTGCATCTGTAAAATGGCTACCATATTGATGAGTTTGGACTCGATTAACTAGGCGATAGGAAGATTCTTGAATGGGGTAGCGATAAGACAAAAAAAAAGTTGTTATCGGGATAATGTTACAGCATGGAAGTGGGAAGATGGATGAAGGAATGAAGTAGTATTGGTAGTAGCAGTTATGTGCCCAGGGTGTGCAGGTAAATATTTAACAACTAGTTTTCCAAGAAAAAATATCCCCATAATACATAAGTTTAAGTTTAATCTGTATCATTTAATCCATATTATCAGCATTTTCTCCATCAACTTCTTAAGTCTAGGAATCAAGAAAACAATAAATCTAGTCCTAATTTGTAGCATTTGCTGATTTCCTAGATGTAAATGCTCAAGTTGCCTCCAACTGTACCTCTGTCACATACCCCCCCCCAAAAAAAGGCAAATTAAGCTATGTGGATATTGTTACTGGGTAAGAAAGGAAAGAAGGAAATGAAAAAGCATTTATTAAGGGCTTATTACATGCAAAGGACTAGAATACAAATAGACACTCAAGATAGTTCCTCAAGGAGCTCACATTCTAAAAACTGTAGAAGGTTTCAGCTGCAAGTCAGAGGGAAAGGTCTTATGATCCTTAGAGGGCAACATCAAAACAAATGGTAATGCATCTTCTTTACTCTTATTTCTACTGATAGAATTATGACCATTTTGGATGATGAGCCATTTGACAGTACCAAGGACTTTGGTGGTAAAAAAAGGATTAGATGATTAAGTTTCCTTCCAGAAGCTCTAATATTGAAAGTTTCTGTGAAATGCTAAGACATAGTTCCTTCTTTCCAGGATCTTACAGACCTATAACTTAGAGTTACAAAATGATCAGGCTCTAAAACTTAGAGTTACAAAAGAACTAAGGAACAATATATGGTAGTAAATAATAAAATATTGAACTGTATAGTACTGACCCTGTGCTAAAGGAGTTCAGCCAAGAGAGAAATCAGTGTGGGCTGGAGTAGCTAGGGGAAAGTGAGGTATTTGAATTGGTCTTAAAGGATGGAAAAGATTAGGAAAAATGGAAGAAAGGCCTTCGACATCTGAGAGAATAGACTGAGCAAAGTCACAGCAATGAGGAGTTTGATCTGTGCTAGAGGAAGGGGCTTGCCTAACTGGAATGCAAGATATTTGTTGGGAGCAGTAGAAGATAAGGTTGGAGAAGAATCCTTGAGAACTGGGTTGAGGAGTTTGGGGAATTTCATGTAATAGACAATAGAGAGTCAATGTAGGTACTTAAACAAAACAATGAAATAAAAATGGAAGAAACATTAGAGATGCTATAAGTTGCAAATAAGAGGATGAGACCTTTGTCCTGGGATATTTACATGAAGTGTCCTGGACTTTTTGCTCAGGAAAGAAATCCCAGTATTCAGACTGAAACCTTTCATTCATTCATTCAAAATTTCTTAAATGCCTACGATGTATCAGGCCCTGTGCTGACTCTAGGCATATAAAACAAAGATGAAATAATCAAGGAAATTATATTGTATTGGAGGAAACTCATATGAAATAAATAAAGTAAATACAAAATACTGGGAAGGCAAGACTAGAATTCATATAGAATTGGCACTTAAATTGAGCCTTGAAGGAAGCTCGGGACTTTTATAAGGTGGAGGTGATAAAGGAGTACATTCTAAAGACAGAGGACAGTCTAGCAAAGACATGGGGATAAAAGATAAAGTATTGGATCAGCTAATACACCAGTCTTGCTGGCACATCAAGTATATGAAAGGAAATGATGCACCATAAACCTGGGTAGGCAGGCTAGAGGCAGACAGTGAAAGGTTTTAAAAGTCAACCAGGAATCTATATTTTATCTTGGGGGCAATTGGGAGATGCTTTTTGAGCAGGGTAGTGACCTAGTCAGACTTGTATTTTAAGAAATATTCTGAAAAAATCTGGAAAGATTTACATGAACTGATACAAAGTGAAGTGAGCAGAACCCAGAAGAACATTGTACACAGTAACAACAATATTGTGTAATGATCAACTGTGACTTAGCTATTCTCAGAAATGTAATGATCCAAGACAATTCCAAAGGACTCATGATAAAGAAAAAAATACTATCCAGCTCCAAAAAAGGAACTGGTGGAGTTTGAATGCAGATTGAAGCCAATTGTTTTTTTTACTTTTTATATTTTTCTTGCTTTTTTTGTCTGTTTTCTTTCATAAATGGCTAATATGGAAATACATTTTACATGACTGCATATGTAAAAGCTATATCAATTTACTTACTTTCTCAAGGAAGGGGAGAGGAAGAAGGGAGGGAGAGAATTTGGAACTCAAAATTTAAAAAAAAATTAAAATTTTTTTACACATAATTGGAAAAATAAATTTAAAAAAAAAATATTCTGGAAGCTATGGTTTAAAGAATAGTTTGGAGAAAGGAAATAGTGGAGTCAGAGAGACCAATTGCAAAGCTATTGCAATAGTCCAAGAATCATCTGGTTCACCTCCTGAAGCCCAGAGGTCAAACAGGTAGTAAATTCCAAAGGTGATATTCAAATTCAGGTTCTCTGCTCCCAATCCAGTGTCTTTCTCAAGGCACCAATTCCTTTCCTGTTCAAGCTGAGGAATGGGACACTTGGCTACTACAGCATGTGGAGATAATCGTTCTGATGCATTGTGGGTGACAAGTATCCTCTCTTTCACCACAGCTCTGATGAGCTGAACGTGAGACTGGGTTACAATCTGTGCTCAGAGGAGCTGGAGTTCCTGCAGAAACGGAAGGTGGTTGTTGCAGAAGCCCTGAAGCAGGTGTTACAGCTGGAACAGAATCTGCAAGATGATGAGGTCAGTTGGCTTGGGAGTAAGGAGGTTAAAATATGCTTTGAGATAGGTTCTAAACAGGGTGGGCTAGGTATTCTCTCTGCTTTTCATGGACAACTTATCCTTTGCCTTCCCTTTGGAGAATTCTTGTTACCGTACCACCAGCTCCCACTCACTGTCTCTATCTACGCCTGCCATGTCTCCCAGCTGTTGTGTTTGCCCATGGGCTGCTTTTATAGCTCAGCTATCCCTATAGAATTATCAGGGAATTTAGGACAACCTAGGAGGCAACAAGATTCATCCTAAAGTGTTTTATAGTGTCCTGTATTACATCCGTTATTTCCAGCTAGATGTGTATAATAAGACCTCCCCGCCTTCAACCCTGTTATACAAAAGAAGTTCTTTCCCCAATCCAGTGATCCAGTAAATCCTTTTTTAAGGGCCTCCTTCAAAGCACTGTCCATATATCTTAGGATCATGACAACAAGAACTCAGCAATTGAAGATACAGTGCTTTGTCCCTCCTTCCCAGGGGCCCTTTCCTTCTTTTCTCCTGAGAAATATGACAGTCATTGTGGGGAGACAGTACTATGGGTTTGGAGGATTTTCCCCCTTTTGTAATTTAGCCTTAGTTATTATTCTCTAAGGTTCACCTTTCCTAGGGGCTAGAGCCAATCCTCAGAGACTCTACCTTCAAATAATTATGGTGATGACGATGATAATAATTTTTGTTACTGAGTTGTTTTCAGTCCTGTCCAACTCCTTGTGACCCCATTAGGGGTTTTCTTGGCAAAGATATTGGAGTGGTTTCCTATTTCTTTCTCCAGCTCATTTTACAGATGAGGAAGCTGAGGTAAACAGTGTTAAGTGTTAAGGGTCACACAGCTCGTACGAGTCTGAGAACAGATACGAACTCTCTTTTCAACTCTAGGGTCAGCACTCCATCCACGGCACTACCTAGCTGCCCCAATGTTAATAAAAAAAAAGTTACACTTATCTTAATGACTTAAGGTTGCAAAGCATTTTATATATATTATCTCATTTGATTCTTACTGTAACCTTATGAGGTGAATTTTATTATTCACATTTTACAGAAGAGGAAACTGGAGGTTGAAATATATTAGTGACTTAGCCAAGATCACACAGTTATTAAGTGCAAAGGCAGGATTTGAATTCAGGTTTTTCTGATTCCAAAATCAGCAGTCTCTCCACTATGCCACCTAGCTGCCAAATGATCTCTATAGCAGATAGATTGGTTTTCAAGAATGCAGAAGCTGGGAGGAAGAGTAGATGAAAGTTCATTAAGCCCCTCCCCACTTTCATTTACCAAGAGGAGGCTCTCTGGAAGAGGTAGGATTTGGAAAGAACATCCTTCCCTTCCCTTCCCTTCTCTGCCTTTAAGAAATATTTTACCTCTCAAACATGCCAACCCAAAGACCTTTCCCATGCCTGAAAGCTGCATATTTTGACTTGATCATTCATCTTATTGGCTCCAAATGACTTATGGCCACCTCCAGAAATCAAATCCATCTTCAGAGATAAAAAAAAAAATAACAAAAAACTGTTGCAAAGAATATTTTTTAAAAGCCTCCCACTTTAAAAGTCCAGGTCACCAGTGTGACCTGGGGCAAGGGATTTCACTTTTTTGGGCATCTGCTTCATCTACTTCATAGTAGGTGTTCTTCATTTTGATAATAAAGGAATTGGGATAAATGCTCCCTAGGATCCCTTCCAGCTCTCAAATTCTGTGGTTCCATGAGCTCAGATCCTTCCTCTCCAAGCAGTGTAAGACCAGGATACAGAGCAGCCCTTCCCCTGGATCCTTGTTTTGCCCAGACCCTCTGGAGTTCAGATTAAACCACTGACCTTACATCTCTTTTCTCCACATTGTAATTGATTTGGAGTTAGTTAGGATGAGCTAGTACCTGGAACCCAAGTCCAGGTAGATACAACTTAATAGCTGTATGGCCCTGAGCAAGTCACTTAAACTTTCTGTGCCTCAGTTTCCTCCTCTGTAAAAATAAAAGCAATGGATTTAATGGCCTCTAAAATTCCTTCCAACTATAAAATCCATGATCCTGAGAGAGAGAGAGAGAGAGAGAAGGGAAAGGAAGAGAAGAGAGATAGGTGGCATGATAGAGAGATCTTTATTTTTGGTTAAATCTAATTCTTGGTTTCTCAGTTTTCTAGATTCCCTCCTCTCCTATCTACTTTTTTTCTTCCAACTCTCTACTCCACCCCATCTCCATTCCATCCATTCTGCTTTCTCTGTGCAGTGAAATGTCCCCTGCTCCAGGCTCTCCTCTGAAGCCCTGTTGCTCAGCCTCCTTCTCTCTAACTCTGCCTTTGTGTGTCCATCAGGTACCGCTGGTGGCAATCATGGCCACAGGGGGTGGCCTGAGATCTATGACCTCCATGTATGGTCACCTGTTGGGGCTTCAGAAGCTGAACATCCTGAACTGTACCAGCTATATCACAGGCCTTTCGGGCGCAACTTGGTGAGGACTCAGAAGTCTCTGACTGACTTAAGCCTTGGAGCAAAGTCTTAGAGTGTTTGGTCTTGAGGGGAGAGGGAAGGAGTCTCTTGTGTTGGCCCCCAAAGTTAAAAAATCCTTTGCTGTTTCCACGACCTTCTCTTGGGTCCATGGCAGTCACTGAATTGATCTCTAATATCACTGATGCCAAGCCATTGAACATCCAACAAACATTAAATCCTGCTTCAGATACTTCCTTGCTGTGTAACACTGTGTAAAGTGACTTCACTTACCCTCCCTGTACCTCAGTTTCCTCATCTATTAAATTAGAGGAATTGACTCTATGGCCTCTAAGAACCTTTCCTGTTTTAATTGTATGATCCTATGATCTCATGGGTAATGCAGAGGCAGTATAGCATACTAGATAGGTGTTGCTCTCTGAGTCAGGATGACCTGAGTTCAAGTCACATCTCTGATACTATAGACACTGGGCAACCACTCAATGCTTCAGGCATCTCTGTAAGTTGCAGGAAAACAACAAGGGTAATGTCCTATGTAAGCCCTGAAGAAAATACAAAGTTAAAAAATAACCCAACTGTTGTGTGTATGTGTGTGGAAAGCACTTGCATGTACACAATAGATTATAAAACAAAATAGAATATTACAAGTGCATAAGGGGACTGCAAAGTGATATGAATTAGTGTCATGAGATTTTAATGTTATGCTAGAGAAATGCATTCAACCCCCTCAATTGTATCATGTTGACTGAGCCCAGAATGCAAAGGTGTGAACAGCTACCCAAGCTTTGATCATTGCCCATCCTTCCACTCCCATAATCCTTTGTCTCACCAGTGCTTCTTCCCATTTTCCTGGAATGTGAGGAGAATAAGTGAATAAGAGGGCTGACCTGGAGTCAGGAAGACCTGGGTTCAGATCCTGACTCTAATATATGCTGACTATGTGCCTCTCACTTAATCTTTCACTCATTTACTCCTTCAGTACCCCCAAGCAATTCCCTAACATTGTAAGTTACAGATGAGTTGTAAATTTACATCGGTATAAAAAGTTTCCATTTCATTTCTTCATTCATTTATTCATTCAATGGACATTTAATGGTAATAATTGCTAGCATTTATGTAGAGCTTAAAGATTTGCAAACCATTTCACAAATATCTCATTTGATCTCACAGCTACCCTGGGAGGTAGGTTATTATTATCCACATTTTATATTATTATCTCCATTTTATAGGTGAGAAAACTGAGACATACAGAAGCTAAGTGACTTGTCCTAGGTCACATGGCTCGTAAGAGTCTGAGGCTAGATCTGAACTCAGGCCTTCTTAGAACCAGGTCCCCAGTGCTATATACTTTGCCTCTGCTGCCAACTGTATATCTTGCAAAGTGCCAGGAAGTTCCCTTTACTAGTTCTTTCCCATAATGCCTCTACTGATCTCTCCAACAGCTAATGCCTTCCCTTCCAAGCTACCTTGAAGTATTGTGTATTTATTTGTATCGATTCGCTTTTTGTTTGTTTTGTAGAAACTCATTCTGTACTTGTTTTATCCCCCATTAGAATGTAAACTTCTTTAAAGTAGGGTTTCATTCATTCAATTTGTATCTTCAGCACCTAGCGCAGTAATTGGCACACGGTAGGCACTTAATCAATGTCTATTGATTGATGCCAATCAAAACCTAAGTCCAAACTAAAAAAAACAAAATATTCAAGAATCTGTGCTGGATATTGGAGATATTTATTGCCTATACCCTAGATAGATACTCCTAACGCCTGACCCTTAGTATGATAGAGTGCCATATGAGGGACCAGGGACAAAGGCTTTGAAGCAACCTGTGCTGGGGATGAGTTCACTGTCTCAGTGGTCTCTATATAGGCATGGAATATGGGTATGTGCTATCTACATATTATATTATACACATATAATATATTAGACACACATATATACATATATATACACACAAATGTGTTTATATATACATATATATATATATTCCAGTGCTTTACCTCTTTTAATTATTTCCTATTTATCCTGTATATTACTTGGTTTGTATATATTTGTTTGAATGTTATCTCCCCATTAGACTGGAAGGTTCTTGAGGGCAGGGGCTCTCTTTTGCCCCTTTTTGTATTTTCGGTACTTAGTGCCTGGCATATAGTAGATATTTAAGCAATGTTTATCGAATGACTTTTTAAAAATAGGCAATCTCTGCCTTCAAGGAGCTTATACTTTATTAAGTCCTTTTAGGAGAGAAATAGCTATGATAAGGGAACCTGGGAGGAGCTAGTTATTCTAGTCACTTGCACAAAAACTACATATTTATGGGAGTTCAGACATATAAACAGAAGAGATAATCTGTTCTTTTTGATAACACGGATGAGAGAGGCAGTGACAGAAAATGCTAGGGAAAAGTTTCCCTTTGTTAAGTTTTTCTTCTCCATTGCTTTTTGGAGCAGGCTTGCAAAATTTTAAGATGACAACTAAAACGTTTTTCAGCTGCAAAGACTTTTGCCAGTCTACCATATTAGCAATGCTCATCCTCTTGTCTGACAGCCCTCACCCAGCCTACTTCTCATGGATACAGTTGTTCATGTGCCACTTAGGAAGTAGAAGTATAAGGTTAATTGATTTGGAGGATGTAAGTTTGGACCCCTTGGACAAATCACATCTCCTTTCTGGGCCTCATTTTCCTCATTTGTAAAAGCAGAATTGGATTAGATGGTCCCTGGTAAGCCTATGAGGTAACTCCCTCCCCAGCCTAGAGGGTCTCTGGATGTCCTGTAACATGTGGATGCCTCTTCCCAGGACCATGTCCAACTTATACAAAGATGCTGACTGGTCCTCCAAAAACCTGGAGAAGGCCATCCAGGAGGCTCGGAGACATGCTGTCAAAAACAAGATCCCTTCGCTTTACCCTGAACAACTCAGTTACTACAAGCAGGAACTGAAGCAAAGGAGTCAAGAAGGCTACAAAGTTTCCTTGACAGATGTGTGGGGTTTATTGATCGAGTCCTTTTTGGGGGATGAGGTAGGTTCTCTCCTCTTGGGTTACTCCCTGACTTTGATTTATGAGTATCATCTTCTGAATGAAACCTTTCCTGATTCCCTCAACTGCTGGTGCCCTCCCTGCCAAGATGCCTTAAATCTAACTACTTTGTATATATTTGTACTTATTCTCTTTATGGTTAGTCTATATATACTTATATAATAACAGCTAGTGTTTATAGAGTTGTTACAGTTTGCAAAATGCATATGGTATCTCATTTGACCCTTACAATCACCCTGTCAAGTAGGTGCACCATTATACAGATGAGAAAACTGAGGCTTAGAAAGGATGAGTCACCCAGTCTCTCACAACTGTTAAGTATCTGAGACAAGATTTGGAGCATTTAACTGAACTGTGCGAGAGGAAGAGGGGGAAGGGTGGGGATGATGGGAGGATTATGGGAGTGGTTTCCCCTACATCACTGCCATTGTAATACAGGAGTTCCTTTCTAACCACAAATTCAGATACAGACTAACACTTTTCGTGCTCAGTCTCTACCCTCAGTACTCTACCCTGTAACATTTGACTTGGTTTCAAGCTTTCTCTCTTACACAGGTACAACTAATGACTCATCTAACTTGTGGATGAGTCACAAGAACATATCTGCTGGTAAATCTATCCTCCCTCTACCAAATGTTTCCTCCCTGACCTTTTCCATCCTTACATAGTCACAAGACCTTAACAGTCTATGAGTATGTAGCCAATAGAGACCTGAAGAAAGTCAACATTATTTAAATGAGGACCAATCAGCACCTTTGTATATGTTGAGCATGGTCTCGGGAAGAGGCATCCATATGTTTCAGGCCTCTGGGCTTTCTCCTTGCAGATTTGAGACCTCCGGGCCAATGCTGATCCATATGGCTAATTATTTTGAGTTATAACTCAGGTGATAACTAGGTCGATCCAAATTAGTTGAAAAAGTTTTCTGACCTAAGAGTTCCTTGTACCAATTAAGCCGCATGTCCTGTGCCTCTTCCTATCCCTACCTCTATGATAAAGAAAATGCAGCACCCAGAGTGATAAACGTGAATACCTACATTCCCTCTCATCCACTGCAGGGGAAAAAAAATTATATTATGTTTTTTAAAGTTTGACTGACGTAAACTGAAAGTCTTAAGTTTCGTATGAAATTTAACATTTTAAGAAAACATAATACCTGACATTTAGATGGCACTTTAAAGTTTGCAAAGCACTTTCACAATACTTGATCTCATATAAGCCTCACAGCAATCCTTTGGGTCTGGCAGCCCAAGCATTCTCATTCTCATTTTACAGATAAGGAAACTGAGTCCCAGAGAGGTAGCTTATGACCAAACAGCTAGTACACATCACAGGTGGGATTTCTTCTCGGGTCTTCCTGACTTTGAAACTACCCATTTTACCATGCTTCCTTTTAATATATACGTAGC
This sequence comes from Bettongia penicillata ogilbyi, assembly GCA_023548195.1. NCBI lineage: Eukaryota > Metazoa > Chordata > Mammalia > Diprotodontia > Potoroidae > Bettongia > Bettongia penicillata. The sequence goes on along the minus strand of JAJHZJ010000447.1, from coordinate 3,773,820 downwards.
ATTTATATAATATGTATCAAGCACTATGCTAAGCATTGTACAAATACTATTTCGTTTGGTCCTCATAAAATTCTGGGAGGCAGATGCTAGTATTATCCCCATTTTTACAGATGAGGGAAACAGAGGCAAACAGGAGTTTTTATAGTAGTTACAATTTACAAAATACTTTGCCTATATTATCTCACTGAGCTCTTAAAACCATCGTGTGTGTGTGTGTGTGTATGTGTGTATGACTTGTCCAGGGTCACTCACTAGTAGGTATCTGAGACCAGATTTGAATTTAGGTCTTCCTGACTCCAGGCACTCTTCCCACTGCCTGGTTCTTTAAAAAAAACATTACTTTCTCTTACTGAGTGACAATTTTTACTTTCTTTTAAAATGAAAAAATAGATCCCACAATACATTGTTATATAGTCCAGCAAAAGAAATCCACACATTGTCCATGTCTGAAAATGTACACATAAAGAACATCTCTAAGCCCATATATTTTCTTTTCTTGTTTTGGGAGGCAAATGGGGTTAAGTGATTTGTCCGGACTGAAATTTGAAGTCAGATCCTCCTGACTGTAAGGACTGTGCTCTGATTCATTGCACCACCTCGATGCCTGATCCATTGGTCATCCCTCAAGTAAGGCCCAATCTACTGGGTCTACACCCAGCCTGATGTTTCTACACCTGTTTAGTCTGTGCAATTGACCAAATCCTGGTAATTGAATATTCAGATGCAGCAAAGTGAAATTCTCAGCACCAGACATTAACCTGGCAGATCAGAAGAGACAGATAAAATTAGGAGTGTCTTGATAAATGTTTAGCAACCAACTCTCTAAAAAGGCACAACAGGCTTTTTAATTCAGCCTGCATTACTAACATTTTCTTTACTGTTTTTTTTAAGTCTAGACAAATCAGCAAAACAATAAATGAAGCCCTGATTTGTAGTTTTTGTGATATCTGAAGTATAAGTGTTCCCACTGAAAACTGAACAATTGGCTCTCAAGATCTGATTCTAACACATACTCTTTTTTGTTACTGTTGTTGAGGCAATTGGGATTAAGTGAGTTGCTCAGAGTCACACAGCTGGAAAGTGTCTGAGGTCAGATTCCAACTCAGGTCTGACCTGACTTTACCACCTAACTGTCCCTCTATCATATTCCTACATAAAAGTGACTACTAGGTAGACTTTTCTCCCAGAGAGTAAGGGATGATATTGCACACAACAGTTTGGTTGTGCCAATGGGAGGAAAGACTGTTGGGAGGCTGTCTTGCCTTTCTAACTGAGCCTGAAACCAATTCAGTACCAGCCACTAGAGAAGATGCAGAACTATGCCTGTCTAGTGTGGAGCAATCGGGATTTTGCCTCAAGTTGCTGGACATCTGAAGGCTTGGCTTCCACTCCCCACCTTAAGATCCTCCCACAGCTCACTACAGCCCCTGCATCCACAGTATAATAGCCTGCACTGCCTGTCCTGAAATCAAACTTCATAGAAACTTCCTGGTTATGTAATCCTGGGTGAATCCTTTAGCCTCTCTCTCTCTCTCTCTCTCTCTCTCTCTCTCTCTCTCTCTCTCCCTCAGTTTCCCCATATGTAAAATGAGGGCATTGAATCTGAAAGCTTTGACTTTAACTATGATCCACCAGCAGCCTTGAGATGTCTCAATATTTCTGTCCTCATGGGATTATGTCCTGTGGAATTGCCCTTCGTGGAGCCTTGCTCCAAAGAAGACTTCTTGCTGATCCCTTCACCCATACTCCAGATATGACCCCATAGTTTTCCTTTAATTCCTTCTTTTCTCCAAACAGAAATATGAAGGGAAGTTGTCATGGCAAAAAGAAGCTGTGTGTCGGGGCCAGAATCCCCTCCCAATCTACCTCACCCTCAATGTGAAGGATGATGTAAGCAACCAGGATTTCAGAGGTAATTGTGGCATCCCTTGGACAGTTAATAGACTTAAATCTGGTGGGGCCAACCTGAGATTACAGATACATTTCCTGCCCCAACATTCCTAAGAGATCCCACTGCCATCTTTCTTATTTCCACAACAAAGATGAAATAAAAGACAACTTTCCCTGGCCTCAGTTTCCCTCATCTGTAAAAATAGAAGAGGGAAAAAGGTTGGGCTAAATGACCTTTGCCCACTTGATCCTATGAAACCTTTATTTGTATCCCCAATGCTTAATTAGCTAATTATATATATTAATTTGCTCTCCTCCTGGCTCTCATGACTCTCCGGCCTGGCTGGAATCATCTATCACTTTCCCAGCTTTGAATGATATAGAACAGAAAGAATTGCAAATTCTGCACAAAGAAGGAATTCTATACGTTCTTTACTGTTGGGGGGCAGAACTATTCCTTTTGCAGATACCTAGAGAGCATCCGGTTTTTCATTTTCAGTCTCATTTTATTAAACTGTGGGTTGTAACTTTCTCTGGGCTATTTTGCTCAATGTCTTTAGCTAGTCATTGACAAGGAGCAAGCAGGGTTCTGGGCATCTGTTTTTGAGTCTATACTGCCCTCTCCTGTCATGTATTGGAATTGCAATTTCTTCGTTCCTCCAGTACTCGAGCATGTCTACTTAAAACAGTGGTTCTTAATCTGGGGAACCATGGATAGATTTCAGTGGTAGTCTATGAACTTCCATGGGGAAAAATTACATTTTTATTTTCACTAGCCTCTAATTAACTGGAATTTAGTATTTCTTTAATAATGAATGTAAGCAACAAAGTATGGCAGCATGCTCGTTCTTTGTTGCCAAAGAAGACCATGCCATCAGAGAAATGATGACATGACTTGCACTTGACTTTGTTTTGAGTGAGGGAGGGCTGTGCAGGTCACCAGCCTCACCTCTCCTCCATCTGAATCCAGTGACCAGATATTCATCAGGATGACTGGAGATGACCCAGGATGAGGCAGTTGGGGTTAAGTGACTTACCCAAGGTCACACAGCTAGTGAGTGTCAAGTGTCTGAAGTGAGATTTGAACTCAGGTCCTCTTGACTCCTGCACTGGTGCTCTATCCACTGCACCACTTAGTTGCCCCAGTGTTAGCAGTACCTGTGACTTTAATAGTAACAATAGCTAGCATTTATGTACCACAAAGGGACTGGGTCATCTCCAGTCATCTTGATCAATATCTGGTCACCGGACCCAGATGGCTCTGGAGGAGAAAGTGAGACTGGTGACCTGCACAGCCCTCCCTCACTCAAAGCAAAGTCAAGTGCAAGTCATGTCATCATTTCTCTGTTGTCATGGGCCACTTCGAAAACTAAGGACAAACACAACAACCAGAAAGGGAAAGGATTCTATATATTCTTCTCCCCATTTTTTTTTTTTTGGAAGCAATCAGGGTTAAGTGACTTACCTGGGGTCACACAGCTAGTATGTGTCTGAGGCTGTACATTCTTTGTTGTCTATGGGGCAGGACTTTAGATAATATTTATATATTATCTCATCTGATCAATTCCTTGTGATTGGTGCTATCATTATCCCTATATTTGTTACCAATAAAAATCACAGATATTTTCATATTGCATTACAGTTGTCACAGGTGTCTCAAAATATCACTTATGCTGATTGCTACTTTGAAATTAAAATGTTTATTAGATCCCAAAAGAAGCGTATTTTATCACAAATTTGTTTCTTTAATATTTTGATGGCTGTATTTCAATATAATTGATTTTCTTTGTAAATGCAAATAAAATCTGGTCTCAGACTCTTACTAGTTGTGCGGCCCTGGGCAAGTTACTTAACCCCAATTGCCTCAAAAAAAAAAAAAAAAAAAAAACAAAGAAAAATAAAATAAATTGGAGCATACATGTAAATAAAAAGTATGCATTTAGAATATATTTCTGAGAAGGAGCCCATAGGCTCCCCCAGGCTGACAAAAATTAATCAGGCAGTAAATATATATTTATTTAAGTGCTTGGTAGGTGCTAGGCACTGGGCTAAGTGTTGGGGTTGCAAAGAAAAGACAAAGATAGTCCTGAAGGAATTCCCAGTTGAATGGGGGAGCCAGCATGCAGAGAACCATGAACAAACAAGATGGGTAAAGGATAAACTGAGGATCGCCAATTTGAGGGAAGTTATTAGAATTAAGGAGCTACAGAAAGGATTCTTACAGAAGGTGGGATTTTTGGGTGGGACTCGAAGGAAGCCAGGGCAGCCAGGAGGTGGAGGTAAGGAGGGAGAGTGTTCCACAAGAAAAGTTAAGAACCCCTGACTCAGAGAGAGCAGAGAGTTGTGCTGACCATTTGTCTTTTTTAACACCACTGCATTCTCCATCCTCCTAACTCGAAGCTCTCCTTTGGGGCCCTCTGAACAGAAATGGCTCCTCACTCTTTATCTTTTGCTGTTTTGCCTGCAGAATGGGTGGAGTTCACCCCCTACGAAGTGGGATTCCAGAAATATGGAGCCTTTGTCCCCACGGAATATTTTGGCTCCGAGTTCTACATGGGACGATTGATGAAGAAGATCCCAGAGTCCCGGCTATGTTACATGCTAGGTGACTTTTTATTTGGCTAGTAGAAGGCTGAAGGCTCCCAATGGAAAGAGTATGTGTTGACTGTGGAGTCAGTGGTCTTGTGTTCAAATTCCACCTCTGACTTACTCTCTGTGTGGCCTCTGCTAACCTCTACGGGCCTCAGCTTTTCCTCATCTGTAAAACAGGGTTGGGCTGAGTGGCCTGTGAGGTTCCTTGTAGTTCTAAATTTGTGATCCTGTGACTTTAGATACTCTGGATGCTCCATTGGTTCTAGGTCACATCACCAATTTGGGCTGCAGTTTCCTTGTCTATAAATGAGAGGGTTTGGCTCAGGCCAGTTGGATGGCACCCTGGATAAAGCACCAGCCCTTGAATCAGGAAGATCTGAATTCAAATCTGACCTCAGATACTCACTAAAGAGGATACCTTCTGTGAAGTTTGGATTCAGTCAAAGGGCCACACTTGAGGACCTAGAGGGCCATGTCTGGCCTCGAGGCTGCAGGTTCCCCATCCCTACTCTATACTTAAGTACATAATGGAGAAAATATTGATGCTGATTAAAAATGCTGTAAACTTAAAAGTGTATCCTGCAGAGAGACAATTTTTGAACATTTACCAGCACACTGTTGCTCAGGCTCATTGACCCTAACGTCCCCTCTGCTAGCTTTAAATCTATGTTTCTATGTTCTTGGATTTAGGTGGAAGAAATCTGAGAAGATTTTGTGTTGGAACGAGAGTCACTTCATAATTTGTTCTCTCCAGGTTCCCTACATGTTGTAGGTGTACAATAAATGCTTGATGAATGATAAGAGAAAGAACCAAAGAATTATAGAACCATAGATTTAGAGCAAGAAATGACCTTAGTGATCGTCTAGCTGAATTCCTCCATTTTATTTGTAGGGAGATCAGAGAGGCGAAGTCCATGGAAATTAACTGACTCTTACCCAAGGATGCACATGCAGCAAATTGCAGAGCTGAGTTTAAATTATGAATCATTCTCCTGATGTAGAAGCCAGGCTGGTGTAGGGGGCGAGGTGTCGGGATCTTGCCTTATTTCTCTCTTTCATATTTGACAGAGATCAGGCAGGGATTTAGCCCTCCTTTTTCTTCTGTCCCTGCCTTCTCTCCCCTGGAGAATTTAATGGATTCAGACATTAGCCCTAGGAGCTATTGGGGAAGGAAGGAAGGAAAGAAGGAAGGAAGGAGGGAAAGAGGGAAGGAAAGAGGGCAGGAAGGAGGGAAGGAAGGAAGGAAGGAAGGAAGGAAGGAAGGAAGGAAGGAAGGAAGAAAAGAAGGAAGGAAGAAGAGGGAAGAGAAAGGAAGGGAGGAAAGGAAGAAGGAAAGAAGGGAGAGAAGAGGGGAGTTCCAAGCATTTTTTCAGCATCTACTATATGCTAGGCACTGTGCTGAATGCTTTACAAATATTATTTCATCTGGTCCTCACAGCAACCCTTCGAGGTAGGTGCTGTTATTATCCCCATTTTACAGTTGAGGAAACTGAGGCAGACAGAATTTAAGTAACTTGCTTAAGATCACACAGCTGGTAAGTATCTGAGGCCAGATCCAAGCCACTGGAAGGACCTTGGGCTTGCCAAGAAGTTCACTGTTGCCTCCTCTATCCCTAGGCCTGTGGAGCAGCATCTTCTCCCTGAACATGCTTGATGCCTGGAATCTGTCCCACAGTTCCGAGGAGTTTTTCCACAGGTGGACAAGAGAAAAAACACATGATATCGGTGGGTAACGAGCTGGCTTCCCTTTGCAGAGGGGCTTTAGATACTAAGCACATGCCTAAACTACAACATGGCTCACTGAGAGGCTGGGGCAGCTAGGGAAGGAGACACCAGATAGAACTGGGAAGGGGGGAGCAGCTTATCTAGGGATGGTGAGGACGATGACATCTAGAGCAGAGAGTGATACTTTGGAGTGAGGTAAAGGGCAAAGAGGGATGAGGCCAGACAGAGTGGTATGAAGCAGCTTTGCTGTACTGCAGTAGTAGAATGAACACTGAATTTGGAGTCAGAAGACTGAGGTTTGAATTCCAGCTTCATTTATTCATTCAGTCAACAAGCATTTATTGAGCACCTACTGTATGCCAGGTACTTGGACTACAAAGGGAAAAAAATCCAGTCCCTGCCCACAAGAAGGTTATATTCTATTGGAGTGGGAGGCAATAACCTATATGCAGATAAATCAAAACAAAATAAATACAGATTGAATACAAAGTAATTTCCTGGGGAGGGCACTAGCAACTGGAGAAGATTAAGATAAGCTTCATGGAGGAGGCGACGCTTATACTAAACCACCTAAGAATGCTGGGGATTTTTAGAGGTAGAAATAAAGAGAGAATGGGAGGGATTGGTTACCAGGCTATTCGATCAGAGAAATTCTAGAGATACGGTTTACTGAGATTTTAGCAAAGCATTTGGTGAAGCATCTTTTTTGTTCTTAGGGAAAAGATAAAGAGATGTGGGTTTGGAACTGTTTAATGACTGGTTTCAAACAATAGTCAGCTTGGAAAGATGTCTTCACTAGAAGACTCCAGATATCTCTTCTCAGCTCTGGGTTTAACATTTTAATCAATTACTTGAATAAAGATCTAGATGACATGCTTATTTAATTCCTAGGTACGCAGAACTCGGAAAGATAAGGATGTTATGTCACTCACTGGATGACCGCCAAGATTCACACAGGATCTGTGTAGCATTAAACTAAATCTAATGATATGGAATTGAATAGGGATAAATATCAAGTTTACACTTGGGTTCAAAAAATTCCACTCTGCAAGTAATGATAGAAGAGGAGAAAGACGAGTGGCATGGTAAAATAGTTTGTACAGAAAAGATTTGGGGGTTTTAAACTGGCCACAAGCTCAATATGATTCAATGGTATGAGGTGGCAGTCAAAATAATGAATGTTTCTGGATTAAGAAAGACAGTTTCCTAAGGAATAAGGAGGTGATAGCCCCACTGCACTGTGCCCTAGTTAGACCTCATCTGAAGTTTTATAATCAGTCCTGAATGCTATATTTCAGAAAGGGCTTAATGGGATGTTCTGGAGACAACCCCTTCTAGTCAGCCAATTGTTAAATCAGCATGAGTATTTACACCTTGAAAATCAATGGACACTGCAAATCAAGACTTGATTTATGGTTGCTGATTGCCTAGACTTAAGAAAGTGATGGAGAAAGTGCTAATACAGATTCAATTTAAGGTGTGTCCCGAATTTTCAGAGGTAAGCATTTTACCAATATACCCTGGGAATAAAGCTAGAAAGTACCCAAGGGAAGATGGTAAAGAGCCTTGAGTTGATGCCTTTTGAGGATAAATTGAAGAAACGATGTATTTAAGTTCACTTGTGAAGAGAATGTTCAGTAAAATGAAATTTAGAAAGAACAAGAAGAACCTATTTGTTTACATGTTGTCTCTCCCATTTAGAATGTGAGTTCCTTGAAGGCAGGGACTCTCTTTGACTTTCTTGGTATACTCAGTTAGCAACATATCCAGCCCAGAATAAACACTTTAAAATACTTTTTGACCGATCAACTGATTGAAAAAAAAAAACAAGAAATGAAGACTTAAGAGGACAGGATAACTAGCACTGAGTATTTGAAAGGTTGTCTTGTAGAGGAGATTAGACTTGTACTTTTTGGCCCCAGATTACAAAAACAGGAGCAAAAGATGAAATCTACAAAGAGACAGTTGTTGCTTTGATATAGAGTGAAAACCTACCTGTAATTGGAGCTGTCCAAAAGCAGAATGGGCTGCCTTCAACAGAATGGCTTCTTCCTCATCTGAGCTCTTCAAGAAGAGACAAGATGACCACTTGTTTGAGTATGCAGGGGATCTATTTACAGAACGTGGGTTGGATGAGAGGGCTACTGAGATCTCTTCTGAGTCTAAAATTCTGTGATTCTGTGGTCCTGGGAATCTGAGAGGAAATGTCATGTATGGAAAATAGCAAGTGGATCATTTGTCTGGCCTTAGTAAGAAGGAGAGGGTTTCTTAAACCAGGTGGAAATATATGCTGGAGCCAGATGATGATGGATATTCAATGTAAATTCTGCTACCTGTGTGACTTTTTGCTAATGACATAACCCATGACCTTTTGTCTCCTTAGCTGTAAGATGAAGATAATAATGTTCGCATTGCCTAGCTTGTGGGATTGTTGGAAGGCAAAGTACTTTGTGAAATGCTTATAAATGTGTGTCTAGTATCATTCTTCCACTGAATTCCCACTCCAACCCCTGAGTCCTTGAAGTCTCTTCCAGAGGAGCTCAGTCTCTGAGAAGTCGTACCATTCTGAAAGTGTTGAGGAAGGGAGGGCTTTCAGTGGGACTGTGTTTCAGTTGTCTGAGTACCTGCTCCGATAGGTGGAAAGAGGTTCATTAAAACATGTCTGGCAGTCAAGATCTTATAAGAACTACATTTAGAGCTGGAATGAATTGCAAAAGTCATCTAGTCCAAACCTCTTATTTTACAGATGAGGATACTGAGACCTGTAGAGGTTAAGTGAGTTGCCCAAGGTCACACAGGTGATAAGGGGCTCAGCCAGGATCTGAACCAAGATCCTTTGATTTCAAATTCACCCATTTTTTTTTTTTCAAATACCAATACTCATGAAAGCTGATTGCCTGAGGTTCAAAAGATATCTGTGTCAATAGAGGGAAAGCCTATAACGATGAAATCACAGATGCTTGAGTTTAGACAAATAAGCAATTGAAGGGAAGGCTCAGAGAAATATGAAAGTTGTCTTCAAATATTTGAAGGACCATCATATAGAAGAGAAATTACACACTTTCTGTTGTCCCCCAGAGGGAAAACTCAGGATCTACATGTGATCTATACGTGCAAGAGACTAATGTCTGGAAAAGAAAACAACTGACTAGACCTATTTAGGAGCAGGATGGGCTCTTTTGAAGGACTGTGGAGTCTTCAAGCAGAAGCCAGATGATCCATCACTTGTCATATATTAGAGTAGAGATTGTTTCATCTTTCATTTTTTTATCCCTATCACCTAGCACAGTGCCTGGCACATGGTAGGGGATTAATAAATGCTTACTGATAAATAGATGATTATAGTAAAGATTCCTTTTCTGGTATAGGTTGGATTAGGAGGCCGTTTTTTTTTGTCCTAAATTCTGTGACTTTGTCACATAGCTGTAGTGGCACTCCCAAAAGATAACTTGGATAGTATTCTATTATCCCCTGTTCCCACCTATAGACCAGCCTAGGCAGGGCCTTGGTTGGAACTATAGGGGCTTTGGTTAATTGCAGCAAAGTTTCCAGATGAGGGAAAAAGGGAGGGGTAGGGAGCAGGGACATTCCAAAGGAACCTTGCCAAAGGGTAAGGGTGGGGCAGAATTGTGGCATGAACGAGGCAGAAATCAGCAGCCAAGGGCACAAGTTTCTGAACTGGAAAAAGTCAAACAGTAGGGGCATGTTAAGGAAAATCCAAAGGCTGTGGCTAGGGCTGCTGATCGAGAAACTGAATGGGTCTGAGAAGGTAACAATATCCAAAGAGGAGCCTGTGTTGGCTATGTTAAGGGGCATTGAACTAGATGAGGAAAATTCTAATTCTCTATATTTGCCATTTTCCTCTCCATTTTGACTGTGTATTATAGACCTCTACCCTCCAACTTGTGAGTTCCCTGCGGCTGGAGAGTATGGGCTGTCGTTGTCTTACACACACCTAAAGGAATACATGACCCTTTTCTTTTAGAATCTCTTTTCTTTGAGTCTCTCTCCCTTCCCTCTATCTCTTCTGTCCTCCATTCAAGGTCCCCCAGCCTCTTCCTTGTCTCTGTCCCTAATCCTGTGGCCTTGGGTTCTTTCTACCTCTAGCCTGGGGTGTAGAGTATTAGCTACTTGAGTGAAAAGACAGCTTTTTGTCAATTAAGAATAATGACAGCTCGCATTTACATAGCCCTAATGGTTTACAAAGCACTTTACAGTAAATATTTCACAATAAATCTCCTCATCTCTGCCTCTTGGAATTCCTAGCTTTTGTCAGTGCTAAATGCAAGCACTGCTATGAAGTCTTTCTCCCCATCCCCCAAATTATCTTGTATTCATTATTTATGTCGTTCATTCAGTTACATCCAACTTTTCATGACCCCATTTGGGGTTTTCTTGACAAAAATACTACAGTAGCTTGCCGTTTCCTTCTCTAGCTCATTTTACAGATGAGGAAACTGAGGCAAACATGGTTAAGTGACTTGCCTAGATGATATCATCAGGTTCCAACTCATTATCTGGAGAAATTTTAGTGTCCTCATCCTGCTCCCTCCCCCCTCTTTTCTTTCAGAGGATGAACCTTTATTGCCTGAAATCCCCAAGTGTGAAGCAAACGTCCTGGAGACAACAGTGGTGTTACCTGCCTCAAAGCTATCTAATACTCTCCGGGATGTCCTCACCTACAGAGCCTTCGTGTCTCAGTTCCACAACTTCCTCCAAGGTCTGCAGCTTCACACAGATTACCTACAAAATAGCCAGTTTGCCAGCTGGAAAGGTGAGTTTGGTTCTGGGACATCTCTATTTTTGCCTGTATCCATTTGGAAGAAATGCAAGTGGCTTTTTAGTTTGCCTTGTAGGTGGACAAAAATCCCCAAATTTGATTGGCCTTCAAGTATTTCATTTTGTTTTGTTTTTATCTGGGTTGTAAAATTTCCCTCCTTGCCTCTCAGTTCAGAGTATCAAGAAAAGTAGTGGGTCCAAAAGCAAGCAATCAAGTTGTTAATCCATCAACAAGTATTTTTAAAGTCCCTACTATGTGCCAGGCAGAGACAGGGAAAGGAAGAGAGAGACAGAGACAGAGAGACAGAGACAGAGAGAGACAGACACAGAGAGAGAGGGAGCCCTGCTTTCTAAGTCCTTACATTCTTGGTACAACAGAAAGAACCTTAGCTCTGGAGTCAGACCCCACCTATGTGACCTTGGTCAAGTAAGAAGGAAAGGGAAGGGAGTCAGTATTTACATAACACTTACTATGTGTGAGGCATGATACTAAGCACTTTTTACAAAATATTATTTCAGTTGATTCTTAAGATAGATGCTGTTATTGTCCTCATTTCACAGCTGAGGAAATTGAGGCAAAAAGAAGTTAGGTGACTTGCCCAGGATCATACAGCCAGCAAATGTCTGAAGCCAGATTTGAACTCGGGTCTTACTGATTCCAGACCTACTGTTCTATTCACTTCACCACCAGTCGTCCTTACCAATTACTACCTGTGTGATGTTGGTTAAGTCACTTCATTTCCTTGGTCCTCAGTTTCCTCATCTGTAAAAAGAGGGATGGAACTCGTCTTTTTCAGTTCTAAGCATTTTTTTTGATTGGGGGCAGGTAGGTGGTGCAGTGGAGGACCTGAGTTCAAATCTCACCTCAGATACTTGACACTCGCTAGCTGTGTGACCTTGGGCAAGTCACTTAACCCCAATTGCCTCATCCTGGGTCATCTCCAGTCATCCTGATGAATATCTGGTCACTGGATTCAGATGGTTCTGGAGGAGAAGTGAGGCTGGTGACCTGCACAGCCCTCCCTCACTCAAAACAAAGTCAAGTGCAAGTCATGTCATTACTTCTCTGATGGCATGGTCTTCTTCGGCAACGAAGGACGAACACGCATGGGTCTTTGATTGGTTGGTTGGTTGGTGTCCTTTGTTCTCAGAGAGGACCAAAATAACGTCACTATGGTGGAGTCAAGTTACAGTGTGTCCGACTGTGGCTGATCAGACCAATAGGAACCCAGAATGTTCTACCACAGGTCAGGCACTTGCACCTATGAACACAAAGCAGTAATAACCTAAATCGTGAATATTCTTCCTCATTTCCTCATCCTGGCTCCCTTCAAGGCTCAGATCAAATTTCACCTTCTAGAAGAGTGTCTTTCCTGCTCCTTCTCCCAACCCCCAACCCCTCTGAGATTACCTATCATTTATATTATATGTACAGTGTATTTATATTTGTAATACACAGTTGTTTACATATGGTCTCTCTTGCATTAGAGTTTAAGCTCCTGAAGCCAAGGAGCATGTTTTTTGCCTTTCTTTGTATCCCAGTGCTTTAACACTGCCCTTGAAATATAATAGGCATTTTAAAAATATTTGTTTATGACAGAGAGAAGGATCTATTTTTAAAAAATTAATTCATTTTTTATTTTTATTTTGAGCACCAAATAGGAGCATTTATGTGTACATGTGTGTGCATACATGAGTGTGTATGTGTGTCTGTATGTGTGTATACATACATATATGTATGCAATACATTTAGAAAAAGAGAGTGTCCACGAAAATGCTCCACTTTATGATGCATAGCTTGATTTTCTTTTAAAGTATATAAGACCAACCTAAGCGGTCCTGCCTATATAGTTTTCTTTCTAGACTTCCTTTGGCTCTTTTCTCTCCATTTGAAGGAAAAAAAAAAGAGAGAACTCCTCAAAGATCCACATTTCTTTCTTTCCTTCTCTTTCCTTCATCTCTTTTTCTTTTCTCCATTCTTTCTTTTCTACTCTTTCTCCCTCTTTTCTACTCTTTCTTTCCATTTCTCTTCCTTCCTTTCTTTCCCTATCCTCTCCCCTCACCCTCCCACCCACCCCCATTGGGAAAAAAAAAAAGAAACAAAGCCCTTGTACATGCCTCTCCATTTTCACCAACTTCTTATTTTATTGCATCCTGCTGGGTTCGAGAGCCTGTCCCAATGTTTTCAATCAACACTTACTTACTGAACCGGGGTGTACAGTCACATGCTTGGCCCTGAGCCAGAGCAGCTCCATGAATTTGTCAGGGCTGTGTTGAGCCCTTCCCTTTCACTGAGATCTAATGGGATGATATAACTGGTTTTCTCTGCCTATACTATACAAGATCAACCAAAATCCCTAAAAGAATGTGATCTTTCAATGACCCCAGTCAGAAAGGGTCAGCTCTCTTAGATACAATGCACATTGGTGGAGTAGATGGCAGAAGTAGAGACTATACAAGGGACAGTTGGGTTCTTTTCTGTTCCCTGGGTCTTTTGCAGAAGAATCCAGCCTGTGAAGGATCAGACAGAACAACCAGTCCCCACTTTGTACCCCTAGGTATTTGCTGTTGCTAAGGGAGTGATGGTGTTACAATTAGCAGGGGTATATTAATAACTGAAAGGGCTTGACTTTCAGACACAGTGCTGGATTGTTTCCCAAACCGTCTGACACAGTCTGAGAATCATCTCTGCCTACTGGATACTGCATTCTTCATCAATTCCAGTTACCCACCCCTCCTGAGACCCGAGAGGAAAGTTGATATCATCATCCATCTCAACTATTGTGCAGGTTCCCAGATAAAGGCAAGTGATGGAAAATAATTATAGCAACAGTGTGATGAAGTGGAAAGGGTGCTAATTTGGAGTCACAGGATCTGAGTTCAAATCCTGGTTCTTTCTTGGGCAAGAAAACAGAAACAAAAATAAAATTCTATGTTTTAGAGGGAAAAAAATGTCATGATGTGTGACCTCGGGCACGTTACTTATGTTCCCTTTTTCTCAGTTTCCTAATCTGTAAAATGAGAAACTGGCTAGAAGAGATGACCTAAGTGTCTCTCAACTGTAGATCTTTGATCCTATGGATGAAAACTCAGTCTCCTCTCATGTTTTAAGGCTTCTAAAAATCTTTCTTCACATCCCTGTGAGAGAGGTACTGCATGTGTGCTGTGGAAAGAATACTGAGCCTGGATCTGGAGGCCCCTAGGTTCAAATCTCTCTTTTTTTTACATTAGTTAGCCACCTGTGGGACCATGGACAAATCACTTAACATGCCTGGGTCTCAGTTTTCTCAACTGTCAATCAAGAGAGAGGGTTGGACTATACAACCTTTAAGGTCCCTTTTAGTGGGAAGACTACTTATGATTCATATACCCTCATTTTGTAGATAAGGCGTTAACTAGGGAGATCAGTGGATAAAGCACGGGACCTGGAGTCAAGAAGACTGGAGTTCAAATCTGATCTCAGGCATTCGCTAGCTGTGTAATCCTGGGCAAGTCACTTAACCTCTGTTCGCCTTAGTCTACTGCAGTAGAAAATGGCCAAGTCACACCAGTATCTTTGCCAAGAAAATCCCCCACGGAGTGCTGAAGAGTCAGACATAACTAAACAAGAACAACAACATGGATGAGGAAACTATGACTCCAAGAAATGAAGGGACTTGCAAACAGTCTCATAGATAGAAAGTATCAGGGCTGGAATTTGAACTCTAACACATACAATCACAGATTTAGAGCTAGCAGGAACCTCGAAGATTGTCATATACTCCAATGTCTTCTTAAAATGAGAATGAGACTCAGACAGGTTAAATAAAATTGCCCAAGTCTCTGACTCCAAGTCCAGAAGAGAAGCTGCTCTGTTTTTAATGTTTAATAAGGTCAGCCTAAAACAGATTCTGCCTGTGCAGATTCACACTAAATCCTTGATCCGAGCCAAGAGTTTTGGGTTCTCTTCCGAGACTGATTCACTGGGGCATGTAATTTCTTTCTTTTATTTTTGGGGTCACCTGGGAGAACATATGAGCTCTGAGCTGGGAGGAAATAATGGTGTCTGGAATGCTAAACCAAGAGAGGCAGAAGTTTTATTGTTTTCCATGAATAACATGAGCTCAGCCATCCCAATGACTAAGGAGGCATCCAGCTGCCAGTGACATTCATCTAAACATCTGGACTAGAATTTTAATCAACTCCCATAATAGACTCTTCTCCTAGACACTGATTTGAGCCTACTGCATTTGGAGATTCTTCCATAGCTTGTGCTGAAGAAAAAAATTTTAATAATTAAGAAAATAAATAGATCTTAATTCTAAAGCTTTATACCCTTAAAGGGCACCACAGTGTCTTCATTTTAAAAGGAAAAGGGAGAGAAGCTTATACAAAATTACCCCCCACAAAAAAAATGTTATAGGTTTCATATTTATATTGATTTTTACTTTTCATTTATTCAGTCAATATTTCTTAAGTATCTCCTAGTGCCAGGTACTAATGAAGATACCAGGGTGTATAAGGCACAGTCATGCTTGTACAAAAATATCTATAGTAGCTGTTTTTGTGGTGGCCAAGAATTGGAAATTGAGGGGATGCCTATTAATTGGGGAATGGTCGAACAAATTGTAGCATATGAATGTAATGGAATACTATAATTCTATAAGAAATTTTGAGCAGGCAGACTTCAGAAAAACCTGGAAAGATTTATACGAACTGATGCTGAGTGAAGTGAGTAGAACCAGGAGAACATTGTATATAGTAACAGCCAGATCGTACAATGACTAACTTTGACAGACTTAGCTCTTCTCAGCAATGCAAGGATCTAAGACAACTCCAAAAGACTCATGATGGAAAATGCTATCTATATCCAGAGAAAGAATTATCGAGTCTGAATGCAAATCGAAAAATACTATTTGCTCTCTTTCTTTTTTGTTTCATTTTGTTTCTTCTTTCTTGTGGTTCGTTCCGTTGGTTATAATTCTTCTTTACAACATGACTAATGTGAAAATATATTTAATACAAATGTATACGTAGAGCCTATATCAGATGCGCATCCTCTTTGGGAGAGGGGAGGAGAAGAAGGGGGAGAAAATGTAAAACTCAAAATCTTATGGAAGTGAATGTTGAAAACTAAAAATAAATTAATTTTTTTAAAAAGAAGAAATTTGGGAGGCACTTGACATGTCAAATACTTAGAAAACTTCATGAAAATAAAGTTGATTATATTTTCACACCGAAAAAAGAATCATAGGATCAGACGCAACTAGGTAGTGCAGTGGTCACGGAGTCAGGAGGACCTGAATTCAAAGCTGACCTCCGACCCTAGATACATACTAGCTGTGTGACTTTGGGCAAGTCACTTAACTCCCAGCCATCTCACACAAAAAAACAAACAAGCAAAAAAGAATCACAGGGTCAGAGGCAACTAGGTGGTACAGCGGTCCTGGAGTCAGGAGGACCCGAGTTCAAATTTGACCTCCGACCCTTGACACTTATTAGCTGTATGACTCTGGGCAAGTCACTGGACCCCAACTGCCTCACAAAAACAAGCAAACAAAAAGAATTCTAGGGTGCTGGGGCTAGAAGGGACCTCAGAGATCATTCAGTCCAATTCCCTCATTTTACCAATGAGGAAAGTAGAGCTCAGAGAATTGAAGTAATTAAAGATCACATAGGAAGTGAGATTTGAACCCAGGACCTCTGAATCTCTAACCAATCCTCTTTCTAATAGTGCTTAATAAATGTTTATTAACAAATTGATAGAGTGACAATCAATTAGCTAATTATAGTCGACATGAATGTAGTGCTTTGAGGTTTGTAAAGGGCCTTATATACATCATCAGATTTAATAAGTCCATGAGCTCATTACTACAGATAATGTGATTCTCATTTTTACAGAGAAAGAAACTCAGGCTCAGAGAGGGCAGGGGTAGTGTTCCATGGGAGATAAGACACACATACAAAGAGCTCCAGGACAAAAAGTCCAGGAGAAATACAAGGGACCACAAGACTACAACAATAGTTTCTATTTTTACAGTGCTTTGAGGAGACCTCATTGAAAATGCTTTCATTCAAGTCCCCTGGGGAAGCTGTTTTTCAGTCTAGCCTTTTTTCCTTTGCCTCTCCTTTATTCTGAAAATAATTGAAAGTGACCAGAACCATTTGGGGGAGCTAAGTTTGTTTGCTCCAAATTGGAAAGCATGAAATTGGGTCCAGTAGGGTTCTTGGGCATTTCTTGGAGCAGAATCCTGTAAGTCGTGTTGGCAGCCCATTTCAACAACCAGGGCATATTTAATGACTACTAGGTACCAGGCAGGCACTGTGTTAGGTGCTAGGAATACAAAGACAAAAGTGAAGCAAGACTCTCCCCTCAAATATTTAGCTTATATGTATATAACACTTTAAAGGTTTATATGGGGAAACTGAGGCTAAGAAAGATTAAGTGACTTGCCCAGGGTCACACAGCTATTAAGCGCCTGAAAATGGATTTGAACTCAGGTTTTCCTGACTCCAGTTTCAATGCTCTAGCCTCTGTGCCAGCTGTCACTCAACTGCCTCAGTTTCCTCAACTGTAAAATGGGGATAATAGTAGCACCTACCCCACAGAATTATTGTGAAGAGCAAATGATGTAATATTTGTAAGTACTTAGCACCATGCCAGGCACATTGTAAGTTTTAATAAATGCTTTTATCCTTTTCCTTTCCTTGTTCCCTGCTCCAGGAGCTTGGAGTCCTGCCAGGGGACATGTATTTAGGATAGGGAAGAAGGATTGGACTAGTGATTTTATTAGGATTCTTCCCAGGTGAGGAAACACCTTCTACCAATGCAGGTAGACATTTTCTCTGCAATTTAGGGTGTTAGAGTATTGTCCACAACATTGAGAGGTTAAATGACCTGCCTGAGGTCATATAACCATTCTGTATAAGAGGCAGGACTTTGAACCCAGGTCTTCCTAGCTTCAAGACCAGCCCTTTATTCACCACACCATGTAGCCTAAAATGTACATATAACATGTAGGTATATATAAAAAAGATACAAGATCACTGGGAGGGGAGGGGAAAGAAGGCATTACCAGGTAAGGAAGATTAGGAAAGGCTTCCTGTAGGAGAGGGAGCACTTGAACTGAGCATTGAAGGAAGATTCAGTCCAGTTGGGTGGCACAATGGATAGTGTACAAGCCTGAGTGTTAAGAGGACCTGAGGTCAAACCCAATCTCAGACACTTCCTAGCTATGTAATTCTGGACAAGTCACTTAAATCTGATTGCCTCCAAAAAAAAAAAAAAACCCTCCATAAAAAAATAAAGTAGGAATTCTAAGAAGCAAAGTCACATCCAGGTAAGCACAGTCTCTTTTAAGACTCATGTTTTCTCCTATGATTTTTTTTTCTAGCCCCTAAAACAGACCTGTGAGTACTGCAAAGTACAGAATATCCCCTTCCCCAAATACAACATAGAAGAAGAAAGTGAAGATAACCTAAAGGAGTGTTACCTTTTGGTACCTGACGAGGATGCCCCAGATGCCCCAGTAATACTGTTCTTTCCATTGATAAATGGCTCTTTCCAAAAGTATAAAGCCCCAGGTAAGTCACTCTCCCTTTCAGAATCACCCCAAGCTTGATCTCAAGGACACTGAGGACTCTTTGAATGAGAGTTCTAGAAATAGGAGGTCTTTTCAGAGGCTATGGGAACCTCTGAGCTAACATAGTGCTTTGGTTAGAAAAAGAACAGACCATGTGTAATGTTAATTGGATCTTCCCTGTCCATTAATAGACCTCAAGTACCTTTTGTTAATTTCTACTGAGGCAGTGGGTAACAGGGTCCTGCCCTCCAGCTCTGAAAAGTGTATAAATACTCTGAGGTGAGGTTTTACTTTGGGGCTTTGGAAGTATTTGTTTGGCCATAGGAGACTCTGGGCAGCCACTAAGGAGCTTTGAAAACCCAGATGTCAGTGCTTCTCTTTCTGGTAACTCTGTATGTATGTATGGTCAGACAGTTGGATCTGTCTGTTGATCTAAGATGTATGCATTGCTTATGGTCAGACAGTTGGAAGCCCTGTCTGTTGACTGATCTTTGTTTCTCTGTATTTTCTCTGAAGTTCAGGGCGCTGATTTCTCCCCTTGAACTAAATGAATGACATACATGCTTGATTAAAGTGATTGTTGACCCCTCAAAAGTTGCTTTCCTTTTAGAAAAGCAGATCTAAGAACCTGTACAGCAGGCCCCCTGTGTATGTCAGAGTCCTTGCTGATACTCTATGTTGGCTACAAAAGCCACACACCAGAGCTTTTAATCAGGGCAACTGGAGATTTGCCCCACAGTATTAGAATATAGGGGGCATTAATAATATTTGGTCAGAAGCACAGAAAAAACTGAGTTTAACACCTAGTGAGCAAGATTACCTAAAATAGGAAACTTATCAGTAAATTTAATGTTTACTTTTTAATATAAAATAAAATAGGAAGTTTGGTACTTCCTCCTCCACCCAAATAGAGAGTCACACCCCCAATAAGCCCCTCCTTGGCCTGTTCCCACCAAACTGTTAATGTGTCCCAGAACTGCTACTCTATCACCTTGCTCTAGAATGGTTACTACAGTTTTGTTCCATGTGTGAGTCAGGTAACAGTGAGGAATGTGCTCGACAGGGATCTAAGAAGTCCTGAATTCCAATCATGCCTCAGTCTTACTATCTGTGTGACTGATATTCACTTAGACTTTCTCAGCCTCTGTTACCTCATCTCTAAAATGGGACTGACAGTTGAACCTACCTCCCAGGGCTATTGCAAAGACTAAATGAGATAATATATATAAAGGGCTTTGCAAACTCTAAATGCTAACTTTATTAGTATAGTCCTACACAGGACTACACAGGAAAGGCTTGCCCATGGTAAGGTGAAAAAGTCATCCAACCCTCAGCTCTTTAACCCTAGTGGTCTATGCACAGTTGGGGGAACAGACCAAGAGCATAGCCAGTGAAGGGTGGCATCTTCTTAGAAATTTAGTCTAGGCAAAGGTAAGGAACCTGCGACCTCAAGGTTACATGTAGCCCTCTAGGTCCTCAAGTGTGTCCCTTTGACTGAATCCAAATTTCTCATACCTTAATTCCTTAATAAAAGGATTTGTCTTTAAAACTTGAAGTCAATCAAAAGGCTGTACCCAAGGACCTACAAGGCCACTTATGGCCTTGGGGGGTAGGGGGGAGGTTCCCCACCCCTGGAGCACTGAGAAGTAAAATTATTTGTTCAAGGTCACACAGCCAGTATGTTTTAGAGAAGGATTTAAATCCAAGTCTTCCTGACTTTGGGGTCAGCTCTCCATCCACCACATCTAGCATGTACATAAAGGGTAAGAAAGAAGCATCTAATTAGGAAGAACCTCGAGAGTGATCATCAGCTGAGCAGGTGCCTGCATAGGAGGGTCAGACTGCAGTCCAAGAAATGTTATAAACCAAACATTTTCCTTGATTGGGTTGTTCCTTATTTGGAAGGACTGATCCCAAATGCTCCACCAACACTGGAATGTTCCCAATCCTTAAGAGGGATATAGGTCAGAGGTTAGCAGAATTTTGAGCATGACTCAAAGCTTCCTGTGTTCTTCCCTTAGGTGTAGAGCGTAGCCCAGAAGAAATGGAGGACGGACATGTTGATATCTACAGCCGCAATACTCCCTATGCCACCAAGGAGGTAACTTATACAGAGTCTGCTTTTGACCGAATGGTGAACCTCTCTGAATACAACATCCTCAATAATGCAGACACTATCCTTCAAGGCTTACGCCTAGCCATGGAAAGGAAGAAGCAGCTAAAGAACGCGTGTTCTTCGTAAATGTGGTGACCCTCATGGATGGCATTTCTGTCTCTTTCATCATTGCATCAGAATCAATACCAACTGATGAGTTGGTAGAGGATGTTCTCTGTCCCTGAGAGAAGGACACAATCAACCTGACTTGAACATGTACCTGCTACCTATACTAGGAAGAGGGAGAGATATGAGGAAAGAGGCAGAAAATTATAAAAGAGAAGGACACTGGGCTTTCATATCCAAGATGAAATCATTGGAGTTTTCTTAACTAAAAAAAATTTTGAAAGCTTTTCCTGAATAACTCCCTGAAACAAAGGGAGTACCATTGTCACGTGCTCATCGTCTGAGAAGACTGAGAGCTGTGATGGGGGAAACCCCAGAACCAGAGCTTGTTTTAACTGAGAGGAAACTTGATACAGTAGAAAAAAGAGTATTAGAATCAGAAGACCTGACCTCAAATCCTAGTCTGTCCATATGTACACACACACACACATACACATACATATATACATACACACATATATGACATATAGTCATACATACTATTTTTGTGACTGTGAGCAAGTTATTTAACATCTCTAGTTGTAAAATGAGGAGAACTGGACAAAAAGATCATTTTTTCTCTATAAAGTGTAGATAATGACGTCAGCCTCTTCTCTCTCTCACTTGCAAGGATATCCCAGGGAAAAGGGAGCTGTGATCTGTAAGGCAGTCTTAAATTTCTCTGGAAATTTACTATGGTCATTTTTATTGGTCAGAATAATGACTATGTGTGTAGAGTGAAGCCATCCTGGCATCTTCAGTGATATAGTCCAACAGGTGACCAGATTCGGTCAGTTTGCCACCGAGCATTCAGAATTAGAATGGACTCGACTACAGTGAGATGTTGTTTCATTCACATTCACATCTTAGCAAATGCTAGGCAAAGTTCAAGACATGTTTGGATTGCTGGTTTTAGGAAATAGCACTAATCAGGGTTAGAAACTAAGGTAAAGATCCCCAAGACCAGTGAGAACAAGCCTGTAAGCTATGAGAGCCCTGCCGGTTGAAAATTCTGAGCCAAGGTCATGGAATGCCATTGACTTCACAGAATAGATATTCTCGGGACCCAGAAACCAAGGTCAACTGAAAGCGTACTCTCGGAATACTTGACTTCGGGTCCTCTTCCAACTCTACCTCTCTCCTTGCCATTTATAATCAGGTCATGATTACTGTTATTTATCATGTAAACACAATCTGCTTAAATTATGGAAGAGTGAGCTAAATTACCAGGGCATGTGTGTGTGTGTGTGTGTGTGTGTGTGTGTTGAAAGTGAAAGCAACAATTATCTTGAAGCTTACATAATGAGGTTTATATACATACTGTATTGTACAAAAGTATGCATTCATTAATGGACTTTAATACTGAATTAAACTGATGATCAAACAAGTATATTTGGTTATTCTTCTCTCACTGTGACAACACAAATGTTAGTCACATCTGAATTACTACAATAGCTCACTAACAGGCCTCCAATTCTTTCCCTGCCTCAGTGAATCCTTCATATCCTGGACATAGGAATCTCATGGGTTTGAATGTCATCTGAGTGTAGATGACTCCCAGATCTATATTATAATAGTAATGAACATCCATGTAGTGCTTTAAATTTACACACCTTAACTTATCTGATCCTCACACCAACCCCATGAGTTAGGTGCTATCATGTTGTTGCAGTACATCCTTCTTTCTTGAAAAGGACCAGCGTCATCCCAAGGGGGATTCACTTGCAAGTGAATTGGATTTGAGTGAAGCGGAGTTGGGCAAAGTCATCAGTTGCACTCCCTCCAACAGAGTCATCAGAGCCCAGTGGCAAGACGAAGATGAAGACAACTGGTGATGGCCCAGGACGTGGCCCAGGATGAAGAGGGTGACCTTGGTCTTTCTAAATTAAAGTCTTTCCCAAGAAGTCACACTCATTTAATGACTAAGGGGTGGCTGAGAGTTGACACAAAAAATGGACCCATTTACCATCCAAAAGATCTCAATCTGGAAGAAGACTCTCAGAGTTTTTTGTTTTTTGTTTTTTTTTTTTTACCAGAACAGAAAATAATTGCTATTTGCACTCATTCATTCTAAGCCATCAAAATCTAAACAATGAGACACAGAGACTTGAGCTAGGCCAGTTGTGGGGAACCACATGTGACCTTTTCCATTGAATCCAAATTTTAAAAGGATTTTTAAATGCTTTAAAAAGATTCATTCCGTAAAATTTGGAGTCAAGTTTTAGTAAAAAGGCTGCACTTAAGGATTTAGAAGGCCACATGTGACCTTAAGGCCTGGGTTCCCCATCCCTGTTAGGTTTCTTACTGATCGTTCAATGAAAGCTATAATGATTTGGGTTTAAAGTCACAGTCAAGTACCTCCATTTAAAACCCAATGGGGGGAGGCAATTAAGTGGTGCAATGAGTACAGTACAGTACCAGCCCTGGAGTCAGGAGGACCAAATCCAGCCTCAGACACTTGACACACTTACTAGCTGTGTGACTTTGGGCAATTGCTTTGCCTTCCCTCTCCAAAAAAAATAAATTAATAAAAACACAATGAGCTTTTTTAAAGCCTATTTTTCAGAACTATATATCAAGAAATCATATATGAGAACCTCTCTTCGAAGAAGAAGCTATTATCCCCATTTTACAGATGAGAAAACTGAGTCAGGTAGAGGTTAATTGACTTGCCCAGGGTCACACAGTGTCTGAAGCAGTCTTTGAACCTGAGTGTTCCTGATTCCAAGTCTAGCACTCTATTTTGGAACTTCCTTATTTCTGTCAAGGGGACTAGAACCTGTCCTGTGACTTGGGTTTGCAGCCTCACAGCCATCCTTGACTCTTTACTCTCTCTTACATTTGTATTTTTGAAGCAGCTGGTGGCTCAGTGGTTAGAGCACTGGGCTTGGAATCAGGAATTCAGCTTCAAACACTTCTTAGCTATGTGACCCTGGGCAAGTCACTTAACTTCTGACTGCTATCCAAAATGGATCCACTGGAGAAGAAAATGACTAACTACTCCAGTATCTTTGCCAAGAAAAGCCCAAATGGGGTCACAATGGTTCAGATACGACTGAAAACAACTGAACAACAGCAACCCTTGTATCCACTCAGCTATTGAATCTTGTCGTTCCTATCTCCTAGCATCTGTCTGTTATTCCCATGGTCATCACCCTAATTCAAGCTCTTATCACTCCTTGTCTGAACTATTGCAATGGCCTCTTTTTTAGGTCTCCCTTACTTAAGTCTTCTCTCTCTAGCATGTCCTCCACATGACTGCCAAAGAGATCTATCCTCAAGCACAGGTATAAGTATGTCACTTCTCTGTTCCAGAGATTGTGATTGATGGGGTGCTTGGACTCCAATTCCAAGATCACATTTCTCCCTAGCTTCAAAACACTATCCCTGACAGTTTTCTCCCCAGTCCAAGGACACTATGCCTAGCAATAACTCATGAGTGGGACCCAGTAAGATAAACTACCTTTCACCACAATTACTCATGAGTGGGCCCCAGTAAAACAAACTGTCTTTCCCCATGACAAAAATGAATTGCTCTCATTCCAAAATTCTCTTGCAAAAACAGGACTATCTTGTAACCACAGAATTATCATGTATTGATTCTCAAAGTTATCACATTCAATCCAGAGGTTAAGCTATAGACATCAACTCTCAAAGCTATCTTGCTACAGACATAACAGACCAAAAATACACACCCCTTAGAAACCTCTTCTTCTGGTTTCCAGTAGCGAATGATGCCAGTGAACAAAGTTGCAAGTTATCATCTAAGTAGCACATCTAACAAATGTACTTTTCCTACATAGACTTTAGCATCATTCCTATTAAGTTGCAATTTCCCTAAGGAATGCAAATTCCGTAAGGAGCTCTGCCCGCCACACTGGTGTTATAATAAATCTTTGCAAATTGGCTTAAAGAATGCTTGGGTCCATGAATTCATTCCAGATGACCCTCTCCTGTACTTCAGTCCTTGAAGGGTCCCTGAACCCCGTAAACCACATCAGTAATGACTCCTTATGGCCTCCAAGATCAAATATTAACTCTTCTGTTCTGCTTTTAAGTTATTCCATGTGCATAGTAATCCATCTCCTCTTTCCCTGCATTTATACTGCATGGCTGTCCCCCTCAGATAGCTAGATGGCACAAAGGATAGAGCACCCCCTGGAGTCAGCAAGATCTGAGTTCAAATGTAGCCTTACTAGCTGTGTGATCCTGGGCAAGTCGCAACCTCTATTTGCTTCAGTTTCTCATCTATAAATTGGGGACACACTGGAGAAGGAAATGGCAAACTGCTCCAGTATCTTTGCCAAAAAAACCCCATGGAGAAGTCCATGGGGACACAAAGAATTGGACATGACTTAACAATTCCCCATTGCCCATTTCTTAGAATTCCTTGTTTCCTTCAAGATTCATCCTAGTACCACTTTGCATGTGAAGACTTTCCTGATTTTCACAAGTGCCTGTTCTTTCATTGCCAAAAAAAATAAAAGTACGTGTGTGTGTGTAGGTAGATAGATAAGGATATGTATACACAGCACGCACACACACACACACACACACACACACACACACACACATCTCTGCTCTTAAGATTGGTAGGCATTTGCAAAGGAATTTGAAACTATGTGAAGCAAATTACCAAATTCTGGAAACCCTTTGACTTAGGTATACCAAAGAAATTGAAGAGGAAAAGGACTGTTATCCTGAAAACTTGGTAAAAGAAAAGGCAACAGGCTAAATGCATACATTTTATGATTTAATTAATTAATTGATCAATTCCCTAATAAAAAAAACAGTAACATAATGCATTATGGAGCCAGAAAATGTTCTGGCTATCCAGTACAGAAATCTTCTAGCTTATATACATTTTGCCGTGAGAAAGGAGTTCTCTTAGATAAACACATTGTGGCGTCAATTGGGTTTTATGACCCCAGGCTATGGGCATCTTCCTTCAGTAGCTTGCCTTTGTGATTTAAAACAAAGTCCCATCACCCAGACATCCTGTCCCAAACAGGCCTTCGAAGTTGTTTATTCATAACCCAAGGTGTCTGTGTTTTTCTATCACTAGGATACTAGAAGAAGAGTCTGATAAGGAAGTCCCACTTGCCTGACATCAAAAGGCATCCTCTAAACAAAGGAGACTATTAGGTCCAGGCTCTTCTTAATTCAAACTTTGGCCCTTATTAAAGTCTAAAATTTATATTAAATATTATCATTATCTATATGTACAGAAATACAGCAGATCTTTTCATAGCAGCCCCAAATTGAAAACTAGGGTGGTATCCTCCTATTGGGGAAAGGCCAAACAAACTGGTATATGAATATATTTGGAACATTATTATGCCAGGAGAAATTATGAAAATGGACAATTCCAGAGATGCCTGGAAAGACTTACAAACTGATACAGAGAAAAGTGAGAAGAACTAAGAGAACAGTTTATACAATGAGAACAATTTTTCTGGAGTCCCCATTTTGTGAAGAGGCCAGAGCCTACCTGCCTTCATTCCTCTCCTGGTCCTGTTCTTTCCTGACTCTTTCTTTACTTTAAAACCATTCCCCACCTACTGATGGCTCATCTTGGAACTTCCCTTGGTACCTGGGGCCTCCTAGCCCTGGAACAACCTACCATAACTAAGGACTCACCAAGGAATATCCCTCCTTGAGGCCTTCTTCCATTTTTGAATGACTCCTGGATTTTGTGAAGTGGGCTAGGTTGGCCTGCCTTCATACCCCTCCTAGTCCTTTTTCTAACATTCTCTGGACTTTAAAAATCACTCCCACACTTCATACATCCCCCCTCTCCCTACTTTTTAGCTCCCTTTTGTGTGTTTCTTTTCCTATTAGAAAGGAAGTTTCCTGAGGGCAGAGACAGTCTATCTTTTGTTTTGTATTTGTATCCCCAGGGCTCAGCATAGCGCCTGACAAATAGTAAGCACTTAATAAATGTTCATTTCCTTCCTTCCTCTACAATGAAGAAAAACAACTTTGAAATATTTTAGAACTCTGATCAATGCCATGACAAAATGAAAGTCCAAAAGAATGATGATGAAACAGGATAGTCACCGCCCAATAAGTGATGAACTTTAAATGCAGACGTATCTTTTTAGACATTATGAATGTGAGGATAGGTATTTGATTTTCAAGTAAAAAAAAAAATTTGTTCAAGTTGGGGGGATGGGAGTGGACAGATTAATTTTAAAGATATTACTTAAAAATAAAAATAATGAACTATTTTTATATATAATATTTTATTTTCCCCCAATTATATATTAAAACAATTTTTTTTAATATTTGGGAATTTTAAAGTCTGAGTTCCAAGTTCTATCCCTCCCTCCCTCCTTCCTTCCTTCCTTTCCCCACTCCCTCAGCCAGTAAACAATCAGATATAGGTTATACATATGCAATCATGTAAAACATTTTCAAATTAGTCAAATAATAAAATAAAAGCACAATGTCTAATGTAAATAAGACCATTTGGAAACCCTCACCATAAATAGGGAAGACTTTTGTTATCTAGAGTTTCTGTAGGCAATGTTTCCTAACACTGGAAGAAGTCTTGGATGAAGTTTCCCTGGTTTATAATATTAAATACAACAAAATTCTAATATGACAAAAGAATTTGGTTACTTCCCTGGAACTGATTGTCATAGGGCTCTCACCTGAAGAATTAGGACCTTAGTGCAATTTGAATGAACTTGGAGCAGTTTAGCTTGGAAAAGGTGAGAGCTATTTACTAGTCAATTTCCGAAAGATACAAAATTGTTATCTTGAGAATAATGGCCAAGCATTCTCCAACTCAAATGAAAACAAAACAAGAAACAAGGCCACACAGTGGAAACTGGCATGTTAATATGACAAACAAGAAATGGAAATGATTGGGGATTTTGGACCTTGGACAGCATATTAAAGGTGAATGTTGAAAGTTCTTTATTTTTGAGCTTAACTATATATTTTAAAAGAGAAGTAAGCTATACATAATAGAGATGTTCACCTTTATCTTCAGTTCTCTTTTTCTGTTCTACTATGTATTTAGAAATGTCCATTTTATTTGGTGGAAAGTTTTAAATATGAAACTAGAAAAAAAAAGTTCCTGCTTTGACATTTATAATAGGGCTAGGATAGATTGTTGTTTTTAAACTAGAAAAGAGGAGGCTATACAGTACCTGTCAATTCTATGTAAATATGAATGGTTATCATGAAAAAGAATGAACAATTTCCCATTATCATAGAGGTCCAAGAAAGAAAAGATTAGATGACAGTGAAAGAATTTTGTGTTTAGTCGTTTTCAGTCATGCTCTTTGTGACTCTGTTTGGGGTTTTCTTGGCAAAGATACTGGAATGGTTTGCCATTTACTTGTCCAGCTCATTTTACAGATAAGCACACTAAGGAAAACAAGACTGAGTGACTCATCCAGGCTCACACACTTAGTTAAGTGTCTGAGGATGGATTTGAACTCAGGTCTTCCTGACTCCATGCCCCATGCTCTATCCACTGTGCCATCTAACTACTCCACGTGAAAGAATTTAGTTAAATACAATTCACAGAAGGTTAATCAACAAGCAGTCAATTAGCATTTGATTAGTGCCCATTCTGTGCCAAGCACTGTTCTAAGCTGGGAGGATACAAGGAAAGATAAAAGATAGTTCCTGAACTCAACCATATACAAACAAGACACATGCAGGATAAATTGGAGATCATCAACAGAAGAATGACAGTAGCATTAAGGGCACTCTGGAAAGGCTTTTTCTAGCTCTAGAAAATAATTTTCTAGTAATTTGATTGCTATGGTACTAAGTAAATTAATTTAGGTAGAATTGTCATTTTTATTATATTAGCCCATCCTATCCACGAGAAACTGATGTTTTTCCAATCTGTGCAAATTTGTAATTGTATTCATATAGTCCCTGGGTTTGTTTTGGCAGGTAGACTCCCAGATATTTTATAGCGTCTACTGTAGCTTTAAATGGGATTTCTCTATCTCTTGCTGTTGGGCTTCTGGAAAGGTTTTTTTGCAGAATAAGATGGGAAGCTTCCGCTGAGACTTGAAGAAAGCTCCGGAAACTAAGAGGCAGAGATAAGGAGAGAGAGTTACAGACAGGTGGAACAGCCAGTGAAAAACCCTAGCAAAATAATGTGGTGGAAGGGACATTTGACTAGGAAATAATGAACTTGGACTCTAATCTCCCTCCTGTCATAGAATAGTTATCTGATATTGGTGAGGCTTAAGATCTCTGGGCTTTGGTTGTTTCATCTATGAAATGGGAATAATAATGCCTTACCTGCTTAAAGACTGAACCACATGACTTATAAAAAGGAAAAGATTTGGTCATTGTTGTTGTGTTCGTCCTTCGTTGCCAAAGAAGATCATGACATCAGAGAAACTACGATATGACTTGCACGTGACTGTGTTTGGAGTGAGGGAGGGCTGTGCAGGTCACCAGCCTCACTTCTCCTCCACAGCCATCTGAATCCAGTGACCAAATATTCATCAGGATGACTGGAGATGACTCAGGATGCACTGGGAGACCTTGGCCCCTTTAGGCCAGTCTATGCAGAAACTCACTTAGGCTGAGGTAAGACCCATTCAGTGAACAGGCTTGTTTTTGGAACACAGGGATTGACCAACCACCAAATGCCTTGGATAATCAATGGTTCTAGAGACAGGGGAATCATCTCTTGGGGCTTGTTCTACATTTTGGTGCCGTATGGGATAGTGGGGAAAGCACTGCATTGACCTCTCTAGAAGACTAGGGTTTGAGACTTGGCTCTGCCACTTACTATCAGTGTAACATTAGTCAAGTTCCACTGAGCCTCAGTTTCCTTATTTGTAAAATGGCATAATAATTCTTCCATGGACTTCAGAGTGGCAAGACATCACAGAGGTAATTAATTCCAGCTCCTTTTATTTTACAGATGAGAAAAGAGGGGCATCAATCACAAACATTTATCAAGTACTCACCATAGGCTAGACACATTAGGCTCTGGGTATTCCCAGTAAAAATTTTCCAAAGAAAATATTTCTGTCTATGCCCTCAAGGAACTTACCTTCTATGGGGAAAATTACATGTATGCATATAGCTAAGTACAAGGTCATTGAGGGGAAGAGAGGGAGAAATACTAACAGAAGGGTATATGAGGAAAGCCCTCACATAGGAAGGAGGTGGTTTGAGCTGAGCTTTGAAATATAACATATATTCTAAGGAATGAAGATGAGGAGAGTGCTTAGGAAATTTCAAAGGCACTGAAATGGAGAGGAAACATCTGGTATCCTTGAGATATTATATCAGTGAGATCAAAGGTGAAGTGCTTTGCAAACCCTAATGAATACATACGTACATGCATATATGTGTGTATATTATATATGAATATGATAGGTTGGTGGTTTGGGTTTTTTTTTTTACTAGAAGTCAGTGAGATCAAATGGAGATATACATAAAGCAAATCATAAAACTAGATTTGTGTGTATATATGATATATATGATGTTTTGGAGGGGTTTTTTGCTAGAAAAGAATCAATTAAAAAATTCATAATGAAGGCAATGACCAATTTTCTATCACCATAGGCGTCCAAGCAAGAGGAAATTAGATGACCGTGAGAGAATTTAGTTAAATATAAATCACAGTGTTAGGCAACTAATGTTTAATTAGCATCCTTTCTGTGCCTTGTGTCCCTCACCTTAAAGGCAAAAGGCTGTCCTGTAACCTTAAAACACACGCGTGTACAACTTACATTAACAGGTATTTTGTGTGTGTGTACAGCACATATACATATATAGTTTATATATGTGTATATATTGTGTATCGTTGTTACTATATATGAGGAGTGTTGTTAAACGGGCCACTTTGGAACGAAGTGACGTTGAGATAGTGAGACTCAAAGGAGCAACATCCCTAGATTTGTAACAGGCTATGTAAAGGTGAGCCTACAGAGTCTGAGACTTGTCCGGAAGCAAACACTCTCTAGCCAGGAGGGAGAGTCAAACCGTAGCTGACCTAGCAAGCCCAGTCCCGGAGCCACTGGGAAAGCGGGATGCCCGGCTCCCTCATTAATAATTCATGAGGAAGCTCCTCTCCATAGGCTGGTGGCGGGGAAAACACCCAACCAGGAAGGCCCCCAAGGGGAACCTCCCGAACGGAGAAGGTGAATCATGACGTAGCCCAGGCCGATTGGCCGGGGTCCCGGGGGGCGGGGCCCGGGCTCGGGGCGGTGGCAGCGCGCGGGCGCCCCGTGGCTCATTCGCTCCATCCAGCTGTCGGGTTCGTGCCGCGGCGTGCTGTGGGCTCGGGGTCTGGAGCGGAGCCTGGGCGGGGCCGGGACTGAGTCGGGCGGGCAGCGGCAGAATGTTCAGCTGGATGGGGCGGCAGGCGGGCGGGCGGGAGCGTCCCGGCGGGGCGGACCCGGTGCAGACCGTGACGGGCGGCCTGCGCTCGCTCTACCTGCGCAAGGTGCTGCCGCTGGAGGAGGCGTACCGCTTCCACGAGTTCCACTCGCCGGCGCTGGAGGACGCCGACTTCGACAACAAGCCCATGGTGCTGCTGGTGGGCCAGTACAGCACGGGCAAGACCACCTTCATCCGGTAACTGCCCTGCGCCCTGCAGCGCCCCCACTCCCAGCCCTGTCCGGATAATTAATTCCCGGGATCCGTGGCACCGATCATTTCTCGTGTCCTGCCTTAGCTCCACCTCCCTGGGATTCTTCAGTGCCTTTCCCCCTTATTCCAATCTCTCCCTCTTCTTTCAGGAATTTCTTAACCTTTTTTTGTGTCTACAACCCTTTGGCAGACTAGCCTGTGGACACCCTTTCTGAGAATAATCCATAACTAAATGCACAAAATAAAAGTACAACAAAAGGAAACCAATTATGTTGAAATGTTACTATGTATCTATATGTATCTAAATCTGTTTACACACATAAATAGATCTCCTGCTCTATCCTGATTTCTGTCTCTCTCTCTCCTTCTGTCTCTGTCTCTCTCTCCCTATCTCTCTCCCTATCTCCCTCTCCCCCTGCCTCTCCGCCCCCCCCCCCCCCGCCTCTCTCTCTCCTATCTGTCTACACCACCCAGAATTTCCTCTTTTCCCCGCTTTTTTCCCTCTCCTCCCTTACATGCTCTCTGTAAATTCGGGCTTCTTACCCAGAACCTGTTCTAAATTTAGAGCCCCTTGGTGCTTTCATCTTAAGGTGCCGTTGGGAGTTATTCCAACAGTCCCAAGGAAAATGATCATCACCTGCTTACTAATCACCAGGCCAGGAAAAAATGTACTAGTAGCTCCTGCTTTCCTTCCATGCCCATGTTATTGCTATAGCCCTATTTCCAGGGCTTTTTATCCCAAGTTTGCCAAAAGATTTGCCTCTAACTGTCCTAACAGAGTTGAATAGAATGGATGCGACAAAATAGAAACAGTTCTCTGCTTTACTAGGAGGACAGGGGACGCTTGGGAGATTGGAGTAGACAGCATCAAGGTTTTAGGGTTACTTGATATATTAATATAAAGGTGAGGGAAGGGAAGTAGATTAGAGGGTCTTGTCTCTATTAAACATAGCAATCAGAATCTTAGAATTTAGGAATGGAAGGAACTTCAGACATCATATAATCCAACTCCCTCATTTTACAGAAGAGGAAACTGAATTCTAGAGAAGATAAGCTACAAACCCAAGTAGTAGTGGAGGTAGGATTTGAACTCAGGTCTTCTGACTAACCTTTGTATGTCTTTGACAATACCACATTCCATAGTAACACTCGCCTGCTCTCTGTAACTACAATTAATAGTAACAACTGACATTTTATATAGAGCATTAAGGTTTAAAAGTGTTGTATGTACATTATCTCATTGGAGCACCTTCATAAGTTGTGACCTGTCCATGATCACACAACTATTATGGGTCAGAGGCAGAGCTGGGACTTTGAACCCAGGTCTTCTTGATTACACCTCTAAGTCTATCCACTAGGCCATGCTGCCTTTCAATTTGTACTACAAGTATTATTTCCATTTTATGGATGTGGATACTGAGACCTAGAGGGGTAAATGATTTATCTAGGGTCACATGACTAGTTAAGAATTAGAGGGGGGCTTCAAATCCAGGTCTCGAACCTCAAGTCCAGGGCTCTATCTAGTCCCTGTTTCCACTCATTTCTTATTTGAGGGGTGATCTGCAGTATAGGACAAGGTAGTGAGAATAACCATGCCAGCTCTGCTCTCTGATGTGGTAAATGGCAATATTTCATTACTAGTTTCCATTTCCTTACGTGGGAAGTTTCCTCTTTATCCCTGACAACTGAAAACACGTTTAATGCTTACTCTGTTACTAAAACACAGGGACCCTGTGATTCAAGTCAATAACTGCTTCAAAGGAAACTACAGATGTTTCCAACTTTTCATGTGAAATAATTTTCCTTAAAATGGTGTTTGATTTTTGAGGCAATTATTTTATTATAAAATGAATACCTCAACAAAACTTACTTCTTGAAATCTTAAACAAATCTTGGAAAAAGATTTGTTTTCTTTTGCTCGGTAGGGTTTGTCTTGAAACATAGTTACTGAATATTTATACTTTGGTTCCAGTTTTCCTAGGATAAAAAAGAAATGGTTTAGAAACCACTTCGTAAATGTTACAAATTCTACAGGGATTTGAGAGAAAGTTGTATCCATATTTGGCTCCGTGTCATGTCTATTAGACAATGACCTCTTTTTCTCTGCCCAAGTGGCCTGAATAGTTCCTATAAATGTAGAAAAATGTAGTCATTATTATCATAGGACATTTGTGTGTTGGATGCAAGAATGTGTATTTATGTAGGTGTGGATATTCATATGTGTGTATATATGTGTATATAATATATACATACGTGTAATTATTTTTGGTTTAGGCTATATCAGTGTAGGGCAGGGTGCTCTTGGTGAGAAACATTCTCCATCAACACAGATCAGTACTTCTATAGGCTGAGATTTGCCCAGAGCTCTAAGAGATAAAGTGACTCACAAAACCAGTGTTAGAGGCCCAACTTAAGCCCAGGTTTTATTGACTTGAAGGCCAACTGTCTCTCCACTACTCCCCACTTCTCCATCTGTAAAATGGGGATGAGAATTACCTACCTCACAGTGTTTTTGTAAGGAAAGTGCTTTGTAAATCTTAAAAGACTGTATGAGTGTATTTATGCCTGTGACATAAATAAGATGTTTTAATGAAGTTAGAATTCAAATTGTGTGTTGTTAAGAAAAGGGAGTCTGGAGAAGATCAACTAGGGTGGTGAAGGTTCTGGGGATTTTCATGCCATACATGCTTAGAGGCAGCTAGGTTAGAGCGCTAAGCCTGGAGTCAGGAAGACCTGAGTTCGAATGCTGCCTCAGGCACTAACTGGCTGTGTGATTCTAGACAAGTCACTTAACCTCTCTCAACTTCTCCTTCCTCAGTGGGGATCATAAGAGCACCTGCGTCCTAGGGTTGGTTGCTTGAGGATAAATGCTGTATAAATAAGTTGTTATCATTGTTAATTACAAGGATCAATTGAAGTACCTAGGGATATTTAGCCTGGAGGAAGCCAGACTCGTGTGTGTGTGTGTGTGTGTGTGTGTGTGTGTGTGTGTGTGTGTCTGTGTGTCTGTGTGTCTGTGTGTCTGTCTGTGTGTCTGTCTGTGTGTCTGTGTGTCTGTGTGTGTGTGTGTCTGTGTGTGTGGATTGGGGGTGGGAGGAATCAGAGAGAGGAGAACTGAGCTGGGGAGACAGAACTGCCGTGTAGGAAGAAGGCTTAGCTCAGTTCCTGTTGGCCCCAGAGGGCAGAACCCCAAAAGCAGTGTGGAGAGGCTACAGAGAAACAGATTTTTTTTCCACGTCAGGAAAAACTCTGTAACAATTGCACTCCCAAATTGGGGTAGACTACTTCCAGAGGTAACAGGGGCCTCCTTGTTATTATAGGTCTTCAAGTAAAGGCTGCATCACCCCTGCATGGGGGTGACAGAGGTGATTTTTATTCAGCTACAGATTGAAGGGCCTTAATGTCCCTTTCAACTTTGAAATTCTCTGGAAAGAGTATTTCTGGACAACACATTTGTCCCATTAAGCTTTGTGGGAGGGCATGAATGAGCTATATATGTGATTTTTTTTTTTTGGAAAGGGATAGAAGGAATACTTTTAAATCTATTTTTAAACTTAAAATGTTCGCTACTAGAAATCTCAACTTGAAACATAGTAAATTAATTTTACATTCGAGGACTTAGTTACATTGAACATCTTTCAGATTCACAAGTAATAAAACCTTATGATAACTGACAGGCGCTGAAGTGGGTGATGGGCATTCCATGACATTTATAGATAAAAGGCACAATATAAGCACATAGTATATAATTATAGTACCTCAGATATTATTTGTTCAGAGGAGTTGGTGTTATACCAGTTGGTTTTTGTCGTCATGACGTGTGTGCTCTTATTAATCATTTATTAAACACTAACATGAAGCTTTACAAACTTGAAGATGACGCATTGCATTCTTAGTCAGCTGCAGTCCAGGTAACAAATTAGAAATATGAGAAAAGCCCTAAAAAGGGATGAATGAATTTCAGTGGAAATAGAGTTGGTTTAAATGTTGATGTCATCATTTTGGGAATGTCCTTCCTGCTTTGTCATTTGGAGAACAATTTTCATTAACAGAGTTTATTAAAGAAGTTGTTCAGTCCTCTCTCACTCTTCCTGATCCCACTTAAGGTTTTCTTGGGAAAGATACTGGAGTGGTTTGCCATTTACTTCTCCAGCTTATTTTACAGATGAGGAAACTGAGGCCAACATGATTAAATGACTTGCCCATGGTCACACAGCCAGTAAGTGCCTGAGGCTAGATTTGAATTCAGGAAGATGTGTCTGGGCAAGTCATTTAACCACTGTCTGCCTCACTTTCTTTACTGTAAAATCAAGTACACCTACTTCCTAGAGTTGTGAGGATGAAATGAGATATTTTAAAGTGCCTGGCACATAGTAGGTGCTTAATAAATGCTTCTTCCCAACCCCTTCCCTAAATAACCTTGTAATTAGGCAAGATAAGCTCAAGTAGTTGGATCAGCAAGCAGGATGGAGAAAAGTTTTGTTAGGATAGGGAAGATTTCAGTTTGGTTTGAAAAGAATTAGAAGAAAAAGAATTTTAACTCTTTGGAGAAAAGGCATAATAAATGAGAGCTCAATAGGGTCAGAAGTGTGACTGCTGAATTTGGCATCCAGAGACATGAATTTTTTTAGTCCTTGCTCTGTCACTCAGTTGCATGATGTTAGCTTAAGTGATTTCACTTAACTCTTCTGTATCATGGTTTCCTCATCTGTAAAATGAAGAGGTTAGACTGGACATCTTAGTGCCCTAAGCAACTCTCAAAGACTTACATTATAGAAAAAGGACAGATTTGCATTTGTATGAGGAGGTTCCTTACTTGGGAATTCCCTACACCAAAGAAATCACAGATCAAGACCCTGTCCCAGTTTTACAGATGAGAAAACGAAGGTTTTCTATCAGGCCGGTAAAGAAGACAAAAGAGGAAAATGACAAATGTTGAAGGGGCTGTGGAAAAATGGTGACTCTAGTGCACTCTTGGTGGAACTATGAATGGATCCATTCTGGAAAGCAATTTGGAACTATGCCCAGAAAGTTACCAGACTTTTGACCAAACAACTCTACTTCCAGGCCTATACCCCAAAGAAATCAAAGAAAGAGGGAAAGGACCTATAGGTACCAAAAGATAGTAGCACTTTTCATGGTAGCCCAGAACTAGAATCTGAGAGGCTGTCCTATTGGGGAATGACATATGAATATAATGGAATGTTATCACATCATGAGAAATGATGGGACAGATGGAAAATGGGATGGCCTTCATGAACTGATAAAGATCCAAATAAGCAAGACTGAGAGAACAGTTTATACAAAGATGATGATGTTCTAAAGGAAAGCAACTTGGATAAACTTTAGAGTTCTGATCAATGCCATGATAACCTATGTGGCCAAAAGAATGAAAATGAAATCTGTCCCTCACCTCCTACCAGAGAGGTGAAGACCCAGATGGAGTGTCTGGCCACTTGGCCAGTGTACTTTCCTTTTTTTTGAGAGTTTTAAACATAGAATTGACCTTAGAATTTATTCAAGTCAGCATTCTTCATAGCAACATCTCACCTGACGTAGCTGAAAGGAAAAATAAATAGAAAAGAATTTGTGTAGCCAACTTCTTAGGACGATATGAGAACTATTCCAGTGCAGATGACTGATGTGACTGTTTTCTTTTTCCGTGACTTCGGGAAGATTGCAGTTTTCAAAGTGGGGGAGATACATTGAACTGAGGTTCTTTTCATTACCTCTCCCCATATTTGAGAGAAAATACTCACTGAACAAATAGCAGAGTTTTGTTTTTTTATCATAAAGCAAAAAATTTTTAAAGCCTTTTTAGAGTGAAAGAAATCTTTCATATATCTCTTCACTTCAGACTTGTTCCTTGAGTCTGGTGTCACTAGATTAGGGCCACTCAAGTTAGGCTGATATCAAACTTCTACACGACTGAAGCATTGAACTTGGACTCTATTTCCCTATTTCTAATTTAGAACTCAGATTTGTATCTTTTGTGCTGCTGGCTGGACTTCGGACCATTGCTAGAATTGAAAGCTAGCTTAAAACTAGGAACAAGGAGCAGAAGCTTTAACTCAACATGCATATGTATGAGTAAATTGATGTGTCTGCAAATTATGAGATTAAATTCCTTAGCCTTCCTTTAACAGGGTTTCCTCGAACCCTTGTGGCAGCCAATGTCATAGAGACCCGCTGGACTTAAAGTTTGCAGCTTTGGGCTAGCCTGGGAGACAAGCAAACGAAAATTCATCTATCTTTTCTCTGGAGCTGAGGGCTTGGCAGGTTTTAGTATTTTTTTGTCTTAAAAGTCCTTTGGTTTTTGTAAGTTGAAATTATACCCTTGTTTCTTTGAGAAGCAAGGCAGATTTAAGATAAAAATCAGCAATTCAAATCTTGTGGAGTTGTTTCCAGTAGTCTGGGTACTGCTACTCTCAAAGTGACATGTTTTCTAAGATGTCTCTTTACAAGTGTTATAAACTTAGCAAAGGCTGGAAAAGAACAGAAAATAAATGAAAAAGGTCGCCTGCATGTAGTGGATAGAAGCCTGCCCTCCCACGTCAGGAGACCTGAGTTTGAACTGCCATCTGGAACACTCCCTAGATATCTGATCATGGTCAAGTTGTCCTCTCTGAACCAGGGTTTTCTTATCTATAAGGCTTACATCAGATACTCACAAGGTTAATGTTAGGAAAGCAACCTGGAACTTTAAAGTGCTTTGTGTGAGTTTTTATTAATATTATGATGAAACTGTTTGTCACTATGTAAAATTGAAAAATAAAGGGTAGGAGGTATCTTCAAAAGTTAACTAATGGCAGAAAAAATAAATGAGAGTAGTTAAAGTAGGGAAGGGGGAAAGGCTTAAACTATTCATGATGAGGGCCGAAAAGGATAGGAGAAACTGACACTTTGAAACGTAACAGTGTCCCATGAATTCTTCCTGAATGGCAGTCAGAAAGGCCTGTTGTGCTGGGTCATTGATGGCCTCAATAGCCACAGCAGCTTCACAGCACCACATGCCCATTGCTACCCCTGCGGTCAGGTAGGTGTGGGTGATGCTTAATGGCTCCCAGCACATGGGAGATCAACATGGAAAAGTGGAAAGAGCGTTGGATTTGAAGACAGAGGATCATGGATTACAGAACTGCTTCTGCTGTTTTACTCGTGTGACCTTGGCCAAGTGACTTACATCTGAGAGGGGACAGATCGTTTTAAAAAATATATTTATTTTTAGTTTTCAGCATTCAGTTCTACAAAGTTTTGAATTTTAAATTTTCTCCCCTTCCCTCTCCTCCATCCTCCCCAAGATGATATGCATTCTGATATAGGTTCTACATATATATATATATATATATATTCATATTAAACATATTTTCACGAATCATGTTATATAGATGAATTATAACCAATGGAATGAACCACCAGAAAGAAGAAAAAATAAAAGAGAGAGACAGCAAATAGTATACTTCCATCTGCATGCAGACTCTGTCGCTCTTTCTCTGGATGTGGATAGTGTTTTCCATCATGAGTCTTTTGGAGTTGTCTTAGAACTGTTGCATTGCTGAGAAGAGCCAAGTCTGTCAAAGTCAGTCATTGAACAGTGTGGCTATTGCTGTGTACTATGTTCTCCTGGATCTGCTCATTTCATTCAACTTCAGTTCATATTAAGTCTTTCCAAGTTTTTCTGAAGTCTGCCTGTTCATCATTTCACATAACACAACAGTATTCTACTACGTTCATGTACTACGACTTGTTCAGACATTCTCCAGTTGATGGGCATCCCCTCAATTTCCAATTCTTCTTTGCCATCACAAAAAGAGTTGCTATCAATATTTTTGTACATGTGGCTCCTTTTCCCATTGTTATAATATCTTTGGGATGCAGATCTAGAAGTGGTAATGCTGGGTCAAAGGTTATGCACATTTTTATAGTCCTTTGGGTATAGTTCCAAATTGCTCTCCAGAATGGTTGAATCAGGTCACAACTCCACCAACAATGCATTCATGTTCCAATTTTACCACAACAGGGAGAGATAATTTTTAACTGAAGTACTCACGAAAGGCTTCATGGAGAAAGTAGTATTTGAATTGAGCCTTATTGGTAGAATTTCAGTAGACAGGCCATTGAGAGAGGACATTTCATACAGAGAGTAGCAAGGATGGAAAATGTGATGTGCTTCGATGAGTAGAGAGAAGAAAACAAATCTGAGGAGAGCAGAAGGCGGCGGGTGCGGGGGGCAGAGAATAATGGGAGCCTAGGGCACAGGGATCAACATGGGTCACCTTGGGAGGAGCCTTGAATACCAGGCTAAAGAATTTTAGGGCCTGTGAAAGGGTAGGTTAGTTGGTTTTTTGGTAGAGGGGTGAGAATGATGTAGTCTGTTCTTTAGGAAAATGAATCTGGTAGCAACATTCAGGATAGATGAGAATGGAGAGAGACCAAAGCGAAGGTCAGCTAGGAGGTTGTTAGAGTTGTCCAGCCATGAGATAACC
This sequence comes from Bettongia penicillata ogilbyi, assembly GCA_023548195.1. NCBI lineage: Eukaryota > Metazoa > Chordata > Mammalia > Diprotodontia > Potoroidae > Bettongia > Bettongia penicillata. Next base: position 3,733,936 of record JAJHZJ010000447.1, on the reverse strand, counting down.
AAGGCCTGAATCAAAGTGGTGCCAAGAGGGACAGAAAGGAAAGGATGAATCAAGTGATTACAAAGGAAGAAATGGAACCTATTGACTGGATAGAGAAAGAAAATAAGAGAGAATAGTAAAAAAAACCCAAAAACTTGGGCTTTCAAGCTTTTGTGACTTAGAGAAGAGAGCGAGCTCCTAGAGGGAGGGGTGTAGTTTCTTCTGGGTATTGCTGTGTGCCTAGCATATAGTAGGCACATGATATGCTTTTTGCTGAACTAATTAACAGAAATAAGGAAGTCAGGGAGGAAAGATTGTAAGTTTGATTTTGATACGTTCCATTTCAGTGGAGACACAATGGGGGAAGTGATTGCGGAGCCACTGGAAATAACAAGAATGAAGTTCAGGAGAGGGATCCGGGCTGGAGTCATCCGCAGAGTTGGCCTGAAACTATGTGAAGAACTGCATGAAAATATTAACTAGATTCTCCAGTTAGAACATTTGTTGTCAACCTGAAGATTAAAAGAGGAAGGGTGGCTCTCTGTGCTAAAGTAGGACTCTGCTAATAAAGTTTGGGAGCCCTGATCATGACATACAAACGTTAGAGTTGGTGCCATCTGTGTACCTCCTGTGATCATGGTCCAGTGCTATTTGAAGGCAGTTGGACACACAAACAGGAAAGCTTTTTCAAAGCCAAGACACTTTTTGGTTCCTTAAATTGAATTTCTTTGTGACTGTTCTTGGGTTTCTTGAGCAAGTACTGTATGAAAAACCAAGTAGTTAGATTGGCAAATGGCTCCCTCTTATTTTTCTGCTCTATCCTTAATTAAACCAATTCTACCAGTGTTCATTCATCAAAGTTTGCCATGATGGTCATTTCAAAATTTATTAAAAGAAAAAAAAACAACACCGCAAAACAAAATCCTGCCATGACCTCTCCACCTAAAAAATCACAGCCTGACCCAGGGTTCCAGCATTTAGGTTCTTATCAGGCATAATAATACTTTTCTAGTGAAACTTGCTTGTTAAGTTTGGAGTTAGTACAGATCAAACCTGTTTGAACGGCAAGACATAGTTTACAATTTCAGACTTCAGTATTGTAGTGACTTTTTTTTAAAAAAGCCTTTTTTTGTGCTTTCTGTTTTTTGTTTCTCTTCCCTTCCCCCCCACTCCCCAGATATGTCTCATTTCCCTTCCCTGCCCCAAGGAATCCTCACAGTCTCATAAAGAAAAAACTTAGGGCTGACATACACAGAGACTGTATGTGATGGTGACTTTTCCTTGTTAGGATTACCTTGTCACAATAAAGTCTTAGGACCTTCTTCCTTTTTTTAATGGTCAAGCCACCCATGGATTCTTGAAGTAAACTGTATATGCTGAACCGTCATGAATCCTGGAAATTATCATTTTGACAAGGGTTGTGATAAAGTTTACCTTTTCACCTTCTATTACAAAACAGGAGTTCACTAAGCAAATTAATAACTTAAGCAAAATGATCTAATGATTTTAAGTTGAAAAGGGACCTTAGAATCATAGCATTCAATTCTTTCATTTTGTAATCATTTAAGAAAAGCTTGATTAACTTTCTTAAGACAAAAGAAGTGTATTGGCACCCCAAGGCATCACTCAGTTGGAGTAAATTCTGACTTGGAGCTGCTTTTATTAGACCAGAGTAAAACATTTACAGATGTGAGGGTAAGACGATCCTGGTTGGTAGATCTTTTCAATAAGGAGATGAAATTAGTGTTTCCTTAGCTCCTCCCTATTATAGCATCATTGGGTGATGGGCGTAATTGACTTTCATAAAGTCCTCTTGCTGGGGCAATATTTTTATTTCTTTTCAGTTCAGCATACATTAATTAAATGCCTACTATGTGGCAAGGAGGGGCAGCTAAGTAATAAAGTGGATGGAGTGCCAGGCCGGGAGTCAGGAAGACCTGAGTTCAAATGTGATCTCAGACACTTACTAGCTGTGTGATCCTGGGCAAGTCACTTAACCCTGTTTCCTTCAGTTCCTTAGCCTGTAAAATGAGCTGGAGAAGGCAGTGGCAAACCACTCCTGTATCTTTGCCAAGAAAACCCCCAAGGGCATCAGGAAGGATCAGATACAACTACAAAATGATTGAACAGCAACAGATATGGAAGGGACTGTGCTATGTACTCTCATGAAAAATGGTATAACTGCCAACCCTATACAGTCCAGTAGGGGAGGTGTGGCACGTACACATTTATGCTTGGTACCTGGTAGACTGTCATAAGAGCTAAGGAGAGATTCAGAGAATGTGCTTTAGGAAATTTTGATGGGAGGAGAGCTCACCTTTACCTGAGGAGTAGAGACTTCTTGGAGGAAATGGTACGTGAGCTAGTCCTTGAAGAAAGAATTTTAGTAGGTGGAAGTGAACAAGGCACAGGGGAGAGCCTGCACAAATCCATGGAGGCAGAAAGGAACAGACAGAGGTCAAGGACAGTCAGTGGTCATGCAGAGTGCATGAAGACCGGAGTGTTTAGGCTTTTTTGTCTTTGTAACCCAAAGGGCATAGCACCAGTGCTTGGCACGTAGGAGTTACTTAGTAAGTGTTGTGTGGAATTGAATTAAATTGGCATCAGGATAGAAAGGTAGGTTGAAGGCAAATAAATGGTAGAGACTTTGGGGTAGAGGGTCCTGAGGAGGTTGTGTTTTATCCCAGAGGCAGGTGGAGCCACTGGAGATTTTTGTACAGTTCATGCCATTTTCACTTTGGTGGCACTCATTTCCATGCATACAATCTGTGCATTACTTAGAAACGATGCATCTATTCATTAAAGCGGTTCTGGGAGAATTTATAAAAAAATCTTAGCTGTTCCTGTTTCTTTGTGTACTCAAAAGTCATAATATTTCATTTTTTAAAAATCTATAATTCATATTTTCCACTGTTGTAGACTGATACCCCCCCATTTATTCCAAATTAATAAGGTTTATTTGGACTGTGATTTAGATTAGAGTTTCAGAAGATCATCTGATGATATAGTGGAGTCCCCAGCATACAAGAGTCCGGCTTAAGAGGACTCTTCATGCCTGGTTATCCCAGCTAGGAATGCATAGAACCTCAGCTTTTGAATGGCCTTCAGAAGTCATATAGCTCAGTGTGAACAAAAATTCCCTCTCCAGCCTAAACAGAGCACACTGATGTCCCTCCGGCTTCCTCCATGGCGATGGGTCAAGTCCATCTTAGGTTAGGTACAAAAGCATTTCTACCTCAGATGATTGTCTAATACAAGAAGTGAGTGACTAAGTGAAATTGCGTCATTTCCTTCCTTAGAGATCTTTAAATAAAATCAGCAGTTTTCTGGGGGCCAAGCCAGCAGTAAGTCTGTCTAGAGCTCATCATTGTGGTTGAGTCGTTTTCAGTCATGTCCTACTCTTCATGACCCCATTTGGGGTTTTCTTGGCAGAGATACTGGAGCAGTTTGCCATTTCCTTTTCCAGCTCATTTTACAGATGAGGAAATTGAGGCCCACAGGGTGGGGTGACTTGCCCAGGGTCACACAGCTAGAAAATGTCTGAGACTGGATTTGAACGTTCCCACATTCTTTTCCCAATGTGCTCAGACACTATGAGAGTTCCTTAGCATTTAGATTGAACTGTAATTCGGGCTTTGTGAAGGCAGGAAGGAATGATGTGTAGTTCTTCTTTAGGGTTTTGAATTTCATTACAGTTTTATCCCACAGGCAATACATTCCAAGAGGTTTTTTCTCCCCTCTTGTCCCCCACACATAGCTGCTCTTATTTGTGCAGGAAGAAAGTGGGTCAGAAAGGAAGAGAGAAAAATCAGTCTTCATGGGTTTTCTTTCCCTCCTCACCCTGAAGCCTACCTCTGTGTGTGTGTGTGTGTATAAATATAGGTACACATATTTGTATATAAAAGGTGTGTCCCAAAAGTCTTAGTGCAAGTTTAAGCTGCTAAAGCACTAGGACTTTTGGGATACACTGTACTTTGGAAAAGAATCAGCCCAAGTGGAAGATTTTTTAAAAATGCTTTTTATTTTCATATCCTATTAATATCCAGATATTCCCCTTCTTACTTCCTCTCCCCTCCCTAGTAAAACCTCCCTTGTAAAAAAGATTTTAGAAAAGGAAAAAAGAATTAGTTCAGCAAAATAAATCAACACATCAGCTGTATCTGACAGTCTGTGCAATTGTCCCAATAATGGGTAGGTCTTAATCATGTTAGCCAATCAGTGATCAGGGCACAAAAGTCACTTGATAGAGACCATTTTTGTTTCTTATTCTGTTACTGCACATCCCTTCACCGTTCTCAGTAGGACCCCAGAAAGAGGCTTGCTTTGACCAGTTTAGTATAATGCAAAGACCATTCGTTGCTCTTGCAGACCAAAGAGAGGAATGAGGATAGACGTCCTAACTTCATTACTTAAAATTTGAATGATCCTGAGCCAAACTCTGAGCTTCAGTGTTCTCATATACAAAATGGAAGTGTTAATCCTTGGACTACCTGCCTCCCAGGGTGGTTATAAGGAAAGTACGCAGTCAGTTGTAAACAGATGGGAACTGAACCTGTAGTTACATTGGCAAAGGGAACCCAAAGATGTGGGAACTCTGCCAGTCCCAATTGGCAATTTCTATGCAGTTTCTGGTTTGAGAAAGTTAAATGACTAACACATGAGAGGTTAAGTAACTTGTTCAAGGATCACACAGCCGGTGTGTCTGAAGCAAGTCCCTGACTTTTTTCTGTCGTTATATTTTCTGTCTATTGCATGACTCTGAGAACTATAAAGCAACATGTAAATGTGAGTTACTGTTAATGTTACTGTTACTAATTATTATTATTGGATATAGTGGTCTGTAACATCTAGTCTCAATCTTTCCTTGTCCCTTCCTACTTAATTTTTGATGGAAATGTCCTTCCTGCTACCACTGCCTCCTGGGATACTGCAACAAATTAAGAAATATGTAAGTGAGCCAGAAAGTAGAAAAGTATTAGGAAGCTCTGGTGTAATTTATTGTCAGTTTCAAGAAAACAATACCTCTCCCAGAATGAATTCCACTTTCTGTTTATAGCCTGATGTGCCAACAGAAGTACTTACTAATGTGGCACACTATGCTAGAAAAAAGCAAACAGGTCTGTCAATAGTTTGACCATTCCCACCCAGAAACTAGATGCAAGCTAAATAGAGAAATTTTAAACTCTGATGATTCTTTGTTAGAAGATGGGGAAATACCAAACATTTTCCTTTCTTGCAAGGTTGTTTCTGGCTTTTCGTCTTTGTAAAATGGTCAGACCTTGGGCAAGTCATTTAACCTGGTTTGCTCAGTTTCTTCATCTGTAAAATGAGTTGAAGAAGGAAATGGCAAACCATTTCAATATCTCTGCCAAGACAGCCCCAAATGGGGTCACAAGGAATCAGGACACAATACAAAAAAAATGGTCAGAATTGTAACGAGGATGAGATGAACAGGTTCTATTTTCCTCCTAGAGCGTGTGCATTCAGCGTGTACTTCCTTAGTTCTCCAGTGACTCTACCACAAGGGTCCTTTTGCCTTTCTCACTCTTCCCTTTCCTGTTGTCCCCAGGAGGATGCTTGGTTCACCTGACTGTGGCAGACTTATCCTCTGCAAGCCCCATCCCTCAAAATGAATTTGCTTGACGTACTAGAATCCTTAATTCCAGGAAACTTTTTGGCCTCTTGCTTCATGCCCCAAGTTTATCTTTTCCTTATTTTTTCTCCTCCTTCCTTTTCTCTATTAGGTACTTGCTGGAGCAGGATTTTCCAGGTATGAGGATTGGTCCAGAACCCACAACAGATTCTTTTATTGCTGTAATGTATGGAGAAACTGAGGGCAGCACCCCTGGAAATGCGTTAGTTGTGGACCCCAAAAAGCCATTCCGAAAACTTAGTCGCTTTGGAAATGCATTCCTGAACCGGTAAGAAAGATTTCATTATGTGTTTTGTTATGTTTATCTTAAGGAAGAAGATTCATTTCTTCAGAATTGCAACTGACTACGTAAATTACTAGAGTTAGATTTAGTCGATAGAGCAAGATATATTAGATTTGCGTAACCAGGATTAACTAACAGATTTTCATGTGGAAAAAAAAAGAACTTTTAGTTGACTCCAAGTTTAATACGAGCCCACAGTCATAACTATCTACCAAGCACCCTACCTCCCCCAACAAAACAAAGCTAAATACTCTAATGCAATAGTACGCTCCGTTAATAAGAGAATTATTAGAAGTAGGGCGTCCATATGCCAGAAGTTAATGTGGCTATTGCGTTCTGTATCAGTCAGACCACATCTGTAATATCCTATTCCATTATGGCTGCCACATTTTAAGAACAGTAGTGTTGAACTGAAGTGTGATGAGAAAAAGGTTTCCAGAAAGTGAAAGTTTATATTGTGAATACTTCAAACAACTGGGGATGTTTAACCCGGCTAAGAGAGAGCCTAAGGAGGAATGTGATATAGTGGTCTTAAATACTTGAAGAACTATTACATGCTAGAGAAATTAGATTTAGGTTGTATAATCACAGAACTTCCAGTGGGTGGAAGTTAATAGGAGGCATATTTATGCTTATGTTGTAAGAGAGACCTTTCAAATCAGAACCATCCAAAAATGGAAATGTGCTCCCTTGCTAAGGAATGAGCCCTTAGTCACTTACAGGTGCTATCCGTTCTCCAGAAGGGTGCTGTAGAATGGAGCTGAGTAGGAGGTTGTGTTCATTCATCTCCAAAGGTTTGTAAGGTCTCAATGATCTCTGGGTTGATTTATGCATTACCTGGTTTCTTCCAAGCATTATGACCCTTTCTCACCCCAATACCCCCTTTAAAACATTTTTGTTTAACATATAAAATAATTTCAGAACAAAAAAAAATAAGGAATTTTGATACTAGCCACTCTGGTCAATATTCTTTGGGGGGAGATGTATGGAATCATCTGAAAATTTAATATATCTGTGTTATTACTATGAGAGACAATGTGACAGTGGACAGAGAAGTGTCCTTAACCTTGGTTCAAGTCTTGCTGCTGACATATGTGAGCTCTGTGACCCTGGGCACCTTGCCTAACCTCTCACTGCTACAGGCAGCTCTTGAAGACAAGGGTTTTTATCCTTTTCTGTGTTACTCTTTGTCAGTCTGGTGATGCCTCTGGACTCCTCAGAATAATCTTTCAAAAAATTGAAGGAGATGCTAAATTTCATTTTGAGGTTAGTGAAAATAAAAAATATAATATTTTCCCCATCCAGATCTTGAAATCTATCCACAATCTCCCTGGGGATCCATGGACCCCAGGTTAAGTACTCCTGCTCTAAGTCTATAGATCTTGGAGTAACTGCATTTGGTGGAAGGAGTTTCTTCACCTAGGAGTTACCTATATCAATGATTTAGATTGTGAGCTCCTTGAGGTCAGGGACTGTCTTTTGCCCAGAGTTTAGCACAGTGTCTGGTACACAGTAGGTATTTAATAAATGCTTATTGATGAACTGACTTAAAATCACAGGTCCAGTCCATGTCCTTAAGCTCCTTATTTTATTATTATGGATGAAGAAAAAATGAACAGCGGATCTTGGGGGAAAAGGAAGGAGCTAATAGTGGGAATTCTGACATGCCACTCCCTCCTCCCATGCCTATTATCCTTCTCCCTTCTTTTTTCTTCATAATCTTTTCCTGCCCCTTGTTATTCTCCGCCCTCACTTTTCCCTCCTTCTGTCCTTCTCCCCTGCTCCCCCTTCTCTGCTTTGAGAATAAGCAGAGCAGGAAGACGTGCTTGAAAAACTTAGGAAAAGGGAAGTAGTCGGCCGGTCAGTTAACAAGGATGTGCCCACCACAGTCCAGGCGCTGTACGGAGAACTGGGGACACAAAGAAAGGAAAAAGACGTCTTTACCCTGGAGGAGCTCACATTCTAATGGGGAGCAGGCTTAGAGCTGACGGAAGGCCTGAAATGCTACTTCTCCTTTCTCGAAGTCTTTCAGAATAAGAGGAGATACTCATAAATTTAGGAAGGCTCCAATATTGCTGTGCCCCAAAGCAGAGAAGGATGAACTAGATGACCTCTCCAAGTCTCTTTCATTTCCATAAAGACAAAACACTAAACCTTTAATTGTCTTGACTCAGTGGAAATTCAGTTACCAAAAATGTGGCTTTCCCACTGTTATTATTGGCTTTAGAATTTTATTAGTGCTTTGCATGATTTCCCACGTACACTTGATAACATACTGCTTGCCTTCTCAGTGAGCCTGGGAGGGGGTGAGGAGAATTTGGAATTCAGAATTTTAAAAGAAAAGAATGTTTAAACTAATAATTAAATTGAAATGTTAAAAAAATAAAATTAAAAATATACAGAGGTGTAAATTCTTTCTGAAAGGCTTGTTTTTTTTTTTTTTTACCTTCCCATTGTCATTCAGAGAAAACATTCAGATGATTTGGCAAGCTGTGCTAAATTAAAACATAAGGAAGCTGGAAAGTCAGAGATAATGAATTACACTCTCATTATAGAAAATGGTTTGCAGATCATTGTGTCCGCTAATATAGTCAGTCCGGTGAGGATTGAGCTTTGGAGGCTGTGGATGAGTAAGTGGCCATGGGGCAAATGCTGTTTGTGCAGCACATATTCCCTTATCTCTTTAAAGCCAGGCCTGGGAGCAGTCTGAGTTCCTCTCCCACATGACACAAGAATTTGCTGATGAGTAGCACCTATGTCACTCAAGAATCAAAGTACTTACACCCTGGTAATGATGGTCCTGAGGTGAACTGGTTTCATTGTGTCCCTCGTCTTTTCCTAGCATTCATCATAAAACAGGTATTTCATATGATTCATATTGGATGAATGAATGACAAAGCATTTAGTATTTACTGTGTGCCAACACTATGCTAAGTGATGGCAATACAAATAGAAAAATCAAGGTAGCCTGTTCTCTGGGGGAATCACGTTTTAACTGAGAGACCACACTTAAAAGTTCAGCTTCAGGACAGATAGAAAGGCCCAGGGTTCCTTAGACAGTGTCACTAGGTCAGATGACATTGCTGAGAGTCTGAAGGTCATCGGGGCAGGGCAGATGGCAAGGCAAGGTAATCCTCTCTTTCATGGGAAGGAATAGAGTTGGAAACTCCTATCTCATTCAAACTGTGTATAATTGTACATTGACCTGATAGGGGATTGATTATATTATGATTTGGAACTGGATGTTGGCTTTTTATTTTCTTGTTGGTCATCTTTCTATTTTTTTCCATGTTAATGGAGGGGATCATGACAAACATAATCCGGAAGTCATTTTGAGTAACTGTAGAACTCATGACCAACCCTCACTAATTTGGGTTAATTTGGAAGATACACTGAGTTAATGATGTTTATGAATTATAGAATACTTTAAAAATATACAATTTTGTTTATTTCGAGTACCTACTGTAGTGGTTTGAAGTAGGCCGATGAAGTATTGTCTTACTTTAATGAATAGATAGTCAGTAAATATTTTTAAGAGCCTACTATGTGCTGGGTACTGTGGCTAAATGCTGGGGATTCAAAGAAAAGGAAAAGATAGTTTCTTCTCAAGAAGCTCACAATCTAATGGGGGATTCGACAACGGAGCAAATATGTACAAACAATATACAGACTAAATAGGAAGTAATCAGCAGAATAAAGGCACTAAATTTAAGAGGGAAGGGGAAAAGAAGAAAGCCAGAGAAGTCAGTTGTTGGAGAAGAGGAGGGAGGTATGGGGGACAGCCAGTGAAAATGTCTAGTGTCTTATTCAAGGATGAACAAGGAGGCCAGCGTCAGCAGGTGGCAGAGTACACAGGGTTGGTGGAGTTGGGTATAAGGTGTAAGAAAACTGGAGAGGTAGGAACGAGAGCCACCTTATGAAGAGCTTTGAATGCTAAACAGAGGGTTTTTTATTTGGTCCTTGAGGTGATTGGGAGCTCCTGGGGTTTATTGAGTTGGGGAGAGTGGGCAGAGTATGACAAGGTCAGGCCACCACATTGAAAGCAGAATGGAAAGTGGTAGACTGGAGTGGGGAAAGACCTGAGGCAGACAGACTAGCCAACACAACAATCTTTTACAGTCGTACAGGCATGAGGTGAGGAGGCCTTGTATCAAGATGGAAGGAAGGGGAGTATTTGAGAGACTTTATGGAGGTAAAATTAACAGGTCTTGGCAATGATAAGTGGTAAAAGAAAGAGTGATGAATCAAGAATGACAACTTAGACCAGGAGACTGGGTTACCTGGAGGCTGGGGGTGTCCTTGACAATAATGTGGAAGTTTGGGGGCAGGGTTTGAAGGAAAGATAATGAGTTTAGTTTTAAATGTCTACAAGATATGTAGTTCAGAATATCCAATGAGAAAAGCTAAACCTCCAGGGTCAGTCCAGAGGTTAAGGCTGGATAAGTAGATATGAAAATCATTAGTAAAAAGGTGACAAATCCATTGGAGTTGATGAGATTGCCAAGTGAAACTGTATCATAGAGGGAGCAGAGAAGAGGACCTAGGACAGAGCCCTATATGATGCTCATGGTTAATAGACGTGACCTGGTTCTACAAAGGAGACTGAGGAGCAGTCTGATAGGAGAGCTAGGAGAGTGGAGTCCTAAAAACATTAAGAGAAGGGAGAATCAAGGAGGAAAGGGTACTCCAACAGTGTCACAAAACTGCAGAGAAGTCAAAAAGGATGAGAACTGAGAAAAAGTCATTATATTTGGCAATTAAGAGACTGTTAATAACTTTTCAGAAAGCAGTTTCAGTCGAATGATAAGGTCAGAAGTTAGACTTTAGAGAGTTAACAAGAGAATGAAAAGAAAGGAAATGGTGGTACCTTTGTAGATTGCTTTCTCAAGGAGTTTAGCCACAACAGGGAGGGACAGAAGGAAACAAACATTTACTAAGTTGCTACTGTGCCAGGCACTGGACTAAGTGCTTTATCAGTATCTCATGAGGAGGTAGGTACTGCTATTATCCCCATTTTACAGTTGAGGAAACTGAGGTTGACAGAGGTTAAATGACTTACTCAGGATCATACAGCTAGTGTCTGAAGCCAGATTTGACTTTAGGTTGTCCTGACTCCAGACCCACTACATTGTACTACTGATGGATCAAGTGAAGATTTTTTAGAAGCAATTCATCAGCCTAAATAATACTTAGCTAATCTTGTGATTACTTGACTTACTACTTAAGTACCAGGGGTTCAAAATATTTGTTCTTTCAGGTGTGTAAACATTTCCTCTGCAGTCTTGCTGATATAACTAATTTTCCTAGCAAATTATTTTTAATTGATAAAGGGAAAGTAAGCCAACTTTCTGACAGCACCCAGTCTAAGGTCAAATTTTTTAGGTTTTTCTTATCTTTGTTTCTTACTTGGTTGGCTTTCTTTTGCCAGGACTAGGAGGGGAGGGAATTGTTTATGGGTGAAGCCTTTGGGTTTGTTGCAGATTCATTTTCCTAAAAATGATTTGCTTGAAAATTAGTTTCAGTTTCCTAAGAACATACTAGTACCATTTTCGTTAGACAAAGGAAGTAGGTGGTGCCTTTTTGGGCAAGGTTCGGTCCAAAATTTAAAACTTGTAAATATAATGTAGAAATGGAAGCAATTTTGAAATGTATCTAGTCCTGCTCCACCCCTTTTTACATTGGGAGGAAATGACAAGTTAGTTGCATCACTGACAGTATGCGAAAGAGGAAGTTAGGTCATTGTTCTAACAAGCCAATCTAGCAATGGTTCTCCATTTCCTCAGACGGTAGTTCTCAAACTTTTACCATACTAGAACTCTTCACAGTAACCAAATCTCAGCTGACAAAATTTTTAAAGGGGATTTTTTTTTTTTTTACAATGCCTGCCATCAGTGGTACCAAATAAGACAGGACTAAAGTTAAATTTTTTTCCCTGTCAAACTGATTTTATTCCAAATTGAACATCACTGCAACTACAGAGACAGTGAGATGGATGCTCTTATTTGTCCACTTCACAAATTCCATTATAAAGGTCAAGTAAGATGAAGATGTGAAACCTCTTTATAAATTGCTATACTAGTAAGTATTATTTGAGATCAGAGAAGGAAGGCAAGAAAAATTACAGGTTTATAGATGGTTTTATTACTTTGGTTTTTAAGAGAGAAAAAAAGGAAAGAAAAAAGAATAGGAAGGAAATGAAGAAAAAGGGGGGAGGAATTTACCAATTTGCATATTTAGAAAGCCCAAAAGGGAGAATATACAGCATGGAAGGAAATCGTGGAAGGAGCAGGTATCTCATGAACCCTGTCCTTATCTGAACCTGAAAAAAGGAGGTTGAACACACACACACACACACACACACACACACACACACACACACAGAGTTTGATGTAGAAATATCTTAAGCTCAATATAGAAATAGGCAGAGCATGGGAAAAAGGTTAAGAGAAAGGGGAGAATCAGAGAGGGAAAAGTCATAAGTAAAATATGTTAATTTCAGAGTGTGGATGATAATAAGTGAATTAAAAAGAGGAAGAAAGTGTGAGAATCAAGGGTCTGGGTGGGGGAGAAGGAAGAGACCAGTTTCATTCTAGATTGCCAGTATTGATAAAAGTCCTTTTTCCTTTTTCTATTCTTTGCAAATACCATGGTGGGGAGAAAAGAGAGGGCCAAGTATAAGAGGATACAGTGGAGGGAAATAAACAAGCACATCAGTTATCATAGTTGTGAATGGCATAAACTCATTCACAAAATGAAGATAGAAAGCAGAATCCAACAGTGTGTTGTTTATAAGAAAACCACTTGAACCCAAGATTCACATAATTAGAACCAGGGGCTGTAGAAAAATTGAAATTGATTATCCCTCCGGTGAATTCAAAAAAGCAGACAAAACAGCAATAAAGATAGATGTGGCTAAAGGACATGAACAGGAAATGTAGATTATGCCTAACGGTACCATAGTTAATAGTATACTTAATTTGGCATTTTGTTATGGCATAGTGTGTCCAATATTGAAAAAAGGGTGACCACATTCGAGGGACAAATAGACAGCAAAATTACTGTAGTTGTCTCTTTCAGAGCTAGGCAAATCTAATAAAAAAGAAAAATGAGAAAAAAAGTTAAGGAATTGAAAAGAATTTTTAAAAATGTAAGCGTATTTCTTATCTGTGTATGGTAACTTTTCAAAAATTGATCATTTACTAAAGTGTAAAATCCTCATGAGCAAATGCAGAAAAACAGAACCATTAAACATCTTCACTTTATTGTTCGGTCATTTTTCTGTCATGAGGGTCCAACTCTTTAAGACCCCATTTGGGGTTTTTTTGGCAGAGATACTGGAGTGGTTTCCTGCTCCAGCTCATTTTAGGTAAGAGAGACCGAGGCAAATAGTGCTAACTAACTTGTCTGCTGTCACATAGCTATTAAGTATCTGAGACTGAATTTGAACTCAGGAAGATAAGTCTTCCAGACTCCTGGCCCAGCATTCTATTCACTGTGCCATCTAGCTACCCATTCTTTCCTGACTAGAATATAATGAAATTACAATAAGTAAAAGGCATTTGAGAAAGAATTCAAACATTGATTTCATCCTATAGAATCAGTAGGTCAAACAACATAACACATAAAGAGATATTATCTTTTTTTAATATGTAATTTATTTTTCAGTTCTCAACATTGACTTCCACAAGAATTTGAATTCAAAATTTTCTCCCCATCTCTCCCCACTCCCCACCCCAGGACAGCATGAACTCCATCCACCCCTTCTTTCCCTTCCATCCTCCTTCCCTCTATTTTCCTGTAAGGCAAAATAGATTTCTATGCCCCATTGCCTGTAAATAGAGATATTTTCTTTAAAGAAAATGACAATGAGACAACATCCAAACTTTTGGGATGTAGTCAAAATAATCCTCATAGGAAATTCTGTATGTAAGTATTTTCATAAAAAAGAGAAAGAGCAAATCAGTGAATTGGGCACGCAACTGAGGAAAACTAGAAGAGCAACAGATTTTCTTTTTAAAAAACTATTAAACAAAAAATAAGAATTTTTAAAAATCAAAGATGAACAAAAGACTCGAATTGATGAAAAAACTAGGACTTTTTTTTGAAACTAGTAAATTAAGCTGTCAGCTAATCTGACACAAATAAGAGAAAACCAGTTTGTTAATATAAAAAAAAATTAGCAGCAAATAGAGGAGATATGAAGGAAATAATTAAAAACTATTTTGCCCAATTATATGCCAACAAAATTGATATTAAATGAATGGATTGATTTTTACACAAATATAAAATGCCTAGTCTGGCAGAACAAGAAGAATCTCTGTAACCCAACCTGAGAAAAAAGAAATTAAGCAAGCCTTGAGGGAACTCCCAAAGGTCCTTGGGACAAGGCGGGGAGGGATGCCCTAGACCAGATTGCCTTACAAGTGAATTCTATCAAACATTCAGAGAACAATTCCAATATCACATAAATTCTTTGCAAAAATAGAGAACTTACTTAAACGAGACTTCAAGTACAGCAGACGTATCGAAGACATGGTTCACAACACTCCTGAGTATGGTCAGAATTAGATTAAAATGTAATTAGGAAATATTTAACAAAATAAAATACAATAAAACTAAGTCAATGTGTGGCCTGGAGGGATCCTCATGTGTGGATTAGTTGCCCCAAGTAGAGTAAAAAAACTGCAGACCAATCTCTCTAATGAATGTTGATGCAAAAATATTTATTAAAATGTTAGCGAAGAAACTACAAAGGCATATTTCAAAGTTTATATACTATGGCAAAGTTGGATTTCTATCTAGAGTGCAAGGTTGGTTTTATATTGGGAAAAATATAAACATAATAAACTATATATCAATAACAAAAATCATAATTATGTTAATAAATGCAAGAAGTGACAAAATACAGTACTCATTTATGTTTTTTAAAAAACTTAACAGTAAATGGGCATTTCATGTAGAAAATACTCTCTAAAACCAAGAACTCAAGTTATCTGTAATATATAAGTGCTAGAGGTTTTCCTAATAAAGGGCAGAACAAGAATGTTCATAATTGCCATTTTTATTTAATATAGTTTTAGAAATACTAACTATAGCAATAAAATATAAAAAAGAAGAAATTTTGGGAATGAATGTGTGTTCGTCCTTTGTTGCCAAAGAACACCATGCCATCAGAGAAATGATGACATGACTTGCATTTGACTTTGTTTGGAGTGAGGGAGGGCTGTGCAGGTCACCAGCCTCACTTCTCCTCCAGAGCCATCTGAGTCCGGTGACCAGATATTCATCAGGAAGACTGGAAATGACCCAGGATGAGGCAGTTGGGTTTAAGTGACTTGCCCAAGCTCATACAGCTAGC
Organism: Bettongia penicillata ogilbyi; assembly: GCA_023548195.1. Taxonomy (NCBI): domain Eukaryota; kingdom Metazoa; phylum Chordata; class Mammalia; order Diprotodontia; family Potoroidae; genus Bettongia; species Bettongia penicillata. The sequence goes on along the minus strand of JAJHZJ010000447.1, from coordinate 3,718,663 downwards.
GAGTGTCAAATGCCTGACGTGAGATTTGAACTCTGGTCCTCCTGACTCATGCACTGGTGCTCTATCCACTGTCCCCTCGGGAATGAATACTGGCCAGGAGTAAGAAGAGTGATCACCTTTTGGAAATGCTATGATGGTTTACCAGGAGAACAATATTCGGTCAAAAATTAATTGAAACAATAGCTTCAGTAAAGTAGCAAGCTATAAAGTAAACCCACAGAAATCATAACTTGACAAGATTAATGGGGAGGCATTCTTCCTATATGAATATATCCTATAGGGATAGTGATAATGAAAAAAGAAAAGATTGGGTCAATGAAAGATTTTTTTTAAATATGCAAGTGTGTGTGTTTGTGTCTATGTGAGATCTGTAGTTGAAATTCATATCTTTATAAACTTCTTTTTGTATTTTTTGTGTAAAGAAATTTTACATCTCTTTTTGATGTATAGCAGTTCTGTAATAAAAATTTTTTAAATAAAAAACTCAACAAATTCAACAAATATATGTTTGTTAAATACTTCCTATGTTTAAGATGTATGATAAGATACTACTTAATAGTGATGTTTTAAAAGGAACCATAGCTCATGAGAGAGTGCTGGACTTTGAGTCAGGAAGACCTGGGTCCATATTCTACCACTGACATCAGCTGTGTGACCTTGGGCAAGTCATATAAGACCCTGAGGACTGGGACTATTTCCCTTTTATGTTTGCATCTCTGGCACCTTATGCATAGTAGGTGCTTAACAAACTTTTATTAAATGATTGGTATTTATATTCTTTGAGCAAGACTGTTGTCAAATAGCATTAGGCAAAGCTGAACTCTCTGAGAGTTAAATTTGTGGGCATCCATGTGGGGAGCATATTCTGGTCAGGTCAAATATACAATAAAACCTCCTCTTTAGACTTTTCTGGTACCTCAGGGAAAATGCCCTGCGCAAGTGGGGCAGAGTACGTTGAGAGAAATTAACTAACCAGAATACTATTTTAATTTGAATATCTCCTCATCTTTTCAAATGCCCTTTGTTGATAAATGGTCATTACAGTTGCTTCGTGGTAGATTATTACATCTCCCTTATCATTGTTATTGTAGCTGGTCCATTTATCCCAGGAGAAATCTGTGGGATTGCTCTCAGATCAGAGTGGTTCTGAATTAGTCTTGAAAGAAAGTGCCACACATTCAGCAAACTGTAGGAAAGCATACATACGTATCTCCTATCTATATGTATATGAGTGTGTGAGTGTGAATGTACACATATAAATATGTGTATATATACCTGTTCTTCAGGTTATTCAGGTTTACTTCCAAGGGAAACGGTGCAGATCTTTGCCATGCATTTCTGAGAAACAAGCATGGAGCTTGTAGGAATTCAATACATCTGCCACAAAGGAAATGTAATAGCTTCAGAAAACAAATTGTGATAATATGGGTAAGGTGTTTCTATTTTCTGCATTGAAACATCACCACAGCACCCTATACTTGTTTTATAATGAAATTCAGCATAAGGCAAGTCTATCTTGGATTCCACCCAAGGGTGTTATAGTTCCTGAAACCTGAAAGGAATTAATCAAAAGATACTTTGCTCTAGTTCTGTGGCCTGAATGCCGAGGGCAGTTATGCTGAGGACCTGGCATATTTTAATCCACATGTGCACTTTAAGGCATAGTGACATAATAACTGTTTCCCTTTGTGGTTTTTGTAAAACTTTATTATGTTACTAAAATTTTTCTAGGTTTTTTTTTCCTCTTCAATCTCCCCTTCTGTTGCCTGCAATAGTTTATTAGCCAAGACATCTTTTTTGGGGTGGGGAAGGACAGTTTAACATGATATACATTCTCCTGAAGTTTCATCCCTCCGTTGTGAACTCTTTGAACTTCCACACCTCAAGAAGTCTTTGTTAAGCACTGAATGATTAATAAGAGCACCATGTTTTCCTATACTATTCTCTGTATTTTCATTTTTAGGATTATGCTTGTCACGGAAATTAAAAATGCAATAAAAACAAAACCAACAGGAACAATTAAAATAGCTTGACAACATATGGGAAAAGGTATTTGCACGCTTAGAGCAAGGACAGTTTTTTTTAAAAAAAGATATTCAAATACTTTAACTAGTCTTTGACTTTATCCCTGTAACGCTTTCTCTTTCACTGATGCAGATCACAAGCACTTTATCTGCTAACATTTTAGAAGCTCCTCCTGAATCGCTTTGAGCAGCCTGCTGAAGGGCCAGACTCTCTGAGCTTAGCTGGCATAGTGCCCAGCTTGTCACTTACTAAGCCTGTGCCGGAGCCATTTCTTCCCCCGATGTGTATTTGAAAACACCGCCACACCACAAAGACACATTAGAGAAGGAACAGTGCAGGGAAGATTTTATAGCCTCCTTTTCCCCCCTCTTTTTTTTTTTGCTGCCCTTGAGAGGTGGCATGGTCTGTAGGGTACAGTCAGAGTCCTGGATTCATGACTTTGCTACTTATTGTGAGACTTTGAGCAAGTCACTTTGTCTGTCTCTGTAGAGTGGGGCTGTTACTGCTTCCCCTGTGAGAAATCCTCAAAATACAGGGTTGTCCTGAGAATCAAATAAGAATAATGCTAGCTAACATTTATGTAACACTTTAAGGTTTACAAAGCATCTTTCAAATATTATCTCTTTTCACCCTCACAATAACCCTCGGAGATAGGTGCTACTATTATCCCTATTTTTGCAGTTGAGGAAACTGAGACAGACAGCAATTGAGCGACTTTCCATCAGTCATAGCTACAAAGTGTCTGAAATGAGATTTGAACTCAGTTCTTCTGACTCCAGGTCCAGCACTCTATCCACTGCATCATCTAGCTTATATGGGAAAGTACTTTGTGAACTATAAAGTGCTGTATAGATGTAAGATGGTATTATCAATAAGTTTTCCTTGGAGTAGGGAAATGGTGTCATGAGTGCCAGACTAAGCATTAAACCATTCCTTTTACCTATTTGTACAAGATTTTTTTTCAGCTTTGTGAAAGGAAGTACTAATAATTGCATATTATTAAGAGATAGTTTGTCTGCCAGTGTAAAAACTTACATAGGATTGAGAGTGATTTGCACACTTTATCTCATTTAATATGAAATAGCAAATTTCTATTCCATTTAACAATTCACTAAACTAAGCACTGGGTTAGGCACAGGGGATGATACAAAATTTAAATAAAACTTGATGCCTGCCTCCTTGGAGTTTACAGCTTTATAATTCTTTAAATAATTCCTAGAGTGATTCTTCCTTTCTCTTTCTTCCTTCCTTTGTTCATTTAAAAAAAATTTTGGAGTTCCAAATTCTCTCCCTCCATCCACCTCTTTCCCATCCATTGAGAAGGCAAGAAATACAGTATCCATTATACATATGAAGTCATGTAAGACTTATTTCCATATTAGCCATGCTGAAAAAGTAAAAAGCAAGAAACATAAAGAAAGTGAAAAGTTTGCTTCAATTTGTGCTCGGATTTCATTAGATCTTTCTCTGGAGGCAGACAGCATTTTTCATGAGTCCACTGGAATTGTCTTGGATCTTTGTATTGATCAGAGAAGCTGAATCTTTAACATTTGATCAATCTTGCAGTATTGCTGTTATGATGTACAGTGTTCTCCTGGTTTTGCTCATTTCACTTTGAATCTCGACATGAGTTCATTTAAGTCTTCCCAGGTTTTTCTGAAATCAACCTGTTCATCGCTTCTTATAGCAACAATAGTATTCCATCATAATCATCTACTATAACTTGTTCAACCATTTCCCAATTAATGAACATCCCCTCAATTTTCAATTCTTAGTCACCAAAAAAGAGCTCCTTTAAATACTTTTTGTATGCACAGGTCCTTTTCGCTTTTAAAAAAATGTCTTTGTGATACAGACCTAATAGTGGTATTGCTGGGTCAAAGGGTATGCATTTTTATAGCCCTTTGGATATAGTTCCAAATTGTTACCCAGAGTGGTTGGATCGTTTAATAAATCTACCAACAATGCGTTAGTATCCCAATTTTCCCATATCCTTTCCAAGATTTATCATTTTCCTTTTCTGTTCTGTTACTTTTATAGGTGTGAGGTGGTATCTCAGAGTTGTTTTGATTTACATTTCTCTAATTAGTAGTGATTTAGATGACTTTTTTGTTCTAAAAACTGTCTGTTTAAATCTTTTGACCATTTAACAGTTGGAGAATAATTCGTATTTTTATAAGTTTGGCTCGGTTTCGTATGTTTTGAGAAATGAGACGTTTATCAGGGAAGCTTATTATAAAATTCCACCCCACTCCACCCCAATTTTCTGCTTTCCTTCTAATTTTGGCTGTAGTGGTTTTGTTTGTGCAGAAATTTTTACTTTTATGTAATCAAAATTATCCATTTTACTTCCCATGATTCTTTCCATCTCTTATTTGGTCATAAACTCTTCCTTTAGATCTGGCAGGTGAAATTTTCCCATACTCCCTTAATTTGCTTATGATAACACCCTTTATGCCTCAGTCGTGCCCATTTTGACCTTATTTTGGTATATGCTGTGAGATGTTGTTCTGTGCCTGTTTTTTTTTTTTTTCAAAATTGCTTTCCGTCCCAGCAATTTTTGTTCAGATAGTGAGTTCTTGCCCCCAAAACTTAGATCTTTAGGTTTATCAAAAACTACATCACCGTGGTTATTTACCACTGCATATTGTGTACCTAATTTATTCTACTGATGGACTGCTTTATTTCATGTTCAGTATCTGATTGTTTGGTGTAATATAATTTGAAATCTGGTACTACTAGGCTACCTTTTTTCACATTTTTTTCCGTTGATTCCTGTGATACTCTTGCCTTTTTGTTTTTCCAGAATATTTTTACTGGCACATAACTGAGCAAAATAACTCCTAATAATTGCTTTGATTTCATCCTTGTGGGTAGTACATTCACCCTTTTAATTTTTTATATAGGTAATTTGGTAATTTTTTAAGTAATTTTTTAAAATCAAATTAACCAGTGGTGTTTTTGTTTTGTTTTACATAAAACCAGCTCCTTGTTTCATGTATTAGTTTAATGGCTTTTTACTTAAAATGTTTTAAACTTTTCCTTGGATTTTCTTTTTGGTGTTTAATTTAGGATCTAAAATTCATTCTTTTTCTAGTTGTTTCAGTTGCATACCCAATTTATTGATCTGCTCTTTCTCTCTCTTATTGATATATGCATTAAGAGATATATATTTTCCCTTAAGTACTACTTTGGCTGCATCCCATAAATTTTGGTGTCTTGTCTCATTATTGTCATTATCTTTAACAAAATTATTGCTTATTTTTGTGATTTAGTTTTTGACTTATTTTTTAGGATTAGATTACTTACTTTATAATTAATTTTTAATCTGTGCTTCTGTGGCCCTTTACTGAATGTAAATTTTATTGCATTGTGATCCAAATAGGGTGCATTTATTATTTATGTTTTTCTGCATTTGTTTGTGAGATTTTTAATTTCCTAATACATGATCAATTTCTGTGAAGATGTTAGAGCAGTTTTCAATAGGAAATTATTTAGGTCAGTCTTTTTGTTGGAGCAGCTATTGTAGCTTGACTGAAGCCGTTGTATGATGTGGGAGCCAAAATGGTTCATTCCTTCTGATTTGATGCAAAAGAGTAAGTTAGATACACGTATATGGAAAGAAACCTTTATCACATAGCTAATAGGGTATTTGCAATGGTTCCGTAAGATAGGATTACCTGACAGCATATCCCCAACTGTGTTCCACAACACTAAAATTTTTTGATGTAATGATATTATTTCCTCCAAAATATTAATGAAGAATTTGCATATGTGTTAGAGTATCCATTATATGCAGCAGTTTTTCAGCATGAAAAGAAGCTAATTTGTCTCTACTTCATTACAATAGTTCCTCAGCTCACCTTTATCCTAGGGGTTTTTCATAACCTCATACGCACTCTCAAACATTTATGGGTTCTCATGACCATATTTCAGAGTGTGTTCTGTGGCCAAAATATTTTGGGAAATGTTGATTAAATTGTTAAAACTGCCCAAGATCCATCAGTACACATAATAACTACGGTAGTATAAATGAAAACTTCACTGAAAGGTAGCCAAACTTTGATTAGTGGTAATGACCAGTCTTGACCAGAGGAACAGATGATGATGAAGCATGTTTCCTTCCTTTTGCTAGAAAGGTAGGAGGACTGTAGATACATGTATTGTCAAATACAGTCTCTATATTTGGTTTTACTAAGTTGTTTTTTCCTGTTACAAATGTAGCTCAGGCATGGCGTGCCGTATGTCACCTGTACCACCTAATCTGGACTGTCTCACATACCTAATCTGAACTAATGTTGGCAGGTCAGAGGTTTCCAGAGGGGGATATACCATACTAATATTACTTAGTTCTCAGGGTTCTGTGGTTTGTGTGTAAAGGGAGTTTGGGTGTAGGTGTATATGTATTTCTACTACTTGCCACTTTAGCTCCTGAACCCCCATTGGTGTGCTCTCCATTTATGCAGTCACAATAATATTGATTCTTAGACATGAAATATTTACTAAATGATAAGGTAAAAGCAATAATATCATAACCTTTACTCAGAGGCAAAAAAAAAAATCACAGCACTCAATAGAAGGCAAAAGCAGTAGAAGTAGAGACTTGGTAGAGCTTTTCCCCTAAGCTGAGCCAAATACCTGTAAAAAATGCCTAAACAAATTCTGAAGCTGCAGAACCCACAGAATGACAGAGTTAAGCAAATCTTAAGATCCTAATCCTAAGATAGCCTGGAAGATAAGTGTCTGTAGCCCCATGCTGGAAGCAGAGTGCAACATCGGTCACTCCTCAGAGATGGGACCTGGGCAGGCCTGGGGGGAGGAGATGTGGAACTGAATCTCTGGCACCTGTGGCTGTTTCCCCAAAACACTGAGGACAAATTGGAAGGTCAGTGGAAAAACCCTGTCTCACCTGTGTGAGAGAGTAAAAGGATCCTGCCCCAGCCCCCAAGGGGACAGATGAGCCCACAGCAGCAGGGGCAGTGGTTGTTTTTGAAGCTCTAGGCTGACAGTACACTTCCCCAATTCCACTGGAAGCAGAAAACTACCTTGACAAAGAGCTCAAATGTCAAGTAAATGGCTGAGGAAATGAACAAAAACTGAAAAAAGAATCAGAGTGTAGAATCTTACTTTGGTGATGAGGAAGACCAAAAAAAAAGTCAAGGTTCCTACATCCGGTGTTCAAGAAAAATATGAATTGGTCTCAGGCCATGGAAGAGCTCAAAAAGGATTTTGAAAACCAAGTAAGAGAAGTAGAGGAAAAATTGGGAAGAGAAATGAGAGTGATACAAGAAAATCATGAAAACTGAGTCACCTGCTTGCTGAAGGGGACCCAAAAAAGGCTAAAGAAAATAGCACCTTAAAAAAATAGACTAACTCAAATGGCAAAAGACATACAAAAAGCCAATGAGAAGAAGAATGCCTTAAAAAGCAGAGTTGGCCAAATGGAAAAGGAGGTCGAGAAGCTCATTGAAGATGAGCTTTAATCTTTAAAGATTAGAATGGAGCAGATGGAAGCTGACTTTATGAAAAAAATCAAGAAATTATAAAACAAAAGCAAAGGAATGAAAAAATAATAAGCAGTGTGAAATATCTCATTGGAAAAACAACTGACCTAGAAAATAGATCTAGGAGAGACAATTTTAAAATTATTGAACTACCTGAAAGCCATGATCAAAAAACGATCCTAGACATCTTTCAAGAAGTTATCAAGGAAAACTGCCCTGATATTTTAGAACTAGAGGGTAAAATAGATATTGAAAAAATCCACTGATCACCTCCTGAAAGAAATCCCAAAAGGAAAATGCCTAGGAATATTATAGTCAAATTCCAGAGCTCCCAGGTCAAGGAGAAAATATTGGAAGCATCCAGAAAGAAACAATTGGAGTATTGTGGAAACACAGTCAGGATAACACAAGATCTAGTAGCTTCTACATAAAGGGGATTGGAGGGCTTAGAATATGATATTCCTGAGGTCAAAGTAGCTAGGATTAAAACTAAGATTATAGAGCTAAGTATAATACTTCAAGGGAAAAATGGTCATTCAACGAAATAGAGAACTTTCAAGCATTCTTGATGAAAAGACCAGAGCTAAATAGAAAATTTGACTTTAAACACAAGAATTAAGAGAAGCATGAAAAGGTAAACAGGAAAGAGAAATCGTAAGGGACTTACTAAAGTTGAACTGTTTACATTCCTGCATGCAAGACAATATTTGTAATTCTTGAGACTTTTCTTAGTATTAGGGTAGATGGAGTTATTTTATATATATATATATATATATATAGGCAGGGCACAGGGCAAGTTGAATAGGAAGGGATGACATCTAAAAAATAAAATTAAGGGGTGAGAGAAGAATATATTGGGAGAAGAAGAAAGGGAGAAATAGAATGGGCTAAATTATCTTAAAAAGAGGCAAGAAAAAGCTTTTTCAACGGAGGGCAAGAGGGGGATGGAAGGTGAGAGGGAAAGAGTGACCTTTACTCTCATTGGATTTGGCTTAAGGAGGGAATAACATGCATACTCAATTTAGTGTGAAAATCTATCTTGCACTACAGGAAAGTGGGGGAAAGGGGATAAGGTGGGGATGATGGAAGGGAGGGCAAATAAAAGGAGGGGGTAATTAGAAATAAATACTTTTGAAGAGGGACAGGGTCAAAAGAGAGAATAGAATAAATGAGGGGCAGGATAGCCTGGAGGGAAATATAGCTAGTCTTTCACATTGTGACTGTTATGGAGGTGTTTTGCCTTACTGCACAAGTATAACCTATATCAAATTGTTTATCTTCTCCGTGGGGATGAGTGGGGAGGGAGGGAAAGGAGAGAAGTTGGAACTCAAGGTTTTAAAAATGAATATTAAAAATTGTTTTTACATGCAACTGGGAAATAAGACATACAAACAGTGGGGTATAGAAATCTATTTTGCCCTATGGGAAAATAGAGGGAAGGGGGATGAGAGAAGGGATAAATGTGATAGAAGGGCAGGCAGATTGGGGGAAAGGGTGATTGGAATGCACGTGGGGTAGGTGGAGGGGAGAGATGGAGAGAAAATTTGGAACTCAAAATCTTGTGGGAGTGAATGTTGAAAACTAAAAATTAATTAATTTTAAAAATAGAACACAAAAGCAAGACTTTTCAAAATATCATGGCTCATTCTTAAGCCTGAGTCACACCTTTCCATCAATGCACACATAATATCTGTGGATCAGAGGAAGCGGACGTATATTTATAAAAACCTGTCACTGAGGCCCATGATTAAGGAAACCTATGTGCTGAAGGCAACTCATAACTCTGGACTTCAGGCCTTTATGTGCTTAGGGAACAGTCTGCATGTGACTTGCAAGACTACTTTATTCCTAATTGTTCCCTTTCTGGTCCACAGAACTCTGCTATTAGGCAAAACTATCTCTGCTGTTCTTCATATGCTGAAAGAGTGTTAAACTCTTTTAGCACATAGCCTCTCATGGCAGGGTCCTGAGGAAGTGATGTGTTCTTTAGTAAAATATGTCAGCATTACACTATTTTGGTGAAAACAGGTTCCTTAAGCCTGGAATCTATTAGGCTTATTCAGCTCTCTTCTTTATGGGCTATAAAGATTTTCCCTTTCTCAAACCAGAGGGGCAATATGGACGACATAAGAGGTTTCCTCTTCTCAGGCAGTAGTTGGCTCTAAAAGGCAATTAACTCAATCAGCTCTTCTGCTTTCCTGTAGCCAACTTCTAGCAGCAATAGTACACTCTAATTCAACAGCTCCTTACATCCTCTGCAAAGTCTGCCTCTCAGCTCTGCTCACCTCTTGTTGGCTTTGATATTCTGTAATTGGTTTCTCTCCTTGCCTCCTCTGTCTTCTGTCACCAGCTTCTTATGACTCTTCATATTTTTAGCTTCTCATCTCATATCTTCTGTATCTCCATCTGGCCGTCACTCTGGCTTCTGATGCCTCAAATCAAGGCATGTTTGTGCTTAGTGACTCATGTCTACCTTATGATGTGAAACTAAAAAAAAATACCATTTCCTATGAGATATGACTTCAATCCTATAATCTCATCATTCTCAAAACTCAGAAAACAGTTGTGAACAAAGAAGCCAAAAGACCACAGAGCCCTGTGGCCCTCACTGCCTCAGTGCCCTTACCACCAAGCTGCTTTTCAAAAAGATTCTCATAGTACGTTTATTTAATAGGCTGCTTTCTTTTTTTCTTTTAAAAGAAATATTTATTTTGATATTTATTTCATTTAAATATTTTGTACAACTGAAATTTTATTTTGAAAATAAATTATTAAGTATTTATTTTCTTTATGTCTAGTCTCCTGTCCACTGAAAGGAAAAGAAGAAAGAAAACCAAAACTCTTGTAACAAATGTGTGTAGTCAAACAAGACAAAATCCTACCCTGCCCATGTACAGAAATAAATGTTCCATTTTGTATCTTGAATGCAGTAGCGCAGTCACTATCAGTTCCCTGGAATCTTAGCTGGTCATTGCAGCGATCAGATCTCTAAAGTCTTTCAGAATTGTTTGTTTTTACAATATTATTATATAAATTGTTCTTTTGATTCTATTCAGTTCACTCTGCATCAGTTCATATAAGGTTTCTCTCAAATTTATCCCTTTTATCATTTCCTATGGTGCAATAATATTCCATTACATTCATATACCATAATTCATCCATGTATTACCCAGCTGATGGGCAACATCTGGTTTCCAGGTTTTTGCCATTAGAAGAAGAAGAACCATAATAACGGTCCTTTTCCTCTATGATATCTTTAGTGCATAGTTATATTGCTGGAACAAAAAGAATATGCACGGTTTAGTAAGTTTAGGGGCATTGTTAGAAATTGTTTTCCAGAATGACTGAAACAACTCATAGTTTTACCAGCAGCGTATTTGTTTTCCCACAGCCCCTCCAAAATTTGTCATTTTCTTTTTTTATCATCTTTCTCAATTAGAAAGGTACGAAATAGAGTTTCAGATCTGTTTTAATTTGCTTTTCTCTACTTGTTGGTGATTTCGAGCACTTTTTTTCCATATGATTTTTGGTAACTTAGATTTGTTTATTGAATTATATAAAACAATTATGTCCTTGGACCATTCATCAATTTGATAATGACTCTTAATTCATATAAATTTGAATCAATTTCTTACATATTTCAGAAACAAAACTTATTAAAGAAAATTGTTGCAAAGATTTCTTTAACATCTAATTTTCGCTTCTGATTTTTACTGCTTTGATTTTGTTGAGGATGGACTTAAATTTTAGATAATCAAAATTGTTTTTGACATTTTTCCTTTTGTGATCCTCCCTATTCTTTTATTGTGAACTCTTGTTCTATTCATAAATCTTATAGGAAATTTCTTCATTGTTCCTCAGATTTATTATGTAACTTTTCATATCTAAGTCATGTATCTTCATCAGGAGCTTATCTTGCTGTAAGCTGTGAGATGTTGGTGTATACCGTGGGGAACCTGCTGCCTTGAGGCCACGTGTGGCTCTCTAGGTCCTCAAGTGCAGCCCTTTGACCAGATCCAGTTTTGTTCTGTGAAATTTGGATTTGGTCAAAGGGCTGCACTTGAGGACCTAAAGGGTCATATGTGTCCTTGAAGCTGCAGATTCCCTACCCCTGGTCTATACCTTGTTTTTGCCAAACTGCTTTCTAGTTTGCCCAGCAACTTTTGTCAGATAAGCAAGTTCTAACCCCAGTAGCTGGCGTTTATCAAACACTGCCCAACTAGGTTTGTTGGCTTTTACATATTGTACTAATTTGTTCCACTGATTGACCTCTCCTTTTTTAACCAGTCCCAAATCATTTTGATGATAAGTACTTTGTAGAATGGTTTAAGAACTTGTATTCCTAGGCAAGGGTTAGATTCTCAGAACAGCCTGTGTCTCTCCTCAAGGACTTTTATCTGAGGGCTATGTTTCTTTTCAAGCTGATTTTATCTGTGCTGCACACGCAACTATTCTTTTTCTTCTCCTTTCAACAACCCCAAATGTCCACACAACACAGACTTGAGGGCAGTACCTTCAGCACAAAGGAGCATTGCGATGTGATATTGCTAAAACTTTAAAATAAAACTGCCTTAGATTAATTATGTGCCACTGAACCTGCAGCCAGCTCCTTTTTTGCTCTTTAACTCCATACTCCTCCCCCTTCTCTTTTTCCTTTTACACACCCTTTGCCTGTGTAACTTGTTACATCACCCTGGGAGTAGTTCCAGCACTGTAAATCTAACTTTGTTCTGCAGGAATTGAATGTATAGTCTCCCATTGTACATTTTGAACTCCACCCAGAAAATTCTGGAAAAATTGTAATGTGTACAGGCTTCATGCCTGTGGAGAAAGTTCATCCATATCTCTGTGACACTAGCTCTTGGGGTAGTTTCTACTTTGCGCCATTTTTCCAGTAAGGGGAAAGCATTTCAGTGGACAGTAGCATTCTATTAGAGACTGAGCAAATTACTGTTGACTTGTTGGCTGCCAATGTTCCATTCCCTCAAGTACATCTCCCAGCACTTCATCCCTCCCCCAGTTTAAGGAATAAGTCACCTAAGGAATGAATCAAGGTGTTATACATTTAACGAGTGGGTTAGCAAAGGATATTTTTAGCGATCCATGCTTATTTTGTTATAGCAAAGTCTGTTCTCTGTTCAGTACTGTTTGTTAAACAGACTCTTTTTTTAAAAAGCAGAAATGAGAAGGCTTTCTTAATTGGATTCAAGTTCTTGTTTTAACTTTGCTAGCTCTCGAAACCCTTGATCTCCATTCTAGTGGAAATTGAATTATAAATTTGCTTTTAGGAGATGTGTCATATTCTACAGACTACCTCCCATTTAGGTGCTCCCTTCTTAAATTTCTCCAGCTAGAGAAATAAATGGAATCCATGAGGAGAGGCAGCATGGTATGCTGGAAAGCGTACTGAATTTAGTCAAACTCAAGGTTTGAATCCTTGCATTTGTGACTTACTACTTGTGTTGTTGTCTTTGTATATGTCATATCACCTTTCCAGGCCCCAATTTCTTCATCTGCAAAATGAGGCCATTCAAACTAAATGATTCCTAAAGGATACTTTGGCTGTCAGTGGGACCCCATAATCCTTTCCTTTATGTCCTCATAGGGATGATGTTAAGATAAATGAAAGAATAAATGTAAAACCCTTTGAGATCCATATGAGAAAACTATTTTTTGCTAACATTTCTATCTCATGTCCCAAGCTGCCTATTCATTCCTGCATAAATTACATTGTGGCTTTGCTTAGCCATACGTGTCCTGGTAGAATTTGATGCAGTCATTCCTCCTCTCACATTCTGGGCATATTTACCTTCTGAGTAATGGCCACTAATTCCACAGAGTGGAAAAAGACTGAGTTTTAAAAAAGTTTTCGAACTTTCTGCCCACTGGCATATACATCAGCTATTTGAAATACAAAGAAAAGGAAGTTCATTATAGACTTTCTGCATTTGTATGTACATCATGTCCTTGGTAGTATAACAATAGAACAGACTGAAGCCAAAAGTTATGATAACAAGACAGTTCTAAGCAGGATTTTCCTGAGAAACAAGTAATTTTTCTAATCCTTCCTTTTCTAACAGGATTTTTTTTGTTTTTTATTTTTTGGTGTGGTCCTGTGGTGTTATTTGTGCGAGAACTCCCCTTCCACACTTGTACGTCGGGACCTATCCTGCATCTCATGGTGTTGGAGAGTTGTCACGTGCGCTGATGAAATTTAAGTGACTTGCCCAGTCTTACTGCCAGCATGTCGGAGATGAGACTTGAACTCTAGTCAACCAGAGACCCTAGCCAATAGGCCACACTGCCTGTCACATATTACTAATGATATTGTATTAGCATACCATAACCATGCTAACTGGTAGGCAGTTTGTTGTGGCTATATTCTTACACTGATAAGTATTTTCACTTTATGAAAAGACCCTTTTTTGTGTGTATATCTCAGTCTCAGAAAATGAAATTTGCCCCGTCTTTATCTCTGTAGAATCATAGGGCTTAGTGATGGTAGCTTGTGGATCTTGTAACTTTAGCTTCTTCTCAAGAGATCCGAGGTCCAGGAATGTAGACATAATATTTTTATCACTGATTTCTGTAATTCACTCACCTCGGTGAGCTTTTGCCAACGCGTCATTCTTTTACACATTTGCAGTGTTCTCATTTGTTGGCGTTGTGAGTACAAGGTTCTTTCCCCTTTAATGTTAGATATTTGATCAGAGCTCAATGTGAATGAGGTAGAACTATAATGTCCTCAGATGATGTTGTAAAAAGCAATGGTGATAGTTATGCTATGGATATATGCTAGCTCCAGGAAACTAGCCAAGAGGTGCGGTGGTTAGAGCCTGGGGCCTGGAATCAGGCAGACCCGAGTTCAAATCTTGCCTCTGATACTTTTTGTGTGACCCTGAGCAAGTCACTTAATCACTGCCTCAGTTTTCTCAAATGTAAAATGGGAATAAGAATACCACTTACCTCCCAGGATTTTTGTGAGGATTATATGAGATAATATTCACAAAGTACTTAGAACATGGAAAGTACTTAAATACTTGTTTTCTTCCTTCTTTTGATTGATTTTTAATTTCTTTCCATGTTCATGTTGTATGTATTTTTCTTTTGATTCTACTTTTTCCATTCTGCATCACTTCATACAAGTCATTTTATATTTCTCTGAATTCTTCATATTCAGCATTTCTTAGGGTATTCTATTAGATTTGTATGCTACGATTTGTCCAGCCTTTACCCAATCAATAGAGACCCATTTTGTTTCCACATTTTTGCCACCACAAAGTGTTGCTGTGAATATTCTCTTATATGTAGGACTTTTTTGTATCATTGACTTTCTTAAGGAATTGTCCATTAATGGAATTACCCGGTCAACAATTTAGTGCCTTTTTTTTTTTAATAAATCAAATTGTTTCCCAGAATATTTGGATCAATTTACAGATTCACCAACAATGTATTAGTATGCCTATCTTCCATAGCCCCTCCAGCACTGATAGTTTCTGTCTTTTAAAAAAAATGATCTGGAAATTTGATCTCTCCCCCATGTTTTACAGATGTGGAAGCTGTGGCCCAGAGTTAATTAAGTGACTTACCTAATTAGGGTCACACAACTGATTACTTGGTATCATTTAGATATTTTTATTCCATTCATGATATATTTTCTCTTTAGGTTCATGTGCTCCCAGCTGCCTAACCAAGTTCTAAAGAGCATAAGCATCATTGACAGCCCTGGAATTCTTTCTGGAGAGAAACAACGTATCAGCCGAGGTGAATTGTATTATTACAGTTATTCAACTTTTCTTTATTATGTATACAATATAATTCTTTTGTATTCTTTCTCACTTTATAAGATAAAGGCAGAAGAGTATGAATGCTTCCTGAATTCTTTCTTCTGTTTGATTTCATCAATCCATTGATATATTTGCTTGTTTTTTGTATTAATTGCTTACTAGACTTTGGTCTGCATAGGAAAAGTACAGAACATAGTAGAAAACAAGCTAGTGTCAGAGCAAGAAGATTTTCTTTTCTTTTTTCACAGCTGGAAATTTCACTCATGTAATTGCAACATTGTGGAGAGGCAAAGGAAACTGAATTTTTTGATTCAAAATCTAAAATTGTAAGACCTTGACAGTTCTGTGAACTTTTATTCCTGGAGAATTTTAATAATGGGACTCAATAGTATGTCTGAGTTGGATTTTGCACAATTCCACCTGTAAGATAATAAACTGCATAATCTTTGGAGGTCCCTGGAATTCCTTGAATAATAGAGTACCATTTAGTCCCAGAAAAATGGACATAATTCTCAGGACTCAGGAAGTCTGAGTACAGAAATTCCACTTGAATAGTACTAAAGAAGTTGTGAAAAATTTCTGTTATTTAAAACAACTTCTAGGAAATAATTTAGAAATAGACTGTGCTATAACAGATCAAATCCCTTGTATATATTTGCTATTTGCTTTTAAATAAGCAGACTAGAGATGCCATTGCCTCAGTCATAGAGGTTTCTCAAGCTTTTTGGTCTTAGGACCCATTTACACTCTTAAATTATTGAGATTCCCCCCAAAGATCTTTTGTTTATATGGGCTCTATCTATTGATATTTTACTATATCTTAGCATTATTATTTTTTTCAATTTTCTAAACATTTTTATTTAAAGTTTTCAGTTCAAAATTCTATCCCTCCTTCTCCCTCCTCTTCCCTGAGACAGCGATTAGATATAGGTTCTATGTGTGCAATTATATAAAACATTTTCTTATTAGTCATTTTATGCAGGAAGACTCTAATTTAAAAAGATGAAAGAAAGTAAGTGAAAAATAGCTTGCTTCAGTCTGTATTCAGACAATGCCAGTTCTTTCTCTGCAGGTGGATAGTGTGCTTTATCATTAGTTCTTTGGGAGTGTCTTGGATTATTGGTTTGCTTAGAATAGCTAAGTCATTCACCGTTTGTCATCAAATAATATTCCTGTTACTCCAAATAGTGTTTTCACTTCACTGTGCATCAGTACATGTAAGTCTTTCCAGGTTCTTCTGAAGTCATCCTGTTTGTCATTTTGTAGCACAATAATATTCCATTACATTCATGTACCACAGATTATTTAGCCATTCCCCAGTTGAAGGGCATCACCTCAATTTCCAGTTCTTAGCCACCACAAAAAGAGCTGCTATAAATAGGTCCTTTTCCCTTTTTTGAATGTTTTTGAGATATAGACTTTACAGTGGTATTTTAGCATTATTATGATAATAGTTTAACCATCTAGACTCCCTGAAAGGGTCTTAAGGGTTCCCCAAGGGTCCCTGAAACGTACTGGTTTAAATATAAGTATAACCCATAGATAAGTATTAGGACATGGCCAATGGATAGATTGGTTTTTCTCAATTACATATGTGTGTTTGTATGTGTATATTATATATACACATACATGCACACATATATACATAGATATTTGATTTAAAAATAATAAATCAGGTAATAACTAGAATCCAGAACCCTCTTATTACCTGTACGTTTTCCCTTCCACTTCACAGAGACAATTACTATCTAAGACAATCAAAACAGCTATAATAGAAACCACAGGGCAAGAATGCAGGAAGGATTGACCGGATGAGGTTGATGTCCTGGGACAAAGAAGGAAGGGGAGGAAAAAAGTGCAAAGTAAACATACGGAGATAAGCATCCCTTTCTCTGGCATTTCAGAAATGCTGCCTTGGTTTTTCAGTCTCACTCCCACAGAACACATGGCAGTTCTTCGAGATCAGTTCTGCGTACCACAGTTCTTCTGAATGTTAACCCTTCTGTGGTTTACACATTGGAAGGAAACAATACATTTGCTTGAATTGTGAAATCAGTGGACTGGAAAAGATCTTTTACAAAGCCGTCTAGGCTTTCCATCAGCCTCCAGGAATAATTGTACTATCCCAATATAGGTAGTTTTCTCCATTCCAGTCTTGGCTGAGTCTTTTTTTTTAAACACATAAATTTATCAGACTGCCAGTAGGTCTTTAGCTCCGGACTCATTGTCATAGAATATTAGAATTTTAGAGCAGGAAAGAAGGAAGGAGGGAAGGAAAGCAGGGTGAGGGGCTCAGGGGGGAAGGGGATAGCCTTAGAGAGTATTCCAGGGTGAGTGGGTCAGTGGGGGTGTAGCCTTTTCTTGGGCAAGGAAGCCCCAGGAGCTGAGGGAAGTTCCAGGATGAACCAGCAATAGAGAAGGCATGGTTTTGAAGTCCAGAAAGTCAAGGGTCCATTGTTCTGTGCAGCAGTGCAAGGAGGGTAGATTTCAGAAGATTGGAGAATTTCGTGTCAGTAGCGAGAGCATATTGTAAGAAGGTATTTTCAGTTTTGTTTCACTTTTAGTCTACAGTCTTATTTCTTTTAAGCCACATCTAGCTTCTTGCTATCCATAGTCCCCTTGGTCTATACTAATTTTCTCTTCCTAGTCAGTGGTTGTGTGAGTTCATGTGTGACAAATAGGCATATGTGTGGTGGTTAGGTGTGTTGTTTTATTTTTGTAATATATAGATTCCTTGTATTCATTAAAGAAAAAAGGCCCCCATTTTTCAGTATGCTTTGAAATGTGGGTCTTTCAAAGATACTTTGTAATAACCTGACTCATATCCTGTGCCTGTTAGAGCATTGTGCAGATCAGTCGGGTAGCATAAAACTTTGGTGCTTTGTTAGAAGTAGATGGCACCAAAGATTATTACATTATATTACAGAAGAGCTTAGTGTAAGAAAGAACTTAAAAGAGAGCACTCTAGGAGAAGAATGCTACACACAGATTTATTACTCTAAAATATGTTATATCAAAATACAGGCATTTTCAACTACAATTTCACACCTGGAAAATATCATACTTTTCCTTTCATTTTAAGACATCAAAAATACTCTCTTTCTGTCTCTCTGCCTCTCTGTCTGTCACTCTGTCTCTCTCTGTATTTTTATATGTTCGGCCTGACTTTCCAGACTACCACCACCGACTCCTCTTAAAAATCTCAGAATCTGTAAACTAGCTAGGAATTCAGGGCACAGTAAATTGAGAGTAGCCACAAGCTTTGGGTCCGTAAGCAAAAAAATTCAGAGAAGCTATCCCTCTTTGGCTTTAATTGCAGCATAAGCAGATCTCCATCCTCTGTAATGCCAGTGTCACTTCAGCAGTATTTATTCCTGGGGAGACGAAAAAAGAGGCAGCTGGGGGAGGGGAAGTGTTTTTCTTCTCCTGGCTAACTTCTTCTCTGTTACCTTTTGCCCTTTCCCTCGTGAGTTGCTGGGATGGTGGAAATCTGAGATGAATGGACAAAATACTTTGAATTTTTAAAAAATTTTAGCCAATAGTGTGATTTCTTTTTAGCTAAATCCTATTTTCTGCTAACCACAGGCTCCATGGCCTATGTGGATTTTCATTCATTCTCTCTCCCTCTCCCTCCTTCCTTACTGTTTCAAGTGGCCAGTGGTTGTGTGACTGCCCTGAAGTGTTTTTATTGGGGAGGGAAGGTGTCTGAGAAGTACAGTGGACAGGTTGAGTGTTTTAAATTTTTGTATCTGTTCGTGGGCTTTGGTGACTTCTTTGAATCATAAGCGTTTTCTGTGGTGGGATGAAATGAAGGCTGTTCCATATGTCTTATTGAGTAGAATTGGAGACTCTAATTCACATTTGGAGAAACTTAGACATGAACCATACTTAAGTTTTCTTCAGGAGTTTTTCCCTGGAGTTAGGTGGAACCAAAAAGGAATAATGATCCTACAGGGTGAAGGGGTTAGTGGGGAGGTCAGGCATCGGGGATCAGAGATAGTCTGTGTAAACCCAAATTCCTCATGGGGCAGGGGCCACAAGTAACCATAGCTTGTTTTGAAGTCCAGCAGAATTATCATCTCATTTTCTAATTTTCCCTACTGCTATTGCCTTGCAATATGTGTATATGTGTGCGTCTTTTGTATGTATGCATGTGTATATATATGTTGTTTTCTCTCAGGTATGTTACAAGCTTATAGAGGACATCTACTGTCTTATTTTTCTCTTTGAACAGTGCCTGGTACGTAGTAGGCCTATAATAAATGTATGTTGATTGATTGATTGAAAACTAGCACGAGACGCTGAGTAACCTGTTTTCAGCATGTCAGTGGCTTTTTTAGGTTTAGTGGCTTTATCTGAGAGGATTATCTTTTATGAATCTGTAATGGTATCTGACATCAACAATGCCATTTGTTGAATGAGTTCTGATAACAAATATCATTTGTTGAATGAGAATCTGACCACTTCCAGATGGATGATGCCTCAAGGTCTCTTTAGCCTGTGGTCTCTTAAGCCCTGTAGGCTCCTTGGACAGTTGCCGTCACAAAATGGGATCCCACCAGCACCACTAGTTATACATTCTAATCTAGGCTGTCTCTGTGGACTGAGTGTTACCACCTATGAAAATTTCAAGTGACTGCTTCTATATATTAATATGGCATCAAAAGGCCAGCCTTCTAATCAGGAAGGGCTCAAGTCCCACTTTGGATACATATTGGCTGTCAGATCCTGGGCAAGTCACTAAACCTCTCAGTGTCTGAGGGATCTTTGAGGTTATAATTTGCACTACAGTCCTGGGTGACATAATATACGTAAAGCACTTTGCACATCTTAAAGGTTATATTAATGCTGAGCATTAGCTGTAATGGGTAGAGGGAGTGGCCTTACCAGGAAGTCCTGACACTTATGAAGTCTCTCGTTTGAACAACAGTAACAAAAATTATATTATTAGAGTTCTACTCCAATGCCAGCTTGGGTCCTAGAGGGCTATAGAGTGAAACACAAGCTCTTATAGGTCCTTCCAAGCTAGAGGAGCTTTGATCATGGACCCAGCAAAAAAATAAATAAATAAAATAAATAAAAAAGAAAAATTGGCCATCTCTTGTCTGAGAAGCAGCCAGCTATATTCAGAAGATGATCGTGGCAGCACGTGAAGACCGTAGTCAGCCAAAGTTGGCCAGCGAAGAGGATCTATGTGAAGGACATCAGAGATCCTGGAAGTGTGGAAGGCTCTGGTTTTAGTTGTGTGTTAAAAGTTAATAAATAGGTAGTGAAAAAGCAGAAGGGTAATTAGGTTGGTGGGGGAGAGGCAGAGAGGAATGTGTTCAGTAGAACTCTGAGATCAGTTGGAACTTCCTTAGAGAGTGAACTTGAAGTGCTGTCCTGCCTGAAGAAGCATTTATTAAGCACCTAATATATACCAGGCACCGTAGTAGGTGCTTTACAAATGACTCAAGTAAAAGAGGCTGGAACTAGGGAACTAGAACACTTCTTTGATGACTGCTGGAGCTTAGATAAAGTTCCATCTTGGACTAGAGGGTGGGTAGCACAATGAACTAGAGAGTATACGCATCCTGGGCCATTAAGATAATATCTATGTGGTTGGGAACAGATAGGTGACTAAAAAGGAAGCATCCAAAATAGATACAGTATCGATGATCATTGTAGATAGAAATAAATTGACCCTGTATCTCTTATCTATATCTTCAGTTGCCTACCTCTGCTATACGAAATTGTACCCCTATACATCCTCATATAGTACAGTTTGTTGCCTATCAGATTAACTTGAGAGTATATGGCTATCAGTGAATTACTACAGATGGTTCAGGTCTAAGCAAGATTGTGAATCAGGGGACTAAGTCTCCCTACAGGTCTAATGTTCTGTTTCTGCTCCCCTGCTGTAAAGTTCCCCATTCTCTATTGTCCTGTTCTCTGTCCATCAGTTCCCAGTCCCAGCAAAACTGGCAGGAGAGGAAGGTATCATCAGTCATCTAGTTGTACTTTAGTGTCAGTTTCAACGTGTGTTTGCATTTAAATCCTTATCCCTGATTATAGTGTTGTCTTACCATAGAATCTCATATCTTCAAACTTACTACATATATGTATGATATGTGTGCCACATATACATGTATATTATTATCTATTCACACTTATAGACATACATCCATACACACATACACATATATAAAGGCCAAGATCTCCCATTGCATCCTGGATCATCTCCAGTCATCCTGATGAATATTTGGTCACTGGATTCAGATGACTCTGGAGGAGAAGTGAGGCTGGTGACCTGCACAGCCCTCCCTCACTCCAAACAAAGTCAAGTACAAGTCATGTCATCATTTCTGTGATGTCATGATCTTCTTTGAAAACGAAGGATGAACACAGCAACATATATATGTGTGTGTATACATATATGTACATATAGGTGTACATGCATACACATACATATATGCATATATGGTGGTGAGTGGAGGAAAAGCCTTCCTAGAAGTGAAATTATACCATTAAGCAACTTCCTCTGCCTGATGTGAGCAAAATTTTAGGAAATAAAAAGAAATGCTTCTACTTTCCTGAAGCTATGTGCCCAGAAAAGGCCCTTAAAACCTACGAATTATTTCCCTATAGAGTGTCCCAGTAGGATATAAGCT
Organism: Bettongia penicillata ogilbyi; assembly: GCA_023548195.1. Classification (NCBI taxonomy): domain Eukaryota; kingdom Metazoa; phylum Chordata; class Mammalia; order Diprotodontia; family Potoroidae; genus Bettongia; species Bettongia penicillata. Next base: position 3,696,697 of record JAJHZJ010000447.1, on the reverse strand, counting down.
TCTTGAGGGTAGAGACTCATTTTCATCTTTATAGCATTTAATAAATACTTATTAATTGATTTAAGTGCCTGAAAAGACACATTTGAGCCATAGTAGCTACAGATATGGCTCACATTCTTTCCTTAGTAGCCTTTTGTAACCTTCCTGAGTAATCAAATGTTTTTAACAATCTGGTCATCCAGGAAGTTCTTCTATTAAATTGTTCCTTCTTGGAGGTGGTGAGTCTGGTCTCAAGACAGAGACAAATCAGCCTCCTCCTCCATCCGACTCACTGTCGCTTTTTGGGTGGGAGGTGTGGAGCACGAGGGGTCTGGATTCAGAGGACCCAGAGGAACTGAGAAACCTGTTTATTTGTGACTCGAGCTTCAGAGCTACAGATGATAATTAACGGTATCCAACTCAGATAGAAACGAATTTTACAAGGTGTAGAGTTCAGAAAATGTCTAAGATCCTGAAGGGGGTGCAAATAAGGGTAGCAATTCAATGCCTTCCATCTTTATCACATATTAGGACACCTTAAGACTTGATAGCTTTAGCAATGACACTTTTCCTGTAGGTTGGGAAATTGTGTCAGTTTATGTGCAAAAAATGGGAAGTGAGGACATGGAGGTAAAACAGACAATCCATACAGAATGATACCTGTGGGTCTTATATTGATGTAATTTTTTAAATGTAATACTCTGTGTTATTGCATTTTTATCTATTTTCTCAAATATTTCCCATTTACATTTTAATCTGGTTCAACTCAAAGTTGGGAATGTTGGCCACAAGTTTGAAACTTCTATCTTAAGAAATTTTGAGAAATGAGGCATGCACAAATTGTGTGGTGATGAGAGATCCCCAAGCATAGTATTCCAGAGGTTTGGGATTTGTGATTTATTCTGGTGTAGAAGAGGTCAATGCAGCAATGTTTGTCTTCAGCCATATACAATTGGTGAGTATGTAGTGAAACCACAGAGAATTTTTTCTGGAAAAGATGCTGTAAAATCATCTTACTATGAAGATTTTTGTTGATGGTATTAAAGAAGATAACAGAAAAATATGATTTTAAAAGACTGCTTTGAAAGGTAGGGTAAGATTGAACCATAGATGTTATGGAAGATTGGCATAGTGGAAAATAAGAGAGGATTTGCTTTTGTATCTTTTGATGGCCAGAAATATTTATTGTTCAGAAATATACTTGGTAAAACTAATGCGAGGAAAGGCCCTTTCAAAGCAAGAGATACAGGCTGCTGGCTCAGAAAAAAGTCTTGGAGGTGATTGAGGCAATATTCTTGGTCATGGAGGAATTACTGAAGGTGTAGAAGACACTTGGGACATGGTGACAGCAGAAGCAACAGTTAGGGAGGTAGAGATGGTCGATATAATGGATTTGATGGAGAAGGTGGCAGTTACAGAGGTAGTCCTGACTGTAGTGGCAGGGAGGGTTATGGTTGTGGTAGTGGTAGTGTGGTGTTGGGCAGGGCACAACGAAACCAAGTTGGTGGATATAGGAGCGTTAGTGGTGGGGCAGAGCTAAGATGATCGCAATGAAGGAGAAAATTTTGGTGGTAATAACCTGGTAACAATGGGAATGGGAATGATTTTCAACATCATAGTGGATAGCTTCCCATTATGGACCCATGAAAACAGGAAGTTTTGATGGAATGAGCTCAGACATTCTTACGGTGATGTGTATGGTAGCCAGAGGTTCTGAAGAACTTATAAGGCTTTTAGCAGAAGACAGCAAGGAGTTGTCAGAAAATCTGCAGGTTATTTGGAGACAGTCATGTGTTCTAATTGAAGTCATGCAATCAGATACGTTAAAGGAACCGTAAAAATCTGCCACAGAAGGAATGAAGATCCATAGTGAGAACAGTTACTTCAGCTTAAGCAGGAAATCGTTCTTGTTCAGGACTGTCATAGCTACAGTTTGCATGAAGTGCACCTATTGATTAATGCGAGGTAGTGTTAATTAGGTGTACGTTTGTGAGGTGTTCAATCTGTTGCAGTTTTATCTTTTGCTTTCTTTTTCACGTTAGGTATGCTGCCCTGTAAATTGTGGCAGTGGTACCAGGAATTAAAATAATTAAGGAGTTTTAACCTTTCTCTAAAAATAAATAAATGAAAATATTTCTCCCGTTATAGTTTAAAGCCTCTTTCCTCATTCTCTTCCAGGTAGAGATAGGAAACAACCCATCGTCCTTATAATAACTGGGGAGAGAAAATAAAGATTAAAACAACTTTTCAGCTGTCTTTCTTCTCCAGACTAAATAATTACACGATACAAGGAAAGACTTAGTGTTCCTATTTTATAGAATTTGATGTAAAACATGGTACAGAGCATCTCAAGAATGAAGTGACTTCTACTATTTAAAATGCCTCAACACTCTCCTCTCAAGAACCAGATCTTAGAATTGGTATCAAGTCGTTAACTTAGCGTACTATCCTATGTTAATTAAACGTCATTATTAAACTCTTGTAGTCTTTAATTCAGTTCAGCAAGCATTTATTAAGTGCTTACTGTATTCCTACCACTATGTCTACAAGGACAGAAATAAAATATTCTGCCTTCAAGGAGCTTATGATTTACTAGGAAACATGTACATAAAATGTGTGTGTGTGTGTGTGTGTATAAAGAAAGAGAGAGTAATATAAGTAGATACACACACAAAATACATACAATGAAGCTTCAATGAAGCCTGTAGTTATGACTTTTTTATGGCTACTGAAGTAGGTACAAATAAATAATGTGTATCCTTTTAAGCAGTTTCCAGGAATAACCAAGCCATTGTCTTTAGGAGTTCTGTAAACAATAAAACCCAAGTGATTGGTGTGGGAGTATTTTAATTTGCTTCTGCATTTGGATGCCTATGGTTCTTCCTTCCCATCATGGGCACCCTTCCTTCCACTCAAGAGTTTCCTTAGTTTCTTTATGATTCTCAGGTCTTCAGGAACAGAAGAAAAAATACCCCACTATGTTATTTTTATTTAATTACTAATCTGTGACTTTATTAGCTACTTCCTTTTTGCAACATTCTATAAATACTGGGTTTTTTCCTTAAATTTCTATCAAAACAGCAGGAGGGATATAAGTATCCACATGTATGACAACAGCAGTTGTGAAGTAAGCAGTGACTAAGTGACCTGCCCCTGGTCACAAAGCTGGCTGTCTGGGAACCCCACATCTGACTTCAAATCTAAGTTTTCTTCCACTACCCCAAGCAGCCTTACCAAGAAGTATTTATAATATTAATAATTTTGTCCAAATTGCCATTTAGAAGCCTAACTTTCTGTAGGACTTGATTGCTTTCTTATGATGGATGAACTTTAATGAAAGGGGTCAGTGGGTGAGATTTGGAATATTAAGTGGTGTATGTGTGTGTGTGTATGTATGTGTGTGTGTATGTGTGTGTGTGTGTTGCCCTCCCTCCCTTATCTAAAAGATAATTTTATTGAGGAAGAAAGTGGTTGATGAGATGAGCCAATTGGTGGGTTATTGGTTCAGTGAAGTTATCCTAGAAGTTCATGTCTCTAAATGGGACTGTGAGAGATAGAATACGCCAGTATCTGTCCATAATTTTCTTTTCCTGGTTAATTCAGTTTGATGTTGATTCCTGTACACCATTGGTGTCACTTACATAACACTTTGTGCTATAATACAGAAACTCTGAGGGCTTAATTTTTAATATGTCATAGCACCATAGATTTAGAACTAGAAGAAATCTTGGGGTCATCTCATCTAGCCCTGTTTTACAAATGAAGAAAGGTCACATAGGTAGTAAGAGGAAGGTCAAGATTTGAAGCTGGATTTTTTGTCTCCAAATCCAGCACTTTCTCTTGTACCACATTTCCTATATGTGGTCATAGCTTTCCTTAGATAGCTGCCCTATGCTGTCTTCTCCTATGTGGCTCAAATTATAATGCCAATGTCTTTGTTAAGATGCTTGAAAGGAGGGCAACATCTGAAAGACTAAAGATAGTCTCTTCGAAATCTAAGGAACCAGTACAGTGGATGGGGTGCTGGATAAGACTAGGAATTAGGAAGTCTTGTGTTCAAGCCCTGTCTTATATTGCCAAAAACATCAGTCAAATATTAAACACCAGGTTGTTATTTAAAAAATAACTATTAAATATATAACGAATGTTATTGTTATAATTAAATATTTTTATGATGTCTCATAGGATCATAGATTTTGAACTTAAGGGGTCTTAGAGGTTTAGCGGTCTTAGCTTTACAGATGAGGCTACTGAGATCCGTAGAGGATGAGTAATTAAAATGACCCAAGTAGTAAATGGGAAAGCTGGGATTTGAACCCTGACTCCAGTTCAGTGCCTTTCCTAGTATCCCTGTGGTTTCCAAAAGGAATTCTAGATTTGGGGTAGAAAGGTCCTTAGAGGTCACCTGGTGTCACATTATAAAGGAAGACATTGAGGCCCAGTGAAGTGACTTATCCCCGATCATGCGGAGTGTAAATGGCAGAGCTGGCATTTTGCCTCAAGTGCTAACTCTCAATCTACCACCATTTGTTGTGCGGCCTCCAATGACTGACAATTATTATAACAATAACTCTTACTGTTCTAAGATTTCTTTGACAATGAAAATAGACACAGTGCTAAGTCTTTTCCTAACATTCTAAATAATTAAAGAAAAGCTCTGGCTGTGTGATATTGAGTAAGTAAGTCACTTAATGTCTCAGGGCCCCAGACAATCCTCTCTGAAGATACTGCTAATCTGACCTATACTAGTAAAGGGATTTTCCTTACCAGGCGTTCCCTGCATGAGCAAATATTGTGCGAGGTTTTAAGATTTTCCTTAGCAAAGGCAAGCCTTTGTTTTAGGAGAGAAGGAAATGGACAGTGTCATATGCATGCCAAAGACAGGTACAGCAGCAGACATGAACCTACAGTGGGAGCAGGGTCAGATTTGAGGGTTGTTATTTTGTAACGAGATTTAAGAACAGCAGTGGCAATCATATCACCACAATAGACAATTACAAGATAGTGTGATGTGTGCATGGTGGTGTACGCTTGTAATCAGGGCCGAGCCTGGTAGACCCTTTGAGTGCAGAAGCCATTTGGGTGACCATGCTAAGTCCAGCACAAAACCCCCCAGGAATGGAGGGCCAGCAAGTTCCCTAAGAAAGGGAGAACTGGACCAAGGTGGAAAAGCTGGACACATTAAAACTTCCCTGCTGATCAGTATTGGGATCAGCCCCATGAGTGGCTGCCATACTTCCAGTCTGGGTGAGATGGGGAGACCCAGTCTCTTAAGAGAAAAAAAAATAATGTGATACCACTGTTCTGCCCTCATACAGGAAATCCTGGTTTCCTTTTGTTCCGGAAAGATTGCTGACAAACAGTTCAGGTCTCCTCTCCAGCTGGTAGCAAAGGAAATTCTAAATCATACAAGTTGCCATTTCTGTTCTTAATATGATCTCTTTCTTCACTGAGATTTAAGGTGGCAAATACTAGCTACCTGCTGTCCGTTTTGAAGATCATCTAACATTTTAAATGCATGATTTTTCATGGCATCTAACTTTACCTAAACTGAAAGAAACAGTAAGGTATAGAAGCTGACATACTTGCCTTAGAGTCAAGAAAAGCTTGATTTAAATCTTGTCTCTGGCACTTGTTAATTATGTGACCAAACTTGAGTTTCAGTTTCATCATCTCTAAAGTAGAGGTGAGAATTTCTTTAGTACTCCCCCTTACAGGGTTATAGTGAGACTCAAATGAGATAACTTGAGACAATTTTGTTATGTCAATGTCCAGTGTAATTTTTATTATTAACTTGAAAAAAATCTAGAACTTTTAAAACTGAATATTTGGGGAAGGGGGTGTGCCATAGTGGATGAAGTGCCCGACTTGGAGTTTCAGTTGAGTTTGAATCCTGCTTTAGACCTGAATGATCCTGAATGAGTGACTTCATCTCTCCCAGTCACAGTCTCCTCATCTGTTGTGCTTGAAGGCCAAATCCAGTGAGGTAATCTATATGCCAGGTGCTTTTGTAAAGCATACAGAAATGTTTGCAGTTATCTCAATTGTTGTCATCATTTTTTCTATTCCTGGGTAGTTTGTTATCTAGCAAAAACCTGCCTGCTCTTCAAGGCTTTGTGCTAGAGTGATAAAAAACAGTCCCTGATCTCAAGGAATTTACATCCTTTTTAGTTAACATCTCTTGAGTACCCACTCTGAACACAGCACATTCCGAGACACTCTGATCCTTTTGTAATGGGGAAAAGAGGTAGGAATTTTTTTGTCTTATGAAGTTTTTATTCTAGAACAGACTGACAAACCTTTATGCTATATACACCTCAGTACAACGAATTGAGCAACTCATCAGATGCACATAACACACCAATGGCTCATTCGTTTGCCAGCTGTAGAGACTGAGTTATTCGATATATGTTAATTTTCCAAATAATTGATGTTTTTCCCTTCAAGCATTAAAGTGTCTGGTGTGCAAAAGCAGAACTGGAACAAGGGCCTGGTACTTTGCTTCAGAGTTCTGAATTTAGAGAGCTGCTGATATCGTCCTCCTGCGCCTTAGAACAACAGATTTTAATGCCAAGTTAACAAGATTAATTTGTGAAAACAGGAAATTTCCTCAGGCTGGTCCATACCTCTCTCTCCTTTGTGTTGATCATTTTGGTTGTAAATATTTCTTAAATGGAATTTAGATTTATTTTTATTTAATTTATTTAATATTTCTAAAATGGATTTCTTAATTTTTCTGCTTTTTTAAGCAGTGACTTCTGTATATAACTAACCTTCTGGAAGTAACTAAGGGTTGCCATGGACCGTGATGCATCGTTCCACTTTTAGGCTATCTTCTCTCAGTTATCTAAGGTGGTGGCTTTGGGAATTTCTAGAAGAGGTGGAGTGAAGAAAGAAAGTGGTGATAGAGTCAGAGATCATGCGGAAGTCGCTAGCATGACTGACTGACAGATCAGTGATGCCATCGGCAGAAATAAGAAAGTCATAAAGAAAAACAGGTTTTTGGAGAAAGATGACGAGTTCAGTTCAAACTTCTGGTTGTTTGAATTGGCCTCAGGGTATCCAGGGTGGAGACATCCGGTAAGTGGTTTGGAATGTAAGTTTAGGTTGTGGGGAAAAAGGTCAGAACCTAAGGTATCCATATAGAAAACTGAGTACAGAAACGTATAGAAACCTGTGGACTCCCACTTGCCAGATTTCTGTCTCTCCCTCTCTCCTTTCCCTTTCTCTCGTTCTCTCTCCCTGTCCTTCTTCTTCCTCGTTCCCTCTCTCTCTTTCCTTCTCCCTCCTTTCTGCTCTGCTCCCTTCTCTCCCTCCTCCCTTCCCCCCTCCCCCTACTTCCCGCCTCCTCTCCCTCTTACCCCTTTTCCCCTAACCCTACCTCCTTCTCTCCCTTTTCCTTCCCCTTGCCTTCTCTCTCCCCCTCCCCTCCTCTCTCCCCTGCTTCCCTCTTTCTCCTTCCCTCTTTTCTCCTTCTCCCCTCTCCCCTCTCTTTTCATATATGTATATGTGTGTGTGCGTGTACACACACACACACACAACAGGAAGAAGAACCATTAAAGTAGAGAAAGTATAGCACAGAAATGGGAAGTCAGTTCAGTGTCCAAGCAAAGCAAAGTAGGTGTGTCAGTAAGGGAACAGACAATAATATCAGGTTCTAGAAAGAAGCTGAGGAAAATATGTACTGAGGAAAGGCAATTGGATTTGGGAATGATCAGCTTTTTAGATTGCCATTTCAATAAGGTCATGGGAATGGAAACCATAGAGGTTAAGGGTGGTGGGTAATGAAGCAGTGAGCATTGGAAGTGTAAGGGAGAAGAGAAATAGACCATAATGTAAGAAGGTAGTAAGGTCAAGAGAAGGTTTTTCCAAGATAAGGGGAGATCTAAGCACATTTTAGGGAAAGGAAAAGGAACCAGCAGAGTAGAAGAGATTGAAAATGAAGAATTGGAAGGTTGATCATTGATGGGACATGGTTCTGGAGAAGTTTAAAGGGAGGGGACTCAAGGATACTGTTGGACAGGTTGTCTTTGCCAAAAGGGAAAGACTTCTTCCTTTGAAGCAGGACAAGAGAATAGGTTGGGTAAAGACAGTGATTTTGAAGTATTAAGGAAGAAAGAAGGCGCATCACTGTTAGATGACTTTTTTTTTTTTTTTGCTTATTTTTATTTATTTATTTATTTATTTATTTAATTTTTTACATTCGTTTTCACAAATTTTTGGGTTCCACATTTTCTCCCCTTTTATCCCCTCCCCCCACCCCAATACCCCAAGCAATCTAATTTTCCCTATCTCCAATCTGCCCTCTCTTCTGTCATCCCTCCTTTCTCTTGTCTCCATCTTCTCTTTTCTCCTGTAGGGCCAGATGACTTTCTATTCCTCCTTAACTGTATGTCTTCTTTCCTAGTTGCAACAACAATACTAAACAGTTGTTCCTAAAACTTTGAGTTCCAAATTTTCCCCATTCCTCCCTCCCCACCCATTCCCTTTGGGAAGGCAGGCAATTCAATATAGGCCATATCTGTGTAGTTTTGCAAATGACCTCCCTGATAGTCGTGTTGTGTAAGACTAACTGGATTACCATCCCTCCTAACCTGCCCCTCATTGTTTCTCTTCTGTCTTTTGATCCTGTCCCTCCCCAAGTGTTGACTTCAAATTGCTCCCTCCTCCCTTTGCCCTCCCTTCCATCACACCCCCCCTTGCAATATCTCCTTCTCCCCCACTTTCTTATACTGTAAGATAGGTTTTCATACCAAAATGAGTGTGCATTTCACTCTTTCGTTTAGTCAAATGTGATGAGGGTAAACTTCTTGTTTTGTTTTGTTTTTTCTCAGCTCTCCTCTTTTTCCCTCCACCAAGAAAAACTCCTACCTGCCTCTTAAATGACATATAGTTACCCCCTTCCCTTTCCCTCTCTTTCCTCCCCCTACATTTCTCTCTCACCATTTACCTTAGTTTCTTTTAAGGTATGATCCCATCCTATTCAGTTCAATCTGTGCTCTCTATCTCTGTATGTGTGTGCATGTGTGTATGCGTGTACATGTGTGTGTGTGGTCCCACCAACCACCCAGATACTGAAAAGTTTTAAGAGTTAGAAATATTGTCTTTCCCTGTATGAATGTAAACAGTTCACTTCTGGTAAGTCCCTTAAGACTTCTCTTTGCTGTTTCCTTTTTCATGCTTCTTCTCATTCTTGTGTTTGAAAGTCAAATTTTCTTTTCAGCTCTGGTTTTTCCATTAAGAATGATTGAAAGTCCTCTGTTTCATTGAAAGACCATATTTTCCCTTGAAGTATTATACTCAGTTTAGCTGGGTAGGTGATTCTTGGTTTGAGTCCTAGTTCCTTTGCCTTCTGGAATATCCTATTCCACGCCCTTCGATCCCTTAATGTAGAAGCTGCTAGGTCTTGGGTTATCCTGATTGTATTTCCACAGTACTGGAATTGTTTCTTTCTAGCTGCTTGCAAGATTTTTTCCTTGAGCTGGGAGTTCTGGAATTTGGCCACAATGTTCCTAGGAGTTTCTCTTTTTGGATCTCTTTCAGGTGGTGATCGATGGATTCTTTCAATACTTATTTTGCCCTCTGGTTCTAGAATGTCAGGGCAGTTTTCCTTGATAATTTCATGGAAGATGATGTCTAGGCTCTTTTTTCGATCATGAGTTTCAGGTAGTCCCATAATTTTTAAATTGTCTCTCCTGGATCTATTTTCCAGGTCAGTTGTTTTTCCCATGAGATATTTCACATTCTCTTCCATTTTTTCATTCTTTTGGTTTTGTTTGGTGATTTCTTGGTTTCTCATAAAGTCATTAGACTCCATCTGTTCCATTCTAATTTTGAGAGAACTATTAAATTCAGTGAGCTTTTGAGCCTCTTTTTCCATTTGGCTCATTCTGCTTTTGAAAGCATTCTTCTCCTCATTGGCTTTTTGAACCTCCTTTGCCAATTGAGTGAGCCTATTTTTCAAGGTGTTAATTTCCTCAGCATTTTTTTGGGTCTCCTTTACCAAGGTATTGACCCGTTTTTCATACTTTTCTTGCATCTCTGTCATTTCTCTTCCCAGTTTTTCCTCCACCTGTCTAACTTGCTTTTCAAAATCCTTTTTGAGCTCTTCCAGGGCCTGAGCCCACCCACCACCCCCCTGGGGTGTCTAGGGTACTGAGGCCCCGCCCTCCACGTCTTTCCCTGATGGCAAGGATACATCCTCATCATCAGATCCGAAGGTCGGGATCATTTGCATTTGTTGGAAAAAACTCTCTAAAGTCTTATTTTTCTTCCCTTTTCTAGGCATTTTCCCAGCCAGTTACTTGACTTCTGAGATTCCTTTCCACCCCTGCCTGGATCTGCCCAGCTAGTGCTTGGCTTCTGAGATTTAAATGGGCTTTTCTCCTGCCAGCTGTCAATCAGTGAGCTTTAGTTCTGGTGCTGGGGTGGGGGCAGGGCCGCCTCCCAGGCTCCGATCCCTCAGGGGCTTTATGCAGAGACTTTCAGGAATGGAGAGGGTCGGGGCGGGGTGGGGGGCCCCGCCTCCCAAGCCCAGCTCCCTTGGGGGCTTTAAGCAGAAACCTTCAGTAACAGAGTGGGGTGGGGGCAGGGCCGCCTCCTAGGCTCAGCTCCGTCAGGTTTTATGCAGGAATCTTCCGTAATGAAGATCCTGCCTGCTGCTGGGGGATTCCTGAGTCCGGGTCCGCTGCCGCCTCAGCCGCCGCCCACACCTCTGCCTCCGCCGCTTCCTGCCCCCGTCCCTGCCGCTGTCGCTTCCTCCTGAGGGGGCCTGAGTCACGGAGACGCCCTGCTTCCCCTCTCGTCCAGCCCGGCCTTCTCTCTCCCTGACCTGTAGCTTCTGTGGGCGGAGGGACTTTCCCAGCTGCCTGAGCTTCCGTCTCTGAAGCCTGCTCGGATCAGCTTCTCTGGGGCCACAGCCAGGGCAGCGCTGGGGGTGGGGTCCACTTTCCAGGGGCGCCAGACCCTGGGGACGGGTCTCCAGGGCTCCCCGGAACGGAAATCTCTTCGACTCTGTTTCTGCACACCTTGTATTGACCCCGAAGTTATGGGGGACTCTTTTTACATTAATTCTATGGGCTTTTGGTTTCGGAGCTCGTAAACGTGCATCCTTCTACTCCGCCATCTTGGCTCCGCCCTAGATGACTTTTAAAGATCCCTCTAAAGAGAAAAATTTCCAAATCCTTCAATAACCCACTCAAAAGTATAATACCCTTCACCGCCAACAGTGGGAAATGCTTCCTTTTAGTTAACATAAGTATCTCTTTCTGCTTTCAGCAAAGACTCTTACCCCAAAAGTTAGTGTGTGTTGATGGTAGCTGCTAGATTGATGAAGTAGATGTGTTCAAATGGAACTGTGAGTTTTAAGCACAAGAATATTATAAAGTAAACAGCATATGACACATCCCAAGTCTGAATGATTTGCCACTTTCCATCCTGGTAGTGTGATGGTCCTGGAGGACACAGTTGTTGATAAACGGAGGAACTTTAGAGGACAAATGAGTAAAGGGAAAAGGCAGCCTTGGGTTGAACCTGAGATAGTGTTTGAAATTTAAGACAGCCTAGAACAGAGGAAATACTAGACGGGGAGTTTGAGATAAAGGGTCCAGGGAGATCATGAGCTGGAATTCAAGAGGCTTCAAAAGAGAGCAGCTTAACCTGAAGCTGAGGGAAAAGACCCCTGAGACTCAGACAGAAAAGAAACTTGATTTTCTAGAGAGCAAAAGAGAACCCAAGGAAATGTTCCCACTTGGACTGTAGAAAAGAAGTAGGAAGTTAAATGAGTCTGACCCACCATGATATAGCAGAAGGATGAATTTGTCTCTCAGTCAACAAGGATTAAACGTTTACTATGTGCCAGACTCTGTGCTAAGTCTTGTGAGTACAAAGATAGGCAGACATATGGCATCAGCCCTCAGAGCTAGCGTTCTAATGGAGGTGACAAAATGCAGATAACGCCGTATGACATATAAAGAGGAGGTGGAAGGCCATCTCCCAAGATCGTTGCTAGCTAACCATCGTAGATAGACTTAAGGAGCTAGAGGGTCATGCTCAGTGAGCAGCAAGAAAGCAAGTGTAGTTGAGTGGTAGAGTACATGGAGGGAGATAAAGTGTAGGAAAACCAGGAAGGTAAGAGCTTTCAATGACAGGATTTTATATTTGAGCGGGGAGGTCATAAAGAGTCACTGGTGACTGCTGAGTTAGTTACTTTTTGTGGAGTCGTCTCTGACTCTCTGTGACCCCATTTAAGGTTTTCTTGGTGAAGATACTGGAGTGGTTTCCCATTTCCTTCTCCAGGTTATTTTACAGATGAGGAAACTGAGACAAACAGGTAAAGTGATTTCCCCGGGATCACACAGCTAGAATGTATCTGAGACCAGATTTAAACTCAGGAAGACGAATCTTCCCGACTCCAGGCCCAGAACTCTACCTCACTGTCCAGTAAGCTGTCTGATCTATCAGACCTTTGTTTAGGAAAATCACTTGGGCAGATGAATGCAGATTGAATTGGCGTGGGGAAGGACTGAGGCAGGAGACCAATCAGAAGGCTGTTTTAATAGCCCAGGTATGAGATGACAAGGGCTTGCATCGGGGTAGTGGTAGCTGTGTGAGTGGAGAGAAGGGGGCTTACACAAGAAAGGTTGTAAAGGTGACAATGCCAAGACTTGGTGATAGATTGAATGCGTGATGTGAGTGAGAGAAGACTTCAGGGAGATACTGAGGAGATGAGCCTGGGTGACTGGGAGGATGGTGGTGTCCTTGACCATAATAACCCAACTTGGAAGAGGGGAGGGTTTGAGGGAAGATAATGAGTTCTGTTTTAGACATGTCAGCTTTATCCTATAGGAAATCCAGTTCATGATATCTGAGGCAGTTGCTGATATTTGACTAAAGCTCAAGAGAGACGTATAGATCCAAGAATCATGTGCACATTATTATAGGTGATTGTATGTATTTGGAACTGATGAGATCACCGAGTCAGATGACGGGTTTCAGATTCTACCTGTGCCACTTAACTACTTGCATGGTTTAAGTCCTATTTCCTCACCTCTGGGCCTGGGTTTCCCAGTCTATAAAATAAATGGGGTGGGACTAGCTGGAAGGGGCTTTCTACCTGAAGGTCCATGAACCTGTGACTCCAAAGGCCAGGGAGGAACCTTCTGATCTGAAGGTTATTGTGAAACTGGGAGAGGCAGATTAGTGTTTGAAGTCTGTACCTAGGCAACAAAGTAACTTATGTTACCTGTAATTATTTGTCTGTCATTTATATACTGAGGTCCTTTCACATTGTATTAAAATTTTCGGACAGGGAAGGAGATGTGAAGGGGTCCAGATTGTGACTTCCAAAGTGAAGTGTACTTCCCCTTTTTCATTTTTAGTTTAAATTTTAGGGATATCTTTTGATTTTATATTACTTGCATTTATCATTATAACTAGAAAGCTGTTTGGACAGTTTTTTAAAAGGGAAGAAGAAAACACTTGCAAAATTGACCCATGCCTTACTTAAGTTCAACCTTGTGTTCAGAGTTCCACAGCCATGATCTTTCACCACTACAAAGGAAGAGGTCTCCCTTCCTTTCTTATTTCCAGGTAGTGGAAAGATACCCAAGATCATCTAATTTCAGGAGTCTGCTGTTTAGAAACTGCCTTATAAAGGGGCGCATTCTTTCACGCTGTAGTGAAAGTCACAGGTTCTGGGCTGGAAAGGATATCAAAAGCAGATATATAATCTAGCCCATGGGTGGGGAACCTGTGGCCTAGAGGCCACACGTGGCCCTCTAGGTGCTCAAGTATGGCCCTCTGAATCCAGACTTCACAGAACAAGTCCCCTTAGTCAAAGAATATGTTTTTGTAAAACTTAGACTCTGTCAAAAGGCCACACCCAAAGACCTAGAAGACCATATGTGACCTCCAGGCCAAAGGTTCCGCACCTCTGATCTAGCACATACCTAAATAAGAATCCCTTCTAAGCAAGTAGTCATGCTGCTTTTATTTGTAGAGGTCCTAGGTATGAATCCTTCCTCTGTCCCTTATGACTATGTGACATGGGACTAGTCATTATCCACCAAGGGCCTCAGTTTCCTCATCTGTGAAATTAGGGGAGATAGACTAAATGACCTTTGAAATTCCTTATAGCCTTAGGTCTGTCATTCTGTGACTTCTAGTAAGGGGAAATCTATGACCTCTGAAAGCAAATTACTACACTTTAGGATGGATCTACTTGTTGAAAAGTGTTTCTTTACACCTAGCCAGAGTATCTCACTCCTTCTTTACTTTTTCTAGATTCATTTTCACCTTTTTTCAGTACTCACTGTACATGAAAATAGCTCTGTGTGTTTGAAAGAAAGACACTTGGGAGAGAGGGAAAAGAGAGAAGAGATAGAGGAGGAGAGGAAGAGAGAGGACTGTAGATAGGAATAATTATCTTGATTTTACCTGTTGTCCAAAATAATTTTTAAAATGTGTATATGATATATAATAACTCACATCTATAGCTTTTTAAAGTTTGCAAAGTGCTTTTAGATTTGTAAAGCACAATTCATTGAGGCTGTTACTGTCCCCATATTACTGATGGGGAAACTGAGGCTCTGAGAGGTTAATAGAAGCTCTGAGAGTTTAATATAAGCTCCTTTCAAAGAGAGATTATTTCATTCTTTATATTGGTATCTGCAACACCTGACACATAGTAAGTGGTTACTAATACTTATGGGTGTATTGGTTGAGAGACTTGCCTCAATCACTCAGCTATTATAAATGCATAAGGTAGGATCAAACCTAGATCTCCTGACTCCTAAATCCAGCCTGTTCATCAGTTACACGAAGTTGCCTCTTGTTTAAAGGGAGCATTAGGGTGGGACAGTAAGGAAGTTAGAAATTACTTACAAAATTAGACCCCTAATTTATCTCAGTCTTGATTTAACTTTTTTTTTTCACTTTTGGAATTCAGTGACCCAAGCGTATTGTCTTTCTGCCCTTCTGAACCAAACACAAGATGACAAGATGTATTGTTGTTTTCCAGGAGTTTAAAGGAGTGCTTGGCCATGTGGCACTTGGGTGGAGTCTGTAAATTGTTGACAGCTTGCCTTGAAAACATTGAGGAGTACAGTTTGCCAGATGGACTCCATCTGATTAATAGGGACATTGCATGTAACATTCTCATCTGTGTCCCCTGAGAGAGGTGGGGAATGGGCATTGTTCCCGTTTACATGACACTTAGAGTCTTGAATTTGGTTACTAGATTCTTATTAAAAAAATAAGACTCCAAATAACTAGTAATGTCTTTCAGTAGAAAGTTGAATGGAATTTTGATAAAAAATAAATTGAGAATAATATTCTCTTAGAATATGAAAGGTCTATTCTCTTTCTCCCCCTACACCAAACCCGCCCATCCAGTTTGGCCAAGAATGACTACATTTGGTTTCAAAAGATCAACTTTTTATGTATTGAATGGAGGGAAGGGGGGATGCTGCTGGAGAGACAGGGGTTAAAATACATTCAATTCAATTCAACAGCATTTATAGGCTCCTAGCTTTAGCTTTGGATGAAAATTTAGAAGTCATCACGTCCAAGCCCCCCCCCCCCCCCCCCAGTTTTACAGATGAGGAAACTGAGGCCCAGTGACTTGTTCAGGGTCATACAGGTAGTAAATGGCAGACCTGGGATTCAAACCCAAATTCTCTTAATTCACTCTTCTTTTGCATCAGCTCCATACGAGGCACTGTGCTAGGTGCTGAGGAAAACTAAGAACAAAAAACAGACGAGGCTTTGCCCTCAAAAAGCTTACCTTCTCCTGGAAGAATGCAGTGCACACAGGTCTATAACTATACAATCTGTGGAAAGACAACTTAGGGCGGGAAGGAGAGAGCACCAGCAGCTCGAAGTTAGGAGACAACATCTCGCTAGCAGAGCTGCAAGACACGACAAAGAAAACCTGCTAATCGTTCGATAATAGTGTTTTTCTCATCCCAGTTAATCATTTGTCAGCTCTTTAAAGCACTTTGTGCTGAATACGATGAGAGATGAAGACTAAGTGATCGGTGCTTGAGCCATTTGAGGAAGGACACAAGCCAAATTCAGTTCAGTTGCAGACTTTTTGCTAGTGACACTTCCAAAGCCATTCTTGGATAGAATAGTCAAAGGACAGTAGACTGAGAGTCAGGCAGAAAACTTGCTTTTGAATCTCTGACATCTACAGTCAAGGCTTTGGGTCACGGTACTTGACTTTACGGAGCATTATTTCCTCATCCGTAAAATGGGTCTAACTATAATCATGAACTCCACCTTGCTGAGTGGTTCTGAGGAAAGTGATTTATAAACCTTAAAGTACTTGTAGAAATGTGAGGTGTTGTTATACCATATAACATTTCTGTCTTTTCTGCTGTCAGCCATTCTCTTGTAATACTTTCTGCACATTAGTTTTTTTTCACTTCAGTAATGAGAAATGGCATAATATTGAACCCATCTTGTCATTCAAATTGTCCCTTTTATCAGGTCACATAACCAGGGGCCACATAGTGTGGTGTTCAGAAAACCCGCCATTCATCTGGAAGACAATTTAATTGAAAACCCTGCCTTTTGATGCGTAGTGACTTGCTGGGCCAAGTGACTTGACCTGGAAGTGGCAGATTCTCTAATATTATAAATTGCAGAATAATTATCCACATGAATTCGTTAGGAATTCCCTGTGCCAGAATCACAATGGAATCACAGGCCCTGACCAAAACAAACAAAAAAGAATATTTGGGTGGGCTAACCTGTAAAGCAAAACCCCTTCTCAGTTCCCTTGACTATAAAATTAAAATGTAATGATGCTTTAAAAAAAGTTCTGTTGCTTTTATTTATATTTTCATCCGCTGTTGGAGCTGAGAGGGACATCAGGAGGTCATAACAGTCATCCATCTGCCAGGACATTATTTTTATAACATCCTCCTGATGTAGGGAGGGACAGGTTATGATGATGTTTATTTTATGAGGACATAAACAATGAAGAATAAAATTATAGTGTCTTGGAGCAAATCCCAAAGCGATGACAGAAGACAGAGGATAAGAATAACGCGGACGCCGTCCTCTCCCGGGGTCAGCCCTTTACTTGTGGATTTCATAGGATGCCCACTGAGTCTTGGTAAAATATAGCAGGATGCTTTAAAAACAGGAGCCTTATGGTACAATGAACATGAAACAACGAACAACAAATCTGAAAATTTTTGAAAACTTTCCATTGAATTCTGCAAGTTATTTATTAAATGTCTACTGTGTGTCAGACACTGCCCTGGAGTTACAAATGCAGAAAAGGTCCCTGACCTCAATGACTATACATTCTATTGGGGGGAAGATACAAAAAAATATGGAAAAGTGATTTCAGGTGGGCAGTTAGGTGGTGCAGTAGATAAAGTACCTGATCTAATGTCAGGAAGACCTAAGTTCAAATCAGGATTCAGACACTAGCTATTTGACCCTGAACAAGTCACTTATCCCTGTTTGCCTCAGTTTCCTTATCTGTAAAATAAACTGGAAAAGGAAATGGCAAAGCACTCTAGTATCTGTGCCAAGAAAGTTCCAAATGGGGTCATGAAGAATCAGTCATAACCGAAACAGCTGACCTACAACAAGTTCAGGTGAGGAACAGAATCCTGACAGCTCAGGTGGGGAGGGGGAGAGAACCAGGAAAGGCTTCCAGGGAGCATTACAGAACGTGGGACAGCCTGCGTCCTGAGGCCATGCTGAAGCCACGTGACCTTTCTTCACGTACACATGAACAAAATAAAAACCTTTAGCGCAAATATGAAAGCACACACATTTCTTCTCCAAAACATCCTTTACCTGGGAGCTGGTTGTGCTGAGGAATGTGCTGGAGTCACCTCTTAATTGTTAAATTTTCATTTCATTCACTTCCATTAGGGGATTCTAGAACTAGCTACTTCTGTAAGCATTCAGACAAGAGAACCATAGGCTTGGGAAAGCCTCACATATCAACTGATGCAACCTGTACCTGAACAGCAGTCACCTCGGCAGTGTCTTTCTTGCTATTCAAATAAGGGCATTAAGACAGCAGCTCTGTAAGCTCCCTTTCCACTTTAAATACAGAGGAGTCATCCAGCCTTGCTTGGTTCGAAGATTTCCACATAAAGAGAATTCACCTCTGAGGAACATCCTATTTCACTTTTGTGTCAAATAGTAGAGTTTCAGCAGAATATAAACTTCTTGAGGGCAGAAATTGTAATTTTTTTTTTTTATCTTTCTGTGCCTAGGGCCTAGCTCAGTGTCTTGCATATGGTAGATGCTGAAAAATGTTTAATATCTCTATGTGCAGAAGTTTTTTTCCCCTCATATTAAGCCCAGATCTTCCTGTCCCTCATCTCTCCATTATGCCTAGTTGTGCCCTCTGGAAACTGATAAGTAGCACAGTTCCAATTCTTCACACGATAACCATTCTAATACTTTTGTATCTCCAGTGCTTAGCAGAGTGCCGGGCACATAGTAGGCAGGCACTTTATTGATTGACTGATTTGAGAACAACTTTAATGTCCCCCTTAGACCCTTCTTCTCTAAGCTAACAAACCCCAGTTCTCTCCATTAATAGAATTTAGCAAACCTTAAAGAGTACTATATAAATGAAAATTATTCTTCTTCATCGTCCTTTATAGAGCATGATTATGAGGCTTCCTCACGGTGCTGGTTGTCAGTATTTTTCATAAAATGTAGTGCCCAGAACTGAACACAGAACAGCAGAAATGGCCTGACCAGAGTGGGGTACATCAGGATTATCACCTCTCCAATTCTGATTATCACAGTTCTGTTAATAACGCCTAAGGTTGTTTTAACTTTTTTAGCCAGCATGTCACACTTTTGACTCACTCACATGAGATTGCAATTCTTCAAAATCCCTTTTTCACATTCAATTCAACATTCATTAAGTACCATCTGTGTACGGAGTACACAATGTCTTCTTGACCAGTCTGCCATTTTGTATTTGTGTAGTTGTTTCCTTGGGTTTTTTTTTTAATTCAAGTGTAGAGCTTGCATTTGTCCTTTAAATGTCCACTTAAAGTTATATATACTGTTGTTCTGGCCAGTTGAGATTTTATTCAGCCATCCAAATAGAAGCTATCTTTCCCAGCTTCATGCCATCTGCAGATTGTCTAAGTACATCCTAGGAGCATGAACAGGAATAAAAATCTGACCCCTAGGATGTTACCACAAGAGACCGTCCTCCAGTGGACACTGAGGCATCAGATAATTACCACTCTTTGGCTTCAGTCATTCAAGATCTGAATCATAGGCTCATAGATTATAGTGATTGAAGGGATACTAGAGGTCATCTAGTTCATCCCACTCATCTTGCAGATGAGGAAAACAAGGCGCAGAAGCATTAAGTCATTTGCCCAAGGTTACCCCCCTGTGGTATTTGGCAGAGCTGGGATTTGAACTCAGGTCCTCTGTAAGTGCAGCACTCCTTACTGTACCAAGTTGAATACCCCCAGTTGTCCACATCTCCCCAGCTTGTCTGCAATGATGTCATAAGATACTTTGATTTTTGAATTTTTATTATTTATTAATGTATTTGATTATTTATTATTTTACTTATTCTATACAGCACTAAAGTGCCCACATTTTGAAACTTCAAACCTTCTTCCTCCATGTCTTAGAATCCCTGGCTTCCTTTTAATACTTAGCCCAGGTGCCACTTTCTCTTGCCACTTGCCTCTCACCCTCCCCAGATGGTAGGGCTTCCCCCAGGAGCTTGCCTTCTGTATATTTTGTTATCTAGCTTGCATGGACTCTCAAAAAGACATTAGCTCCTTGAGGGCAGGGAATAATTTTGTTTCTTCATATCCCAGTGCTTAGCACAGTGCCTGGGATACAGCAAGTGCTTAATCAATGTTTGTTGTTTGGTTAATAATAATATTTATACATACATATGTATGTATGGTGTTAGAAGTGAGCCCGTCTAAGAAGCCCCCAACAGTGAGAAACATGCTCACCTTAAATAAAGAGAACAATACCTGCTGCAAAATGAGGAAAGCCTTTATTAATCTTTACATCCATTGCCCCTGAATGGACGGGTAGCCTCCCCAGTAAGGTTACAGGACAACTATAACACGTGCAGAAAGATGGGGCTTCTTATACTGTTTTCCTAACTTAGGATCTCCCGCAATACCATCCCCTGGCCGTGTGACTCCATGTTCTCCTCTCTGAAAGGTCCTTCCTCACACAGCTCCTTCAGCCTGCTCATTAGTGTCTGACCTCTAACCTGTCCGTGCTAGGTCACAACCCTTATTACTTAGAAATGTGGACAACAGAACTTTCTTACTTTCCACAAAATCCTCCCTTTTCTTCTTTATTAAAATTTCTGTTTCCATACCTAAATCCAATCAATACCTCCTCACATTCTTTCCTCTATGAGTTCTTCCCTTCATCGATCTCCCCTTTATATGAATATGGGAAGGGTGCAAAGTTGACCGGTGCATTGACAAATTACAAGGGGGCAGTCGCCTTTCATAAGTACTGATTCAGAGATTCAAAATACAAAGGTAGGTCAACGGATTATCCATTCAGATGTTCCATCTCATGCAGCAGTCTGGGGAAGACATCACCTGATGTAGTTTTCTGGTCTGGATGCTTCTTCAAGCCATATTCAGCACAGCATCTCAGCATCTTCTTCCCTTTGTCATCTTGTAGAAATCCAGATGTCCACTGTCCTACAAAACTGACCTTGATACAATTCTTTTTTCTGTTTTTTTTTGACATTTTAATTTTTTTATTTATTTTCAGTGTTCTACAATCACTACCATATAACTTAGATTTTCCCCCCTCCTTCCCCCAGATGGCATACAATTTTATATAGGTTCTACACAGACACTCCTATTAAATATATTTTTCACCATAGTCATGTTGTGTATAAGAATTAAAATGAATGGGAGAAATCATGTAACAAACCAAAACGTCATACAAAAGAAAGTGATCTGCTATATTCTGCAATTGAATTCCATAGTTCTTTCTCTGGATGTGGAAGGCATTTTGCCTTAAAAGACCACTGGGAATTTTTTAAGTTCTTGCATTGCAGTGAAGTTCCAAATCTACCAGAAAAAGCTCTCGTACACTGTGATCGTTGCTGTGCACAAAGTTCTCCTGGTTCTGCTCCTTTCACTCAGCATCAGTTCATGTAAGTCTTTTCAGGCCTCTCTGAAGTCTTCCTGTTCATCATTTCTTATAGCACAATTACATTCATATACCATAATCTATTCAGCCATTTCCCAGTTGATGGGCATCCCCATGATTTCCAGTTTTTGGCCACCACAGAGAGCTGCTATAAATACTTGTGTACATGTGGGACCCTTTCCTATTTTTATGATCTCTTGGGGTCCTTGATAACAATTTTAGATTACCATTCCTAAGCTTTATACTCTTATCACTCTTACAAAATCAAAATTGGAAGTTTGACCAATTGTCATGTTTAAGAAATTCACATCAAAACCCAGTTTTTACATTTTATATTAATTCACTATTCGTTTCCCCCATCAGGAAGATGAGATTTCACTAAGTAAATACCGGGCTCCAGTATTTACATAAATACAATAAATAATCATTTTTAACACAGTTGATATCACATCATAAAACAATTCCAACTTCTGGTCATGTGATGCTTCTTTTAAAGCATTTACAATATAGACCACAAACCATTTTTTCTTTAACATTAATCAACTGAGACAAAATAATAACTATGTATGCTACCCTCATAGGCCCTTGACCTGATTGTCTCCATACTATTACTGAGAATTAAAGGACCCTAACTTATTGCTGTTGGTCTAAAATTCTAAGCCTAATAGCTTAATTTTAGACTTAACCTCAGATATTCCCCTACCAACAATCTATTATTTAATAGATCTGGTATTATGCTTACAAAACTTTTGCTTATATGAAATTGCCAGTAAGAGTAGGGACATTGCATAATGACTAAATAACAGCCAGAAAATCCAATTTACCATTATAACCATAAGTTATTGCTCTAATAGATTTACATCTGTTTCCCAAACTACTCTGTCCCTTTCTAACCATGCACAGCCTAAAAGAATGAGCTACACATATAGTAAGTTCAAACACTAGCTTCAACTTATGTTCATGAAATGAATTCAGATCAAAACAGAAACATTTAACTTTTCTATTAATGCAAAATATTACCAGAGGTTACCTGCCTCTAAGAAATTTAGACTGAAATTCTTTCCCCCAAACTGAAGATGTTGCTGGTTTAGTCTCAGTAATTAATTCAGTCAATTATTTTTACCCAATTGGTCTTTGTAACATGTAAAAATCTTATTCCAAGTTGGGACTTTGTCCCTTATCCCCAAAGAATTTTAGTCCCATTTGTCTAAAAGGGCCCTGGAAAACCTCACCTTGTGCCACGTGAACTGGCTGTCTAGAGGCCCATAAACTTTCCTCTATCACTATGCCCAAATCTGTTCTACTTTCCATTCTTAGTCCTATCAATCCAAATCTCCAAGTTACTGGCCACTCCCACGAAGACCATTCCTGGAACCCCCAGACTGCTTGGGGCCACTCTGGACTCTTTCCTCAGTCCCTCTGTAGATAAGATACAAGTACAGTTAACTTTAAATCCTAATCTTGTTCTATGAAACAATGATACAACATCACATTTATACTTTGGTTTCCTTTTTTTTATCTAATTATTCCCATAAAATTCAGAAAGAACATTCTCAGGGATTTATCTTTCACAGCACCATACCAGAGTACCTACCCATTTACCCAATTAATTGAAAACAGCAAGATTCCACTACTTGCATTGTGCTTATATTTTAAATTACCTGCCTTGGTTATAGAACCATGCCATGTAGATGAAAAGCAAGGACCTAATTAGATATTATCTCCACTTTATCACCAGACTCAGAAATAGTCAAGTGGGAAAACATTCCTTTTCAAAGAAACACAATGGGGAAACTGAGCCAGAAGGATCCCATCTCAGACTGAGGATACAATTGTCCCCTGAGGCATAGTTCTGTAACAGTCACATTCCTCTCTGAATAGTGGGATACCATAAGTAATGATCCCATAGGCTTTTATCAAATGGCAGGTTTCACTAATCAAAAATTTTACCAGGATTCACATCTTACATTTGTCCTAAAAACCAGTCACTAGAGAGTATTTATCACTAGCACAAATTCCTTCTTTAGGGACTCCATATACAAACAGTTTACACTTTACATAAGAGATTACAACTTTAACAAAGTGAGGGGCCACACTACTTGGGTGACCATTTTAAACTCTTCAGCCCCTGGATGAGGCTGGCACCACCCCTCTCCTTCTACAGTAGAAACATCTCTAAGCATCTCTAGTTCAGATTAAATCTTAAGAAGCTCTCCTGTAATGACTGGACTTCAAAAGGAAAGGGGGATGGGGCCAGGAGACTGTCTTAAAATTTACCACAGAGTTTTCTGGAGCCATAAAACTCTTGGTCTTCATTATCTTATCCCTTATCTTCCAACCCCTTCCCCCCATAAAATCTGAAGTTATTATAACAAATTATCTTACAAATATATATTTCATAGGTAGGTCTTTCAAAAATAATACAAAAGGTTTTACAAACAATTTCTTCATACAACAAACATTTTCCTCTTTTAAGAACAGTTTACATTGTATCACAAAATCCTCATGAACCTAATTGGCAAAAGTTACAAGAACTAAAACCCTTGGCCTTTTCACATTTGCCCATAAGCTTCCTCTTACAAACACACTTTTGTAAATACTTGATTCATACAAAAAAAATAAATAAAACAATTTTAGTTAAAACTTCCTTCTTAATAGCAGAAATAAACTTTTAACATACTTAATACATCCTTAAATGGAACAGACTTGAAAATCATACCCATATATAGAAATATATATGTATTTTTTTTTAAGGATTCTCATTTTCTCAACAGGAATTCTATAACACAAACTCTTACCCAGAATTCATGTTTCTTTTAAACAATTCAGCATTAATTTAACAATGCAATTCCTAATATAACAACATTTAGATTTACTTAAAAATTTAAAACTATTTAAGTTTACTTAAAACTTAAAATCAGCCATTACTCTTTCAGCTGAATGCATTCCCACATCACCTTGCACAGTAATTTATTTCCTCATCACCACATGAGCACACTATCACCCTAATCAGATAGAGTCATCTCAAATTTGATTGAACTATTAACTATATTAAATCAAGTTACATGATTTTTCTGCCTTCTTAAAATACTTCCTCACACCCTCACTACTCACTGAAACTTTCTGAAACTGACCCATCCAGAACTGTTCAAACCTTCTTAACTGCTTTTCATATTTGCAATCAAACTTTTATCTTTCCAAGTCTCTCAGTCCCATTACTCAGATTATGCAGTTCCTCCACACCTTAACCATAACTGTCTGCACTGGATTCTCATTCTAGTTTAAACAAAGCAAAAGTTAACTCTACCATTATGTAGCAGACATCAGCATTTTAACTGCTTATTTATAACCAAATATAAGTTTCAAATTATTAAATTTCTAGCCATCCTTTTAAAACCCCAATCTACATTTAATCTACATTCCACATTTAAAAATTATGTAATGTTGCATCTAACATATACGCATCCTTATGTTAAGCACTTTACAATCATAAATGCCAAATAATAATATCCTTTCTGCTAAATCCTTATAGGAAGAGCATTCTCAGATTCTGCTCTGTATTCTTTCAGGACAGATTTTTAACTTGAATCCTATCCAACCTAAATTTAAAATCACTAATGAGAAACATTTTAGCCCTCTTTTTTTTTTTCAAATACTCTTGCTACTTAAAAGAAAACTTTATTCATAACTTCTCATAATCTCCTTTTACTCTAGTTCCTTAAAGAACTGAAAGGCCATCTTCCAGCTCCCCTCTCACCTCAAGATCCACCAGACCAGCTCTCCCAGTCTCTTTAAATTGCAGCCTTTAAATCATATGGAGGGCAGGAGGGAGTAACCTTTTCCTTGTCCACGTAGTCTGAGCATATGGACAAAGTTAATGCTTCTAAAAGAAATCACTGAAATTCTAAAGTGAATTTCCAATTTTTTACATGCATAGTCTGGAATCAGATATATTTACTTAATTTAAACATAAAGTACAGATTTTAGCTTTGAGATCTCATTATATCAAAACTCAACTTTTCCCTCCAGACTGCCTGTCTTTTACTCTGCTAATTTCCATTACAAAAGAGATCCTCCTTTTGGTGAGGTCTGCCACTCCCCTATCAGAGAAGGGAAGACTTTCCCACATTCAAAAAGTTTTGAATCATATTAACTAAAGAACCTCCTTGCCCAGGCAAAAGGGCCTAAAGAATTTAACGCTGACAAAGTGTGACTTCCGAGCATGAGGCTAGCAAGCTTAATGACTAATAGTAACAATTACAAATCACGGTAAACATTTTAAAATTTTTAAACCTGATAACCTTCCATAACTTTATCTATTGGTTTCCCAATCAGGCTAAACATTTTCTCAAGTGGGATGAGGGAGGGGAAAAGGAATACAAGGTCCAAGCACATGGAATACTCCTCCATCCTACTCATCCTCCCCTCCTTTTATGTTTCAAATAAACGAAATACTCACCATTTCTTCCAGCGTTTTTGTTCCTTAAACAGAAATTTAGAGGTTAGGAGCCTAACAATTTAACTTATCAATAGAGCAACATTTTTTTTTTAAGTTGAGTGCTCTGCAAAGAGCAAAAATCTTTGTTTTTCACCCTCATCTGGCCAGGGTTCTGGAATGCAGAAAGAAAGATTTTTTTTTAAGCAACTTCTTAAAATTCAAACTTTCTATTAATATCATTATCAAGTCAAATGATAAAGCATTTTTTCTCTCTTTTTCTGTCCCTCTCCAGCCCACTCACTCCTCTGAGGCTGCTGTAATCAGGGAGGGAAGGAGAGGGGGAGATTAAGAGATAGCAGAATTCCGAGGGAAAGTCCAGCCACAGCCCTTGCCTACCCAGGCTGGCTGCATGGCTGCATTTACAGTTCGACAAAACACAAACACGCAGACAAACACAGAACAGATAGAGCAATACGATTCCTCTCTTTTTAGGAAATAAACTAATTTTAGGTTAGACCGGTCAAAATCCTACTATTCATCTCAATTTTCTCGGATTGATTCCAAGCCAATTTTGAAAGGACCCTTCCCAGAATCTAGATTCTCCCTCCCCAGGTGTGTCACATCACATGAGAGTCAGAGGATTGGGGGCAGGATAAGGAAGGTTAAATGAATCTACAACAGAAGCCTGGCCACCTGCTCTTTGTCAGTGGGAGAATTCTCAGAGTTTATAGATCATACGGCACTTTTGCAAATGAAGAAACTGGAGCCCAGAGAGGTTGACTTGCCTAGGGTCACACAGGAAGGAAGTAGCAGAACCCAAGCCCTCTTAGTCTGCTGAACTCTTCCTCTCAGCTCTGATCATTGGGGTGTTTCTGGTTCTTTTTTCTTGACAGTCTGGTCTAGTCCAAGTTGATTCTGTTTTCATTAGCTCCCTCTTTGGTCTGTAAGGGAACAAAGTTCTTTTCTTTTGATGCCTCAGATGTACTTCTAATTTTTTTTCTTCTAACCAAACATCTACTTCACTTCCTTCAGAATTCAATATATATCCCATTGGGCCCTACTCTAATAATCTTGTTTTAATTTTATCCCTATATAGTTTTTGAGATTTATGGGCATTTTTAGTAGCTATTCTTCCAACCAAACTGGAGGAACTCAGCCTGGATTCTCTTTATCTTTGTCTCTGCACTTATTCTCAGAACCTAGGAAGTATGAGAAGTTATAAAAAAAGGCTTGATGTAAGGAAAGATATGCTAATAATGAGTGCTGTCCAAAAGTAGAATGAGCTGTCCCTGGTGGAAAAGCGGGGAGTGAGCAGTAAGTTTCCCTTCACTAGAAGGCTTCAGGAAGAGACTGAAGAACATTAGATGAGTGTGTCATACATATAATAAAGATTCAGAATGTGGTGTTGTTCCTTATATCCTGTTCAGGTATGGGTTGTGCTCTTTAGTCTCTGGAGTCTCTTCCAGTTCTGGGGTTTTCAAAGTATCTCAGAATGTCGGAGCTAGACGGAATGTTAGAAATCATTTGGTCCCTCCCAGATGAGGAACGTGAAGCCCTGAAAAGGAAAATGAGTTACTCAGGGTAACATAAGGGCAAGCAATGACTTGAATCCACTATCCTACCCTTGTCATCTTGCATTTTCCTCAGCTCTACCATTCTGGATCAACTCATCTTGGCTATTCTCCATCAACTCCGACCCCACAGAGGCCAGTTGTGATCATTTACAGTCAAGAAGAACCCACTTGCCCATGCTCCCTTCCATTCTCTCGTTTCACTCTCTCCCTTATGGCTTCCTTGTTTCTTCCTGCTGATTGTGTGTGTGTGTGTGTGTGTGTATTTTTCTTTGCCCCCCCCTCCCAGTGGCCCTCTTCTTTCACCTTTCTAGGCAGGAGTCCATCAGCCACTTGGCCAAGCCTGGGGCAAAACCTTGCCCAGGAGTTCATAAGATGCATTTTCCATTCCCATTGGCTTCCCTCTAAGCATTTAAAAATACTTTAACAGAAATCTGATTATTTAGAAATTAACAAAAGGTAAGAGAGGCTTTCTGATATTTTTTCTTAAAGTTTTAGAATTAAACCATATGCCATATATGAGTCTTTTCTCTAATCCTGGGTCATAATGGCAGTAGATTTATGCTGTTGGTCCCTAGTGAGGACAAGTGAAAGAAGGACTAGACTCAGACAATTTTGCTATAATGTAAAATGTTTATTCCAAGTGTTCTTAAATCTAAAAACCTTAAAATGTCCTGCTTGAGGGATCCCATCAAGAGGTAAAAGTGTCAAGTCTGCTTATGTCAGCGTGTTCCCTGCTTTACCCTCTCCTCTATCTTAAATGAGCCTTCTCTTTTCAATCCCTCGCCCCCATCTCTGAGGTGGTTACTATGGTGACCTGATTAGGACAAAGGTGTTAACACTTCCAATCTATTGGACACCAATTATGAAAAGTTAAAATAGACTGTGGCGTAATTCTCTGATAATCTCACCAGAGACAAGTGTCAGTCCCTGTTCTCTCTGAAGCTGCCATTATCTCCTGCCTGGGCTATTCCTGTCTCCTCTCAGCTATCTCTCTCCCAGCTTTCTGGCCAACATAGGACTCATCAAAGATAGGTTTAAGCTCACTACTTAGCCCGGGGAAGAAGTCAGTAAATCATGTGAAGTATTACTCAGAGTAAAAGAAAATGGAGGGGTGAGTTGGGGGCCAAACGAAGGAGCGGGTCTGGCATTTTAGCATCCTGGATCATGTGACAATCAGTCCCAAAGTTGTTTGTTAAGCCAGCATCTTATTTTAAACAAGTGGGATTGGAAACTTGGCTCTGGGAAGAAATTTAAATATAACTTTTGTGTCCTGCTTTGTTTTTGTAAATTAGTTTGGTGAAGCCTGTTTGACAGAATAGTCTGTCTTAAATTAATTGTTTGGTTAGAAATAGTTCATCAGCTTTGCTTCCGTGGGATCTCCACCCTCTCGTTACCTGTGCCGAGTAACAACTAATCTAAATCCAGACCCCATTTCCCGATAGTGTCTTTCTCTCCCGAGTCCCAAGATTTAAGTCCACAATATAGGAGATTGTAGCAGGAAGCATGGGTTGGATGGACGAGCCCCTTCCTTCCTGCCTCCACCCTCAGTTCCCAGAATATTTGTGTGCCAAGATCCAAACTCCTAAGTAGCATATCCTTTCCTTCTCTGGTCCCCATGATAAGGTGTTTGTGTCTTGGTACAAAGTTTCTGAGTCTCCAGAACATGTGTGGTGTTTATATACTGCATGGTATTTACAAATATTGAGTTCAATAAATTAGGGATTTTTTTATCCTTGTTTTGCCCCCAGGCTGATTAAATGTTGATTTACATTCTTTACAGTACTGAAATCTCCCCTAATTTCGTCACTTAAAATAGTGCGAAAGTTTCACTGGCCCCAAATAGTGAGCACCACAGCCTAGTTTTGTTACAACTGGGATTTCTCCCATTTCTCCTCCAGTTTGCCACTAGACCTCTCACCCCCATAGGAGAGTACCTGGCATTGATACCCAACTTAACTCCCACTGAACCAATTTCCACAACTTCTGAGCACTGGGGGTCCATTTCCAGGCCTTTATGAGGGACATATCATCCCAAAGGTCAGAATGTAGGACACTTAGCAAAGAGTCTGCTCGTAAGACCTAAAAATAGTCAGATTTAAACTGTAGTGGTTGTGAGAAGTTCCTAACCCTGGCTTCAGCCAAGGAGGAAGGGCATTTACTTCAACAAATGTGACTGTCACTAGAGAAACTGACCCCACTTCTAGTTCTGTTAATTGCTGAAGGCCCATGTATACGATTGCATTTCTCCTGCCATGTTTTTTGATCCATTTGTGGAGATGTGTGTCTTAAAACAGATTGAGTGAGGCTAAGTTTTATAGAACTATCTCTTTAACAGTCCCAAGGACCTATCAGGTATGTAACAAAAATTAGTTTGAAATTGTATTTGGAAAAAAAAAAGAAATTGCATTTGAATTAATATGTTAAACTCTAAGAGGAGGTACAGTCACACAAACAAGTTGTGTTCCAAAAGTTTATCAGTCAGTGTCCTAAGCAGTCTTCAAATTCCCAGCTCAACACGTAAAACCTATACGACCTTTAATAATGAGGCTCCACTGTGGATCCCAGGGACCCTAACTATTTATAACATTGTTTCTCTGGGAAAATTCGTTCTTCCGTCCACAGAAGAAGGGAACCTGGTAGTATCATGATTATGGCACCTGCTAGGGGTCACCAGTTGTCCTGAAGCCTGGTGTAGTGGATAGAGGGCTGGACCTGAAGTCACTAAAGCCTGGGTACAGATTTCACCTTTGACCCCCCTCATAGGGTTTCTGTAAGGCTAAAAGGAGATAATGTACAAAGCGCTTTGCACACTAAAAGGGCTTACATACATGTATGTTAATGTAATGATCTCAGGGGCAGTGGGTGGCGTGCTGGACCTGGCTTCAGGAAGAATTGAATTCCAATCAAACCTCAGATATTTATTAGCTAGGTAACCCTGGGCAACTCACTGAATCTAAGCACCTCAGTTTCCCTAGCTGTAAAATAGGGATAATAATAGTACCCACCTCTCAGGGTTGCTGTGAGGACCAAAGGAGATTTTTTTTTTTAAGTATTTAGCAAGTGCCTAGTACATAGGAGGTGCTTAATAAATGCATCCTCCCTCCTTTCCTTCCTTCCTTGCTTCCTCCTTTCCTGTCTTTTTCTTTTTTCCCTCCATTCCTTTCTTTCCTCCTTCTATCCTTTCCTGTCTTCCCTTCCTTTTTTCTTTCCTTCTTTCCTTCCTTTTCTTTCTTCCTTCCTTTCTTTTTTCTTTCCTTCCTTCCTTCTTTCCTTCCTTCTGAGGCTCTTGCAGGAGTCAAACTTAGGCCCAGTAATGCAGGCTCTACACATAAGACTTTTTAAATACATCCCTTTCTATAGGTTTTTGTGACACTGCCCTTTCTTCCTCAGGCTCCTTTGCTGGCTCCTTACCCACATTATTATTTCTCATCCACCCCCTACAACTGTGAGTGTTCCCTAAGGTTCTGTCCTGGGCCCCTCTCCTTTCCTCTCCCTTCTTTCCGATTTCATTTTTTCTATCAAAGGCACCACCATAATCCCAGTCTCTCGGGTTTGTAACCATGACATTGTCCTTGACTCTTTGCCCTCCCTCATCCTACATATTCAGTCAATTGCAAACCCCATAGTTTCTCCCTTCACACATTCTTACATTTGACATCTCCTCTCCATGCACATGGCTACTGCTGTCCAGAAGCCCGATCATTGCCTCAGCCTCCTAAGTGGCCCCTCCATTCTACGCTCTCTTTTCAAAGTAATTTTTCCAAAGCAGAGATCTAATCATGTGACTTTCCTGCTTGGTCAACTCCAGTTGCTTCCTATTACCTCAGAAATAAAATGTAAATTCCTCTATTTCATTTTTAAAACTTCACAACCTGGCTCAACTTCCCTTTCCAGTCTCATTGGACATTATCTTCCTCCAGTCCTCTGAGATCTAGCCCAACGGGCCTTCTTTCTGTCCGGCCCACATAGTACAGCCAGGTGGTGAAATCAGTGGTACATTGGACCTGAAGTCAAGAAGACTGAGTTCACACCACGCCTCACACACTTACTTATCTGTGACCCAGGGCAAGTCATTTAACCTCTGTCTGCCTCAGTTTCCTCATCTGTAAAATGTGGGTAATTACTTGGCTGGAATTGTAAAACACTTAGCACATAGTGAGTGCCGTGTGAATTTTAGCTATTATTCCGTGACTTCTTTCCTCTGTCTCATAACATCCCTCTCTTCCTTTAAGATGCAGTTGAAGCATCATCTTCTTCATGGAACTCTTCCTGGTGCCCTTCAGCACTAGGGTCCTCCTACCCAACTCCCCAGTATTTAACAATGTTGTATATATTTATATTTATTAACTTTATGTTACACTGAATATATTTTATGTATGTTTGTAATCTCCCCCATTAAGGTCCTTGCAGGAGGGGATTGTTTCATTCTTTATACTTGTATCCTCAGCTCTAGCACATACATGGCAATACTGGTATTAGGTGCTTAATAAATACCTGGTAATTGTTTGACTTTTGGAAGCTAGAGAGTGCCTGAACTTAGACTCTTAGAATTAGATCTCAGATGAACCTTAAAATTCTAACCTCATTTTAGAAAGGAGGAGGCTTGGTTTTGGGATATGGATCTGATTTTTAAATTTTCTCTACAGTGTAGTCTGTATATTTTTGATTAGCTATCATCTGAACACCTGTGTCCAGCTTGTTCACTATACTAATGAGACCAAAGTTTCAAGGTTCCTCGAAAATTAGCTCTGTTCTCTCCTAGGGTTATAGAGAGTACTTCAGCTTTAAACCAATCACCCTCCAAATGACTTGAGGTTTTAAACATCTTCCAAGAGATAGCTAGCAATTTTCTCTAATTGTGCCTTATTGATAATTATGGAAACCAGGTAAAAGAAATCCATCTGTGCAAATCTGTCACAGATATTGGAAATTCTGTTGGAAAAAGAATTCCAATCTGCATGTCCTACTCATTGAGGGTCTGGTGTATCATCTTGGTGTGCAAACGAGAGCGCATTCATTCATTATCTAAGGATAAAACATCTTAGGAGCTGGTGCTGCCTGGTACAGAAATAGGTCTCAAATGGCAGTGGTACTTGCTGTTAACTTGAGAGATTGCTTGTTCTGGTCTGCTGAATTTAAAACTAGGAAATAAAATCTTGAGTTAAAGTCCTCCTGTACCACAGTATGGCATGTTCTGAGGCATAATTAGAGAAAACAATATATTAAGAGCCTTGGACTACAAAAGGATAACTTTCTGCCTTCCTAAAACTATACAAACTCAAATGATCAAAAGAACAGGTTTTTCCTTTTGTTACAGTTATTGATCATGGCATAGCACAGATGAGAAATCTCTTGCTAACGTCTCCAATGCTTTTTGCCTTATTTTCTCTTTGACGTCACTTCTTTCTCTCATGACTGCCAGTTCACACCTACCACTTCGTCATGTGACTCAGAACCTGTGCTTTGTAAGTCTTTCAGAGAACCAAGGCATTGATAGTGCTGAGAACATTTGACTCATGATCTGTCATTTGGCAAAATCTGTATTTTTTTAAAATCATTTTTAAAAGCCATGGATTGAAAAACTCTTTTCAATCCAAATTTCTTCCTGTGTAAAATCTCCCAGGTTATCCATCCAGAATTTGGCTGTCCCAATTGAGGTCAGCCCACTCTTGAATGGTTCTGAAACAATATAAGACATTACCTCCTCCTTTTGAGGTTGGATTTGTACTTTCCCTTTGTCAAAGGCTAAAGTATGGAAATGTCTTTGGGACAGAAATTCAGATATTCTAGTGGACTTACGTTTAAACCACTCTGGGTGTGTATGTGCATGTGTGTGTGTGTGTGTGTGTTCTTCTTGGGTGTTCTTCTTTTGGACTCTACATTGACACATTTTCCCTTACATTTCTTTCTTTTTTTGTTTTTAAGGTTATGACTTCTGTCAGGTCCTACAGTGGTTTGCTGAGCGGGTTGACAGAATCATTCTGCTCTTTGATGCTCACAAACTTGATATCTCTGATGAATTCTCAGAAGCCATCAAAGCCTTCCGGGGCCAAGATGATAAGATCCGTGTTGTTTTGAACAAAGCTGACCAAGTGGACACTCAGCAGCTTATGAGAGTCTATGGTGCACTCATGTGGTCTCTGGGGAAGGTGATCAACACGCCAGAAGTTCTTCGAGTCTATATAGGCTCCTTCTGGGCTCAGCCCCTTCAGAATACTGACAACCGAAGACTCTTTGAGGTGGAAGCCCAGGATCTCTTCAGAGATATCCAAAGTCTTCCTCAGAAGGCAGCTGTCCGCAAACTCAATGACCTCATCAAAAGAGCAAGGCTGGCCAAGGTAACCCAATAGATAGCCTTTGAAATTAGTCCTTTCTCCTCTGAATTGTTTCCTTTTTCTCTCTTCTCCAAAATGGGAGAGCTGTCTTCCACAGGGAAGATGAGAAATCAGGACATGAAGGTTTTCAACAAAATCCTAATGACCATTTGAGATCAGGAATGTCCTGTAGTTGTACTAAAGTACGTCCTTTGGGGTAATTACTGTGCCTATGCAGACAAGGAAAGAATGCTAGAATGTCCACCATTTAATCATTATTGAAGAATACTAGCCCGTAGAGTAAAGATTTAGGGGGAGACAGTCAGACTATGACTCTTGTTGGAAATTATATCTTATAGGCTCAGGACTATTTCAGGCATTCTGGACACTGAGACCACCTAAGAAAAAGAAATTCATTGAAGATATTCTGTAAAGGAAAAGGAAAATGACCCTTCCAAAAAAAAAAAATGGAATAAGTACTTTGGGCAGAATTTTAGAGTTAGAAGTTGTCCTCAAAGGCATAGCCTCACCCTTTCATTTGACAGATACATCTCAGACAGGGTGCATGATTTGCCCTAGTCAAGCATTTTTCTGTCTAGGTCATAAAAATTTTAAACGGAAAGAGATCTTAGAAACCATCTAATCATTTCATAGACAAGGAAATTGAAAGGTTAAGGACCATGCCTACACAGCTTACTTCAATAGTGTTGTCGCTTCTTTGGACTTTTGATCCACTGTGCTTTTCATTGTTCCTGTCATTTTGGATACCAGGTGATAGGAACAGTGGAGCTAACTTTTACATCCTCTAAAGCCAGGTCATCACTGTTTTTGTTAGGAAGAGAGCACTATTGCCTATCACTCATTGTGTTCTGGAGACAGCGAGTCACTCCTCCTTTGGCCCCTTCATAGCAGGATCTCCTGCTGACCTCAGATGCCCAGCTAGTCACCATTTGGTATCTGGATATCACTTTCCTTTGGATAACATATCCCTTCCCCTCAGTCCCCAAGGAATGCCACCATTTGGTATCTGGACATCCATTGCCTTTGGATACCGTATCCCTTCCCCAAGGGATACCATATCAGCCCCCAAGGAATACCACCACCTTTTACAAACTCCAAGATTTCTCTTTCTAATCTAGGCTGATTTTGTATTATTGTCATCAAGCTTTCATAAGCACACCTTCCTTTTACCAATAAAGATAACTCTCTTGGTTCCTCTGCCCCCATCTAATCATTTGTCAACTTTTGCCTAAAAGACATACATTCCACCCATAGCTTTCAGCTAATGTACAGCTATTAAATAATTGGGTGAGTCCCCTCCTTGTTACCTTTTCTTCTTTAACAAATTTTTCTCATTCCAGAGCAAGCTGCTTTCTTTCCAAATCTACGAATGCTCTAGGAGAAAATCTGTCCTCCCTTGTAGTATATTCTGTCCGTTATCTGTGTCTTCCCTTACATAACTGATGCAGCTAGGTGGAAGCTTGCCAACCTGTAGGCACTGTGACAAGCCTACTTTTACAAATGAGTCTGTTGGAGTGGGTAAACCATGTCACATCCTTTGAAGGTTTCAAAAACTTTCAAACTTATTATTTAACATTCATGATGGGAGCCGGCTTAGAACAGTGAAGGGAACAGGATCTAGTCCTGGTTCTGTCACTCATTAGCTATGTAATCTACTAGCAATGATAGTAACAGTTAATAGTGGTGATAACATGTAAGCGTTTATATAACCCTTTAAGGCTTGCAAAGCCTTGTAAAATATTCTCTCGTTTATCTTCACAACAATCTGGGAGGTAAAGTAGTTGTTATCTCCATTTTACAGTTGAGGAAATGTAATGCTAAGGTCATCTAAGGTCACACAGCTAGTAGATATCTAAGGCCAGAGTTCAAATCCATTCTTCCTGACTCCAGGTCCAGCCGTGGACCTGTAAAGTCACTTTTCCTCTCTGTTTGCTGAACCTGTGTCTTTGTGAAATGCGTATTACAGTAACTACCTATCCAGTAGAAAGCTTTGAAGTATAGTAAGCATTAGGGTCTGGTGGCCCTAGGAGGATAGGATTTAGAGCTGATGGTGGGGGTATTTTACCTTGTAACTTTGTTTGTCTTGGTTTTGTTTTTAATGTAATGTAATTTTTAATTTTTGGTTAGTAAAACAAGCCTTTTCATAACATAGTACAATAAAAAAAGATTCTACAGATGCAGATCTACTATGCACAACTTTCAAATATACAACAAAATTATCATGCAAATTTTTTTCCTCTTTCCTTCCCCTACCCTCTGCCCTAGCAATGGCTGCCATTAGACACAAATAGGTGTATATATATGTAAAATCATTCTACACATACTTCTGTTTTTTCAGTTTTTCTCTCTGGGTGCAGATAATAGTGCCTTTCTTCATATGTCCTTCATAGTTAATTTGTAATAGAAAAAATAACTTATTTGCTGAAAGTTTTTCTTAAAACAATATTGCTGTTACTATATATGGTATTTTCTTGAGTCTACCCATTTACGCTTCCTTATTTTGTGCAAGTCTCTCTGTTTTTCTAAGTTCATCAAGCCTATCATTAAATAGCACGGTAATGTTCCATCATGATTGTGTAACACAACTTGTGCGGTCATTCCCCAAACGATGAACATCTCTACCATTTCTAGCTCTTCGCCACTACAAACAGAGCTGCTAGTAGCAGTTTAGAACATAGAGGTTCTTCTTCTCTAACCATCTTTGGAAATAGACCAGGTAGTGGTGTTGCTGGGTTAAAAGGTATAGATAGTTTAATATTGCTTTGGATATAATTCCAGAATGCTCTATAAAATGGTTGGATCATTTCACAGTTCCACCAACAATGAATTTAGTGTTCTGATTTTTCCACATCTTCTCCAACATTTGTCCCTTTCCCCTTCTATACCTTTAGCCAATTCCATAGGTGTAAAATGATATCCCAAGTTTGTTTTAATCTGAATTTCTCTAATCAGTAATGACTTAGAGCATTTTTATGTGACCATAAATTGTTTCTTCATTGGAAAACTACCTAGTCATATCTTTTGACCATTTTTTGATTGGGGAATGACTTGAATTCTTACAGATTTGACAAGAGTCTTTATACATTTTAGATATGAGACCTTTATCTGATAAACTGTCTATAAAAATTTTCCCCCAATTTTCTGCTTTTCTTCTAATCTTGGCTATATTTCTTTCATTTGTACAAACTAACTGCCCAAAGTTGTATAGGTAATAAGGGGCAGAAACAAGATTTGAACTCAGGCACCCTTCACTCCAAATCCAGCCCTCTTTCATTTGTACCATACTGTTCCTCAAGGTCTAAATGACAATGTTTTTCATACTTTTCCTGAGATATTAAGCACTGTGTTTGAACTGGTGCAGAGAGCTTGGAGGGAGCGTCTAGCTAAGAGGCCAGTCTCTGCCACATACTTGTGTGTTGTAGCACCATAAATGCAAAAGATCCTTGTGATGCTAGAGGGAGGAGCAGCCTTCCTGAAAAAGACCCACACATTTATAGGAGGAAAGTTTCCACTTCTTTTCCTGAAGGACAGAGTCTAGTATGTTCTGTTATGTGACATAAAAACATGTGCACCACAAATAAAGAGTGAATATTAGTACCAGAATGACCTGGGAGGTGATGGGATAGTTGGAGGGGAAGAAGAGGAGGGCACAGTGGTGAGGGTCATGAAAAGGTTCTTTTCTTTTTAGAGAAGTATAGAAGAAGCAAGGGTCTGAACTGAATTATGCAACCTTTTGAACACGACCAGTGACAGAAGACCATAGGTTAGAACTAGAAAGGGCCTTCAGCATTGTCTAGTCCAACCCTCTCATTTTACAAATGAGGAAACTGAGGCTGGAGAGGTTGGAGGAATTTGCCCAAGTTCATACAAGTATTAAGTGTCAGTGCTGGGATTTAAATTCATGTCCTTGGATTCCAAATCCAGTGTGCATTCCACCACACTGGCCCCCTTTGCACATGAGTTACCCGTAATATGATATTGCAGCTGGGAAAGCTTTCCTGTGCTTAAATGTATAAACCACCTGAATTATCCTTCTTAGAATTTTTTTATGTTTTATAGGAACTTAGCTCTGGTTTTTTTCCCTTTGGTAGGTAAGTCTTTATATCCCTCCTGACTCAATCCCTCTGTTCCACACGTACACTGTGGAATATTAAGAAACCTTTCCTAAATATTTACATGTATAAAGTCTGTGAGATAACAGCTTCCTTGCTTTCTACATTAATCATGCATTTCATGTGTTCCGTAAAATCCTTTATTCCTTCAGAATACAAACTGTTTCAGTAAAGTATATTTAAAGAAGGGCAGGCTGAGGGGAGGCACAGTGGATAATTTCCAGAGACTGAGAGTTCCAGGGTCTGAATTGAAATAGAGTACACAGCTGTTCGTCGTGGCGATGGGTCAGTAACGGAAGCAAATGGCCTTATAATCAGCCTAGGTTCATTACACATCCAGAAATAAATTGGAGTCACACTCATTCACATTTCTCTGTGTTTTACAAAGCACATTCCTCACAGAAATTTCATGAAGTTATAAAGAGCTACTAGGATTGTTACTAGCTTGTCCTGTGATGCCAGCTAGTTAAATGTCCCAGCAGGATTCAAATCCAAGATCCGTGCTCTCTATCCTATGCCAAGTATTTGGTTTGTCTTATCTTGACATTCACAGTTACCAGTTTACTCTTTTGGACACATAGTTTAAAGTTGTTCTGAGAAAGGATGAAACAAGTGTTTGACAATTGTGTTTTTGCGCATCCTGGTATTAAATTAAA
Source organism: Bettongia penicillata ogilbyi (assembly GCA_023548195.1). NCBI lineage: Eukaryota > Metazoa > Chordata > Mammalia > Diprotodontia > Potoroidae > Bettongia > Bettongia penicillata. Next base: position 3,658,444 of record JAJHZJ010000447.1, on the reverse strand, counting down.
ACCATGGAAATTTGGGAATAGCCTTATGATATGAATGAATGTGATTTTACCAAAATATGTATGATACTTGCTGAATTGCTTGTGCTTTCTTGACCTCTTTCCTTAAAACTCTGTTTCAAAATAAAGGAAAACCTCTTAGGTAATGTCTCTTTGGGGGAACCTTAAGGAAATCACAGAGTTGTAGATTTTTATAACTGAAAGGGATCATCTAGTGACCAATCCTCTCATTTTACAGATGGGGAAACTGAGGCCCAGAATTTGTCCAAGACCCCACAGATAATAAGTAGCAGAGTCAGAATTTGAACTCAACTTCCCTGACTCAAAATCTAGATTCCTAACTAGACCTTTTTTTTAAATATATATTTATTTTTCAGTTCTCAACATTCACTTTCATAAGAATTTGAATTCAAAATTTTCTCCCCATCTCTGTCTGTCCTTCTATTACCGCCTCCTTCTTCCATCCCCCTCCCCTCTATTTTCCTGTAGGGCAAAATGGATTTCTATACCCCACTGCCTGGATATCTTACTTCCCCCAAGTAGATCTTTCTCTGACTTGAGGAAGCCACTTGCTTCTTTCCACAACTCATGCACAAATGAGACAGGTCCCTTAAAGGTGACAATTTTTTCCATAGGTATTCATGATTACTGGTTTTATTCTTTCAAAGGCGTTTAGAGTTGTTCTGAGAAAGGATAATATAAGTGTTTTAAGAAACGAGAGTGTGTGTGTTTAGTGAATGCTTAGTAAATTTCTCTTAAATTCTCTTAATCAAAATCAGACTAAATACAGGAACTTACTAATTAGTTATGAATAATGTTTTGGCAGGGAAATTTGAGCCGTGTGTTCATTGTGTGACCCCTGTACCTTTTTTTTTTTTTTTAACACTTCAATAGAATAGGAAAAGTTCCAACTCAATTGTTTATGGATTATACACAGCAAGAATGAGTCAACATGTGAGGAAGGAAAAACTGAAAAGAAATAAGAAAAAGATGGGTTGGTTATTTTAGGAGTTTTGTGGAATTAGGTTTAGTCTTCAGGGCCTTTCCGTTTTAATAATACCTGGGAGTATACATCTGGCATTAAGCCAGACTCATTCAGTTGTGGTCGTCACTTCCTGGTTTTAATTTAGCCATTTTGGTGAACCACATGAACCTTTCACACACAGGTTTGTGCTTCTCTTGCAGCTATAATGTCTACTTTTTCATGAGATTCTAAGAAATGTGGACAAATAATATAAATGTGAGCGTGTTATGTATACCTGTACATGTACATACATTAAGGCCCATGTGGATGGAAACTAACATATTTGCTGCAGTGGCAGCTTTCCTATGGCCAGGTGGATCCTACTCAAACTTGGCAGGAAACCTCACTCGGGATCTTCCCTGTATGAATGTTTAATTAGTGTCTTTAAATAAGCAGGAAGTTAGTAAAACCATCTGCAGTCATCTGCAGCTTGACAACACTGCACATATGAGAACGAGACCAGGAAGGGGTCGCTGACACAGGACTGAGCGTTCATTTGTGTTGATTTCCTGTATCTTGCTTTGGCTTCTCTGTGTCCCAAGGAATGTCCTGTGTCTGTTCCCTCGAGCTGAGTTTTGTCAGTGTGATGCCCACAAAAGGCAAGCAGCTCAGGAATCCAGGCGCTTGGAGGGAAGTTGGCCAATGCCAAGATAAATGCCCTCACACAAAAGGTACAGCTGATGACTACCTGCCTGAACCTTCCTCATGAAGTCATTCCCTTTTCCCAAAGGATGTGCCTGCTTCGAAGGTCATACCGTCCCACGCAATAGTGACCAATCAAGAGATATTTCAAGGTCGACCCTTGAATAAGTGTCAGGAGACCAAAGGATGCCAAGTTTTTTTTCCACTGGACCCCTCCTTGCTTTTGGGCTTAATCTTCCCCTTTTCCCATTATTGACCACACACTGAATTCATGCTTTTCTAATTACTAGGCATGTATTCATCTCTATAAGAAAGTGTTTTTGAAGTCAGTCGTATTGATTAGTGACATGCCCATTTTCGGTCCTGCTCTTGATCATCCAGTTTGAGTATCCAGGCCTGTAATCTAAAAGAATTTAAATTCCCTGAAGGCGAGTATTCTTTTTTTCCTTTCCTTTCCTTTTCTTTTTTTTTGTCTTTGTGTCCCTACTGCCTACCATAGTTCCTAGGACATTTGTTCAGTCATTTTAATCATGTCTGACTCTTCATGATCCCATTTGGGGTTTTCTTGGCAAAGATACTTGAGTGGTTTGCCACTTTCTTCTCCAGCTCATTTTACAGATGAGGAAACTGAGGCAAAGAGGATTAAGTAACTTGGCCAGGGTCACACAGCTAGTAAGAAGCCAGATTTGAACTCAGGAAAATGAATCTTCCTGATTCCAGACCTGGTCCTCTGTCCACCGTGCTTCCTAGGACACATTGGGCCCTTATTAAATGGTATTGATTGTTTGACTACCCCTTTTTGCTGTTTGCTATTTGGTTGCGATGGTGTCTAATATAATACTGAACCAGGAGATATAAAGGAACATAGGGAGGTATTGAAATTTGTAGTAGATTTGTTGAAAAAGACATTTAATAATTGATATTTATAGAGTTAAGTAACTATGTGGAGAAATAGATAAAGCACTGGGCCTAGAGTCAGGAAGACCAGAGTTCAAATCCAGCCTCAGACACTTAATTAGCTGGGTGACCCTGGGCACTTAACCCTGTTTGCCCCAGTTTCATCATTTATAAAATGAGCTGGAGAAAGAAATGGCAATCTACTCCAGTAGCTTTGCCAAGAAAATACCTGATGGGGTCCTGAAAAGTCAGACACAACTGAAAACCAACTGGACAACAATTTCTAGAGCACTTTGAAGTTTGCAAAGCACTTAACATTATCCCATTTAATTGTTACAACAATTCTGTGAAGTAGGTGCTTATCTGTAGATAAGGAAACTGAGGCTTGTAGATTTTTAGGTGACATGCTTAGGGTCACACAGTTAATAACTGCATGCAGTAGGATTCTAACTCAGGTTTTCCCGATTCAAAGTCAGCATGGTATCCACTATGCCCTGCAGTCGCTCTGAGGGATGCTGAAACTTAGTAGCTGACATGAAGTTTTGGAATCATCTGGTGACAGGAATTCGGCTGTAATCGTACTTTACCTGCTATCTCCTTTGGTCCTTACAAGTCTGTGAGTTAGGCAGCTGTCCAGATGATGACCACTGATAACTGGAGTACTCAAGTGTATGCAGTGCCTCTCTAATAAGGAGATCACAATAACTGATAAATACATTCTCATTTGTTCTTTATTACTATCTCTTTGCATTGGCATTTCTTTTACAAAGTGGGAAATGAAGTGTAGGAAAGAGTTAAATACTAAAAGACCCACTGAGTCACTGATGGTCAGAACTAGAGCAGGAACTCGGTCATTCCCAGGCTGTTGTCCCATTGGCCATAATTTATTTGGGGTTCCAGATTTTCACTAAGCTTCACTGGAAATTTGGAATCTTACCTACAGAATAAATTGTTCCTTTAAGATGTAACCAGTTTAAATGTCACTTCAGGCTCCACCACTGTCTATATTACATTAAACAAATTGACTTCTACAATGCCTGGAGTATAGAAAGTGTTTAATAAACGCTTATTTTTCCTGTCCTCTTTCTGGGTTTCAGTTTCCTCATATGTAAAAGGAAGCCATTAGACTAGAGGATCTCCAAGATCTTTCCAGTTCTAAGTGTCTGATTCTATCATTACTATTTACCTTTTCACTTATGAGGACACTTACTGGTGGGGACCCCATCTGACCCACCCTGGGATTATCAAGAAGAGAAATACGGGACATTAGGAGTCACCCACAAGTTTACAATCCATAGACCAATGAAACTCAGAAAAGTAGGAAGTAATGGCAGAACCCAAAAGTGTACTTGCCTATTCTACCAGATCAAGGCATATGGCACATGTTCTTCTATTTTTTATTTTTAGGCAGTCAGGGTTAAGTGACTTGTTCAAGATAACACAGCTAGTAAGTGTCTGAGTGCAGATTTGAACCCAGGTCTTCCAGACTCCAGGATTAGTGCTCTATTTACTGCGCCATGTAGCTGCCCTATACTTTCTTCTTCCCTCTCTTCTACCACCTCCGTCAAATCATGTACACTGACCACAGCAAAGAAAATTTCTAGCTACACCACTAGCCCTTTATTTATGCCTACAGAGCATTGAAAACCCATCCCTCTAAATAGAGATTCCTAAACCAAACTTTGGGATATCTAAGGTTATCTTCAGAGCTCAAGGAGTGCTAAAATCCCCACCCTGGCCCCCCCAATCAAAAAAATTAGAACAAATTCACATTATTTTGTTTTCATTTTCTTTTTAACAATGGACAGCATTTTTAGGAAAGAGGAAGTATCACAAAATCAAACAGTCACTTGTGAAAACAAGTATAAAAATGTTCAGAATGACTACTTAAAAGCCTCTGGATGAGCATCACTTCTTTTGTTATAGATACAACTCTGTATTTGACTCATCTGATAAATCAGTCAGTTAGCATTTACTAAGCATCTGCCTTGTGCCGTTGGATCATAGATTTAGCATTGGATTACAGAGGGAGAGGGACTTTATAAGTCATCCAATTTAACCTCATTTTACAGATGACAAGACTGATGCCCAAAAAAGTTAAGCAACTTGACCAAGGTTACAGAAATATCAGGTGTCAGGATTGGCACTTTCAGCTCCTATTTCAGAGTCATATGGACTCGGTGAGGTTCACAAGATTTAGCCGGTGGTGAAATTTGATGCATTTTTCCTGCATTGTAATTTAGCATTAAGATCCCCCCACCCCTTAAATCTCACTATATTGTGCAACTTTCAAGGCGGTAGACTCTTGGTTTTTTAATTATTTAAATAATAATATTTAATGATTCATTTTTAGCATCTTTTATGTCTTTCAACTTGGTTTTTTAAAAATAATTCAGATACTATCAAAAGTGTACTCTTAGGGTAGAAGAACAGGAAGGCTCAACAGCAGTTGTCAGTGCTAGCAAGTTTTATTTTTTTCTAAATTTGGTTTTCCATTGTTAGTGCTTTTTGTGTTGAGGCTCATCAGATGGCTAAAATAGCATCCACGAGGCTTGCGATGAGAGGGAATGGGATGAAGCCAGCATTCAATCCCTCAGAAATTCACTGTATGAAACAAACAAAAACACCCGTGGTGCCTCTCCTTGGTTATGCTTTGTTTCTCTGCCTTTGTACAGCTAGAATCCCTGCCCTTGAAAAGCACAGTTTTTACATTTGTTGGTTTTATTTAGCTCTCAATGTCTCAAGGAAGTGTGTATGTCCTACACGCTGGCCATGACCAGTGATGAGCCCAGGCAATTTGTCTGTTTACTTCTTTCGTTAATTTTCATTGCGTATAGCCTGAGTCCGTCTACTCTTAACAGTGCTGCCTATAAGTCACCGTCATTGTCTTTCCTTAAAATTGCTACCCTGATTTTCATCTTCTGTGCCTGTAGTTACTTTCTTGACTTGTATAGTATATTACTTCTTATAGGGTTTCAAGGTGCTTGACCTGAGCTTTTCTGAATATGCCCCCAAAATGGCAGTTTATAGAAAAGCAGAAGTATCAGGGGAGGGGGAAGGGTGTTACCTCTTCTGTGATGTCGACCCAGACACAGGCATCTAATGATAGTGCAAAAAGACTATGTTACTACTTTGTCAAATTGTATAAAATACATCTAGGGAGATGATTACAAATGAGATCTCTTTGTACAGGTTAGCCATCCTAATAGGACTTTAATAGTTGGTAAACCATTGTTTCAGCCTCTAGAATAGGTAAGTTTTTTGTTGCTTAGTGACCATAAGAATGATCTTTTCTGTCCAGGCTCACATCCATCCCTTAATTCATGTTCAAAACTGTGTTCTCATTCCTCAGTTCAGTCACTTCCCTGTATTCTGTTCACAGGATTTTCCCAGAACCCTCCTCTGTGCATCTCATATATTCCCTTTTGTCCTATGTCTTGGGTGGCATAGAGCTCTGCTACTTTAGATTTCTTTGTCTCCAGAGCAAACATTAGGGTGAATGTTAGTATAACCAAAAATCTTCTCCAATACCCCCAACAAATTTAGATTGCTAATTAAATACAGTTTGGGCTTTTTGCCCAGTGTTCAATCAAGGCCATCCGTGATCTAGCTACAACCTAAATTTCCAGCCTTTCACTCATCCGTAGAGGGCAGACAGACTGTAATACTTGCTTGTTTGCATGCTTTCCTCCATGTGTCTTTCTTCTTCTTCTTCCTTCCATCTTGAATGCCCTCCCCCAGCAGAAGTCGAGGATGATGCCGAGCTTACAAACCTCCAAAATTACCTTTTATTTATAGGTGTGTGTGTGTTGTATTTATCCAGAAGAATATAAATTTCTTGGATATGGAAAAAGCATCATTCTTATCTTTGTACACTCACTGCCTGGTAGTAGGTACCAGGTAGGTAGTAGGACGAATGCCTGGTACACAGTAAGCCTTAATGCTTGCTTTTTAAATTTATTTATTTTTAGTTTTCAGCATTCACTTGCATAAACTTTTGAGTTTCAAGTTTTCTCCACCTGCCTCCCCGCCGCCCTTGCCAGGACAGCATGCAGTCTGATATAGGCTCTACATAGACATTCACATTAAACGTATTTTCACCCTAGTCACGTTGTAAAGAAGAATCAGAACCAATGGGAGGAATCATGAGAAAGAAGAAACAAAACAAAACAAAAAAAAAGAGCACATAATGTGCTTTGATCTGCATTCAGCCTCCATCGCTCTTTCTCTGGACATGGCAGCGTTTTCCATCATGAGTCTTTTGGAGTTGTCTTAGACTTTTGCATTGCCAAGAAGAGCTGGATCTGTCACAGTCATTAATGCTTGTTGATTGCGTGAAGGGAACAGTGGTATTGGAGTGGTGTAGAGCCAATAAGAGAAGAGGGAAAGCTTTGAGGGAGGAAATTTGGAACTGAAAATAAAAATTAAAAAATCCTACACTTTCTCAAGCTAAACTTTGTCAGGAAGAACATTTTGTGAAATGTTAGGGAAATTTTATATTCTTTGAATTGCATCTCTGCTGTCCATCTGTGTCTGTAAAATATTTTGTTTCTCAAAGGTATCTATCACTGAGATTGGATAACATTTACAGTGGGCCCACTAAACATGGTTGTATAACTTAGAATAGAGAAAGAGGATATCCAGTAGTAAACCCCTTTGGACAGGTTGCAGGATGGATCAACCTGCCTCATACTAAATTTTCTATTCGAATGGATAGTGCAGTGGTGTACTTCCTCATGAATGAATGAAAAAAGCATTTTAAATACTATGTGCAAAACACTGTGCTAAATACAAGGGACCCAGACAGAAAAACAAGCTGCCCTCCTCTCTCTGAACTCACATTCCAAGTGGGGAGGCAGCCCATACAGGAGGTAAAACTACAGCAAGCCAGATGTGAAGGGCCCATGGCCCTTAGGCTGCAGGGGCAGAATTGACGACAATACATCTTCTTAATGTTTCTGCTAATAAAACCACATCATCTTCTGATGTGGAGCCATTTGAACAGTGCCAAGGAATTTATGGCACCAACTTTCTATTTTGAGTCTTTTGATAGCTATGGCTTCTGAGGAGATAGACGAAAGTACCTGCTGAGAGAGAACAGGAAAGGGGAGAATGTGAAGGAGCTTCTTTCTCAGCTGGAAGTAATTCAGTATTTGGATTTAGAAAAGGATGAGTCCCCAAAGCACTATGCTAAGTGCTCTACTATTGTATCTCAGCTGACAAGTAATTATAAAAAAATACTACACTTTCAAATAATAGATTATAGAACAGTAAAATATACTGGAGCTTCACTTTCATAATGACATGGAGGGTGATGCAGATCTTTATGTTACTTGGTGAAATGGTGTTCTGTTAAGGTTCCCCCAATCTTAGGATTTGATGGGTCATTGAATCCAACTTTCTTCTTATGAGGAACTCTGCTCTATAGCATTGTAACATCCTCAATAAATGGTAATCCATTTGTCTGCCTGAAAATTGCCCCAAAACATCCAGTGATCGGGGAGTCTTCCTTCTTTGCAATGCAGCCTTTTTTTCTGGTATTTCAGTAAGAAACCCCTTCAGAAAAGTTTTGAGGCAACCTCTACTTTATGCCAAACTTTGCCCTTAAGGTCATTAATATAGTATATTCCCTAAAGTCTTTGCTACTAAGAGAACAGGAAAAGGACCAGGTGGTATGTGGCTTATTCCCCCAGTCACTTCCTCATCTTGAGCTTTTGTTTCTTCCTGGATGAGCCTGAAAGGTAAAGGAGAGCTGGAAAGCCAACACGTGGGGTCCCAGAGCAGAACGGTGGTCTGAGGGACTTTCTTGGGAGACTGTCTCCCCCTCAGCAGTTATATGTAGTTTTTTGGGGTTTTTTTTGGAGGGGGAAAGCAGGGTAGTTGGGTGACTTGCCCAAGGTCACACAGATAACTAGGTGTCAGAGGTCGAATTTGAACTCGGGTCTTCCTGACTATTCACTGTGCACCTAGCTGCCCCTGTTATGTGTAGTTTGATGGTGGAAGGATGTCATTTAAAGCCTGTAGACTGCTTATTGTCTTCTCCAGTAGATTGTGAGCTTGAAGGCTCTTTCCTCGTTCTGTATCCCCAGCGCTTAGCATGGTGCCTGGCATGTAACAGGAACTTAATAAATGTTCTATTGATTGGGTGATTCGAGTCTTTCAGTGAAGAGGCAGGCAGGGCTGCCAAACAGAGCTGCGTCTCTCTTCTCAGCCAAGATCCAGGATCTTCAGAACCTTCTTCCAGGTTGCCTCACTCTTGGCCCCTTAGGATTCTGCTGAAGTTCGTAGCAACCATCATTTCAAATCAAAAGCTAGACCTTTTCCTTTAACAAAGTGAATTATTGTACTTCAGCAGGACTAACTAATCAATAGGTGATTAAGTTTTATAATCTTACTTGAGGGGTAGGCTAGAAGAGGGCAGAGAATTGTCATTGAAAACCGGTTTGCAAGCAGACCTTCCGTAGGGTCGGAGCTTTGTCCAAGATCAGTGGCACGGGTGGTGTTAGTTTAGGATGATTTATAGAAAGCAGAGAAAGGTGAAGTGGAGTGAGTGCTGACTTTGGGGTCAAGGCCTGGATTTAAGTCCTGCTTCTGACACACTGGCTGTGTGACCATGGGCAAGTCACTTAACTTTCCCCAGAAGCCCAGGAAGCGGTCTTCGCTGCTCTCTAGAACTATAAATTACAGGTGAGTTGCCGGTGTGTTTCGATGGTGGGAGTCTCTTACATCAATGAAATCACAGTTCTGCTCTTTCCCTCCCCCCAAGAGAATCATAATTTGTAATCTCTTGCATGGAAAGAGGCAGTGAAAAAGAGTTCTAAGTTCAGTATAACTCAGTTTCCCTCTTTTCATCCAGGTACATGCTTACATCATCAGCTACCTAAAGAAGGAGATGCCGGCAGTCTTTGGAAAGGAAAATAAGAAGAGGGAACTTATCAGTAGATTGCCAGAAATCTATCTCCAGCTCCAGCGAGAGTACCAGATCTCAGCCGGCGATTTCCCTGAGGTCAAGCTGATGCAGGTGAGGCAGAGAGCTAACCTTTGCCTGGTGACCGTCTCTTGGCTGTGCATGAGATCCATATGGCTTACTTAGGGCCAGGAAAAGCGTGCCCTGTGTGTCCTTGTACCAGTTCTTTAAACCAACGTCCCCTCCAGTGCAGAAGCAGCAAAAATAAATGAGCTTTCTGAATTGTTCACACTGTAACTATGTGCCAAGGTATGAGAGAAGACTGGTGGGCGGCCCTCTTGGGCTCTCTCAGAGGATCTTGTCTTCACTTTGAACTGGTGCCTGGCTTGTTAAGGGAAGAGTGGGAGCTCTGTCTCTGCAGCTGTCTTGCATTCTAGTAATTGGCTTCCCAACTTCCAGCTCGATGCTGAATCACAGCAAAAAGAGCCGTGCAGCAATCTGCGTGGCACACACTGCGGGTGACTTCTTGCTTATTAGGCTCTTAGAGGCTTGATGACACATAGCCCAGCACATGACCCTTCTGCCCGCCAGCACTGACCTACTGGGATTGGGTGTTGCGTCCAAGCTCAGTGCAGAAGCCACAACAATAGCCAATGTTTGTGTAACACTTGATTAAGCATGATTAAGCTTGATTTTCATAATCACCTTGCAGGTTAGATGGTATACACAGTATCATCCCAACTTTTTAGGAGAGGAAATTGAGTTAAGTAACTGGCCAAACTGGCTAGGTGATGAATAGAGTGCCAGATCTAGGATCCGGAAGACCTGAGTTCATATCTGGCCTCAGGCAATACTTCTGTGACCCTAGGCAAGTCACTTAACTCCGTTTGCCTCAGTTTCCTCATCTGTGAAATGAGCTAGAGAAGGAAATGGCAAATCATTCCCATATCTTTGCCAAGAAAACCCCAAATGAGGTCATAAAGAGTTGAACATGACTGAAACGACTCAGTGACAGCAAACTTGCTAAATCCACATTCGTGGTGGCTGATAAGTGGCACAGCTGGTGAGACTTAGACCTGGGTCTTCTGATAACAAGGGTCTCTACTCCATTGGACTGTGTTGCCTTATGTGAGCCAATTCCTTCACAATGTACTCCTCCCCCCAGCTCTGCCTCTTAGTTCTACCTAGCTCCCGTCAAAGCTTAGCTCGGTTCAAACGCTATGTAATAATCTCATAGATAACAACAAATTGTTGTCTTTGGGCAAGAGAGTGGCTAATTGGAGGGCTGTCTCACAGAATTAGAGCTGAAGGAACCCCATCTAGCCCAACGCCTCTGGTATTAGAGAGGAGGGGAGTGAGGGCCGGGTAGGGGTTGGCAGGGCTAGGACTCGGAGCCAGATGCTCTGACTTTAGATCTGTCACTCTTTCTGCTGGGAACTTAAAGAAATTTTTCCATAATATGAAAAATCTCATCATCTGAATTGTTGCTGTTTAGCCCTGACTCTTCATGTCCCATTTGGGGTTTTCTTAGCAGAAATACTGGAGTGGTTTGCCATTTCCTTCTCCAATTCGTTTTACAGATGAGGAAGCTGAGGGAAACAAGGATAAGTGACTTGGCCAGGGTCACATAGCTAGTGAGTAGCTGAGGCTAGATTTGAACTCAGGAAAATGAGTCTTCCTGACTTCAGGCCCAGCACTCTGTGTACTATGGTGCCACCTGGATGCCCCAAACCTCAGATACTTCCACCTTTTACCATTGCCAATTTGGTAGGTGTGAGATGAAGCTTCAGAGCTATTTTGGTTTGTATTCCTTGCCTTAGTAATTTGAAACATTTTCATATGTGAGCTTGCTTAACATTTCTTCTTATTAGATCTGTTTGGAACAAAGTTCTGTTTACTAGAACTGGACTGAGCATGAAGAAGCTTGGGGAGGTTCTGGCGCTTACCAGTGCTGAGTCAGGAGCAGGAACAGCGTAATTGCTGAAGATGAGGAGAAGACTGACCCCTCCTAGAAGGGAGGGAGGGGAGAGAGCCGTATCCCTATGTCCCTGTACTAATAGTTCATGAGAATCATATCTTATGTTTATGTAGTATTTTTACAGTATCAGACATAGGATCCTAGATTTAGAACCAAAAGGAAACTTAGAAGTCCTTGAGTCCAAACCCTTCATTTTACATGTGAAGAAACTGAGGCACAAAAAAAGTTAAGTGACTTGCCCAGAGTTACACAACCCCCTGAGCTAAAGGGTTATTTTGGGGGGGGGGGTATTGCTTATTTTGGGTTTTTTAAGCCTTTTTAAGTATACCCATATTTAAAATAGGGTTCTTACTTTTCTCTCAGTTTTCAGACAATCTTAGGAGAAATGATATCTAGGATTTGAACATTTGTTGAGTTCTCACATTTTTATTGATATCTTTTACATCATCTCACTTTCCAAGCATTCTTCCCCTTTTCCTCTACCATCCCTTTATTTATGTAAGCCATCCCTTGTTTGAAAAGAGGTAGAAGTAGTAGTAGTAAAAAGTAATAGCAGTAGTAGTAAAAAGAACCCACAGATCCCACTCCTGAAAGAAGGGAAGGAGATGCTTGTTCTCTGAACCCAGGTTTGGTCATTACAGTTACACAGAACTGAACACTTATTTTGAAGACATTTTCAAAGGATCAGAGGCTCAGTCCTAGAAGGGCCTTTGGAGGTCATCTAGTTCAATCCCCATCATTTTGCAGATGGGGAAAGTGAGGAAAACGTCCAGAGTCCTAAGTGCCAGAGCACAAATTCGAACCCATTCCTCAGACTCCAAATCCGAGGTTCCAGTAGTCTAAGGCTAGCAAAGGGCTTAATTTGTGACCTTATTAGCAAGGTGCAAATCAGACTCTGTTTTTTAAACCTATGCTAGTTTTACTGCATGGATGTGTCAGTCCCACAGGATGCAGGAAAATATATGACTAATACGCTGTGCTGACCTGACGCCTGGGAAGTGGACCTTGAGTCACTTAGCAGAGCTTTGAAAAACAAGGCTATGTAGGCATTCGAACAGCAGGGGGCAGCAGAACTATATCTTTTGATCTAGATGTTAAGGCCCTCAGGTTTGAAAGGCTCTGCCTCCCACCTCACCCGCCTCCCTAAACCCACCACCACATTCCCCCGAAGGCTTGAAAGTATACTTTCCTTCATTTCTTTGCAGAAGTACACTTCTGGAGGACTATGGGTGTGGAGGATTGCACATGCTGTCAGACCCAGAAAATTGCATGTGCTGTCAGACCTCATAATGCATTGGTTTTTGAACAGATGCTTTTTGTTTTTTCATATTCTTTTTTCGTCTTTATTACCAGGGGTGAATGACTGGAGGGGCAGGGATATACTTGGAAATGAAGGGAATTTTTAAAAGAATAATTTAAGAAAAAGAAATGCTGTGCTAACTAGGTATTATGTGGGATTCAGGATGTCAGAAGTGAAAGGAACTTTAGGCACCTAGTCTGGTCTAGCATTCTCATTTTATAGATGGGGAAACTGAGGCTCAGAGAGTTCACAGACTAACATGGGTACCTGTCTTTTTACCCTACTAAGATTGCGGTGAGACATCTTACCCCAGAGAGCATAAATAAATGGCCATGATTATATGAAACTTAGCTTTCTTCTAGATTAGGAAATGACAAATTGCAAAGTTTCAGTTGAGAAAAAAGTTGACTTTTGCTTCTTAGGGAGATCATTGTCCTAAGGTATAGATAGGCCGTCCCATATCATTCCACCTCTCAGTAAATCCATTAACTCCCCATTGCCTCAAGGATCAGTGACAGACTCTTCCGTTTGCCATGTAAAGTCCTTCCCAGCCTGGTTTCACCCAGCCTTTCTGGCCTTATTAGTTACTGATTTCGGCCACGCATTTTACAGTCTGGCCAAAGTGGCCACCTTGCTGTTTCTCACACATGATGCCATGTCTCTTAACGCCATGTCTTTGAGTAGCCCCTCCTGTCATGAATCCCTTATCACCTGTGCCTCTTAGAGTCCCTAGTTTTTTTCCAAGTTTAATTCAGGTATCATTTTCTATGTGAGAACCCTCTCAATCCTTGTATCTAATAATGCCTCCCCCTACAAATGGCCACATATTGCTTTTGAATATATGTGTGTGTGCATGTGTGCGTGTGATTTTCCCACAATAGACTCTAAGCTACTTGAGGGCAAGGGACTGTTTCATTTTTTTGGTGTTCCTGCTACCTGGCGCAGTACCTCAAACATAGTAGGTGCTTAATCAACACTTGCTTAATGGATAGGTCATAGGATCATAGATGTGAACAGATCCCATCCAGCTCCCTCCTTTATGGATGAGGAAAGTGAGACTCAAGGGGGTTGAGCAACTTGCCCAATGTTACCCACACCTGCAGAAGACCCAAGCCTTCTGTTTCCAGGGCATGGACTCTTCCAGCGTATAAATATGTTCTCTGTACTGAGCCTTGTGGTGTTGAACAACACAAGAGAGCAGATAAGTCTAACAAACTGCTCAGTCGCTGCAACACTCAGCAAGCATTTATTAAGCGCCTGCTGTGTGCTAAGCACTATGGCAGGTGCTGGGGATACAAGTACAGAGGATGAAACATGTCCTACTTGCAAGGAGTTTCCAGCCTGATGGTGGAGACAAGTTCATATATAAACAAATACAGAATAAATAGAAGAAAAATAGTTACAAAATAGTTAAATACAAGCTAATTTGGGAGGGAGACAAGTATCAGGATCAGGAAAGATATCTTGTAGGTAGTGGTATTTTTGAGGCATGTCTTGAAGGAAGAGAGGGATTCTGTGAGGTGGAGGTGAAGGAGGAAGCAATTGCAGTGCAAAGGTGTGGAGATGGGAGATGGCATATATGTGAGAAATAGCAATGACAGTTCAAATGGGTCACAGAGTGCTGGAGGACCTGCAGTGTCTGCGGAACCTAAAAGGATAGGTTTATGAAGGGCTTTAAAAGCTAAACAGAAAACTCTATGCTGTATCCAAGAGACAGCAGGGAGCCCCCCCCCAAGAGTTGTTCAGGAAGGGAAATGACATACTTAAATTTGCACTGAAGGAAACTCTCTTTGGCCGCAATATGGGGGTTGGCCTGGAGATCAGTTAGCAGACATGAAAGTGATCCAGGTAAGTGGTGATGAGGGCCTGAGCTAAGATGGTAGCTGTGTGACGGGGAGAGAAGGTCTCGGGTTTGGAGAGAGAGTGCACAGTCCTGAATGACATTAAGGTTCTGAACCTGGGAGACTAGGAGAATGATGCTAGATGAGAGGGCAGTTTGGAAGAGAGTGGATTTGGGGGGAGGGAAGGAAAATGAGATAGTTTTGTATATGTTGAGTTTTAGATCCCAGTGGGACTCTAGTTTGAAATATTCCGAAAGCAGTTGGTGTGAAGAAGGCAGGAGTAAAGCTCAGGGGAGAGCCTGGGGCTGCACAGATAGAGCTTGGAGTCCTCTGCAGGGGAATAATCTCTTTTGGAATGGGGGCTGCTGGGGGCAGGGACTGTTGTGGGCTTGTATATGAGGACTCAGGCAGTGGAGCAGTCGGGATTCATTTTCTGTCTGCTCTCCAGCATAGGCACTGTAGAAACTTCCTGCCTCCTGACTGCAAATAGCTGACATTTCCCCCCTGCCAGCTGTCCACATATTTGCCCTCACCATATGTGTTCCCCTTGGGCCTGGGCTCCCTCCCTCCACTCCCCCCACCTGTCTCTCTGCTCCCCCATATGAAGGGATTCTTTTGTGTTGTCTTAGCATCCCTGGGAGAAAGGGCTTGAGTACAGTTTCTAAGGAGATAGGGTAGGTGTGTGTATCCGCCCCAGAGGAATCATAGCTTGTTGATCACCAGAGTCCTGGCATTTTTGTGTAGGCTCTTCTCCTCCTCAGTTTGCTTCTTGATTAATGAAATGTCACGGCAAGCTTATTTGTCTTTTTCAGTTTTGCTTGACCATCCGGCGTCGTTGGCAGAAAGGATCGACCTACAGTTTCAGTGCTTTAGAAATGGGCAGAATAAATGTCCTCAGCACAATGGGATCCCTTACGTAGGAGTCTTTGAGAGCTTTCAAGGAGGCTTGTTGCTTGATTCTGACCAGCCCACTCAAAAGACTAAGTCCTGCTTCCTCAGATCAAAAGGTTCCCCTCACCAAGAGCCAGAACTAGGTCTTTTGTCTGGACCTGCTATTTAAATTGAGAAGCTTTTTAAACTCGGCTCCAACTTCTTTTTCTTTTAATTAAGTTAAATTCTTTCATATAATTCTCTTCCATTTTCTGCTTTTGGTTTGTATGACTCTCTTGGATCAGCAGCTGATTCAAGAGATACGATGCTCAGTGACTGGAGTATTTTAATAGCCCTGCCTCTGCCAGAAGTACCTTTTTGATGTGGTATCGAGGCTTGTAACTAGTCATTTCGTGTAATTGTCAGTTTATAGCCCCTTTCAGTCAAACATTGAAGCTCACCTTGTGAAAGGAAGCATTGATGTCTCATTGTAAAAGCATGTGAGATTTTCCTGCTCCCCCCACTCCCCACCTTGGAATGGAGGAAGACTATGGGTGTCGAATACTCAGTGAATGTGGTGGTTTGTTTGTTTAACTGGTTTTCCCCCATGTTTATTGTTTGTTAGAAGGGATAACTTGCTGAGTAGGAGAAGGAAACCTTTAGGTGATAGAAAAACAAAATATACAGATGAAAAATATTTTAAGCAAATTAGAAGGCATCCAAAATTACTGGGATTTTTTAGCTAGGAAAAAACCAATTATGGACAGTTTTTTTCTCCTAGAATAATCTTACCCAAAATAATGTTGAATCACCTAACTCTGGTGACTCTGACTTACCCTTTTTACAATGTGACTTAACAGCATAGCTGGACTGAAGGGAGAGAAACCTGAATTCTAGTCCTGTTTCTGCCACTGATTGCTAGGACCATGACTGACCTTGGGACAAGCACCCCTGGGCCTTGATTTTCTCCTCCATAAAATGGGAATAGGAATACTTCCCATTCCTCCCTCCCAGGGCTATTATGCTGTCCAAATGGGAGAATAATGTGAAAGTGTTTTAAAGAATATAGGACAATATATAAACTTAGGCGGTATTATTATGACTCCAACATGCTGAAAACACTGCCTCAGTTTTTAAAAAGTTAAGATATGTCTCAAGCAGCTTTAGTTTGGTTCATTAAGAAAGAAATGTGCCCTGTCTGAAAATCATTTGTGCAGGTGGGAAGGGCAGATTTGGAGTCCCCACCAGGGAGAAGGCTCTAGAAAATACGAATGTATCCAGGTTTAAGTATTTGAAACTTGCTTTAGGCCAGCCAATGAAAAGAAAAGCAGTTCAATGACCCAATCGTTGGAGAATGTCTAAATGTCTCTGCAATTTGTCATTTGACAGGAGCAGCTGGAAAACTATGATTTTACCAAGTTCCACTCCCTGAAGCCGAAACTGATCGAAGCCGTGGACAACATGCTGACGAACAAGATCTCCTCCTTGATGAACCTCATCAGCCAAGAGGAACTCAACATGCCCACACAGCTGGTGCATGGTGGGGCCTTCGATGGGACCACGGAGGGACCCTTCAATCAGGG
Organism: Bettongia penicillata ogilbyi; assembly: GCA_023548195.1. Taxonomy (NCBI): domain Eukaryota; kingdom Metazoa; phylum Chordata; class Mammalia; order Diprotodontia; family Potoroidae; genus Bettongia; species Bettongia penicillata. Next base: position 3,641,405 of record JAJHZJ010000447.1, on the reverse strand, counting down.
CTACGGAGAAGGGGCCAAGGAAGGAGCTGATGAGGAGGAGTGGGTCGTAGCCAAGGATAAACCAGCCTACGATGAGCTCTTCTATACCCTGTCACCCGTCAACGGCAAGATATCTGGTATCAATGCCAAAAAGGAAATGGTGACCTCCAAGCTGCCCAACAGCGTCCTGGGCAAGATCTGGAAACTCGCAGACTGCGACAACGATGGCATGTTGGACGAGGAAGAGTTTGCCTTGGCCAAACATCTCATCAAAATTAAACTAGATGGTTATGAATTGCCAAGCAGCTTACCCCCTCACCTTGTGCCTCCCTCCCACCGGAAATCTCTGTCAAATATGGATTAAGAGACAAGAAGCAAATTGAGACCATGTAGCAGACAGATCTCCAGACTGGGAATCTGGAGATCTGGGGTCTAGTCCTCAATTTGCCACTTTCTCGATGTGTGACTTTGAGCAAGTTACTTCACTTTTCTGGGCCTCAGTTTCCTTATCTTTAAAATAAGGATGATGAGCTAGATGGCCTTTTCAGTTTCCCTCCAACCCTAGAATTCAAAGGGTTCTCTTCTAGTTCAGGGGTAGGAAAAGGGGCCTGGGGAAAAGAATGAGAAGGGACTAAAATTGTCCAATGGGTTCTTCGGAAGTCTAGAAGGAATCATGATATGAAATTGAGCTTCGTGGTAACTCAACTCCGTATCACTTTCTACTTGAACCACCAAAAACACCATCTGCAGCAAGCCTTCTGCACATGCCCAGATCTGTTTAGCTACTTTTTACCCTTCATAGGGCATGGAGAAAGAGAGAGAGAAATGGTCTTATTTATTTGGCTTCTGTCATCTTTAGGAAGAGACCAGGGATTGACTCCACAATTGCCACACTGCCTACTAACTAGAAGAAAACTACTTCTCAAACCCTCAAAACTTAGATTTGAAAATGAGAAGTTCTTTTTGTTCTATGTACTCATATCACCACCCTAGGCCCAAAGGGCCTGAGCACTCACCCTTGCCTAAGTCAGCCTTGCCTCCAACAGTCTGAAACAGCAGACCCTAAAGTTGATTGAGACCATTTCTCCCTCTCCACCAAACCTGTACTTGGTTAGAAAACTAAGGGTTACATTTCTCTAACCATAAACAAGAATTCTAGCATAGCTTTGTGGTCAACAACTAGTTACTTCCATATGGAATACTTACAGGACCAGTGTCAGTTTAAAATGTACCTGCCACCATTTTGTGACAGTGGTCTCACACAGATGGCCATCAGCGGAAGAGGTTATTCTCTGTAATGTCATAATGACATTATGATAACTTCAAAGACCTAAATTCCCACACCATCAGCTGGTGACAGAAGCCAATTACTGTTTTCCAAAAATCTGGGATTTATATTAATTCCAGCAAAAAGGTGGGGGTGGGGAAGAAAAGGCTTGTTTTCAAAGATAGTTCACTAACTTCTCTCTTTAAAAAGTAAAGCATTGTATGTAGCAACGCCTTATTTCAGATGGGAATTGCATTTTTATGCTTGCATTTAACCAAAAATTGATTATTTGTCCCCCTGTAACATTCCTTGTAGCCCTGTTCTCTCTGGACCTTTTGTCCAAACTCTTGTTTCAGAAGGATAGTAGTTAGAACTCTTCATGGAGGTCAGCATGGAAAAGTCACCAGGATGATTTTTTAAAATTAGTTGAAGACAGCTAAGAATGAAGTCTGTATTGCCAAAGCCCTACCAGCCATAGGCAGTCAAATAAATTTTAACAGTCCCCGTGGCTCTTCCAGATGAGCCAGCCCGTCACTTCTTTGTCCCTTTGTCTTCTGGGGTACCAAAGCAAGAAGTCTTAAATTCAAAGGAATCGCCATTTTTGTTTGGAAAAGGTTTTGGATTGGGGTTTGTGGTTTTTTTTTACTCTAGCTTAACTTTCTAAATTATGTTTATTTTAAGGAGAATTAAATGTCTAACAATGCAAATTGTTTCCACTAACGAACTTCTAAAACACAATTTAGGTCAGCATTTAGAATCTCTGTCCTCAGAGGGTATTTTCCCCCCATTTCTGTGTGAGCATTGGCCAGTTCTTGAACCACGAAAGTGCTGCGCTTGAGAACAAAATGGGGCGGGTAGGGAGGGAAGGGCGTTAAATTGTTCAAAAGCTTACTTAAGTATGCTGGATTCTCTAGATTTGTTTTTATTCTCTAACTGTTCGATTGATTGTCATGTATATAAAAATACTTGCTTTTTTCATATTCTTGAATATGTGTGGACATACATGTATAAACTTTATACACAGAGATTGTAATATGCATGTGTGTGTGCGTGTGTGCATGTGTGTATGTCTGTAAAAACAGCACAGTAAAGTGAACTCACACTGGTTTTGGGAGCAGAGGAAACAAGGTTTGAATCCTAAAACTTCTGGAAAGACCTTCCTAGCTGTGCCCTTGGACACATCATTACTTCAGGGGTGCTCCGGCTCTTCATCTGCATTATTTCCAAACCCTTTCCCAGCTCTAACCTTCTATCCTGCATTTGTTCATGGAAAAACATTCAATTTGTGAGTTATTGCAAGGCTGAAAACAAGGATTTTTTTCTATCACAAAGATTTTTTTGTATTTTGTATAAAAAGAATCATTATGTTTACTGGATCATTGGTAGTTGAATAATAGCCTGGTAGAAAATATAAATGAATAAAAAGCATTTATTAGGCACTCATAAGGGTGACTTGGAGGCACAGCGGAGAGAGTGCCAAGCTTAGAGTCAGGAAGACTCATCTTCTTGTGTTCAAATCTGGCCTCAAACACTGACTAGTTGTGTGACCTGGGCAAGTCACTTAACCTTATTTGCTTCAGTTGCTTCATCTGTAAAATGAACTAGAGAAGGAAATAACAAATCACTCCAGTATCTTTGCCAAGAAAAACCCTGCGGTCACAAAGACTCAGACATAACTAAAAATGTGCCAAACACTGTGCTCAGTACTAGGCACAAAAATTCAAAATTAAGGAAGTTTTTCTTAGGTTTTTGGGTTTTTTTGGCTTTTCCTTGGATCCCTAGCATTTAACCAAGTATTTAGCACATGGTAAAACCCTAATAAGTGCGAGTTGACAGACCTAAGGAGGTTTCTCTAATGGAGAAGGGAATTATGACCAGAGAAGACAGGATCAAAGTCACAAAAACAGCAAGTCAGGGCAGTGGCCTTAATAGGCCCTTTCCAGAAGTTCTCAGAGTAAGAGATGGAAGGGAGTGGGGAGAAAGATGTGGGTGAGCACAGAGGCTGACTGCCCCAGATTGGCTGGAATGAAGATGAGACTAGGTGGACCCAGGGATTCCAGATTTGAGGATGCACTATCTGTCATGAGTGGCCCTCATTAGGAGGAAATAGAGCACCATGATTTATGTATGTGCCCTTTTGGGCTTCAGCATTGCCCTTACCAACAACAGACAGAAGAAACTCATGTTTCCATTTTTCTAGTAGCCCAATATAAGGAAATTGTTCCCATTGAGAGGTTGATGGAAGAAAAAGAGTGAAAAACAAACAAATGGTTTTTAGGGGGAGGATTGGGGAATGACAGTTTCCCATCTTAGCACAGTGACATCAGCCTGGAGTTCTTTGCAGCTGTGTCCAAAAGGCCATGCAGATTCCTTGCTCTTTTGCATATGTAAGGAAGTTAAGAGCATAGTGTTGTTCCAGGCACTCAGTCTCTAACTTAGGTCTAGATTGGAGAGGTAAAAGCAGACCTTTCTCCAGGACCTGTAAATCATGTAAAAACTTGTTCTGTTTCATTCCAGAGGACTGAAGAAGCAATGGGTAGAAGTTGCAAAAAGACAAATTTAGACTTGATCTCAGAAAAGACATCCTCAAAATTAGCCTCTCTAGGCTGCAGTTTCCTCATCTGTAAAAATGAGGAAACTGGACTAAAATTCTTCTAAAGTTGCATTTGGGGGAACATAAAACTTGGGGAGCAAGAGCTGAGCTCAATTTTTATTCGATCCAATTCAACGAGTGGAATTGACTGCCTGGAGTGGTGGGAGGTTCTCCCTCACTGGAGAGCTTCAGACAGAGCCTGGTTTGCCACTCACCTAGTGTGGTTTATGTAATGGAATCCTTTCAGGGATGGATGGGACTCTGTAGCTGTTGAGGGCCCTTCAAACTCAGATTCTGTGGTTCTTTCTCAATGCCCTTTCCTTGATTTCACTGTTTGTTTTCTCCAAGTCCTAAGCTTCCAGTGAGACTCAGGAATGTGGTAGCCTTTGGAGTATGGTGGAGCTTGGTGCATAAAGAGGGATTTTGAATGAGGATCTGAAAATCTCTCCCTAGCTGAGTTCAATGTCCTCCTGGATTACTTAATAGAAATGGGTTTTTCCCTCATTGCATTGAAATTTTTAAGATTCTGAACTTAGAACTCTCCCTAAAGAACATTTCTATAAACACAATACAAAAGTAGAGCTCCATAGGAAACCTTGAATCTTTCATATTAATTACCGTTTCAAGTATATAATAAATTCCTTGTATTCAAAACTGCCCTGCTTGTCTGTGATTTTAATGGAAATATTTTTTAAAAACTCCAGCCCCTATACAGAAACAGTTTCTGGGGAATCAATGACACATACATCTGTTGCCTTAAGTTTAGAAAAATTGCAAACTCTTCCAAAGTAAAAAACCATAGGGTAGTGTTCCTATTAATTAGGCTACTCTCCCCTTTAGCTGCTCCAGAAATAAGATATTAGATTTTTAAATTCCACTTGCCTAAAATTCACATAATTCCATTCAGAGACCGGTAGTGAAAAGGAGCTGCTCCTTCCTTACCCCCCAGCAAGGTCTTTTTTGGCAGGCAAGTATCTTGTATCAAGGCTACTCAGCTGTTTTTCCCTTCTCTCAAGCCTCACCAAGTCACTTTGCCAGCCCTCTCAGTGGCATTCACTATTTAACATGGGAACCATTTGGTTTAGTTGTCTTTTCTCATTTCATCAATTCTAGCTGCTTAGCTTCTGTTGAGGTGGCTTTCACTTGACAGCAAGAGGCAGAGGCAGCCTACATGTTTATGGAAAACGCTAACTGTTGGAGGCGGCATGGATGCAGTGAAAAGAAATCTGGCTTTGACATCAGAGGACTTGGGTTCCTGTGTAACCTTGACCAAGTCTTTTTTAATTGTTACTTTATTTCTCTTTCATTTGTCACGAATTTTCATTTTTAATAACAACTTTATTATCTTGAGTTTTTCTATTTTTTTAATTGTATTTAAATTGTATCCTTTTTAAATTGTATTAAATTGTATCCTAATTGTATTTTTTAAAAAAATTATTAACATTTGTTTTTCTTGATTTTAAGTTCCAAATTCTCTCCCTCTATCTAAACTTTCCCCTAACCATTGAGAAGGTAAACAATATGATACTTATTATTCATGTGAAGTCATGCAAAACATTTCCTTATTAGCCATATTGGGGGAAAAAAAGAACATAAAGACCGATATGGTTTAATCTCCACTCAAAGTTCTTTCTTTGGAGGTAGATAGCATTTTCAATCATGAGTTCCTTGGAATTGTCATGGATCATTGGTAAGTGTAGCTAAGTCTTTCACAGTTGATCATTTGTTACAATGTTACTGTTACTGTGTACAGTGTTCTCCTGGTTCTGCTTACTTTACTTTGTCTCGTTTCATGTCTTCCCAGTTTTTTCTGAAACCTTCCCCCTAGTCATTTCTTATAACACAATAGTATTCCTTGGCCAAGTTTCTTAGCCTCTCTAGGCTGCAGTTTCCTTGTCTGTAAAATGAGGAAACTGGACTAAAATTCTTCTAAGATTGCTCTTGGGGGAACATAAAACCTGGGGAGGAAGAGCTGAGCTCTGTTAACTGCTATGAATAGTCAATGATCAAATTTTTATTTCTTCTGGTTTTGTGAACTAAAGGGTTGGGGGACAAAGAGCATAGCAGAAGTACAACAGCTCTTCTTTCTGTTTCTCAAAATCCTCTCTCCCCCAAAAAAGACCGCAAACATTTCATGGGAAAGGACCTACACTGGATTATCCTTTTCATACCTGGCTCTCTTCTGGGCTCAGTTGGCCTTTCCTTTCCTCAGAACACAGTGCTACTTTCCCTTTCTCACATGCCCATAGCAATTCTCTCTGGGTGCCACCTGGAAGTGCTCTGTGTGAATCTGCCTGCCTTTGGTGTAGGCATGTGTGGCTCTGACTCATTGCCCGACAGCATGCCACCCTGACCTTTCCACCCTCCCTCTTCACTGTGCCCAGAGCCATAGGCAGCACATACTTCCTAAATGATGAGAGAGGCATTTTACTCTTTGTATGCTCCACAATAGGTGGGTGAGATGAATACCCTCTTCTTGTCCCAGATAATGCTTAGTCTATTCCCATAAACATGAACATAACCTCAGTGTATATTAACTAATGCTATAAGAATATATAACATGCTTCTATTTTTGTGTAATCATTATCTGGAAATGATGTGTTTTTTAACAGTTGATTAATAAACTTAAAAAAAAAAATACAGGCTTTTCCCCTAATTTGAGTTTTGATGAATTAACTTGGTAAACCCTGTATGGTTCAGAGGCCAAGACTGACAGTAGTTCACCAGAATCCTGGGAGGGAGAGGGAGTGTGCCGAAGTGAAAAGTATTCAAATTCAAAATCTAAATTTTGCTACTGCCAAATATGATCTCACACAAATCATCTCAATTCTCTTTAAAATGAGAAGCCGGAGTTGAGGGGACATAATAAATAGAAATCAAATGCAGTACTTCTATTATCCATTCTACTCAGGAATTTAATAATGATAACAGCTAGTGCTTTGAGGTTTACAAAGCTTTTTACTAATATCTCATTTTATCCTCACAACAACCCTGGGAGATAAGTAATTATTATTATCCCCATTTTACAGATAAGGAAACTGAGGCAGACAGAGATCAAGCAACTTGTCCAGTCACACAGCTCTTAAGTGCATGAGGCCAGATTTAAATTCAGATCTTTCTGTTTTCAGGTCCAGAGTCACCTGGCTGCCTAAATTAACCAGTCTTTCTCACAGCCTTGGGCAATATTCTAACAAGGCATAATGGCCAGCCACAGTTTGGGATTGGAAGACAATTTTTCCAGAGATAAATCAAAGAACTGAATACTGGAAATCTGAGACTAGACACTGACGAGCACTCCAATCAGTTAGCTCCCCTGGTTTTTCTTAATTAAGTACAGGCTTTGATTGCCCAGAACCCACCGGGTCTAGCCAAGAGATTCTTGACCTACAGTCTGTGAACTTTTTTTTTTTGGATAACTATTTCAGCATAAGTGGTTTCTTTTGTAAACCTACATATTTTACTTATTTTTAAAACTTTCTGATAAGGGATCCATTCAGCTTTCAAATAATCCCATAGACCCCAGGTCCTGACTTATCAATGGTACATGACTCTACCCAGGAAGAGGATTTTTCTGACCCATTGACTTCATGTGCCACCAGGAGCCAGTCTCCTCCTTGGCCACTGCATCCCAGCAACCAGTACCAGATAGGTGAGCACACACAAGTCTCCTAAACACCACTGCTGCTATTCTGCTAAGTAATCCATAACAGACACCTTTGGCAGGGTAGGTCGGGAAGGGAGAAGGTAATTCCGGGTGGACTGTTAAGTCCAGCTCTTATACTGGATGAGGATATTGTCATTCATTTAGCAAACATTTATGAAATGTCTGTTAAGTGCAAAACACTAAGCTTGGCACTAGAGATACAAAAATGGAAAACAATTGACCTTGCAGAGTTGCAAGGTCGCCAGCCTCACTGTCTCTTCCAGAGTCTTCAGAGTCCAGTGACAAAAGTCAAGGAGACTGGCAATGGTCCAGGATGCAGTGGATGACCTTAGTGTCTTCCATGTGTGACCAAGCCCAAGCGTTCCACAGCACCTACTTCAGCTGCCTTCATGGCATTGGAATAAATTGTTCACACCTGCTCACTCTGCTGGGGCAAGTCTTCACATGCTTGGGGCAGACATCCCCTTCACTCACTGACAGTTTTGAGACCTGTTGTTGGTTGCCCATCTGCCAAGACACTTTGTGGAAGAGAAGGTGGTATCTGAGCTGGCCTTTGGAAGAAGAGTATTTCAAAGGGTGGAGATGTGTAGAAAGAATGGTGCAGACATGAAATTCCTGGAGGTGGGAATGAATTAGATGAATGAATAAAACATTTGATTAAGCCCTTGCTACATACAAAACACCGTGCTAAGTGCTGGGGGTACTTATAGAAAAGTAACACAGTCTCTACTCTCAAATAGCTCCCATTCTAATGGGGGAAACAATTCGTAGGTAAAGCATGAGCCATAAGTCAGATGGAGAAACCCCATGGAACTTTGGGTGCAGAAACAGAACAAATGTGAAAGTCTTTCCCACCAACATCCGAAGCAGAACCATTTGATCATGCCTTGGACTTTGGTGACAAGAGCTTTCTTTTGGAGGGTCTTAGAAGATGTGGCTGTAGCATCTGTAGGAGCAGTGGCCAGGCTGCAGGTTGGTAGATGGTTGGTGGACACTGGGCTGGAAGCATTGCTATTCCCAAGTCTCATGGGTTCAGGATCCTGGACTGTCCCATCAGAGTCTGAGGGGAGAGCATGGTCAAGGAGGTGGTAGTAGTATGCCAGGTTTGTGTCTGGCACAAGCTGCCTCCTTTATCTCTCTCAAGGTACCCCATTGTTTCAGCTAGGCTAGTTTACCTTCCCTGTGTGTGGCAGCGAGTTAACGGTTGGTGGAGATGTCTGGCCCCTTTTCCACCAGAGCAGCCACCAGGGATGATGGTTGTAAAGTCAGGGCTGGAAGCATAACCAGTCATTTGGGAGAGAGGGTGTGCTGACCCTCCCAGAGCTCTTGTTGGAAAGCCTCTTCTCCATCATGATTTCTCTCCCTCCATGGCAGCTCTGCTCTTCCTTCTTTATACTTGACCCTTTACTGATCTGATCTATCTCCATGGTTTCATTGATAATTCCTTTTTTTTTCCCAATTCTGATTTTATTTCATGTCAGGAGATATAACACATGTAACTGAATTTAATTGAAATTCTGAACAATTTTTTAATGTAAATTCATGCAAGGAAATGAATAGGGTACTGCAGGCCATTTCACTGACCATTTTCTTTGTATCATGACAGCTCATCGATGATTTCTGTGCAGATGTCTAGGTATATATCCACTCTCCTTACTGAGTTTGAGTTGATGGTTCACCGTTCCTCTCCAGACTAGCGCCTCTACCTTAACCACCATCTCTCTTAAGACCCTGATGGGACAGGCAACCCAGGATCCCGAGCCCAAGAGCCTTGGGAATAGCAGTGTCCCCGAAACCACCAGGCCAGCCTCCAACCTAGCCCTCCTCACTTCCCAGCTTCCCTATCCCTGGTGATGGCACAGCCATGCCTGGTCTTCCAGGTTTGAAACTTCCAAGCCCCACCCCCAATTTTTCCATTCTCCATCACATTCATATCAATCAGTCAGTCATTGAATATTCATCAGTCTTGTTTACTAACTGTGCTAAGTTCATATCTGATCAACTGCAGAGTCTTCTTGCTTCTTTCTCCCCACTCACCCAGTCATTACCTTAGTCTAACCCTTCATTGTCTCTTGCCCGGACTTCTGCAATGGCCTCCCATTTGGTCATTTCATCCCTTCTACCCTTTAATCCATCCTCCACACAGCTGCCGAATTGATATTCACAAAGCGCAGGTCTGACCATGTCACTCTTCTGCCCAAGGAAGTACAATGGTTCCTTATTACCTTGAGTGAAAAAAAAAGTAATAATAAATTCCTTGGTTTGGGTATTTAAAGCCTTCCACAGGGAGACCTCCAGGCTAACTTTCAAGCTTCACTGAACATTACTTCCCCTTCATATATTCCATATTCCAGTCAATTTCCCATTTCCAATTGATATTGCCCATTTCCTATCTCCACACCTTTGCCGAGATGGTTGCCCATACCTGGAATGTCCTCATACCTCCTTACCTCTGCCTCCTGAGTCTGAGGCTGGATTTGAACTCAGCTCTTCCTGGCTCTTGGTGCTGAGCTCTATCAGCTCTAGCCCCTAGGAGCCTCCAGTGGAGGCTTATGGAGATCAGTGGATTTTGAAATGCCAAGTGTTGCGTTTCAGTGGAGATCTGGTCAGTGTGATATAATCAGGAGGCATTGTCTGCATGATAGAATGAAAGAACTGGCTCCATAGTCAGAAGAAAGACCTGTTTCTGACACTCACTTACCTATATGACATTGGAAAAATCACTGGCCCTCCCTGAGTCTCAATTTCCTGTAAAATGATGGGGTTGGACCAGCTGGCCTTGGAGATCCCTGCTAGCTCTAGAGTTAAGACCCTATGATCCCTCTGATGATGGCGGCAGAGCAAGGTTCTGGAAGCAGTCATGAGTAACGAGATGAGGAAACTGAGACTGAGTTTAAATGACTTGGCGGTCTCACCCTGACCCTAGGAGTCAGGAGGAGGCATGAGAGAAGGACTGGTTAGTGCCAGTCTTGGAGATGGAGGGCAAGCCTTCCAGAGAACACTAGTTTTTCCATTACACTTAGAGGCCATTTTTTGGGCCCTGATTGGTTCGGAGTGAATGCAAATAGCAATTGTTTCTGTTTTGACCAGAAACCTCCCAGATTTTTTTTTTTTGAAAGGTAAAAGAGGCCATTCTCTGACTCCTTTCTTACCTAGCTTTAATCACTGATTGAGTGTTGCCTCAGTCCAACTGAGACCTGAGAGAGACCTTAACTTAAAAAGGCCAAGGTCTCCCACTACATCCTGGGCCATCTCCATCATCCTGATCTATATCTGACCACTGGACCCAGATGGCTCAGGAGGAGAAAGTGAGGCTGGTGATTACACAGCCCTGCCTCACTTAAATCCAATTCACTTGCAAGTCATGGCACCACCTTCCTGATGTTGTAGTCTCCTTCTAGGAAGAACAAACAGTAATTTTCAGTTAGTGAAAAAAAAGAAGGAATGTAAGATCAAGAGGTCAAGGATGAACCATGGAAGAGGAGGATATTCCACAGGGCAGAGGAGATAAAGGGAGTGGGAGGGTGGGGCCAAGCAGGATACAAAGGAGTGTACACAGGGAAAGAATTTTCACCCTGGTAGTAGGAAGTTCTGAAAGACAGAGATTAGGGGAGCCAAGGTTTGGGGTTTGCTAAAGCCATAGGGCAAGGGAGTACCAGTACAAACTGCTAGTTGACATGGTAGATAGGTACCTGATAGCTGGATGACTGTGTGTAAGTCATTTCAATGCTGCCTCAGTTTCCTCATCTATAAAATGGAGATAATACTAACACCAATAAGTAAGTATCTGAGGCAAAATTCAAACTCTTAAATCCAAGATTCTTTTCATTTGCACCACCTAGCAGAATTAAGCAATCTTAAGAACTGCCAGTGGCTCTTCTCTTTTTATAGGAGCCACTTTTGTTTTGTCAAGACTCCTAATTTCTGGCTAATGAATCTCTTAGGAAACAGATTTAATGAAAACCCCATTCACAGAAGCATCCCACAGTATCTTAGGCAATCCCCCTAGAGCCACATAACCTATCATCTTCCTGCATCTTGTTGAGATGGTCTCTGAAACTCTCAGGACCATGAAGCCTCTAGAAGCTGAAAACAGTAAATGGCAGAATCAGGGCTGGAATTCAAATCTGCTGACTCAAGGCCATTTTTTCTTTTCTCCATCATCTTTTTGATAAAGGAAAGGGTAGACCTGTCTGTCTGAACTCCATTTCCCCCCAGTTCTACCACTGACCCTCTCATCTCTGTCTAAAAATGGAATGAGATAATCTTGCAAAGTAGGGAGCTTTCCTGTAATTGCAGTAATTCACACAATGACTGGCTGATGTCTGCCCAAAGGGCTGAAGGCTAAATGATGGCTAAGGTCCCTCCCAAATCTGAAATTTGTATAATTCTGCGATTTCCATCATAGATATAGGTATAGTTAATAATCACAGTAACAACCTTAACAAATACAAACAAGAAGCATAAAAAATAAAATCTAAGCTATTTATATTTTGGCATTTTGAGACCTGTATGGGCATTGCTATAGCTCATATTCCTTCCGGGCCTTTCTGTCTCTCTAATCTCAATACTGAGCACAGTGGGAGGCCTTTCCAGCATTTTTCAGCCAGGTCCAACTCTTCATGACCCTATTTGGGATTTTCTTGGCAAAGATACTGGAGTGGTTTACTATTCCCTCATCTTACAGAAGAGGAAACTGAGGCCAACAGAGTTAAGTGACTTGCCCAGGTTCACATAACCAGTAAGTGTCTGAGGGCAGATTTGAACTCAAGAAAATGAGTCTTCCTGACTCTAGGCCTGGCACTCTGTCCACTGTGCCACCTACCTGCCCTGGGAAGCGTAAGGTGGGTATTTAATAAATAATTTTTGATTGATTGATAAATTGATCTTTATTCTATGCAATTCTAGTCTATGTCTTTCCATCAACATGTACAAATGGAAGGCAGACCTTTGTAAAAATCAAATAAATTTAAAAAATGAATTTGTATGTCTACCCATACATTTTGATAAAAATATGTTTTTTTAAAAATCATAGCAATGACAGCACATTAACTGCATTTCCTTGTTCTATCTGTGTACTTAGAAAGTTTTGTTCTCATTATTTCCATGTAGGCAGCGTGTGGGTTGTTCAAAATCTGCATTCTGAGTTCTGTCTCACTTCATGTCAGTATTTCCGTATTTCTTCATATTCTTCCTATTCATGTCATTTTTTGGGGAAGAGCAGTTATATTCCATCATAATTAACATTCCAAAATGCTTTCAGTCATTCTCCTATCCTTGGACATTTAGGTTGATTTCGTCTCTGGTCACAATTATAAATAAAGCAGCTATGAATACTTTTGTAAAGATGTGGCTTTTTTCCCCCTTTTTAATGGTATTTTAAGGTAGGATGGTGGGTTGGTTAGAGTGCTGGGTTTGGCTTCAGAAAAACCTAGGTTCCAATCCAGCCTCCCTGGGCAAGTCACTCTATAAGCCTCAAACCATTCCCTAGGATTGATCCACCAAGTCACAGATCTACTGAGGTTGCACTCTGCAACAGCAGAGGCAATTCCCACACCTGGAGAAGGTAAAGAAATGTGTTATTGAAGAGAGTACTCAGGTCAGATGCTCCCTATGCTGATCATGCCCCTCTTTTGTAACACCCAGGGATAGAGTCTTGGTCCCTGGCTTCTTTAACTGCCTTGATAAGCTCACTTATCACATCCCTAGAGGGAATTTGAAGGCCTTTACAAAATGAGAGGAGTGGGCTACATGACTCCTAAGGCCCTTTCTAGCTCACAGTCCGTATGAGCCTGGATGGGTCCTATGAGATGCTATGCTGGCTGATAGTGCCAGTTGTGTTAGGTAGCGTCTCCATTTGTTGCCACCACCTAGGGGTCTCTTTGCCCAGAATCCATCCCCCTTTAGCTGTCCACCCCTAGAGCAAGGTAAAAAGGTGGCTAATTCCCTTCCAGCATTCTCATGCCACCCTCTTCTCCTGCCAGCAGTGGGGTGGGCAGGTGGGGAAACAATGCGTCCTGTGTCCTGCCTTTCTGCCAGTCTGGCCCAAGGGGAGGGACAATGGCCTGGCTTTCGCTCTACACTCCCGGCTTTGGCTTTCTCTTTCCAGCTGCTTCTTCATTCTGCCAAAAGATAACGAACTCCTCAGACAGGCTTTCTCCCTTCTCCTGCCCAAGCCATCGCAAGGTGAGAACCTGCTCTGCTACCCCTAACCCCAACCCCTCATCCCAACTCAAACCAAGGAGCCGTATCCAATTGTTGTGGCCATAGGATGGGCATCAGGCTGGGAGAGGACTGCAGAGGGATTTGGACAGTAGGGTATCAGGACCTGGGCGCCAATACCATGGAGACCCTGCATAGGCCAAAGGAAACCCTAATGAAAGGGCTCTTTGGGACCTTTTAGGGCTAGACTCCCCTAAGTAGATCAAAATATACTGATAAATCCCCATTCTAATTCTTAAAGGTACAACACTCCTCTCTCTCTCCCATCCCTTTTCCTCATCTGTAAAATGAGACCTCAGTTTCCTCATCTGTAAAATGAGAGGGTTGGGCTAGATGGAAAGGGAGTGTAATCTTTTTTGCATGGGTCATAGACCTCTTTTGCAATCTTAATCAAGTCTATGGATCCTCTCTCAGAACCATGCTTTTAAATGCATAAAATCAAATACCTAGGATTGCAGAGGAAACCATTAGATTGGAATACAGTGATTAAAATATTAGAAATTCCAAGTTCATGGACCAGGTGAAGAACCCATAGATTAGATGATCTCTGAGGCTCCTTCTAGCTCTAGATCTATGACTTACTTATTTTATGATCATTTTCTCCAGTTTACAGGGATTCTTTTCAAGGAGGATTCTTTTCCTCAAAGCTTTAAGGAAATGAAAATTACCTCCTTATCAAAAAAAATTTTTAAGAGGATGGGAACCCCTCTCCTGTGATTCTGTCTGCACCTACCCTCTCTAGCATCTAAGATGGGAAGAGAGTTCCCTCTAGTCCCCTTGGCAGGAGCAGTAAAACAGTGACCTTACCCAAGATCACCAGGTGATAGTTCTCCCCAGCATAGTTCCCGTCATGGACTCAGAGTATGAGCAAGGCCATGTTCGTAAGCTGCAGGCACAGCACATGAGGATGCAAGAAAAAACCTTCACCAACTGGGTCAACAATGTCTTTCACCACGGCAGGGTAAGTATTTCTGTCCCTTACTCTTAGTAGTGTCTATCAACAGGCTCCTTTCCTGCTACTTACTAGCTGCATAACCTTGAGCAAGTCACTTAATCTGGAGGGGGTTGTGGTCCAGGGAAATAGCACTGACTCTGCAGTCAGAGGAGCTGGGTTAAATCCTATTTTTTACACTGTCTAGTGACCTTAGGCAACTCACTTCGCTTTTCTGTGCCTCAGTTTCCTTATCTGTAAAATGAGGGAATTGGACCAGATGGTCTATTGCCTATCTAGATCTGTGATCCTAGGACCTATGTTTCAAATCTGCCCCCTGCCCACATAGCAAGAGGATTAGCCTCTGAAGTCCTGGGTCATCCTTCCCACCCCTTGGGATGCCCTCTTAGGACCCATACTCAACATACCCCGCTTCTTTCCCCATGGGAATCCCAGCACTGCGATTGTGTATGTTGGCTGGCGGGGCAGGGAACAAGGAGGTAGACAAGTCATTCCAGGGCCCAAGATGCTCTGTGAGTCCCAGGAGCTAGAGAGAGAAAGGCTAGCCTAGGCTGACTCTCTCTGCCTCTCCCTTCCCAGGCTGGCATCAAGATCCAGAACATATACATTGAACTGGGAGATGGTATCCACCTGTTGAAGCTGCTCGAGCTCATCTCTGGGGAGGTGCTGCCACCTCCCAACAGGGGACGATTGCGAGTACATTTCCTGGAAAACAACAGCCGGGCTCTGGCCTTCGTGAGGTCCAAGGTGAGACCCCAGGAGCCCAGAGACTCGAGGGAGGGAGGCTGTGATTTCCTGACCCCAGGGCGAGAGTTAGTTCTGAGACTGGAAGCAAAGAAAGATGGAGAACAGTGGGAATCAGGGGCAATCCCACCTCTGCCACTATTCCCCCTCGAAAACACAGATGAGAATAATTCAGGTCAAATCAGGAAGAAATAATTCGAATATAAATTGGAGTTTGGATTTGTTACTATCTATTCTAAGAGAGAATGCTTTGTCAGGGTGGCTGTTTGGCAGTCCTGACAGCTGAATGCCAGATGTGCGAACTGTGGAATGCAGGAATGAAGAAAGGGGCATTCTGTAAGGGCAGGCAATGCTAGATTAGGCAGAGGAAGATGGTTATAATGAACCATATATACAATTCTTTAAAGTTTGTAGTTTCAGATGCATTATCTCATTGGGTCCTCATGACAGCCCTTAGAGGTAAGCAGCAGTCAAAGTAAGTCAGTAAGGGTTTATCAAAGCTTCCTATGTACTGGGCACTGTACTAAGTACAGGGGATACAAATACAAGCAGGAAGACAGTGCCTTTCTTCAGGGAGCTTAACTTCTTCTAGGAGAAATGTAAAAGGAAGCTCAAAAGTAGAGTGTGAAGAGGGAAGATATGCACAGGGCATGATAGAGAAAAGTCAGAGGCTCAGGAGTGAAGTCTGGAGAGGAATAAAGGCAGGGCTGGCCTGGGCGCTGTCCTTAACATGGAAGATCCGAGAGAAAATGGCCAGTCAGAAGAAGAGACCTTTCTGGGGTGATAAATCTAGGGGTGAACTGAACTTCCAGGGTAAGGAGGATGCTGTGACTGTTAGAGGACATCCTGAGAGTCTGGAGTGGAACTTGGAGAGGTTATTACATCTGTTTTTACATATTAGGAAACTGAGGCTCAGCTAGCTTTAAGTAAGCTGCTCATGATTGAATAGTAATGATTGGAGTTAGGCTCTGAACCCAAATCTCTCCTAATTCCAAGTCCAACTGTCTTTAAAAATGTTTTAATTTTCTTTTTTATTATGACTTTAACAATCATCAACAAACATATTATTTTTCAATATGCAGTGATCCAGAAAGAGGATTGTCTGTGGCACTGTGGACATGTTACCTACAGCTGTTTAAAAAGTATATGTTAAATTTAACACAGTAGTAACAATAGCTCTCTTTCTGATGTACAAAACTGCTAGGACTTATTTTAAAGAAACATATCAGACACATGGTATGATTGGCTTCAGGAAAAAGCTATTGGAAAAGACTGGAAAGGAAGAGAGGAGAAGGATTTGATGATAGACTATATGTCCAGGAATGAGATGGGAGAGTGGGGGGAAGAAGGAGAAAGAGAGAAAGAAAGAGGGACAGAGACATAGAGAGAAGAGGCGGAGAGAAAAAGCATTTGGAACAGTACAATTATGTTGTCTATTCATAGACCTTGTAAGAGCCACAAGTACAATAGCAAAGCATTTAATTAAGACCTTAAAAGTCACGTAAATGGTAATTAAGAACTAAAAAAAGTTTTGACCTAAAACATTTCCA
This sequence comes from Bettongia penicillata ogilbyi, assembly GCA_023548195.1. Taxonomy (NCBI): domain Eukaryota; kingdom Metazoa; phylum Chordata; class Mammalia; order Diprotodontia; family Potoroidae; genus Bettongia; species Bettongia penicillata. Next base: position 3,624,434 of record JAJHZJ010000447.1, on the reverse strand, counting down.
AAGTACTCATGATGCAAAATGCCATCCACATCCAGAGAAAGAACCATGGAGCCGGAACGCAGAATGAAGCCGACTATTTTCTTTTTTATGTTTCGTTGTGTTTTGTTTTTCTCATGGTTCCTCCCATTCATTATAATTCTTCCATGCAACGTGACGGTTGTGTCAATGTATTTAATGGGAGTGTTAGTGTAGAGTCCATAGAAGATTGCATGCCATCTTGGGGAAAGAAGGGGAAAACATTTAAAACTTATGGAAGTGAATGCTGAAAACTGAAAACAAATAAGTTAAAAAATTGGGAGGGGGAAGAAAAAAAGTTTTGTTTTTTAAAAAAAAAAGTCCTTTGTTCACAGCAACTTTGTGAGGCAGATAGGGCAAGTGTTCCTGTGTTAAAGATGAGAAAAGCGATGCTTAGATTACTTGCCTGAGATTTCATGGCTATTTAGGGTTAGAACAAGGGTTTTAACCCTGGCTCAAAAGGACTCAAAAGTTAGTGTTTTTTCCACGATATCCTGAGATGAAAAGAATGATGGGCAAGAGGTAGGACTGGCCAGTGGGGGTAGGGGATTGGTGTGCCCCCCTTGGGATGAGGAGAAACCCGAAGGCATTATTAGCCTAACACATGGATCCCCTAAATTCTGAAAATACGATCAGTTTCCACTCCTCCACCAGCCCCCTCCCATCAGGATCCATCATGGCTCTTCTTGTTGATAAATGACTCTACAGGTTCCAGTGCCCTTAATCGGTCCAGAGAACATTGTAGATGGGGACCAGACGCTCATCCTTGGGCTCATCTGGGTCATCATCCTGCGTTTCCAGATCTCTCACATTTCCCTGGACAAGGTACTCAGACCCAGCTCTCACTTTCCTCCCACTCATTTCCTGGCCTCCACCCTCCCTGATCACACCTCCCCATGCTCCTTTTTGGAACTTATATGGATCTAGCCATTTCACAGCCTGATGATCCAATTATGGCTCCTGCCTCCCTTTACTGCCCCTTCCTCCTTAGGCCCCCAGGCTCACTCAGGACCCTCTCCTGTGCCCCAGGGGCAAAAGAGAAAAGAGTGCATGCTCACAGATGTTTCTGTTGTTTTTTACTTTTGTGTTATATTCTGTCACCTGCATATAAGTTTGAGGTAGACTTCGGTCAAGACTTCTTTCAATGGCTTATGAGAAAACAGTTTTGACTGAGAACTAAGGGATGAACCCTGAGCCTTATTTATCCACCTCATTTTGAAAGGCAGAGAATCAGGCACGAAAAGCTGACTTTGGAGCCAGGAAGACCTGGGTTCAAGGCCTGCTTCTGATACATACTGTCTGTGTGACCCTAAACAAGATACTTGGGGGCAGCTAGATAGATACAGCTATCCAGTAGTGGATAGAGCACTGGACCTAGAGTCAAGAGGACCTGAGTTCTAATGTGACCTCAGACACTTACTAGCTGTGTGACCCTGGGTAAGTCACTTATTACCTCAAAAAAAAAAAAGGCATTTAACCTCTCTGTACCCCAAGGCAACTCTCTCGGACTTTAATTTTTGGGGGGCCAAGTGGGAAGAAGAATGCTTCCCCATCCTATAGTGATTTTGAACACATTAGTTAATCTCTGTCTGCCTCAGGCAACTTACATTTTTGTGTGTTATGTTCTCCTTTGTTGGTCATAGTTTAAAGACCTATGAACCCTTCTCAGAATAATGTTTATAAATGTATAAAATAAAATACAGTTTTACAGAAAAATATTAATTTCATGGACCCTGGATTAAGAACACTTGTCCCAGAATGTTGTTGGTTTGGGCTTGTTTTTGTTCGTAAGCATTTTCTCCTCTTCTAATGATTGGTTCAGAGGAGTTCTAGGTTGTTACAGTCTAAAGTCTAGACTCTGACTTGCAGAGCAGTTACCTACCTGCATTGATAGAAGAGGAGTTTGTCCTTGGGAATTCTCTGCATCAATGAAATCACAGGCCTGGGCCGACCCCCCCACCCCACTCCCACCACCCCAAAATGTGGATATTACCTCTTTGACAAAACTACGTACATTTTCATATCCCCAGGTTCTCTGATCCTGAGTCTCTGTCTATGTCAGGAATTCAGCCAGATTCTCAGATCAAACAGAAAGGAAGAAATATCTGAGGCAGCAAGGTAGAACAGTAGATAGGGCTAAAGTGCTGAGTTCAAATTCTGTCTTAGATATGTACTAGCTGTGTGACTTTCAGCAAAGGTTTTAACCTCCCTCAAGATCTTGGGGATAGTAATAGCAACCTCATAAGATTGTTAGAAGAACCAAAGGAGATAATAAAAATGATTAATATTTCTATAGGAGCTCACTGTGTGCCAGGCACCGGGCTAAGTGTTTTCGCATTTGATCCTTGAAGCAACCCTGGATGGGAGGTGCTGTTATCATTCCCATTTTACAAGTGAGGAAACTGAGGCAAATAGAGGTTACATGACTTGCTAGGGTCATTCAGCTAGTAAGTGTCTGAGGACAGATTTGAACTCAGGTTTCCTGACTCACTGCCAAGCACTATATCTGCTGCATCACTAGCTGCTTCCAACATATACATTGTATATAAAATATATGTAAAGTATTTTGTGAACCTTCAAGTTTTCATAGATTGTTATTATTAGTAATATTATTAAAAAGTATTCTCTGCCAATAATAAGGCTGGGGGAGGGGGAAGAGAAGAGGAATTTGGGCTCTGACCCCAGACCTGCTTCCCCCTCCTCCTGAGCTCAGTCCTATTCTCCTACCAGGAGGAATTTGGGGCCAGCGCTGCTCAGCTGTCTGCTAAGGAGGCATTGCTGGTCTGGTGCCAGCGAAAGACAGCTGGCTATCCCAACGTGAACATCATGGACTTCTCTCGTAGCTGGAGCGATGGGCTAGGCTTTAATGCCCTCATTCATGCCCACAGGTCAGCAAACTGGCACCCTGTTCTCCCACTGTCTTTCCCCCAGCCTGACGTAGACCTGTGCTTCATTCTCAATCCACTAGAGGACCATCTTGAATTCCCTTAGTCCTAGAAGTAGGCACCATAGCGCAAGGGGGGAGGAGGGAAAGCCTGCCTGGGAAATTGCCTGGCTCTCTTTGAGGACTGGCTGCCCTGCCCCACCTCCACAATCTGGTAGAAACTGGGCGTGGGAGCAGAGGCACAGGGGATAGCTAGGATAATAATAGTCCATGTTTATATAGTATTGTAAAATATTCCAAGCATCTTACAAACATTATCTTGTTTGAGCCTCCCAAAAATCCTGAGAGGCATTATTATCCTCATCTGTAAAATGGGTAGAGTTTAGAGAGGTTAAGTCACTTGTCAGTGGTCATATAGGTAGTGTGAGAGGTGAAAATGGAACCTAAATTTTCCCAGCTCCAAATTCAACACTCTATCCACTATGAAATGTGAGATTAGTTAGTGTAGAAGTAAGGGGCAAGGGCAGGGAGAGTGGGGGAGTGATCAGTATCTGAGTTCTTGGCTCCCAGTGCAATCTTATGGGCTAACTCTGCTCTGGGCAACACTGTGAACCTGGCAAAATTTGATTTTAGCATAGACCTACCCTCTTTTCTCAGTTTCTCCCTCCTTGGAGTCTAGTCTTCAAGCAAAGGTTTTATGACCACTTGTCAAGTAGGGTCGCTAGCTGGTGCAGTGGATGAATTGTTTGTTGGACCTGGACTCGGGAAGACCTGAGCACAAGCCTGGCTTCCCATACTTATTAGCTGTGTGACCCTGTTGTAGTCACGTCAACTCGCTCAGACTCAGTTTCCTCATCTGCAAAATGGAGATTATATTTCCCTATCAAATAGCACAGGGCTGTTGTGAGTCTCAAAAGAAATCACGTATGTAAAGTGCTTTGCAAATCTCAAGGTGCTATATACATGCTAGCTATTATCATTATTATTTAATATTTAAACTCATTATTATTTATTACCTTTTTCAGATATAAATTAGATTATATGGCCACCTAGCTCCCTTCCACCTCTGAAATTCTGTGTTTCTATGATAGAGTAACAGCCCATGCTTGAGTGTGCAGAGAAACTTATTACTATTCATTTTATAGGAGGGGATTCTTTTTCAGGTATGAGCTGACCTAGATGGTCACCTAGGTCCCTTCTAGCTCCAAAGTTCTGTGGTTCTGTGATAGAGTGACTTATCCCATACATGGGTGGGCAGAGAGACATATGCCCAGCTTGACAAATGGGTAGGCTATTCTAGGCCCAGATAAGCTCTGCTGGGTTCTCTCAGTCACCCTCCTATCCCCCTTCTCCGGCCCTGGCATTCGTCATTCCCTAGGTGACTCTCTCCTGCCAACCTCCCACAGGCCTGACCTGATCAGATACAGCTCCCTGCAGCCAGAACATCCCCTGCACAACCTGGATAATGCTTTTGAGGTGGCCCACAGAGACCTGGGCATCTCCAGGCTGCTTGACCCTGAGGATGTCGCTGTTCCACAGCCTGAGGAGCGTTCCATTATGACCTATATCTCTCTGTACTATCACTATTTCTCCCACCTACACCAGGGACAGACTGTCCAGAAGAGATTGGCCAAGGTCAGTGTGGGAGGGTGGGAAGATGGCTATAGGAAATGGGGGAGGGATTGCCTTTCTCCCTCCCCCCTTCGCACATCCTCCTTAGCCCTGAGGTCACTAAGTCCCTAAGAGGATTGCCAGACGGTTCTGTGGCAGAAAGTAAAAGGGAGAGTCAGCAAGGGCAAGGTGCCCGCTTTGGGGTGAGGGGAAAGGGGGAAAGCCCATCTCTGAGCAGACGCCATGAATCTTTTTGGTCCCATCAGCTGCTGGGGGCGGTGGCAGAACTTGAGGCCTGGGACTGCTATTGTCAGGGTGGGTGTCCCCCCAGGGACATTGGAGCCTGTGGCCTTGAGCTGCTGGAGGAAGGGCAGGGGCAGAGCAGGGCATAAGTGGGGCAGAGAGTCTAGAGAGGCAATCAGGGATACCAACCTCCACGGCTGAGGAAGAAGGCAGGGCCGAACCCCTTTCCCTCCTTTCCCAGATGCCCTCACAGTGCCTGAATGAGAGTAGCAGTAGATGACCTTGTAGGACAATTGGGCATTTGTCTGTGGGGCAGGCAATGTTTTAAAAAATGTTTCCCTTGCAGGGGTAGGAGAAAACCACTTTGCGGCCAGTGGGGATGACTGTGTGGTCCTCAGTGCTGGAGCTGAGCCATCCAAGGCTCAGGATAGCTTGCCCCAGCTGTCAGCTCACCCACCCCACCCCACACCCCATTAATTCCTGGCTTTCTCCTTCCCTCTGTCCCAGATCCTGCAGCAGCTCCAAGAGACAGCCAAGTTCCAGGCTCAGTACGAGCAGCTAGCCTCGGACCTGCTGGGCTGGATCACAGAGCAGGTGGCACTTCTGGAGGAGCGACGTTTCCCGGACACCCTCCCTGCCATGCGTCAGCTGCTGGCAGCCTTTGCCACCTTCCGCACAGAGCAGAAGCCCCCTCGGCTAGAGCAGCGAGGGGAGGCCGAGGCGCTGCTGTTCCGCCTCAGCACTGCCTTGCGAGCCCAGAACCGCCGGGCTTTCCTGCCCCCCGAGGGCCTAGGGCCAGGGGAGCTGGCCAGGCACTGGGCAGGGCTGGAGAGGGCTGAGGCCTGTCGGGAGCATGCCCTACAGGAGCAGCTGCTGAGGTTGGAGAGGCTGGAGACCCTGGCCCGACGCTTCCTGCGCAAGGCCGCCCTCCGGGAGAGTTTCCTGGTGGACATGGAGGAGGTGCTGAAGCAGCTGGGCACCCCGGTGCCCAGCCCTGCCCTGTTGAGTGCTGCTGTCCAGAAGCTGGGGTCACTGGAGGCAGATGTGCTGCCCCAGGAGGGCCGCTTCCAGGCCTTGGCTGAAATTGCCTCCTTCCTGGAGCAGGAGCACTACCACGGCTGGGCAGATGTAGCCAGAAGGTGAGGGAGGGTCCTTTCCTAACAGCAACGCCCTCTTGTCCCAGCCCACTTCACTCTAATTCCATCCCAAACTCTCTGATCTCCCCAGTGCTCAGTCCTCCCCCCACCCCAGCCCTCCACAGTACCACAGAGGAAGGCTCCCTAAACACTCGCCAGTCATTTCTAACAGATGGCTAGGAAAACTCCCCTAGACATATCTCTCAAGGATGCCTGAAATTCATTCTCACTCAGCAGCTGTCTAATCCAACACATACCATAAGGGAATCCTCAGGACAGGATACCATGACTCTTTCACCATTAACAATTCATTCCTTTGACATTAGCACCTACCCTCTAGATCAACTCTCTTTAAATGAAAATACCTCTGAAAGGAGGTAATCCATTAAGCTTCTTACACCTTGGTGTGAATGATTTTATTAGAAGAGAGACTGCCAATATGAGGGCCTGAGTCTCTTGTCTTAGAACAAGAGTTTTCAACTATTTTATGTCATGTACCCCTTGAGCAGTCTGGTGAAGTAAGTCTATGAACCCTTCTCAATAACAGCTAGCTAGTAATAGTGGCTATCATTTATATAGTGCTTACTGTATACCAGGCACTGTGCTGAGTACTTTACAATTATTATCTCTTAACTACCCTGGGAGATAGGTACTAATTATCTGCATTTTACAATTGAGGAAACTGAGGCAAACAGAGGTCAAGTGACTTGCTCAGGGTCACACAGCTAGTAAGTATCTGAGGTCAAATTTGAACTCATGTCTTCCTGACTCCAGGCCCAACACTCTATCTATAAAATAAAAAAAGAAATACAAAGGAAGCCAATTACATTAAAATATAGTTATCAAGATACTTTTAAAAATCAAGTTCTACAAAATAAAATACATAGAAATATAAAGGAAATGAAATTAAAATACATTTAGCAAAGTATAAATGCATTGCATTATATATGTGGCAATGTATAAATACATTAGGCAATACAATATATAAATAGAATATAAAATATAGTTAGCAAGATTTCTTTGTCATAATGCCAAGAGAAAAAGCATAATTATTTTAATTTTCAAATTACATTTTGGCTCATGGTTCCATGAATTCTTGTTTATCCTAAAACTTCAGTACAGTGCCCTAGTGGGCTATGTCTTATCTTTTTAAAAAAATTTTTTTTTATCTGTTTTCAGTGTTCTACAGTCACTTCCATATATCTTAAATTTTTGCCCTCCCTCGCCCCTTTCTTACTTCCCCCCTTCCCCCTTACCTCGCCACTCCTTCCCTGAGATGGCATACAGTTTTTATAGATTCTACACGTACATTTCTATTAAATACATTTTCACCATAGTCATGTTGTACAGAAGAATTAAAATGAACGGGAGAAGTCATATAACAAACCAAAATATAATACAAAAGAAAATGACCTGCTACATTCTGCAATGGACTTCCATAGTTCTTTCTCTTGGATGTGGAAGGCATTTTGCCTTAAAAGACCATTGGGAATTTTTTAAGTCCTTGCATTACCATGAAGTTCTAAGTCTATCAGAAAAAGTCCTTGCACACTGTGGTTGTTGCTGTGTATAAAGTTCTCCCGGTTCTGCTCCTTTCACTCAGCATCAGATCATTTAAGTCTTTCCAGGCCTCTCTGAAGTCTTCCTGTTCATCATTTTTTATAGCACAACAGTATTCCATTACATTCATATACCATAACTTATTCAGCCATTTCCCAATTGATGATCATCCTCTTGATTTCCAGTTTTTGGCCACCACAAAGAGAGCTGCTATAAATATTTTTGTACATGTGGGATCCTTTCCCATTTTTATGATCTCTTGGGGATACAGTCCTTGAAGTGTTATTGCTGAGTCAAAGGGTATGCGCATTTTTGTAGCCCTTTGGGCTTAGTTCCAGATTGCTCTCCAGAACAGTTGGATCAGCTCACAGCTCCACCAACAATGAATTAGTGTTCCAACTCGCCCACATCTACTCCAGCACTTATCATCTTCCTGTTTTGTCATGTTTGCCAATCTGATAGGTGTGATGTGGTACCTCAGAGTTGTTTTGATTTGCATCTCTCTAATCAATAGTGATTTAGAGCATTTTTTCATATGACTATAGATATCTTTGATTTTTTCCTCTGAAAATTGCCTGTTCATATCCTTTGACCATTTATCAACTGGGGTTTAGCAAGACATTTTTAAAAATCAAGTTCACAGACGTCAGGTTATGAACCCCCTGCCTTAGAAGAAGGGCATATGTGTTGAGAAGGCCCAGAAATGAAGGTGTAGCACACAGGAAAAGTCGTATCCATGATGGCTAGGACCACTCTGCCTCCAGATGAGATTCTTCAACACACACTAGCTGACAAAGGCAGGTGTAGACCAGTAGGAACTCTAGCTGCCTTGTCTAATCCATACCCGATCTCATCTTTGGTGTAGTGAATGAATGAATGAGTCAATGAAAGAAAGAAAAAATATTTATTAAAGGTTTACTATATGCTAAGCCATAGGGGAATTTTTTAAAAAAGCAGAAATAGGTACAGCCCTTATTTCTAATAAGGAGAACGTAGCATATGTAAGTGATTGGCAGCCACAGAAGGGCATTTTTGGTTTGGAAAGTTACAGGTTTGGTGAGTAGGCAGGCAGCAAAGTAGTACATCCTTTCCAGAACAGTGGCAGTACAGATTTGTTTATGGTTCCAGAATTGGAAGGGGTGGGATGAAGGAAGCACTGAAAACTGTAGTTATTGCTTGGCTATATTTGAAATAAGCTGGCCAGGTGAGACCCTCACCAGTCAGGACAACTGGGATCCAAGAGAGGAGTTTTGGAGCTAATAGAATTAAGATATCCAGGGCATGAGGCAAGATGGTAGGTGAGAAAATGACCCAGGTGGAGATAAGAAAGGATTTGATCTGGGGGGCTTGAGCCTGGGAAGACCTGAGGTTGGAATCCCAGCTTTGTTACTGCTGTGTGGCCTCAGCCAAATTACCTAACCTCTCTGGGCCTCTGTCTCTAAGGACTCATCAGACTCTGATCCTCATTTGACAGACAAGGACTTGACAGAGCCATTGCAAGGGGCACAAAATCAGGGGTGAAGCTCCTCTGACTTTGGGGAGGCCATTTCCAGAGTCCCTGTGGCTACCAGCAAACTACACCAGGCCCTCTCCACTCCCATCCCTAGCTCTGGACCCAGATGACATCCTCCTGCCCTCATCCCTCCTCTTGTATCCTCACCAGGCAGAAGGAGATCTCTCAGCGCTGGGAGCAGCTCCTAGTAGGGCTTCAAGAAAGGAAGAAGCATCTGGCAAACTCTCGGGTGGTACTGGGGCTTCTTCAAGAAGTCGATGCTGCTGATCAAGAGCTGAAAGAGCTACAGGTTGTATCCAAGGAACATGGCCCATTGGGTCCATAGTGTTTGGGCAGCTGGGTGGTGCTGTGTTCGTAGTGCTGGGCCTGGAGTCAGGAAGACCTGAATTCACATCTGACCTCAGGAACTTACTAGTTCTATGACCCTGGGCAAGTGACTTAACCCAGCTTGCCTCAGTTTCCTCATCTGTAAAATGAGCTGGAGGAGGAAATGGCAAACACTCCAGGATCTTTGCCAAGAACACCCCAAAATGGGTCACAAAGAGTCAATATGACTGAAAATCACTAAACAACAAAGTCTAGGGCA